>OX375764.1:11545000-12745000 GCA_947359385.1 Chesias legatella | reverse complement strand
ACATGCGCATGAGACATTTCACCATCAAGTCTCCGAGTTACGGGCGCACACTTTGTGACTTGGATCTTTTACCTAGGTTGGGGAGCACCCTAGTAGTACTGCTTGTTATGGGCAGAAGTTAACACCAGATGGGCCATCAGCTCGTTCCGTAACATTGCCACATAAAGACACCAGCACTGGTTTTCAGACAGAAGGACTGCCTCTATACGGTATATGAAAGCTAGTTTTCATAACGGTTAGTGACTGACTAGTGACTACTATGTAAGTCAGTGTTCCCTGAAACTATAAAACCAAAATACATTACCAGCCGGAAGTGAGCGGGGCGACTTTACACCGACCCGACAGGTATTATACATAAATAGATGTGTTTCCGTTCTGCGGGGGCTAAGCGATGAGCTGTAGCGGGGCGATTGCTTAATTCCTAACTGGATGGCGAAGCGGGGCGAGTTTCACAGTGTAACAGGTTGTAACAGGTTGCTTAGTGAAATAAAATAATATTGCTAATGGATTACGTTCGTATCACTTAAATTGCTACCTATGCCTATGTCGAGGCTAGAAATAATCCAAATGGTCGTATCGCTACCTACTATTACTTAGCCTTAAGGCTAGAAAGACTCCAAATGATCATATCGCTACCGACTATAACTTAGCCCTCAGGCTAGATAGACTCCAAATGGTTGTACCGCTATCGATTATTACTTAGCCCTCAGGTTAAAAACACTCCCCACGGTAGTATCGCTACCGACTATTACTTAGCTTTCAGACTAGAAAGACTACAAATGGTAGTATGACTACTGACTATAACTTAGCCCTCAGACTAGAAATACTCCAAATGGTAGTATCGCTACCAACTATAACTTAGCCTTCAGACTAGAAAGACTCCAAATGGTAGTATGACTACCGACTATAACTTAGCCCTCAGACTAGATAGAATCCAAATGGTAGTATCGCTACCGACTATAACTTAGCCTTCAGACTAGAATGACTTCAAATGGTAGTATGACTACCGACTATAACTTAGCCCTCAGACTAGATAGACTCCAAATGGTAGTATCGCTACCGACTATTACTTAGCCTTCACCTAGAAAGACTACAAATGGTAGTATCGCTACCGACTATTACTTAGCCCTCAGAAGAAGCTTCAGCTTTCACCGCATCAAAAATAATGATGATCAGGTAGCTCCTAAGTAGGATCACGTCACTTAAATTGGATACCCATAATAACTAGATGTAATTAAATTAATAAGATCTACAATAACATTGTATATATGAAATGGAAGTTATGGACATTTCACATAAGTTTAAATAGAGACTGTAAGCATTTGTTGAGAGAGATATATACACATATATACATTACCATATATATTATATAAATGTATACTATACGTAGGGAGATTTTTGAGTATTATTAATAATTAATAAACTATTTATTTGTATTAGTAATTATTGAATACTTGAAATTTAACAATAACATTTTTAGTTATTATTTCATTGTATTTAAAATATGATTTGAAATACCGTGACTAGCTGTAATTTAATCCACTACAGTACTAAACTTACTACTCTCTTGTAGTGTGGTGAAAGTAAATGCACCTCAAAGAGGCTTCTTTCTTGCACTAATAAGTATGAAATCGCGCTCGCTACAGCTTATGACTTGTACCACCGGTGGAATGACTCCACCCAGTGGCATCGCAAGGTGCGCCGCGCCGCATACAATGTGGCTAATGGATTGTTTTGTGCGGTTTATCATCGTTTCTATGTATCTTGTTGCTACTGATCGATGCGAAACTATTGCGCAATATAACTGTGTGCAATGCAAAGACTACGTATTTAAAAAAGTCTTTTATGACAGCCTCACAGCTCAGTTGGTAACCCTGTCTTCTGCCTGTAGGTCGTGGGTTCGATTACCAGGACAAACATTTGTGTGACGAGCATTGGTGTTTGTTCTGTGTCTGGGTTAATAAGTATTATATGTGTGTATTTAAAAAAAGTTTTTAAGTATTATATCAGTTGTCTGGTTCCCATAGTACAAGCTATGCTTAGTTTGGGGCTAGATGGCGTTGTGTGAATTGTCCACCAATATTATTATTTTTATATTATTATACATAAAGAATTCTACACAAATGCATATTGACAAATTATATTCACTAGGATGCAGTAGTAAAATCAAAAACATTGATTAAAATAACCAACTAGGACCTAATCTAAACGTAAGTTATCAATACGAACTCAAAATTAGGGACTTCAAATGACAAATTTCAACGGATTTTTTAATGGTTTCTTGTTGCAATAAGACAACAAATTAAGTAACTTAACATGTATCCTCCCCTCGATCGCCAAAATACATAAAGCTAAGCTACGGGGTGTCCTGAAAGAGCAGTCACATACTGTACTTATTAAAGGAACAGTCACATACTGAACCTGCTGTATAAACAATATACTGGAAAAATTGATACAGTGAAATTACAGGCACATGACATTCCACCTTCACGTCTCAGAGTTACGGGCGCATATGATGTGACTTGGGTCTAGGGAGAACCCAAGTCATATTGCTTGTTATGGGCAGAGGTGGCCACACAATAATAATAATTAATAATTCAATTTATTTATTCAGACTTTGGGGTTAGTAAAAGCTCATAAGCTCATTCCGTTAAATTATAAATAAAAAAGTGAGCATGGCAAGGAGTTTTATTTATAACAAGAAAAGGCGTATTTTAATTTAATAATGCAGATCCATAAATAAAGCTTGTGACCCGGTCGGAGCTGCTGTGGAAGATTATTGCCTTGCCAACCATTTGTTACATATTCCACTTTAGTTGAGAAAAATCTTACTAATATTATAAACGTGAAAGTTTGTAAGGATGTATATTCATAATATTAATAATATTGGTGGACATTTCACACAGCGCC
Organism: Chesias legatella; assembly: GCA_947359385.1. Taxonomy (NCBI): domain Eukaryota; kingdom Metazoa; phylum Arthropoda; class Insecta; order Lepidoptera; family Geometridae; genus Chesias; species Chesias legatella. The sequence continues at coordinate 12,742,090 of OX375764.1, read as the reverse complement.
ATCTAGTCCCAAAGTAAGCTAAGCATAGCTTACTGCAACTTTGATAAACTCGAATTAAAACTACGAATATAACTGAAATAAAATCATACATAAAGAAAATAAAGCACTTATAATTTAGTACAAAAACAGACTCACACAAAATCGATATCACAAAAGCGAACTAATGCCAAAGTCAATTTACAATCTGCCCACCTGACCCTGAAAAACTTCGCAAAAGTTTTGCACGAAGGTCGCACCCCAACCAATCACAGGTAACGCCAAAACGTTACTACGCAACGAAAATAACGTTTCGATAACGTTACATGACTAGAAGCCAGTCAGTGCACACGTCTAGAAGATAACACGCGTTCTAAATTCAAATTTGACACATTGTCGCTGTCAATTTTTTTTTTAATCTGGTCTATGGCAGTGTTATATTATACCACCATGACCTTATGGTGCAAGTATTGATCAAAGTTGGAAGTGGGTCATCTTGCTTATTTATAATAGATAGGTAAGAATGGTTAAATTATAAGTTGTGGCACGATCGATGGTATAGCTGTCTATTAGATACGAAACCTTCGTTTGGATTTATGTTTGTGAAATTAATGGGTTCTATAATAAATATAGTTCAGTGAAAGAAATTATAAAAAAAAATATAGTTGATTTTTGAACTAGCGACCCGCCCCGACTTCGCACCGGTGCAATTTTGTACTAAATATTTATAAAGAGTTTATTCTATTCATATTAGTCATTAATTTTTGTTATGAGCCAACTTAATACTAGGTGAGCCATCGGCTCGTTCCGTAACTTTATAACGTAAAAAAAATATGTAAATTTTAAATCCATTTTAATACATTATCGTTTTATAAATTTAACGCGAACCGTTCTGATTTGGAAGAAATTACGTAATCAAAATATATGTAGAAATATAGAATATTATATTGTGACGAGAATAAAGACCCTTCTCTATTCTCAGCTCGATGAGATATTATATTCTGATGAGATAAGAATTAGAATGAGAACATATAATATTTTACAAAGGTTATATATTCTGACACGTAAAAAGAATATTTAATGTAAAATGTCACAACAGTCTGATAAAAGAGGTCCCCCTACTCCTAGTCAAGTAAATGGTTGTAAGTGCGCCTCGAAGAGGCTCCTTTCACCCCTCATGTTTACGAATTTTTGATACTAGGACATGTCGGTCTCCTCACGATGTTTTCCTTAACCGTTTTGAGAACGTGGTTTTGCACACAAATTTTTTCAAGAGGAAAACTCTTTGTTTATCCTCGGGATTTGAATCAGCGACCTCCGTATTGAAACCCGGGATCAGCACCACTGGACCACCACGCTGTCCTTTTTTCGGTAACATTTTACGGAATTCTTATCCAGTAGGAAACTGTAAACACTTTCTTTCATCTTAAAATAACAGCCTACAGACCACCAATGTGTGATAAATGTATGCGCGAACATTTTACGCGTCGTAAACTATTATTACCTGCGAATAGTTGGACAGCGCCTCCTGGCGGCACTTTCTGTTAACGACTCGTACTCAAACCATTTTGTGCTTTGCTTTGGTTTAATATAAATGAAAACCCGACAGAAGCTTTAAAATAAATCTGACCCACATATTATCTGTCCATCTTGGAAAATAGAAGCATCCAATGTCGTCATTCTATTATCTATGATTCCTATAATGATCAATGAAACTGAATACTCAATATTAGCATCATTTCTGTGTTTTATCTTTCTGAATCCATGAATTACAAATCGTCTTTCCATTCGGAAGCAAATCCTACAAAAATATTGTTTACGACAACGTACCATATTTCGTAAACATAACTGCAAAGTCAAAAACTTTATTTCCATAGAATTCATAAAGAAATGGCTTGGAAACGTCAGTAATATTCAAAATAAGGTCACGCGTACTTATCGCTAAGTTTGACGCCTGTTCAAACCCTATCCGACCCTCCATTTAACGTGCAAGTATCAACCCATAACATTGAAATAACTTATTAAAAACCCGCCAATAACGCAAAATGTGCTTAAGCACCAGTACAGAGAACCTTAATCGATTACATCTATCGCCTCTTTCACTCATAACTTATGATGTGCATTTATTGACTGGCCTCACAGCTCAGTTGGTAGCAGTAGCCTTTTGCGCTGTAGACCGTGGGGTCGATTCCCACACAAGACAAAAAATGTGTGACGAACATATATGTTTATTCTGTGTCTGGGTGTTGATATGTATTATATGTATGTATTTACAAAAAATATATATAAGTATTACATCAGTTGTCTGGTTCCAATGATACAAGCTATGCTTAGCTTACTTTGGGGTTAGATGGCGCTGTGTGAAATGTCCACTAATATTCTTTATTTATTAATCCTTTCGCACTTACCGAAAACGAATCGATTAGTTTGGATAGACAAATTCTGAGTGAACCTTCCTTGTGGATTATAATTTCAGAAAACATAGTCGCAACTAGTCAAATTTATTTGATACGAGGGTGAATACAGACAGAACTGACAGTTCTGATGAAATATTAGGAAAATGGCCTCGAAATTTCATGCAAGTCTTTAAAACTTTATTTTATTCGTTCATAGTTCATTTATTCATAACATAAGTTACACGTCCAAGTGAATAAATCGAAATAATATAAAAAATCAGAATATTCATATTTAAGTAACAAATAAATCAAGTAAAAATAGATTTTTAAAATTATATGTTTAAGGCTAAATACATTTTAACAAAATAAATAATTAATTCATTGAAAAATTGAGTTATACATTTTATAACCGTCATTTAATTTCTTTAAGAGATAGTAATAATTATCAGTCAAATAATGTAACCAAAAACTCAATATTACATGCGTTTAATTATAATTTACTAACTTGGGTATGCGCAGTAAGTTTGAAAGGTTCATAAACAAATCAATATCAAAGCGTACTAAATTACATCTAGATATTGTTTTTTATAAGTTGCATTTCTTTCGTCTTTACCACAGATATTCCTGTAGATAAAATCAATAGCTTGATTAATTTAGGTATCCTAAGCAAGTGCGGTCATAGCGTTTTGTATATTATTAATTTATTTGTTATTTTACTTAATCATAACTAACTTCATCAATCCGTTGAAACTAATGACTAACACCATACAGATTTGACAATCCTTCGTTTAATTTTGTCTAAATTTGTCATTTCTTAAAGTATTATCGGACAGTAATAGGATATGTAATAATTAATAGAATAAAAACAAGTATTTTATACGCATTTTCGTGACAAGATGGTAAAACTAATTATTTGTTAAAAAAATATATTTAAGTTATTTTCAGTTATCTAGTTCCCATAGTACAAGCTATGCTTACTTTGAAGCTTAGTCTGAAATGTACACCAATATTAATAATTTATTATTATTTATCTAACGACATGTCGGCTGATATAACGACGGAGAGCTTGCAACGAAATTGCAATAACGTTATCGAAACGATCCGCCAATTTCCGAAAACGGTTATCTCTCGGCAACGACGCGTGACCAGATACAAATCTGCGGCGGTTACTTTGATTAGCAGTTATTAGATCTGTTAGGTCACACACTAGCAGATAGCAAACAACGGACAAACATTTTTGTGACTAAGATAGATATTTGTTATTTGTTGTTTTATATACTTACTAGCTGCGCCCCGCGGCTGTTATCCGCGGTGAATAAGTAATCCCACGGGAACTGCACTTTTCCGGAATCAAAGTAGCCTATGTATTAATCCAGGATATAAGCTATCTTGGTACCAAATTTTATCCAAATCCATTCAGCCGTTTGAGCGTGAAAGAGTGACAAACATCCATACAAACTTTCGCGTTTATAATATTAGTAGTATACAAATATGTATGAAAAATTATTTATATTTATATTATAAAATTATTTTGAAAAATGTAGATATAAAATTATCCTCTAAAAGTAGAACGCACACCAACCAACTCACCCATGCTTAGTTTGGCGCTGTGTAAAATATCCACCAATATTATTATTATTATGTATGCTGTTGGTTTTCTTAAATAGGAGTAAATAAATCAAATTATTATTATCTCCGTCAGGTTTACCCTGAAACATGGATGACCGCACAGTGGACCTGATATTCGGTGGCTCCCTGAAGCTGCTGCCCCCTGTCAGCTCCAAAATAGTGAGGATCTTCACCAGCTCCACATTCACAGGTACCATCACCACAGCGTGGTACTCTAGGGGTACTGACCCCGAGTTTAAATCCGGAGGTCACCGGTTCAAATCCCGACGTGCACCTATGAGTTTTTCGATTGAAAGATTTATGTGCGGAATACCTTGTTCTAAAAACGGTGAAGGAAAACATCGTGACGAAACCGATATGTCCTGGAACTAAAAATTCGAAGACATGTGTCAAGTGCACGAAAGGAGCCTTTTTGAGGCGCACTTAAAAGCCTTTCACCACACTGGTTCGAGAGAACCAATGACTCGAATAGAAGATTAGAATCACGACAGCCATCGTGACCACTTTGTGGCTTAGTTAAAATCTGGGAGTAGCTGGTTTAAATCCTGACAAGCACTTACGAGTTTATTCACTTGAAATAATGATATACGCAATATCATATTCTTCAAACGGTGAAGGAAAACCCCGTGAGGAACCAAAAGTAAAACCAGAAGTTAGAAGAATTGTGCTAATAGCAAAACAGGAGCCTCTTTTAGGCGCATTAAATTCATTCATCCACTGGTTCTAGAGCGAAGTATCAGATATGAGTTAGAGAAATCGAAAATATTTAATTATCAATCGCTAAATTGTTTTAATAGGACGAAATTTCGTTCAAAACAAAAAAACCTTTTAAAGACGGTTTCGGAACACAAAATAAATAAACTTCGACTGGCCTCACAGCTCAGTTGGTAGTAACTCTGCCTTCTGCGCTGTAGGTCGTGGGTTCGATTCCCACCCAGGGCAAACATTTGTGTGACGAACACAGATGTTGATAGATGTTTGTTCTGTGTCTGGGTGTTGATAAGTATAATATGTATGTAATTAAAAAAAAGTATTTAATTATTATATCAGTTGTCTGGTTCCCATGATACAAGCTATGCTTTGCTTAGTTTGGGGCTAGATGGCGCTGTGTGAAATGTCCACCAATATTTATTTACTTTGTTTTATAAATAAATCGTTTATCATCGCTATCATATCGCTGATCATATTTGGATCAGCACAAAAACGTAATTAATACTTTTTATGTCATAACTATGCCCTAAGATCTTTGTTTTGAACATTGAGGCAATTGAGAGCCAATCTAAGTTTGAACTTGTGTACATGTAGTTTATAGTACACCCCACACCACTCTACAACTATTAAATACGCTTTCCATCCCAAGGTTGTCTGGAGGATATCGCTTCATAGCGATAAGACCGCTCATTGTACCTCTGTTTTATTAATTGTTATTTATAATGTTCTCTGGTGTACAACAAAGTATTTTTATTATCATTATTATTACTAAGTAATCTTTCCTTGCGAAATGACAAATATATCAAGATATCGTCTGGTGTTCCTCCCTTCGCTGGCTCGTTCTTTATAGCGTGAGCGACCCTATAAGACCCTTTGTACAATTTACATTCGCTTCAAAATTACCGATCGAACTCGTTAAAATGCGGAGCGATTTGACAGCCAACTTACAACCCATGCGTCCATAATAAAAGGGTTAAACCGTTAAAGTTGGCGTTTTTCGGGTAATTTATGTAAGTAAAAGTTTAAACTGGAAATAATGGCTTTAAATTTAGAGATATTTAATCGTGTGTAGTAGCAATAAGTAGGTGTTTTATTATATTAGTAGAAAGTTATGCTAATTTCGTCTGGTAAAGTACTGCCAACATACCCATGTCTATCGCCAAGCAGTGATGCATTTTCGTTACTGTGTTTGCAATCAATGATTTTCCGACGTCACTAAGGATTTCCATAGTAAAGCGAAAGGCTGCTCGGAAGACTTCAGCTTGGGGGAAAATTTACAAGGAGGGGAGGTAGGGGGGTTTAGAGACTATTCTATTCGAGTGAAAGTGCGCCTCAAAGAGGCTCATTTCGTGCACGAAGGGGTTTAAAGACGTAGATCATTAATTCGTGCCTTTATCGCCCTTCTCCAGGTGGAATGTCTCATCTGCCTGTAATTCCACCACCAAACCATTACACACAAACGCGAATGCATTCTTGCTTGGAGGCAGTAATGGGTATGGTGTCAGTACTGTCCCAGATGAATATCCCAGCACGAACTATGAACGTGCTTTAATTTTAGTATACAATAAAACTATTTACAATTTCTGAATAGTAAACTAATAAATTATTGCTATTTTTTGCTTTATAGCAACTCTGTCACTATGTGGCTCTACGTAAGTGGTGTCTATTACATAGACTGGCTACGTTCTACATCTAACTTCAAGACACGCAAAACCTTTAATTTTATGAACTAAAATAGATACGTTTCGTGTCAAAGTGTAATCAATAACACCCATCCAATTTGAGCTCAGGGTGCGTTTCTAGTGAAGCGAAGACGGGAGTACGGAAATATTATTTAGAGCTTATTTCAGAGTTCATTATACCTTAAAACCTTCGAAGACATGTGTCAAATATACTAACATGGTAAACCTAAGCCGATGGTATTAAACCTAATAATACCTCGATAATTTCATTATTTCACATTTCATATTGATTTTGAGGAGTTTCCTGGTACAGTACCAGTTAAATTAATACGGGACCATCTTGGAGGTAGTACCTTAACCACAAAAAATCGGTGTTTAAAATCGGTTCAGAAATGACATAAATATCGGTGAATTCCTCATTTTCGAAGTGTCATTAAATGCCACAGCTTTTTTTTTTAAATTTAATTATTCTCTTAGCTCTATCTCTAATCTCTTAATGTAACATTAAATTTTAATTAATTTATCCAACAGCCAATAAAGGATTTACATTATATAAAATATGAATATAGGTACAAGATAGTCGAGTTTACCAAACAGAAAGATAAGTAAAGACAAAATTTATACTCAATTTGAATTAAATATAAGTTGTGGTTAACTTAAAAAAATGTCTATTCCAATACATTCTGTTAAGAATATTGTGAAAATAAAGTTTTTGACTTTAAATTTGACTTCGAAACGGACCCAAGACGAGATGTTGATTTTAAGCAATATGTTTAGTCTGTTCCATCGTGCCTCGTCCGCATCGCTAGTCTCCGCAACACACCCTTAAAACTGGGGGTGTAAAAAGGGGGGTGAAATGAACAAGTTTTAATTAAACACCACTATCAGATAGCGATTAACGAGAAATTCATTTCTTACCCCAAATTGTATATTTTTTAAATTGGTAATGAAGCGCCGCGTTTGTGAAACAGCTAGTTATTAAATGGAATTGGAAAATATAACATTTTGTTTATTTTAATTTTAATTTGTCATCTATTTATTTCGGTCATTGTTTTATTTTCAAAATACACTGGTTGTATATACTGAAGAATCTGTAGAATTTATGCAACTGATAGAGATGAAATGATTGAGTATATTTTTGTAATCATTACTATTTATACGCTCATATACCAGACACACTTTTGTTTATGAACGTTTCATACATCTCCATCTAGCCCTAAAGTTGTTTGTGCTGGGTGGGAATCGAACCCACACCTACAGCGCAGAAGTCAGCATTACTACCAACTGAGCTATAAGGCCAGTTGAGGACCTAGGATCAAACATTTGTGTGACGAATATAGATGTTTGTTCTGTGTCTGGGTGTTAATATGTATTATGTGGTGTGACAGCTAAATCAACTCAGGCACATATGTATTTGTTTTTCCAGACACAACCATGGAACGTAATACACTGATGGCAAAATGCTACCCTCGAATCAAGGACTATTGCAGGGAAAAGCACGGTCTGGAATTTCAAGTAAGTTGTATTATCACTACATAGTATGAAACAAAGTCGCTTCCCGCTGTCTGTCTGTCTGTTCTTATGTATGCTTAGATCTTTAGACGCAACGGATTTTGATGCGGTCTTTTTTAATAGATACAGTGAATCAAGGGGAAGGTTTATATGTATAATACATGCATAATATAGTAGAGAAACACTGATAATTTTAGAGGTTTCTAATGTGATGTCGTATATAACCATTTTTTTGCGCTTACATTGCAAACGCTGGCTGAACCCTACAAGATAAATCAAAATAATGTACTACAGTATTGCACCTTAAAAAGATCTACAAAAAAGTCTTGGATGGTATATGTCTGGTGGTATACATACTAATGGTATGTGTATATCAACATTGCATCCGTGCGAAGTCGGGGCGGGTTGCTAGTTAGTTATAAATTATTTTTACTGGTTAACACTATATAGAGATTAATATCAATTTAAAATGAGAATATGCCACGTTTACAATTACTACGATAGTGAAAGAAAGAAAGAAAAAGTTTTTATTGTCTCCATAAAATTATTATACAAAATTACAAATTATATAAATAGACGAAAAACAAATTTAATACAAAATCATACAAATCAATTCTTAGTTAAATATAAGCTAGGAAAAAACTAGTTTTTAAAAATTTTGCTTTAGTGCAACTATTTATATCCTGCCTACCCCTTGGTGTATTCCAAGTACGTGTCCACATTCTGATATCAAAGAATTTCTTCGAAATCTTTCAGAAGACTGTTTGTAAATCGTTTCATTGAATCGTTTTCACGGTCTTATTGATGTCTTCCGCTAATCCTCGGCCAGATCTTCATTTAGTTTAAGGTGAAGTTATTCTATTGAATAGAAAAACAATCGTACATCCTGCAATGGGTGTTCCGTGTCACAGGTGGCAAGGCATCAGAAAGTTACTTTACTATACACCAGAGAATATTATTTGGCGTTAATAAGCTCGACATACTTACCTAGAAGTAGTAAAACTCTCGACAAGTTCGTCCGGGGAAGTACTGCCACCATGCCCATTTCTGCCGCCAAGCAGTAACACATTCGCATTACTGCGTTCCGGTTTGAAAGGTGTGGTTTCCGGTGAAATTACAGGCACATGAGACATTCCACCTGCACGTCTCAGAGTTACGGACGCATACGATGCGACTTGAGTCTTGTCGTACCTAGTAGGGGAGGACCGAAGTCGCATTAGTTGTAATGGGCCGAGGTTACCACTTAACACCAGGTGGGCCGTCTGCTCGTTCCGTAACTGTATTACATAAAAAAAAAAAACCTTCATGAAAAATAAAATCCATCGGCATTTTCAAATAGTGACTTTGCTAACTGCATAACTTTTATATAACTATGAGCTAAAGTTTATATATAAAGTTACAAATAGATAAACCGCGAAGCATATAAGTTGTACTTTAAGCAATATAAGAAAACTCTGATTTACAATGTACGATTTCAGACCTTTTTAGAAGACCGCCTTTGTTATTAATTTGAAACATAATTCATTCATACGTCATACCCTCATAATATGAGGTATAGATATTATCTATAGGTACAAGATATTATCTTCTTGACTAATCCATTTATAATGTCATAGTTTTCTTGGTGAATTCATATACTTAATATTTGCTGTGAGTATAAATGCGTTTGCGGTAATTCGTCCATTTTAACATTTAATCACTTGGATGCGAATTGAAAGAAAATTAAAATATATTGCAAAAATAAACATCTTTGGTAATATTGACCCGATATTGTATGTAAGTATGTTTATTTTTAATTATTTACATTTTTAATCTTTAAACTTTACAACTTGGTGAAGATATTTGTGAACGAAGCTTCGTATCTAAAAATATATTTAACTGAAATGACTGAATATATTTATCACTCACAATTTATCGAAATTTGATGAGTATTTCTACGAATTCTCAAAGCTCAATTTATGACGCCAATTTCCCATCGATATTATTAATAACAATTTTGAATAGATAGAGACCCCCCCTTAAACCGGTCCTTTGAAACGACCCTCCTCATAATCCCCGAATATCGATATTTCCCCGAACTGAAATGAATTATATCCATTGACGCTGTCGGTCAACTTTTCTTCAGAAGTTTTTATAATATTTGATTGCGTTTTTAGATGATTTCACCGTACTGGAGATTATAGTTTTTTGTGGACATTTCACACAGCGCCATCTAGCCCCAAAGAAGCTAAGCATAGCTTGTATATTGGAAATCAGACAACTGATATAATACTTTTATAAGTTTTGTAAATACTTACAAATTATACATATTAACACCCAGACAGAACAAACATCTATGTTCGTCACACAAATGTTTGTCTTGGTGGGATATATTTGTATTCTATCAGTTGTCTGCTTCCCACAGTACAAGCTATGCTTAATTTGGGGCTAGATGGCGCTGTGGGAATTGTCCAACAATATTATTACTACTTTAATCCATTCACCACACTGGTTTCAAAACACAGTGAAATGGGAATCAGTACCCAACATAACTTCCATGCTTTGCTCATACAACCCTGCGGTACCCAGCTGGGCCCAGGTCAAAGTACTGTGACCTCGTGTTTAGACTACTGATACTATTTTTCCATAGTAACAGCAGACCTAGGTCGTTACCCCACGCCCGGCCCATAATAGAATTACTTGTAAACGTTACTAGTTTGCCGCTGGTTTATTTTAGGTGGCGGAAACCTCTAGTGCAATGATCCTGGGTCCCTAGAGCTTACGCGTTAAAACGATAGTTAAAAATAGGTGTAAGTGCCCATCGAGTTTTACAACTGAAACATAAAATTGCTTTGCAAAACGATAAAAACGACTATCGCCTATGAACGAGAATGATTTGTTATCTCGCACTTGGATGACATATTTTTTCCAGTTATATTGATTGAAAAATCAAATTACTGTACCTACTTAATTTGTTGTAATTTCTCTGGGATTGACGGAACCAATCTGAAAGTATAAACTTTAACTATTAAATAAAAAAATAAAAAAACTAATCTGTTTATAAATGACGAAGATCTAAGGCAACTAAGACATAATGTGTTCAGGGAATCCGATTTATAAAGGTTGCATGATGTCATTCATAGGAAATGAAAAAGAAAACCAAATAAACGATGAAACTAGAACGTTGAAGGTAGTGAATGACTAAAGCTATCTAATCATTCAGCGGCTAGGCTGAAAGAGGTGTGTGGAAGCGGAAAACTAAATTAAAATATATGGAGAAAATAGTAAGATGATGTTCATATATAATTTTAATAAAAGCCAAGTCTTACTATCACCCTTCAAAATAAGTCGCCAATAATCTAACGGTGTGTTCCGGTAGGGGGCGAGCCATTTCCCAAGGTGTACTGAATGAGCCACGAGAATTGATCGCCTCATTGCCTATATCTGTTGTAAGGTTGTCGACATGCGATGGGGCGTCAGAGACGAGGCCACAGACGACCACATGACCACCGAACTGTGCATGAGGGAGATCAAGAACTGCCAGCGACTCTCCATGGGACCCAACTTCGTTGTATTTCTGGGGCAGAAGTACGGATACAGGTGAGAATCTTGCTATTTGTTAGACGGATGCTTGGAAGTAAGAAATAGGAAGATAGAAAGTAAGAGAAAGATAACAAACATTTATTTGTTATCTTTGACTTTGACTGGCCTCATAGCTCAGTTGGTAGTGGCCTTTTGCGCGTCGTGGGTTCGATCCCCACCCAGGACAAACATTTGTATTGTTGTGGTGTTTGTTTACGAACATACAAGTAATACATATTAACATCCAGACACAGGACAAACATCTATATTCGTCACAAATGTTTGTTATGGGTGGGAATCGATCTACGCGCAGAAGGCAGAGTTACCACCAACTGAGCTGTGAGGCCTGTCAAGCAATGTGTGTACTAACTGTAACATTCTTTCTCGGATGAACCCAGCTGATACAGGTTCTACTTCTCAAACTTATTTGTTCCAGGCCTATTCCGACCTACGTGTTATCATCAGAGCTACAGCTGCTGCGCGACGAGTTGGCGGCGGGCGGTGCTGACGTCATCCTGCTGGACACCTGGTACAAGAAGGACTCGAACGCCGTACCGCCAGTCTCCGTACTGCAGCCCATTTCCTCTATACTCATCAATTTCAACAATAAAGTGAGACTATATTTTCAACATTCTATTCTGTTCGAGTAACTGGTTGTCTCGAACCAGTGTGGTGAAAAGATTTTAAGTGCGCCTCAAAGAGGCTCCTTTCGTACACTTGACACATGTTTTCGAGATTTTAAGTTCTGGGACATGTCGAGTCAACAAATAAGGGTTGACTTCAAAGTTTCAGTTAGTATTTCGTTTTCCTGAACAAGTTGAAAAAGTTAGGAATACTTGTACTTTAGTAGTTTGGTATGCTTTTATTCAAAAAAATTGTTAATATAAGAGTTTCGTAAATCTTTTAACGAGTAATTAAGATCACGATTTTGACGCCTTTAAATCATTTTATTCATAAACCTGATGGTTAGAGAATATAATAGAATATGTTTATTGTCATAGATGAAACACATAACAAATTAAATGATATTAAATTAAGTCCACAACTATCATGATGACCGTGCAAGTGCTCAAATTAAAATGGTTAGAAATAGCAAAAGATAAAAAAGAAGACAAAGAAGTACACTCCAGCAGTGGGATACTTCTCAAATTACCTGTGTAGGTCGTATTTATTTATTTAAGCACACAAACATCATATATATTATACAATTAAACAAAAATAGAATAACAAAAAGATCGTTCTGATTTCCCAGAGAGTTCCAAAACTTCAAGCGGAAGACCAAGCCATCTGGTGGGACACTTTGGGTAAAATGCAAAAGCTGTTTCGGAAGGCGTCTTCCCAGCTGTACACCTCGGGGAAGATTGACAAGGACACTATGCACAACTACTTCATGTCTGGTGAGTTGGTCACGCGACTACATTACAAGATGTACAAGAAATAGCTCCAGATTACATTTTAGCTATCTCCTAGGTAAAGAACCATACAATAAACATTTACTGCAGTATCATGGTCATGGCCAGGTCTTCAGTCTCGGTCACTTTGTCTGGCACACAATCACAAGACAACCATTAACTCATTCATGCGTTTGCTCTGCCTGAAAACCAGCGCTGCTACCGGTATGATGGGTTTATATCTATCATGTTAGGGAGTGGCATCTTGCTGAGGCGGAGACCCATTCGATCACGCCATGAACAAAAGCCAATTTATTTTATTTTCACTGTTTATGTATGTACGTGTCAAATAAAAAAATATTCTATTCTATATATTCTTGTCAAATTTACAAATGAGCGCTTCTATTGTTTGGATGGCGAGTACGACTAGACAGAACTTGTTGGGTTCCCGAGTAGGATAACGGAATTGACTCGTTTAACGATTCATTTCAGTAACGGAACGAGAAGTCATTAACGGCGTGCTGAACGTGAAAAACACAAAGAACCACTGTCTGGCCTACGTGAGATACATCAACAATATCAACCTTCAGAATCTTAAGAAGGCCAGCAACTTTGTGGACATCCTGAACAGAAGTCTGGATACGGAGGCGTCTAAATTGTTAGCCGATCTGAGAGATGTCAGGCTACCGGACAAAATCGAGACTACCAACATACAAAAGTAAGTGATTGAGCTGTAGACTCAAAGTGACAGTCAAAAACTTTATTTCCATAGAATTATAATATAATATAATAAGCCTTTATTGCTGAAACTTAATTTTAACACATTTTTTTTTATTCCGTTATATAATTATACTTTTGTTTTCTTAAACATATTTTATCCTTATTCAGCTTGTCCTTCAACAAAGGCCTCCTCTAATGCTTTCCATTTTGTTCTGTCTTTTGCAATAAAAAATCCATAGAATAAAATAATAATAAATAATTAATAAATCTTGGGGATTCCACATTAAAGTTGACTGAAAATAACTTAACAAAGCTTACAACGTAATCATCCCAATACTTTTGAAATTGAATGACAGGTGGTGAGCGCTAGTGGGAGCTTTGGTTCAAGTTATCAGTGTACCCTTTTCAGGTATACCGTAGAATGGATTGGACGTGAAGGTCTGGACCCTGAATCCCACGGGGAATATCTCACCCATTTCATCTCACACTTCTACAAGAACATAGTGAAGCTGGTCGACAGGTAATAATAATATAGGTGGACATTTCACACAGCGCCATCTAGCCCCAAAGTAAGCTAAGCATAGCTTGTGTAACCAGACAACTTTTTTGTAAATACATATTAACACAGACACAGAACAAACATCTACGTTCGTCATACAAATGTGGTAAGAATCGAACCCCCGACCTACAGCATAGAAGGCGGGGTTACCACCAAATGAGCTAAGTATACACCTTACAAATTTACCTATCAGGGCCATGCGTAAGGAAGACAGCAGCGCTACAGGTCAGATAGTGACAGAGATCCTACAGCATCTCCACGCGTGCAACAACTCCGTGAAAGTGTACCACGGGAGGGAACCTGACCTGGAATTCATCGAGGAGTATATGAAGAACAACTCTGATAAACCACTGGTTTTGTACGGAGAAGGTATTTATTATGGTCTATTACCACTGCTACTACTAATCGTGTTACTGGCTGAACCAGTCTGATGAAAGGGTTAAGCTACGCCTTTAATACCATGGGTATTTATTATTTGAATAATCATTTACAGTGTAGTCTTTATTAAATAAACCTTTCTTGATATATGACGGTTGATACATGTTTAGGAAATTTAGAATAAAAACTAAAAAAATAGTAAACCAGGTACTATTCTTCATGAACATAAACTAATTTATTTATTACATTAAATTCTATTGAAATGAAACTTTCAGGAGGATGCGGCAAAACCAGTCTCCTCGCAAAGAGCGCAGCGCTTTCCCTAGACACATGGTTTGCAGATGTTCAGCCGACTAACATCATCAGATTCCTGGGAACAACTCCTGACTCCAGCGCACTGACGCCGACACTCATTTCTATATGCCAGCAGGTAACTGTGAAGTAAATCACATCAGAAAAAGATATCTTCGTCAAGGCCATTGGAGTATTTTGTTTAATAAATCTATTATATCTATTACACTTACACATCATTACACGCGCATGCTATAATATATATCTATAATAATCATATTATTTGAAATAATATTATGATTATTTCTATAATATACATTATTCTATTAATCAAGATTTGGTGTACGTCGGGATTCTAAACCCAGTCCTCCAGATTGAAACTCGATGTACAACTGGGTTATCACGCTCCTTGACACACTTGCATCAATCATTCCGTGACTTGGATGTGTAACTTCCCATGTACCTGTAATAAGTTAGGTGTTACTTCACAATGTCTACATAAATTACGGTCAACATTGTTTCAGATATCCTACAACTTTGCACTGCCATTCGAGAGCATCCCAGACGACCTGGTACCACTTACAGCTCATTTCAAACATCTCCTGACGCTGGCTTCGAAGCAGAAACCGTTGCTTCTCTTCCTGGACTCCGTGGAACAGCTTACTGGGATAGGGACTGAGAATAATAAGGTGTCATGGCTGCCTACCAGACTGCCGCCTAATTGTAAGGTAAGCTGATATATAATAAACATTTATTTCAGACTAAAAGATGTTCATGGTAGATTAAAAAAACTTTTAAAATTATAATATTGGAGGACAATTCACACAGCGCCATCTAGCCCCAAACTAAGCATAGCTTGTACTATGGAAACCAGACAACTGATAGAATACTTATATACTTTTTTTTGGTAGAAAACACTTCAAATAAATATATATATAAATATATAACACCCAGACACAGAACAAACATCTATATTCGGCACACAAATATTTGTCTGGGTGGGAATCCAACCCACGACCTATAGCGCAGAAGGCAGACTACCAACTGAGATTTGAGGCCAGTCAATGTATACATTGTTGTTTCAGATCATAGTGACGTGTGCGTGCGAAGAGACAAATCCTGAAGTATCCAAGGAGTATGATGTTCTCCGAAGGATGATTGACTCTGAGGACAATTTCTTGGAGGTCAAGGCTTTGGGAGAGGACTTGGCTATGCAGGTCTTGAAGTGAGTAATCGCTATCAGCCTAAGATTAGCCACTGATGACTTCCTACCATCGCTACATACATGTTCGCTTGCGACAGCCTCCAGCAACTAGTGGCTGACAAGTTCTTGGTGAAACAGTGCTCTGGCTGTCAGCTCGTACTAACACCTATTTGAAATAAAAATAAATAAATAATGCTTATCCACTAACTAAATGAAGTCGTGTTACATTGTCGCAGGCTGTGGATGGCCGGAGCAGCGAGAGACCTCTCCAACTACCAGTGGCGTCTGGTCTCCAACGCTATAGGCGCGTGCTCTCTACCCATATTCGTCAAATTAGTATTTGCAGAGGTGTGTTAAGTTTTTTCCAATTAATTGTGATTATTTCGGACTGAATTTTTTTTTAATCTAT
The DNA here is from genome assembly GCA_947359385.1 of Chesias legatella. NCBI lineage: Eukaryota > Metazoa > Arthropoda > Insecta > Lepidoptera > Geometridae > Chesias > Chesias legatella. The sequence continues at coordinate 12,725,671 of OX375764.1, read as the reverse complement.
AGGATATATTGGAGAAATAAACAATTTCTAAATACTTTTAGGAGTAGTAAAACTCACGCCAAGTTCGTCCGGGGAAGTACTGCCACCATGCCCATTTCTGACGCCAAGCTGTAACGTATTCGCGTAATCGTGTTCCGGTTTGAATGGTGTGGCACATGAGCCATTCCACCTTCACGTCTCAGAGTTACGGGCGCATATGCGACTCGGGTCTTGTCGTACCTAGTAGGGTAGGACCCAAGTCGCATCGATTGTTATGGGCGGAGGTTACCACTTGACATTAGGTGGACCGTCGGCTCGTTCCGTAACTGTATCACAAAAAAAACTTATTGCTTTCTTCCTTGTAATGATAATTACATATTTTGGGGTAACTTTTAAGCATTTGGAAATCGGAGGGTAGTATTATAATTCTCCAGCATTTGAACTTGTGTTGGTATGTAGGTATGCAGATGGCGAAGCTACACCAAGCCGACCGACACTCACCTAGCTTCCACTGTCATGGACTCAATTATGCTATTGTTTGAAAGGGTGGAGAAACAGGTAAGTCTTTATTCTAATCTACTCTATTCTATTCGAGTCACTGGTTCTCTCGAGCCAGTGTGGTCTTCTTCTTCTTCGAGTCACCGGTTCTGTCGAACCAGTGTGGTGAAAGGATTGTAAGTGCGCCTCAAAGAGGCTCCTTTCGTGCACTCGACACATGTCTTCGAATTTTTAGTTCAAGGACATGTCGGTTTCCTCACGATGTTTTCCTTCACCCTTTTGAGAACGTGATATTGCGCACATAAATCTTTCAATCGAAAAACTCATAGGTGTACGTCGTGATTTGAACCCGCGACCTCCGGATTGAAACTCGGGGGTCAGTACCGCTAGACCACCACGCTCTCTAGCCAGTGTGGTGAAAGGATTTTAAGTGCGCCTCGAAGAGGCTCCTTTCGTGCGTTGAGTGCACGAAAGGAGCCTCTTCGACACACGTTTGAATTTTTTTTGTTCTAGGACATGTCGGTTTCCTCACGATGTTTGGAAATTCAAATAGGAAACACTCCATCTTGAGCGTGTGAAATTAGTTGTCATAGTTTGAAAAGAAATTCCAGGTGGTTGAAGCGGGCGGGTTTATTACTGACAAGCTGCGCCCCGCGGTGTTACCCGCGGTGAATAAGCAATCCCACGGGAACACTGCATTTTTCCGGGATCAAAGTAGCCTATCTATTAATCCATGATATAAGCTATCTTGGTACCAAATTTCATCTAAATCCATTCAGCCGTTTGAGCGTGAAAGAGTAACAAACGTCCATACAAACTTTCACGTTTATAGTAGGATAATAAGTTGTGTATTATTCCAGCACGGTCGTCTCCTAGTGTTTCATGCGCTTGCATACATAACGGCCGCTCGCAGCGGTCTCTCGGAGACAGAACTGGAAGACCTGATATCCCTGGATGACAAAGTGCTAGATGACGTGTACCAGTACCATCTACCACCAGTAAGAAGAATTCCACCATTGCTGTGGACTAGGTAAATAAATAAATAAATAATGGTGGACATTTCATCAGCGCCATCTAGCTCTAAAGTAAGCTAGGCATAGCTTGTGTCATGGGAACCAGGCAACTGATATAATACTTATATAGTTTTATTTGTAAATACATATTAACATTCAGACACAGAACAAACTTCTGTTGTATCAAATATCTGTATGTATCAAAAGAAAAATATATAAGTATTATACAGTAGTCTGGTTCCCATGACACAAGCTATGCTTAGCTTACATTGGGGCTGGATGGCGCTGTGTGTAATGTCCACAAATATTTATTTATTTGATATCTCCAGGATTCGCAACGACCTACCGAACTACCTGTCGGAGCGAGAAGCGGACGGCGTCTCCGTGATGAACTGGTACCACAGACAGTTCCGGGACACGGCGCGCGAGCGATACTTCAAGAACATGAACATGGCCATGTATTTCCACTCCATGATCGCTGATTACTATCTAGGTAAGGCTTTCATTGACCACAAAACTATGTTTAGCTTTATCTACCTATTCGAGTCACTACAGTAGACGAAATGAGTCTCTATTTTAAGTGCGCCTCAAAGAGACTCCTTTCGTTTACTAGACACATGTCTTCAAATTTTGTTCTGGACATGTCGGTTTCCTCACGTTGTTTTCCATCACCGTTTTGAGATCGTGGTATTGCACATCAATATTTCAATCGAAAAACTCATAGGTTCACGTCGGGATTTGAACCTTCGATCTCCGAATTGAAACTCGGGGTCAGTACCACTTGACCACCACGCTCTCACATGCTCTACACACGCAACAGAAAACTAAGGTCGTTCCAAATTCCTAATACATAAATTAGGGCTTAATAAAATAAAATAAAATGGTTTCAAAATACTTTAATAAGAATGAATTAATTTTGTAGTCATTAATATAAAAAATTTGAGAAATAAAAAATTTGTTACAATTGAATTTTTTTTTTTTTTTTTGAAATTGTAAAATTTGTTGATTAACTAATTTTAGGTATCTGGGGAGGCGGTACCCCAAAGCCCTTCAAGTACACAGAGATCCAGCGGCACAGGTTCAACTTAGCGGACCGCGAGGGCGTAGCGGACAGGAAGGTGCCGCTCCAGCCGCTGGTCTTCTCGTCCGCTGATGGGTCTACGAAGAGATATAACTTGAGAAAGGTTGAACTTCTATGTATCTACTGCTTTGCATGGCTATATATAGCATTTATGTCATGGGCATAAAAATTTTCCTCGGGTCTTTGATGTTTTTGGTCATGCTACGTTTATACCATATGTGACACGGAATCCAGTTGCAAGTGTTTGAATCCTAATTCATTCATATTATATTTGTTCTGTGTCTGGGTGTTAATAATGTATTATATGTATGTATTTACAAATAAAAAAACTATCAGTTGTCTAGTTCCCATATTACAAGCTATGCTTAGTTTGAGGCTAGATGGCGTTGTGTAAATTGTCTACCAATATTATTATATTTAATTACCGATTTTCCTGCTGAAATTCTACCGCACACTACCCAACTGCGAAGTGAGGCAACACAGATTTACGTGAACTTATTTTCATATTAATGACACTTATTATAAATAAATTAAGTATAGGAAATACTTTTTTTGCTCCCCATTTATATGGACTGATCCAATCTGGTATTTCACCACAGACGCTCTTAGGAGGGGTACTGAAACAGTACCGTCAACGACCCAGTATCATACCATACAACAATCCTTCATGGAGTTGGGCTGATAGTGACAAAAGTGTCATACACAAAGTCAAAGTCAAAAACTTTATTTCCGTAGAATTCATAAAGAAATGGCTTGGAAACGTCAATAATATTCAAAACATAAGGTCACGCGTACTTATCGCTAAGTTGGACGCCTGTTCAAACTCTATCCGACCCACTATGGGAAGAACAACCAAGAAACCCCTAAAGGAGGACCCTTTTTTTAGCTTTTTGTTTTTTATGAGTTAGAAGTAATAAAGTTTAACCTCCCAATTATTCAGTTTGGTGAGCTGCCCTTCCATCTAAACCGTTCGAAGCGCTTCACCGATTTGTACTCCGAAGTTCTGTTCAACTACTCTTGGCTCCACGCCAAGCTGAACTGCTGCCCCCTGCAGGCGGTGCTGGCGGACTTCGAGGACGCTAAGCTGCATGTTAACAAAGATGCCGTGAGGTAAGAACATGTCACATTAACACCACATCCTGTTTACATCCGTAAACAGACAACAGACGCGTGCAATGCGATGCTTTTTGGGACATCGTGCAATTGAGGAAGGAAGGAACCAAGTTCTATTCTTCTTCTGGCAGGGGATATCGTCAGGTGGGATATCGTTTAGCATCAGGTGGGATAACAAAATCGTCTCGTTCCGACACTCATATGGTACCAACTACTGCTCGTATTTATGCTCCTCTTAACATGTTTGATAAAAGGATTATGTCAGGGACTTTCGGATTAAAACTCAAGAGTTTGTATCAGTCTGCTACCGCGCTATTTTATAAATGTGATACTGTTACGGAACGAGCCGACGGCCCACCTGGTGTTAAGTGTAACCTCTGCCCATAACAACCGATGCGACTTGGGTCCTCCCTACTAAGTACGACAAGACTGAATTCGCATCGCATGCGCCCGTAACTCCGAGACGTGTAGGTAAGATGTCTCATTTGCCTGTAATTTCACCGCCGACCACACCTTTTAATCGGAATACTGCTGACTGCTTGGCGGCAGAAACTGGCATGGTAGCAGTACCCACAATGCACGATTCCACTTTTTTTCATTTCAGGGAGCTAATGTTAGTCGCAGACGCGCTCCGGCTGGGCGGCGCCATCATAGGTCAATACCCCGACATGCTGGCACCACAGTTGGTGGGCAGGTTGTTGCCTGAAGCACCCACAAACCCAGCTGTGTCCGCTCTTCTAAAAGAGTGTCATGATAAGGGGAAGACGCACTGCGCTTTACTGCCTTCGCATCATTGTCTGCATACACCTGGTGGGCCCTTGAAGGTGATGTAGCTTATCAAGTACAACTTACGGTTCCAAAGCAAAAAGTAAAAGCAATCCTAGTGGCAAACCAAAGAATATCCATGCTCAACAAAACAAATTGTAATACATTATTTCAGTATTTTATGTAGTCATAAATGTAACATAGATCTAAGTACTCAGATTGTTATAAGGATCGTGCTCGTGAAAAATAAGCCCTCATTTAGGGGTTGCTGTCTGTTCTTCCCCATGGATGGTCGGATAGTCTTTGAACAGGCGTCAACCTTAGCGATAAGTACACGTGACCTTATGTTTTGAATATTATTGACGTTTCCAAGCCATTTGTTATGGTTAGGAAAGAAATAAAAGGTCATTATTACTTTATTACTACTATATATCGCTAAGTTTGACGACCCTATCTGACCCTCCATTGGGAGAAAAGTCTAGAAACCCCTAAAGGAGGGCTTCCTTTTTTTCTCGTTACAGTATTCCCTTGAAGGTCACCAATTCGCGGTTTTCGGTATCCGTCTCTCCTCCGACAAACGCTACGTGGTATCCATCTCCAGCCGGGTGATATCCTGGGACCTGTCCACGTCAGACTTGGCACGAGACCTCTGCCCTCAACTCGAGGGTATCATGCAGAATTTGGAACTGTCCCCGGATAACAAATGGGCCGCTGCATCGACTAATAACTCTGTGGTAAGTGTTAATGATATAGTATTGTCTTATTATATTTTGTTCCCCTAATAAGCAAAAAAAAGGAAGCCTTTAGCGGTTTCTTGACTGTTCTTCTGCATGTAGGGTCGGGTTATAGGGTTTAAACAGGCGTCAAACTTAGCGATAAGTACGCGTGACCTTATGTTTTGAATATTATTGACGTTTCCAAGCCATTTCTTTATGAATTCTATGGAAATACAGTTTTTGACTTTGACTCAATAAATATTTTGATTTGATTTGATTTGATTATTATGTCTATACTTATATAATATACATTTTTTTACATAATGTAGTTCCTTATATCCTTAGGATATTTTCTGTTTTCTGTTTCAGTCTATGCTGTTGAATATGCTTACCAGCGAGTATATTACGTTCAATAATCCTCTAGATGAAGGTAAGAAGACTTTTCACAATCTTTTCGACTGGCCTCACAGCTCAGTTGGTAGTAACCCTGCCTTCTGCGCGGACGTGGGTTCGATTCCCATCCAGGACAAACACTTGTGTGAAGAACATAGGTGTTTATTCTGTGTCTGTTGATATGTATTTATTTACAAAAAAAGTTTGTATTATATCAGTTGTCTGGTTCCCATAGTACAAGCTATGCTTACTTTGGGGCTTGATGGCGAGCCCAACCAATATTTATTATTATTATTATGTATGTTTCAGGAGAAACAGTCCGAGGAGTGAATGTCCTGAATCATCACATGTTCATCTACGGCCCTCGGTCCTGGTTCCAGTATTCCACGCGCGGGGAGATAGAGGAGACGTGCCAGGTCCCCACCACGGAACCCTACCACGATCTCAACTGGGAGATACTTTGTAAGTTATTAAGAGCAATAGAACTTTCGCCAAGTTCATCCGGGGAAGTACTGCCACCATGCCCATTTCTGCCGCCAAGCAGTAACGCTTTCGCGTTACTGTGTTCCGGTTTGAAAGGTGTAGTTGCCGGTGAAATTACAGCCACAAGAGACATTCCACCTACACATCTCAGAGTTACGGGCGCATACGTTGCGACTTGGGTCTTGTCGTACTTAGTAGGGGAGGACCCAAGTCGCATCGGTTGTTATGGGCCGAGGTTACCACTTACCACCAGGTGGGCCGTCAGCTCGTTCTGTAATTGTATCACATAAAAAAAACACAAAAAAGTTACTGTGAAAGGACGAAATAGGTGTAGTTTGTGCTTGTCCTACTAATTGCAGGCCCATGAGACGTAACATCTCCGTCTCGGGGTGATGGACGCAACGCAATGCGACTGAGTCATCTCTTACTTTGGTGGAGAAGACTTGAGTCGTATTGCTGTTGTACATGGGCTTACCACTTAACATAACGTGGGCCGTCAGCTCGTTAATCAACAATATGACATAAAAAATACAGTGCAGTAATAAGGGGTGAAACTAGACCAGAAATATAATAGACACGGTGAAAAAGTTATAAAAGTTATTTTAGTCGGGCTAATAATTCTTAATTAAATATTATCTATGTTCTAATACTAAATCTATGCTTTTCACGATACGCAGTTGATTTGGATACCTACTTAACTAGTTTCCAATAAATTGTAGTACATAATAATAAGTAGGACATATTTACAACTAATTTGTAATTGGCAACTAATTTGACTATCATGAAAGTCTAAATTTTTTTTGTCCTTAAGTCATTTCTGCAACACAAACGCAGAGGAACTATTCTTTGTCACCTGTCACTTAAATATCGACTAGAAACACCAGTTTTCAACCGCTCGACAGCCATGGAGCTCAAAGACCTGGAAAACTTCTACCTCGTGCTGTGGAGCGGAGATCTGGATGAAGACCGTCTTCTGATCCAGTTCTGCAGCAGGGGAGTTTGGATGCAGCCCCTTAGGTGTAGGGGAGCCTTGGCCATGAACAAGCATTGCACACGAGTTTATACCAGCGATCCAGAGAGAGGTTATCAGGTAATTATGTGATTAAGTTACGGTACGGTAAGATACGGTACGGTACGGCAGGTAGCGGTATCTGATATCTTGATGATTGGTTATTCGCAAATCTGGATTGAGCCTCCCATGGTACATTAGAAAGAAAAAAAGACAGAAAATAATATTTATTTAAGCAAAGCTGTACAAAAGCAATAAATAACTTATAGAACGCATTCGCGTTACTGTGTTCCGGTTTGAGAGGTGTGGTTGCCGGTGAAATTACAGGCACATGAGACATACCACCTGCACGTCTCAGAGTTGCGGGCGCATACGATGCGACCTGGGTCTTGTCGTGCCTAGTAGAGAAAGACCTAAGTCGCATCGGTTGTTATGGGCAAAGGTTACCTACTTTACACCAGGTGGGCCATCGGCTCGTTCCGTAACTGGGTCACATATAAAAAAACCTCGGCATATGCTGATAAAACCAACGCTGGTCTTCCGGTAGATCCGCCAAATTAAAGCTCATTGACTCTCGTATGTCGAGAGTAGGCCTTCCTAGGAGTAGAGTAGGAGGCTTGGTATGGTTATGAGATTTGCAGTATCTATGCAGATCTCAATATTCGAGTTGAACGAAGAGGAACGCTGCTGGAGGAAGGTGGTGGAACTACAGCATCGGGAAACGGACACTGCGGAAGCAATGCTTCAGCTCAAACGTGGGAAGAAGGATCGCATGTTACTCGGTAGGCACAATACAATACAATAACTCTTTATTGCAAAAACCACAATACAAATTAATACATATAAAATAGTGTCCACTAAATGCGAAATAACTATGGGCGGCCTTATTGCAACGAGCAATCTCTTCCAGACAACCTTTGTTTGGACCAGAATTATGGTTACGATATAGATGTACTGTTTAATAAGTTTATTATTATTTACTTTTACGATAAATTTGTTAATAAGAAGAATGTGTGCTAGCCCCCATACTAGGAGTCCCTGTGTTGTGGGTGGCTAGAAGTCAAAGTCAAAAACCTTATTTCCACAGAATTTATAAAGAAATGGTTAAGATAACTAAAATTTCTCCCACTTCAGCACTCCTACTTAGCCAAGGAAAGATTTAAATATGGTGGTTAAAAGTTTGCATTAGTTTTATAGACATTCAATAAAATTGCGAATTAAAAGGTATTTGTGGAGATGTACCTAATTAAAAACATATAATTAAGTGAAGTAAATTTTCTAAACTATAACTTGAGTTGTCCATTTCGTAAATAAGCAACATCGAAGAGTATATAATTAGTTGTATCTTATATAACATATAGGAATTTTGTAACGTTTTTGCAGCCACAACAACATACAGTTTTATTGTATGGGACTTTGAGAACGTCATACCAAGAGGCAACCATATAATTAAAACGAAAAAGGGGAAAGAAGAAGAAAAGAAACAGGAAGAGGAAGTAAGTATTACTTTTTAGACTAATGCACGATCTGACTATCAAATTTTTCGCGTTAATTTACTGACAGTTACTCCTAGGTTTCCTGTCAAAGTCAAAGTCAAAAACGTTATTTCCATAGAATTCATAAAGAAATGGCTTGGAAACGTCAATAATATTCAAAACATAAGGTCACACGTACTGATCGCTAAGTTTGACGCCTGTTCAAACCATATCCGACGTCCATCGGGGACAGACAAGAAACCCCTAAAGGAGCCCAAGGATATACAAAAGAGTGAAACAATGGGTGGTATTATCGCTATGAAGCGATCTCTTACAGACAACCTTTGGATGGACAAGAAATACTGGACTTTATATGGGGCTTTGTGGTTCATCTAAGACAAATTTTATTTAAATGCACTTATTTAGGAGGAGAAAAATGATGAAGATGCAGAAAAAGACCTGCATCTCAACGGGATAGTTCTTCAACTGCCTCACACCATCCGGAACATATCTACCAAGATGACGCTCTCGAATTCCTTCATGATCAGCAATAACAATAAATACGCTGTTGCTGGCGTCAGGTAGACCAGTTTTATCTATCAATACATTTTCAGTAGAACCGTTTAATTTAGTTTTCATAACGTGATATAGTCACGGAACGAGCCGACGGCCCACCTGGTGCTAGTGGTATACTCTGTCCATAACAACCGATGTGACTTGGGTCCTCTTAATAGGTACGACAAGAACCTAACTCTGAGACATGTAGTAGAATGTCTCATGTGCCTGTAATTTCACTGGCAACCACACCTTTCAAACCGGATCACACTAATGCGAATGCGTTACTGCTTGGCGGCAGAAATGGGCATGGTGGCAGTACTCCCCGGACGAACTTGGTGTGAGTTCTACTGTTCAAAACTGGACATTACGAGCGAATTTATGGTCTTATATTATCAGCTATATACCAAACTGGCCCCATAGCACAGTTGGTAGTAACCCTGCCTTCTGCGCTGTAGGTTGTGGCTTCGATTCCCACCCAGGGCAAACATTTGTGTGACGAACATAGGTGTTTGTTCTATTTCTGGGTAAAAAATGTATTTAAGTATTATATCAGTTTTGGTTCCCATGATACAAGCTATGCTTAGCTTACTTTGGGGCTAGATGGCGCTGTGTGAAATGTCCACCAATATTTATTTATTACAGAAAAAGTCTATACGTTTGGAGCCTGGATACCACCCAACTGACGAAAGTGCTGGACGCGCACTTCGGGAGGATCGTTCAGCTGGAACCGCTGACTGTTGGGACCTGGAACAACGTGATCACCTCCTCAATCGACAGAACTGTGAAGATCTGGAACATCGACAATATCTTCGAGCAAGTTCACAAGATCGATCGCCAGGAGTTGCCTATTGACTCAATTAGGTATTCTTAAAGAGAAAAAGAACTTCAATTCATATACTGCTGTCCTTTAACTAGAAAGCCGTTAACCCTCAAAAGGTCAATTTTGACTTTTTAATAGGAAGCGATACAGTGCAAAATTATCTATCTTTCTCTCTAAGAAACGTTTGTAAATTGTAATTAGATCCGGAGATATAAAAAAATGTAGTCCGTTAAGTGACGGATTTAAAAGTAATTAAAAGGAGTTCTCTGAACATATTTCAAAACAACAGTTTGGGCTTAACGGCCTTTTAGTTAAAGGACGGCAGAATACTGATATTGTAGAGTAGAGTACTGTAGAGTATTTTTGAGTGTGGTGAAAGAGATTTTAAGTGCACCCCAAAGAGGCTCCTGGCACTCGACACATTTCTTCGAATTTTTAGTTCTAGGACATGTCTGTTGCCTCACGATGTTTTCCTTCACCGTTGTGAGAATTGGTATTGCGCACATAAATCTTTCAATCGTCATGGTCAGGTGCACGTCGGGATTTGAACCGGCGACCTCCGGATTGAAACACGGGGTCACTATTAGACCACCACGCTCTGATATAATTCGTTATGACGAAAGAAATCAGAAAAAAAAAACGATAATAACTTTCTAGCCTAGCCCGTGACAAGCAGTTAGCAGTAACGGTGACTAGAAGCTGCTGGGCGCTGTGGGACACCTCCACGGGGAGGCTGATGGCGCAGTTGGCAGACGCGCCCCTCGGTGCCATCGTGACACAGGCGGTCGTCACCCCGAGCGGTGACAACGTCGTCACAGCTGAGAGCGGAAACGTTCTCATATGGGACACTCCTGAGAAACAGGTTATACAATTCAATTCAATTTCGTTTATTTCAGACAACAATGAATTATGATACAAAAATAAAGTATCTGAGTGTTACATGTAAGTAAAAATTAAATACAAAATTATAATTAACATTAAAATCACTATTTAAATAAAAATAACAACACAAAAACAAAAAAAAAACAAAAATATATATATAGTTATACTTTCTTCAATAATAATAAAACTTTATTGTGAACAATGAAAAACACGCTAAAAATGCTCACGATGGTAACTGCAATAGTTATAGAAAACTGTGTCGCAGTCACCAACGCCCACCTCCTAAGACAGAGTACATTTTGTATATAGTGTATTATAATAATAAATATTGGTGGACATTTCACACAGCGCCATCTAGCCCCAAACTAAGCTAAGCATAGCTTGTATCATGGGAACCAGACAACTGATATGCATACTTATACTTTTTTTGTAAATACATACATATTAATACCCAGACACAGAATAAACATCTATATTTGTCCCATAAATGTTTGTCCATATAATAATTGTAAGAATTCATTTCAGGTGATCTATAAAGAAGAGCAGAAGGGCGTAAAGCAAGTTTTGCTTCTAGAAGATGGAACTAAGTTCATCACGATATCCATGAAAGGGGTAACTGACAATGCGGATAATGTTACTTTGGCTAATATTGTGGCCAGAACTATACCTGGTGAGTATAATAAATAAATAAATATTGGTGGACATTTCACACAGCGCCATCTAGCCCCAAAGTAAGCTAAGCATATCTTATATCATGGGAACCAGACAACTGATACTTATATACTGTTTTGTAAATACATACATATAATACATATTAGCTGCGCCCGCGGTGAGTAAGTAATCCCACGGGAACACTGCACTTTTCCATGATCAAAATAACCTATGTGTTTATCCAGGATATAAGCTATCATGATACCAAATTTCATTGAAATCCATTCAGCCGTTTGAGCATGAAAGAGATACATACAAACTTTTTCACGTTTATAATATTAGTAGGATTAACACTCAGCCACAAACATCTATGTTGTCACATAAATATTTGTCCTGGATGGGAATCGAACCCACGACGGCGCAGAAGGCAGGGTGACTGTCAATAAAAAGTTTGCAAAATGATTGTCAGACGGTGAACGAATCTACACGGCGGAATACGAGGTACGAGGCACCTTGTTCCGAGGGGCTGTTGTGTCTTCTGACGAGCATCATGTCGTAGCTCCAGGGGTCGACAAGTCGTCTAAGGATTGTCTGCATGTGTTTCATGCTAGGACTGGAGCTAGATTGCACAGGTAACTTTTGAGCTTGTCTAGTCCCCTCTTTCATGTTTAGCTATATAAATAAACTAGCTGTTGCCCGCGACTTCGTCCGCGTGGAATTCGGTTTTAACACGCACCCCTATTTTACCCCCCCTCCTCCCCGAAAAGTAGCCTAAGTTACTCCTTGTTACATCAGCTATCTGCCAGTTAAAGTCCCGTCAAAATCGGTCCAGCCATTTCAGAGATTAGCCGGAACAAACAGACAGTAAAAAATGTTGTTTTGGTATATGTACCGTGTATACATATGCACTTAGTAAAAAGCGGTTATTTTAATATTACAAAGAGACACTCCAATTTTATTTATTTATATAGATATTGGTGGACATATCACACAACGCCATCTAGCCCCGATGTAAGCTAAACATAGCTTGTATCATGGGAACCAGACAACCGATATAATACTTAAGTTCTTTTTTGTAAATTCATATAATACATATTAACACCCGGACACAGAAGAAACATCCATGTTTGCCCACAAATGTTGGTGGGAATCGGACCCACGACCTACAGCGCAGAAGGCAGGGTTACTACCAACTGAGCTATGAGGCCAGTCAAATGATCTTATCTTTAGGTTAGTTGGGGCAGGCGCCAGACTTAGCGTACAATCATCTGGTTTATTTAGGTTGACTAATAGTCGACTAGCTATTTCATTAAGAATTCATTTGGCTTAATTTAATGTATAACTTAAAAATCACCATTTCCCTCATTTTAGTAGCTTTATCCAAAGGCTCGAACATATTCTTCGGATGATTTCGATAAGCTAATGCTAAAATATACCACTAAATCAAAATACGCAGAAAGATTTGGCTACTTCTCATACTAATCTTAGTAACAGTCTCATATCAGTTTTGATTATAGGATTCCGATCAAAAACAGCGGAGTTAAAGACATGCAGTCAATAGTAGCGCTGCCGCACAAACCTCTGTGGGTCGCTGTCGTGGGCAACGACAAGGCTGGCATTCTGGATATCAAGACGAAACGGCTGATCAGGTCAGGGAAAATGCTGACAGTCTTTGCTGATTGGCATCACACCCCAGGGGGTGATAAAATCATAAACTTACCACCAGATAGCTTGTATGCACATCATTCGCATATAAAGTTTATTTATACATATATCTGATAATATCATATTACAGTATTTTATGTAGTCATAAATGTAACAAAGATCTAAGTACTCAGATAGGTACAAGGATCGTGCTCGCGATAAAAGGAAGCCCTCCTTTAGGGGTTTCTTGTCTTTTCCCCCGTGGTGGGTCGGAGAGGGTTTGAACAGGCGTCAAACTTAGCATAAGTACGCGTGACCTACGTTTTGAATATTATTGACGTTTCCGAGCCATTTCTTTATGAATTCTATGGAAATAAAGGTTTGGCTATTATTATTATTATTATTATTATTTCTTCAGGCATGTCCCTCGCTGGAACGGGGCCTGCACCCGGGACGGCAAGATAGGGCTCTGCGCGCCGTCCCGCGGAGGCCTAGACCTGATAGAGCTGCGGCGCGGGGCTTCGGTCCAGCCGCTCATCTACCGGGCCGCCGAGGGAGTCTTCTCTATCATCACAATGTTCAGTTCTGATGATTTGTACGTCTTCTACTATCACAGTGGAAGGAAGACCTTGAGGGTTTTTAGGTGACTATTCTACATACATAATCTATCGAAGATTAAAAAGCCCTTTATGTTTGGCGTGCCTCATAGCTCAGATGGTAGTAACCCTGCCTTCTGCTGGGTCGTAGGTTCGATTCCCAACCAGGACAAATATTTGTGTGACGAATATATATATATGTTTGTTCTGTGTTTGGGTGTTGATATATATTATATGTATTTACAAAAAGTATGTAAGTAGTATATCAGTTGTCTGGTTCCCATCATTCAAGCTATGCTTAGCTTACTTTGCTGCTGGCTAGATTGCCAGCAGCAACGGCTCGCTCGCTGTGTGAAATGTCAACCAATATCTATTATTGTTGTTATTATTATGTTGGCAAGACACATTTTCCTTGTTTCTTTTAATTTCTTTTATATAACATTTATGAAAACCAAACCTGTGTTCAATTTTTTTCTTGTGATTTTCTCGTTTTATCGTTCATGAAGCTTTTCGTCAGAAAACATGTAAAACTTAGATCTACCCTCAATTTATGTTACAGAACGATAGATGGAAAAGCAGTAGCTGAATACAGGGCTCCAGCGGAGGTAACGGCGATCGCAAGCGCCCACGGGGGCAAAGCCCTAGCCATAGCAGCACAAGACGGGTGCTTCACCATACTGAATATATTAGATCCACACGTATAGACGAGTTTTTGAAACTGTTGAAATGAACATATAAATAGCAGTAACCCTGCCTTCTACGCTGTAGGTCGTGGGTTCGATTCCCACCCATGATAAGCATATGTATGACGAATAATAGATGTTTGTTCTGTGTCTGGGTGTTAAAATATATTTATTTATTAAAAAAAAAAGTATATAAGCCATTGTAGTCTTTGTTTATCTAGATATCATTTTGTCTTGAAGTTTAAAGTGACACAACCATTTGAACAAAAACAATATGGTGTCATCTTTATCGAACCGTAGAACTTAGATAATTATTATTATTATCATCTGAAGTTAAATTATTATTATTATATAGATTTTAGAATAAGGAATGTGAAGGGCTGGCCCCATAAAACTTTTGGGAAGGAGATGAAAGTATTTATAATAATGTTGATAGATTTTGTAGACTTAGCTAAATATATATTAGCCATAGTAATCTAGAATACACCGAAGCTTGCATACAGAATCAAAAATTTATCAATAGAGATAGTAATTGTTGTATAATTGTACAATTTTAAATTAAACGAAACATCAATAGGATATTGTTTACACATACCACACTTACTCTATCTACTACTTTACCTAACACAAATATATATTTAAATTTTAAAGCACTGTTAATAAAATAGATTCATACAAAATAAATAAAATAATTATAAATATATTTTACAATGGGAGTGAATAAGGTATGCTGTGACTTCATTTTTTGATGCAGATGGCCCTCCTGGAAGCTTAACCGGTGGGCCATCTGCAACAATTATAGTAAAAATCTAGGTAACCTCTGCCAATAACAAGCAATAAAGCTTGGGCCCTTCCCTGCGCAGGTACAAGATCAAGTCGCATCGTATGAGCCCGTAACTCAGAGACGTGAAATGGAATGTTTCGTGTGCCTGTAATTTCACCGGCAACTACACATTTCAAATTGGAACAAGTAGCGCAAAAGCATTAACTGCTTGGCGGTAGAAATGAGTATGGTGGCAGCACTTCGCCGGGCGAACTCGGCATAAGTTATACTGCTATCAAAACTGTTACTAGTGACCGCATTGCCTTTAAAAGGTTTTTTATTCTGTATTTTAGTTAGTATGGGCAGAGGATACCGCTTAACATGAAGTGGGCCAATCTTATTCGCAACAAAACATAAAAAGCGAATTCTTAAACGTTGTTTTGAATCCGAATCGACTCGATAAACGTGGCCTGTAATGTGATTAGGGACAATGAAGCAAACTGAATAAACTGGTCGTATTGTGATCTCATTTTCTTTATATTTAAGCACAAATAAAAATGCTTTAAACAATAATAAATACATAAAAACAGTAAAATTAAGTTTTCTTTTATATCATACCTCTGAACACAGCTATCGAACAAATACAGTAATAATAATACTTACGATCTTATTCGTATCAAATAATTTTCGTATATTTATTCGTTCGCTTACCTACAATATGACTTTGATAAAATAATGCAATTAAACAAATAAAATCACATGAACCGATTTAATATTCATTTTAAATCTGTCATTGGCTTGGAATATACATAGCGTAAAATAGTACTTCAAAAATATCTGTAAAATCTCAAATTATAGTAAATCCTAAGATGTGCCAGTTAAATCTAGGATTTAACCATTTTTTATGTTAAAGTTCGAACTATTCTGTGAACATAGTTCGCTGGAACTTTACAACCTTTACTTAGTAAATCTTAGGATTCACGTAGAGACATGATAAATGTTGAATAAGACATGTACCTACGTGTCTGTCAGAACACCATTCATGTGTATTTTAAAGAAAGAAACAGAAAGAAGTTTCTTTCTTCTTTATTCATGTGTATTTTGAAAATTACGAACATCGAAATTAGATGGTTAGGTTTACTGAACTGGTGTCATGCACAGCGCTGAGGCGCGAAGCTCAACATAAGCAGAAATTTAAGTAAAAATTGCATTTGACTGAATTATTGAAAAAGCCTGATAATGAAATAACTGTATTTTTTTTAAATAAAAAAGCATTTCACCCTTGAAAAGACAGTAACAGACATGTTTTGATTTAAAATAGTCATTGTTTTATTCCCAAACTCAACATTTACCAGCCGTCATTGTAAACTTAGCTTGTATTAAATTCTAATGGTGAAAATCCAAAAAAATCCTCCCTTACAAAATTACCAACTCATGTCGTTAAATCCTAAGTTTTATTGGTAAAGAGCTTTTACAGTAACATATATCTACAGGTATGTTACAGTTTGCATGCAGCACGCAGATATTTACATTGAAACCAAAGTAACTATTTGGTGTTCACAGAGTAATCCTACATTTGTACTTAGGTACTTGCATTTTAGGGTACCCTGTGCGAAATCAGCCGAGTGCATTACAGTCTGTTTTATGGTGACATTACTAACAATTTGTGCATCTTAGTTGAGTGTTGATAAAAATAATCAGGATTCAAAAATTGCTTTGAGTGAGAATTATTACAGCTTCACATTATAAAAGAGCGTTCAGGTGACAGGGGTCAGTCATTAAAAGCCGTAAATTTCTTCATGCTAGCGCGTTTTTAATCTACCCTGCCATCTGAACATGCCTTTATTGGGAAGACCATCTCTCATGGAAGCACGACCTTCCACTCATCAGAACTCGTACTCCGACACGTAAATAAAGATCTTCGCGATGGCAATCCCCCCGAACTGCTCCCGGCTGTGTAATTCCATCGACAGCTCCAGCTCTATGCTCTGCGGACCCTCGAGAGGATGCACCAGGGATATTACAGCTTCGTGACCGGATTGCGTCAGTCTGAAATATAATAATAATATTGGTGGACATTTCACACAGCGCCATCTAGCCCCAAAGTAAACTAAGCATGACTTGTATCATGGGAACCAGACAACTGATATAATACTTATTTAGTTTTTTGTAAATACATATAATAACATATTAACACATCAATATCGAGACAGAACAAAAAACTATGTTCACCACATTCTTGTCCCAGGTAGGAATCGGACCCACGACCTACAGCGCAGAAGGCAGAGGTACTACCAACTGAGCTGTGAGGCCTGTCAATATTCGGTAAATAGATTCCAGACTATAATCTATTTACCGAATTTTGAGGAATGTTACCTAGATCCATTGAATAACAAACAGCCGTCCATACAAACATACGCATTTATAAAAAGATTGGTTGGCGACCAATCCTAATATTACAAACGTGAAAGTTTATATGGATGTTTGTTACTCTTTCACGCTCAAACGGCTGAATGGATTCGGATGAAATCTGGTACCAAGATAGCTTATATCCTGGATTAACACATAGGCTACTTTGATCCCGGAAAAGTGCAATGTTCCCGTGGAATTACTTATTCACCCCGGGGCTAGTATACACTTACAAGAAAGCGTTGATGTCAGCTGGCTGCCTGACGCTGGGCGGCGCGTTGATATTGACCAGACGCAGCTGGAAGGTAAGTTCTGTGTACGGCCACGCCGGACCTCGCATTGTGAACAGTTTCACCTGGAAATTCAGCACTAAGTCAAACAGAGGAAGGCTTTTGAACTGACATTATGCCTAGTTGTCCGCGAAAGTAAGAAAGAAAGAAAGAAACATTTTATTTGTGGCACTAATCTAAGCTTACACAGAACAAAGACAGAAGACACAAGTACCTTACTAAATATCAACCATATTAAAACATTTTGAATAAGCCTAGTTGCCACAAAAAGGACTCTAGCTCAGCATAAAGTTAGTTGGATGGCAACTAACGCTGGTCTACTGTCACCATACCCATTTCTGCCACTAAGTAGTAACGCGTTCGTGTTACTGCGTTTCGGTTTGAAAGGTGTGGTTGCCGGTGAAATTACAGGCACATGAGACATTCCGCCTTTACGTCTCAAGAGTTCCGGGCGCATACGTTGCAAATTGGGTCTAGTAGGGAAGGACCGAAGTGTCACACTGCTTATTATGGACACAAGTTAATTCTCAACACTAGGTGGGTCATCAGCTCGTTCCGTAACTGTAATATTAATAATAATAAAGTATTGGTGGACAATTGACACAGCGCCATCTAGACCCAAACTAAGTATAGCTTGGTCTATGGGAACCAGACAACTTATAGACTACATAAACACCCAGACTCAGAACAAACGTCCTTCGTGACATAAATTTGTCCTGGGTGGGAATCGAACCCTATAGCGCAGAAGGCAGAGTTACCAACTGAGCTGTGCCGCTTGTATCACACAGAAACAACCTTTATCTCGCAAAAGCGCATAACATGAGACTTACGTTGGCGTCAGGCACGTAAAGCTTGGAGACAAACGTGATGAAGTTGTAGGATATGGTGGTCGGCTGATGCGCGCACTCCCAGTCTCCAGGCTTGCATACCCTCTCAGTTTTCGTGCAACGGCTGGGAACATGAAAAATATATATTATAAAAAGAATAATATGATATTGATGGACATTTCACACAGCGCCATCTAGCCCCTCTCTGTAAGCTGTGGTTACCTTGAAGAAGTAAGCACAAGAAGTCTACTTAACAATGATAGTAATGTAAGAAACGTGTATCACTTACTGGAAATCCTAAACCCTACCCATAAATATATAATGAAATAATGAAATAATGAAATAAAGTAATAAAGAAATAATGAAATAAAGAAATAACCAAATAAATAAGTTTGTGAAAGAAAGAAAGAAGACATTTATTCACACACACACACTGTACACAACAACGGCAAACATCACAAAAACAAAATAAACCTAAACAAAACATAAAATAAAACAAAAAAATAATGACGAACGCTGTCGCATACAGCATTGTGTGAAAAGCCTTGAGCTCAGCACGTGCTGCAACAGCGCTGATTTTCAGCTCAAGGCTTAAAAGTGTGTACTGACTGTTTGCTCTCGAGCTCGTAGCCGCGGGGGCAGGAGATACGGTGACAGTGGTAACTGCCCCGCGTATTGAAGCACACGCTGCTAGTTCCGCCCAACACCAGGTTCTGGCAGCTCGCCTCCCCGCTCTCACACTCGTCGATATCTAAGATAATATAATAATATATTTAAAAGCACTAGAACTCACGCCAAGTTCGTCCGGGGAAGTACTTTTTTATGTAAGGTGATTGAACGAGCTGACGGCCCACCTGATGTTAAGTGGTAACCGCCGCCCATGGACAACAACAGTACGACTTAAGGTGCATTGCGTTGCGTCAACCACCCCGAGACGGGGATGTTACGTCTCATGCGGCTGCAATTTCACCGGCACCCACTCCCTTCCACCGGAACACGGCAACACGAGTGCACTCGGGTACCCACCTAAGACAAGACCCAAGTTGCAACCGAACCCGTAACGCTGAGACGTGTAGATGGAATGTCCAACATGCTTGTAATTTCACCTCAATGTAACATACCTATGCAGCTTCTCTTGTCTTCTGACAGCCTGTACCCGATGGGACAGGCACAGCGGTAACTCCCCGGCTCGTTGAGACAGTTGCCCACGCAGGGGAACTGCGACTTGAACTGTACGCATTCATCTACGTCCACGCAAGTCCTGTGGATACAAATCAATATTGGTAGACATTTCACACAGCGCCATCTAGCCCCAAAGTAAGCTAAGCATAGCTTGTGTCATGGGAACCAGACATCTGATATCCAAAGGTTGCATGGGAAATATCACTTTTAGTGATAATGCCCATTGTGTGACTATTTTTTTTCTTTTGTAAAATGTCTATATCTATAACACCATGTATGCAAAAAAGAGTTAATCTATCGCATCGGTTGTTATGATATAATACTTATATACTTTTGTAAATAAATATTGGTGGACATTTCACCCAGCACCATCTAGCCCCGAAGTAAGCTAAGCATAGCTTGTATTATGAAACCAGAGAAATGATTATAATACTTATATATACACAGAACAAACACCTATGTTTGTCACACAAATGTTTGTCCTGGGTGGGAATCCAACCCACGATCAACAGCGCAGAATGCAGGGTACTACCAACTGGCTAGTCGTAATAAAAACACAGCTATCTCATGGACAGGTAAAAGTGTGACCTGTTATCAGCGGCCAGCCTGTATCCCCGGTGGCAGGAGCACCGGTAGCTGCCCCACACATTGCTGCAGCGGTGCTGACACAGAGAGCCGGCGCGAGATTCTGAACACTCGTCTACGTCTACGCACACCTGGAACAACAGTTAAATTACCTTTAACACTAAATTACCTTTAATTACCTTTAACAGTTAAATTACCTTTAACACTATGTTGCAAGTCCTATAAATAAAAATTAATATTGGAGATTTCACACAGCGCAATCTAACCCCCAAAATAAGCAGCGTTTGTACTAAAAGGATAAAAGTATAAAAGGATTCTATCAGTCGTCTCATTGGGAAAGAATCCTTTAGTATTTATAAAACAAAATACAACCAGACGCAGAACAAAAATCAATGCAAGTCACACAAATCGTTTGTCCTGGGTGGGAATCGAACCCACGACTTACAGCGCAGACTATCCACCTCTATGCCAAATTTCATCCAGATTCGTACTTTTAGCATTTATAGTTGGGATTTATTATTGATCACTTCAAATTAGAGCGAGATCCAGCAGCAAAAACTCTGGAGTCAACTGGAGTCTGCTGAATGATGATATGGTTTCGGCTTCTCGACTGACACTTACTTTGTCATTGACCGGCGCTGATCTGAATCCCGTGTGACACCTGCATTGGTATGAGCCGACTGTATTCACGCACTCAGCGTTCAGCGAGCACGCGGACTGAAGGAAAAAAATGAAAGAAAAATATTAATTTGTGTTACATTACAAATAATTAGGTACAAATAAAAGAAAATGTGGCTTGTTGATGTGAAACATCTATAGCCGCACGTAAAACCGATTTCTGGCTTGGCGACGCGTCGCCACGGCATGAGCGCTGATTGACTGATAAATCATAAACATATTAGTGATGGGGTACTTAGTTTCTTACAAAATAATGTCGATGTTTCACATCTGCCAGGCGTCCCGAGACGGCTAACATTTTTTTACAGTTAAGGCCACCACTCAGCATGTGCTGTATCAGCAGTGTGGCTGCTGCAGCGCTGGCTTTCCGTTTTTAAATAAAATTTCAACATTTATTTGATATTTTTTGACTCACGTTACTTCCAGCTAAAGCGCACTCATTCACATCTTCACACTCGTGGTCTCCGACCAGCCTGTGTCCCCGGGGACAGCTGCAAGTGTACCCGCCAGCTAAGTTGGTGCAGATCTGCTGAAGACCACACTTAGCTTCCCTCGTTGCGCACTCGTCAACATCTGGTGACAAATCCAACGTTTCACAGCAGTAGAACGCCAAGTTCGTCCGGGGAAGTAACTGCCCATGGACAACAGCAATACGACTCCAGTCCTCTCCACCAAAGTACGAGTTGACTCAAGTCGCATTGCGTTGCGTCCATCACCCCGAGACGGGGATGTTACGTCTCATGTGCCTGCAATTTCACCGGCACCCACTCTCTTCCACCGGAACACAGCAACACGAGTGCATCACTGCTTGGCGGCGGGTTACCAGGTGTGGTAGCAGTACTTCTCCGGGGGAACTTGGCACAAGACTGCTGTTACAAAATTGCACTTACCAAGGCAGTTGTTGTCGTCTCCAAGCCTATACCCCCAGGGGCACTTAAGAACAGTCCCCCTCTCCTCGACCTGTGTGATCTCTGGGTCCACGAAGTTGCTGCCTCCAGAGCCGTGGCCGACTGTCTCCTGAGGGTCTGCCGGCGGGAACACTGGAGAACATACCCGTAATACACTTAAGCGATGAATACATAACAATCAATTTTATTTTTTACTAGCTGTTGCCCGCGACTTCGCGTGGAATTCGGTTTTATCACGCACCCCTATTTGCCCCTAATAAAAGTAGCTTAAGTTACTCCTTGTTACATCAGCTATCTGCCAGTGAAAGTCCCGTCAAAATCGGTCCAGCCATTTCAGAGATTAGCCGGAACAAAAAGAAAGAAAGACAAAAATTGAAAAAAATGTTGTTTTGGTATATGTACCGTGTATATCCATATGCACTTAGTAAAAAGCGGTTATTTTAATATTACAGATACTCCAATTTTATTTATTTGTATAGAAGAGAAAGAAATTGAGGAAGTCTCACCAGGTTCATTGCCGTATCCAGGTGGGAAGGCGCCTTTGTTCCTGTTTGGCACACACCGGTGACGAATCTCATCTAATTGCCAATTCGGTGGGCATTCACACCGGTACCCGCCGCGAGTGTTCACGCAGATCTCTACCACTGCGCAGTTAGCTTGCCCGTTAGTGCATTCATTTATGTCTGTGAGACAAATAATACGTTAATAATCCTCATGGTCTAATATCGCTCTGCTCAACGACACACAAAACGTCTAGTAATATCTTATTTCAGTATTTTATGTAGTCATAAATGTAACATAGATCTAAGTACTCAGATTGTTACAAGGAAGCCCTTCTTTAGGGGTTTCTTGTATATTCCCCTTCTATGTCTATCTCCCCATGGAGGGTCGGATGTGGTTTGAACAGGTGCCAAACTTATCGATAAGTACGCGTGACCTTATGTTTTGAATATTATTGGCGTTTCCAAGCCATTTCTTTATGAATTCTATGGAAATAAAGTTTCGGACTTCGATTTAACTTTGAATTACTGGACTTGAGTCGTCTTTTTTGCTGTTACAAGCCACATCTTTTGTTTATATCTAATTTAATTTGTAATGCAACACAAAATAAATATTTTACTTTCTTTCTTTCTATTGCTGTGGCGGTTACCACTTAACATTAGGTGGGCCGCCAATTCGTACCGCCACCCCAATCACATAAAAAAAAACAAAACAAATATTTCTGTTCGTCAGAAGAATTTAATCAATATAGAAGAAGCAAATGATCTCACCTTCGCATCTGCCATTCTTTGAGTTGAGATGGAATCCAGCATCACACCAGTTCCTCGGTCGGAACGGCCTTGTTGTCACCGGTCTACCGTCAGGATACCCCCAGAATAAGGTTCTACCTGCATCATGAAGAAGTTCTGGGTATGGATGTATGTAAACGCTGTACTAGGAACTACAGTACAAAGACACATGGCTGATGCAAGCAATTCTTAGAAAGAGTGTCTTATCATTAGAATAATACTAAACAAGCTATGTATAATTATGTTTTTGCATACACTACTTTGCTTGCTACTCTCTCTCTCTGTCTCTATCTCTAAATTTGTACTCTTTTGAGTTATTTTATTATAATCTGTTTGACACGGTAGTTCGTAGCTGTAGCCAGAGCGTACTTATACTTAGGTTATTTAACTCTGTTGTTTTATATCAGTTGTATGTCTTAATTAAATTTATGAATAAACTTATTTACTTTCTTTCTTTCTATGTCCTGGTAATGCACTTAGTCCTAAAGTTGATAAATTCGTTGATCTAAAGAAAATACTGAAATCTTTCAATAAAAGATCCAACTTACCTTTTTGGCTGGTAGAAGGCACAGGTTCAGGAGTGGTGGGTGGTAGGGGAGTGGTGGTTGGTGGGGGAGTAGTGGTGGTGGTAGAAGTGGTAATGAGAAGGGTGCACGCGCCGGTGACCAGGTCCCGCCTGAACCCGGCGGCGCAGTCGCACAGGTAGCCACCTATAGTGTTCCGGCAGACCTCCGTGAATCCAGAACAGCTGTGACGATTTGTGGCGCACTCGTCTATATCTAAAAGACGGAAACAAAACGAGTGATGAAAGATATGGTTGAATTCATAAACTGAAATATTGTTTGCATGAAATAAAATTAAATGAAGGAAAATATACTAAATAACTTCATACATTTTCTGCAATTTTAAATTCCAAGTTTTACATTTTGAATCAGCTGATGCCCGCGACTTGTCTGCGTGGAATTTGGTTTTATCACCTCTATTTTACACCTTGGTCGCACTAAAAAGTAGCCAAGTTACTCCTTATAACATCAGCTATATGCCAGTGAAAGTCCTGGCAAAATCGGTCGAGCCGTTTCGGAGATTAGCCGGAACAAACAGAAAGACATTTTTTGTTTATAAGTACCACGTGTACTTTGTAACGAATTCAGTAAAACGCTGTTATTTTGGCATCACAAACAGATATTTCAAATTGATTTATTTGTACTTGCATATAGATAATTTGTAGGCTTACCAAAACATCCGCCGTTATCGTTGACCTCAAACCCAGGGGGGCAGTCACTCGGCCTCACATCGATCTTCGTCCACTCGTTCTTGGGTACATCCTTCGTGTCCACCAGCACTGATCCATCATCCCCCTTCTCTCCTGGAACCGTCGCTGTCTCCTCTCCCACATTAATTAGCACAGCCTGCGGTGGAGTGTTGTACGTCTTTACGGTCGGACTGTACGGACTATACGTTGGCACCGGTCTATGTAATTCTCTATCTGGCTCTCTTTCTGTAACAGGCTCTCTCTCAGTTGGATGTATTGGCGTGATTTCGTTGGAACTGACAGGTTTCGTTTCGTAGAATGTGGAGTCAGGATTTTCTTTCCTTTGAGGAGGTTCAGAGTTAGGCTCGTAAACAATATTTGGACGCGGTTCGGAGTAGGTTATGTCTGGCTGTGTTGGAATCGGTTCAGTAGACTGTGGTGTAGTTGTTTGAGGTTGTTCTGGAGTCGTGTACAGAGGTGCAACGTATTTAGGTACTTCTGGTTCGTAATCAATCGGTTTACGTTGATCATATTCTGTGTTAGGTTGTTCGGGCTGGTACGGTGGAGGCACTATATCATTGTCCTCCGGTTTATGCTCTTCAGGCGTTTTATCTTCGAGTTTATTTTCTGTTGGTCTCTGTTCTTCGTGCCTTGCATCTTTAGGTTCAATCGCTTCTGGTCTATTTTCTATAGGTCTATGTTCATAGGATTTTATCACTTCTTCAGTAGTACTTGAAGCAGGTGGACTGGAAGATGGTGTACGGGGCGTAGAGTATGGTGTGTCTACCGCAGGTTGAACTGCGTCTGATTTGTTAGCTCCAGATGATGGAGGGTCGATTTCTTCACTGAAAGTAATAATTGATTTGAAGGAAACACATTTCATATTACTTACATGTAAAGACTCAAGTCACACTGCGTCCCTTACCCTGAAATAAATAATACTTACTCTGAGTCATAATACTCGTATTCATATTCCGGTGCAGGTGTTGTGGTGGAGGCTTGCTTCCTCACACAGCGGAATGATCCGGGTAAGTTGACGCATTGGTATTCCGGGCCGGCGATCGCGCAATTGTGGGTACCCAGGGCACATTCGTCTGTGTCTGAACAATGGTTTATGCTTATAATTAATTATCTAGCTTATGTTTATAATTAATTATCAATTATAATATTGACATACCTTCGCAGTCCCCAGTGGCGTGGTGGAGGATGTATCCGGTTCCGCAAGACGCGATGCGGATGCAAAGGTAGGATCCTACCGTGTTGTCGCATCGCTGGGAGCCCTGGATGCATTCGTGCTGCTGTCGGGCGCACTCGTTCAGATCTGTCAAACGTTTTTTTTACAAGCTTTTATTCCAACAGCAGTACTGACGCCAACTTCGTCCGGGGACCACCGCCATGCCCATTTCTGCCACCAAGCAGTTACATTGGCGTTATAGTCCGGTGGTTACCGGTGAAATTACAAGCACATGAGATTCCACCGTCAAGTGTCAGAGTTACGGGCGGTAAGATGCGAATTGGGTCTTGTCGTATCTAGTAGGGTATCAAGTCGCAACGTTTGCCTCTTTGAGGCGCACTTAAATCTTTTCACAACACTGGTTTGATACCAGTGACTCGAATAGAATAGAATACACTGGTTCTAGAAACTCAGTGACACGTGGTAGGAGTACCTAACTCACTTACCAACGCAAGCTCCTGTGGTAGGGTCCAGTTCATATCCCAGCTTGCAGTGGCATTCAAAGCTACCATTCGTATTGAGGCAGTGCTGGTGCTGGTCGCAGAGATGAGTTCCTTCCACGCACTCGTCTACATCTGGTAAACAAGATATTAGTATACCTTTGTAGCCAGTTTCACAGCAAATTTGGTATGATTACTGGCTCCTAAACAAAGTCCTGGCCTCGATCCCGGCTGAGGCAAACATAATTAGTCTGATGGAAGAGTTTAAAGTCTGTTCTGGACTCTTTTATGTTTTTTTTTACTTCTGTGTATGTCAATGTCACTTCCATCGCTAAGGATGCAAGGAGTATGAATGTAGTGTTATTAATTTGACTCTTTGAGCAAATGAAATGCTGTTCCAGTTTTATTGCCTTTTAGCGGCCTATTTAAGTTCTGCTACATTCGAGAATAACTTCTGGGAAAAATTTACTCCCAAAATGGCTTTGTGCAACTGCATAAGACTATGATTGTCTGCATCGCTATCAAAGCTAAGTTCACGTTAGTTTGGCTAGATACATCATCCGAACTATGTGTTGAGATAAATAAATATTGGTGTACATTTCATACAGCGCCGTCTAGCCCTAAAGTAAGCACAGCTTGTATCCTGGGAACCAGACATCTTAAATAATAATGATTCACATTTTGTTTGTAAATACATACATATACACTGAACAAATATCTGTGTTCCTCACACAAATGTGTGTACTGGGTGGGTATCGAACCCACGACCTACAGCGCAGAAGGCAGAGCTACTACCAACTGAGCTGCGAGGACAGTCAGTCAAAAGAACTTGCAATTGTATGTTACCTTCACAACGTCGAGTTTTTGGATCCATTCTCATGCCGTCAGGACAGTGACCATTCTGCCTGTAATAAAAAAGCGAGAGTTTGATAAATAAATTGCATTACTAAAATGGCTACGCATTTCAAGCATCTATTTACAATCATATTTTAAATTATACCATAGTAAAGAACAAACTAATAGCCAGGTTACACCCTTGTTACAGGCAGTAGAACTTACGCTTAGTTCGTCCGGGTAAGTACGTCACTATACCAATTTCTGTCGCGAAGCAGTGATGCTGGTGAAATTACAGGCACATCAGACGTTCCACCGTCTCAGAGTTTCGGGTGCTATATAGTGCGACGCAGTCTTCCCATACCTAGGTAGGGGATGATCACCACACGTTTACGGGTAGTTACCGCTTAACACCAGGTAGGCCATCTTGCTAGGATATCTTCCGCAATACTACAGTTACTGGATTATACAATTTCCTCTGAGCGCTGGAGTCAAAACCTTCAGATTATTCCATTAGCTACCCTCCCTCATATTAAATGTAGAAATCTATTAAACACTAGCCGCGCCCCGCGATGTTACCTGCGGTGAATAAGTAATCCCACGGGAACACTGCACTTTTCCAAGATCAAAGTAGCCTATGTGTTAATCCAGGATATAAGCTACCTTGGTACCAAATTTCATCCAAATCCATTCAGCCGTTTGAGCGTGAAAGAGTAACAAACTTTCACGTTTATAATATTAGTAGGACTTACCTGTTTCCGGTGACTTTCTGTTTACAGTCGTACTGTCCCAGCTGGTTGACGCAAATTTGGTCTCTTCTGCAGATTTCCGAATCCTCTTCGCATTCGTTTATGTCTGAAAAGTGACGTTGGTAATATAATCTTCTTGTGTGATGTAAGTTTATATGTATTTCTAAATAATAGCATATTTGTACAATAAATGAAGAACTATAGCGTTCGGCTATAGTTTTTCAGCCGAACGCTATACGGCTGAAATATAAAAATAAATTATTTAGCCCATACACTAGATTGATGTTATCTTAAATAAATAACAGTTGTTAATGGCAATTTTTTTTTATAATTTGAATAAAGCCGTGAGTCGGTGTATGTATGTATGTATGTATGACTCGCTGGCTTGGTGAAAAATGATTTTTATAGTATTATTGAATTCTTTGACTATAAAATATAATACTGTTGAAATGTAAATTTAATTTGTTTGATCTTACTTTGGGGCTAGATGGCGCTGTGTGAAATGACGACCAATATTATTATTATGTTATAAATAATAAATAAATATAGGTGGAAATTTCACACAGCAACATCTAATTCTAGCCCGATACTTAGCACACCTTGTACTATGGGAACCAGATAGAATATTACTTTTATAAATACATACATATAACACCCAGACAGTCAAAACACCGTGTTCCTCACACACAATTTCTGGGTGGGAATTGAACCCATGACCAACAGCGCAGAAGTCACAGTACTACCAACTGAGCTATGAGCTTTCAATGTTACATTAGTTAGTTACCTTCACATCTGTTGGTCAGGGCGTTGATCTTGAATCCGGGCGGACAATGCTTCGATACGTGGTCCTGGCAATAGAACGCACTGTGCGTGTTGATGCAGAACTGGGAAAGGGGATTGCAGTCGTCGTGTCGTGTTGCGCACTCATCCACATCTGACAAACATTAATTAAACAAATAAATAATATTGGTGGACACTTCACACAGCGCCATCTAGCCCCAAAACTAAGCATAGCTTGTACTGTGGGAACCAGACAACTGATTGAATACATTAATACTTTTTTATGTAAATACATACATAATAATAGATATTAATGAAATGTCAATAACATCAATCTATATGTAATTTACAAACGAACTTATAATAATTACTTTGCGCAGCAAAACAAAAAACCGACTTCATAGCCAATATGCTTTTAAGTTAGCTGTAACCATGAATGACTAATACACACATAAAATTCCCTATCTCAAAAACTACTGAACCGATTTTGATGAAACTTGCACTATTCCTTAAGTTAAATAATACTTATTTCAACAAAAAAAGAATTATTTAAATCGAACTTGTAGTTCCGGAGATATGCGTGGACAAACATACACCCATACACACACTTTTGAAATCTGGCACACTTGCTTAGAAGCTGATATAGACCAACATATTCGAAAATTGGGCAGCTCTGGACGTATATTACATACATACGGGTCGAATTGATAACCTCCTTTTTTTTGAAGTCTGTCAAAGAAGTAATCCTAAATCATGACCAAATACATCTGAAATACCTTCACATTCTCCGTGGGTTCCCAAAGCGAATCCTTCCGGGCATCTGTCTTCTACAGCCGGCTGAGCAGAACTGCCCAGATTAACAGGATCTCCAGAGACCCCATCACACTTGTAACCTCCGACCGTGTTCTCACAGAGGTAGATCGGACATGGCGGGTGTGGCAGCTTGCATTCGTTTATATCTGAAAGCAAATGGTGCATTTTGGTAAGTCATATTGGTGGGCATTTCACACAGCGCCATCTAGCTCCAAAGTAAGCTAAGCATAGCTTGTATCATGGAAACCAGACGACTAATATAATAATTGTTTTTTTTTTTGTAAACACATACATCCAGACACAACAAACATCTATGCTCGTCACACTAATGTTTGTCCTGAGAGAGAATCTTACAAAGGGGATTTTAAGTGCGCCCCAAAGAGGCTCCTTTCACGCACTTGACACATATCTTCGAATTTTCAATTCTAGGACATGTCGGTTTCCTCACGATGTTTTCCTTCGCCGTTTTGAGAACGTGGTATTGCAATAAATCTTTCTACCGAAAAACTCATAGGTGCACGTCGGGCTATGAACCTGCGACCTCCGGATTGAAACTCGGGGTCAGTGCCACTAGGCTACCAGGCTCTCTAAGTTATGAAATACAAAGAAATGGTAAATTTAATTTTTTTTATCTATAATCACTTTGTAAATCTCCTCTCTCTTCAGCTGATCACAACTCACCATCGCAAGCATTATTCTTGATATTCCTCGCGAACCCGGGTGGACATTGTCCCTTGTGAGGGTCCATTTGTTTCCTCTCGTGCTGTATGCATCTGTAGGAGCCCTGGATGTTGTGGCATTTTGTCCCCGGGAGACATACTGGGATGTCCAATTTGCATTCGTCGATGTCTACAATCAATGCATAGATAGACAATAGTAATAATTTTGGTGGACATTTCACACAGCGCCATCTACCCCAAACTAAGCTAAGCATAGGAACTAGACAAATACTTATACACTTTTTGTAAATACATACATATTACACCTAGACACAACAAACATCTGTATTCGTCACACAAATGTTTGTCCTGGGTGAAATCGAACCCACGACCTACAGTGCAGGGCTACTACCAAATGAGCCTTGAGGCCAGTCAATGAGGAATGAACAGAAGAAGAACATTTAAGGATGATATACCGTGACAATATAATCATCGACATCGAGAGGAATCCGACATGTCTTAGAATTAAAAATTCGAAGAAGAACGGAGCTAAGTGCCACCACACTGGTTTGAAAGAACAGTGACGGTCGTACATGTTTCATACCTTTACAAGACTTCCCATCTGCCATCAGCTCGTACCCCCGCCTGCAGGAGCACAGCACATCAACTCCGTTGTCGTTGCACTTGTGCTGGCAAGGGTTCCGTGGCTTACACCTGTTCTTCGTCACCTGGGAACCATCAACAGATAAATAACAGACAATATACATATAAAATATCATTAAAATGAAAGTGGTATAGTCTAGTGGGTAAGTAGCCTTCATTGACTGGCCTCACAGCTCATAGTAACCCTGCCTTCTGCGCTGTAGGTCGTGGGTTCGATTCCCAGGACAAACATTTGTGTGACGAACATAGATGTTTATCATGGTGCACGTCGGGTTTTTGACCAGCGACCTCTGGACTGAACCTCCGGGTCAGTACCAATGGATCACCACGCCCCCTAGTGACAAAATCAGGTGATAAGTCGTGTAGTAATTCACCTCTCTACAGTTCCTTCCATCAGCCATCAGCATGAATCCAGGGTTACATTCGCACCTGTAAGACCCTGGGACGGGGATGCAGTGGTGGGCGCACAGCTCGTTCGGGGCGTAATCTTCGCATAGAGAAACCACTACTGCAAATAAATATTAATAATATTAATATTGGTGGACATTTCACACAGCGCCATCTAGCCCCAAAGTAAGCTAAGCATAGCTTGTATCATGGGAACTAGACAACTTATATCTTTTTTTTGTAATTATTTACATATAACACCCAGACACAAAACAAACATATATGTTCGTCACACAAATGTTTGTTCTGGGTGGGAATCGAGCCCACGACCTGCAGAAGGCAGGGTTGCTACCAACTGAGCTATGAGGCCAATCAAATAAATAAATGAATTTTAATAAGATGATTAAAAGTTTTGTTGTATATAAGTAATGTAGTCTGGCCTCACAACCTACTTGGTAGTAACTGTCTTCTGCACTTTGGGT
The DNA here is from genome assembly GCA_947359385.1 of Chesias legatella. Classification (NCBI taxonomy): domain Eukaryota; kingdom Metazoa; phylum Arthropoda; class Insecta; order Lepidoptera; family Geometridae; genus Chesias; species Chesias legatella. Next base: position 12,694,088 of record OX375764.1, on the reverse strand, counting down.
TGTGGGTTCGATTCCCATCCAGACCAAATATTTGTGTGACGAACATAGATTTCGTTCTGTCTCAGGGTGTTAATATGTATTAAAAAAGTATTCCATCAGTCATTTGGGTCCCGTAGTACAAGCTATGCTTAATTTGGGGCTAGATGGCGCTGTGTCAAATGTACACCAATATTTTATTTAACTTAAATGTTTATCTATCTTTACAAATAAATAAAATATGAGTGTCTGTTTGTAATATTAAAAAAACCGCTTTTTACTAAGTACACGGTACATATACCAAAACAATACTTTTTTAAATTTTTGTCTGTCTGATGTAACAAGGGGTGCTTGGTAAAACCGAATTCCATGCGGATGAAGTCGCGGGCAACAACTAGTATAATATATAATATATACCTTCTGTTTTATGTTCCTTTGTATGTGTTGGTTGACCCTCTTTAGCAGATTTCTGTAAAACATTTGAAATTGTTTATTTATATTATACTGTGTGACGGATAAACTCGCGTCCGTAAGTAATAACCCTTTGAATCCCTACACGTGTCCCCCGGGTAGTGTGAAAGGAGCAACCCAAAGTAGCAGTAGAACTTGTGCTAAGTTCACTCGGAGAAGTACTGCCACCATATCTGGTAATCCGCCGCCAGGCAGTGATGCACTCGTATTGCTGTGTTCCGGTGGAAGGGAGTGGGTGCCGGTGAAATTGCAGGCGCATGAGACGTAACATCCCCGTCTACAGGTGATAGACGCAACGCAATGCGACTTGAGTCATCTCGTAGTTTGGTCGAGAGGACTTGAGTCGTATTGCTGTTGTCTATGGGCGGTGGTTACCACTTAACATCAGGTGGGCCGTCAGGTCGTTCCGCCAGTCAAATCACATAAAAAACTAACCATACAACACTGTATATAGGCTTCATCAGAGAGCAGCTCGTCAGCGCTCCCTGAGTGAGTCCTGGAGGTGCAAGCAGCAGCACCCCCCGCCTGACCGGCCGTCGAGCCCCTGGAGCATTCGTCACAGCAAGCCTGGAAATACAACAGGTATTCATCCAAAATAATAAATCACATACACACACACATACGGTAGTGCGAAAAATTGTTTAGTACGTACGCTCCAAGCGCGATCTTAGTACACTTCTAATACTTGTTAGATATCTAAAGCTCTCTTACAGTGTCGAAGACTTATTTTGGGTTTTTACGCGCACAAATCCAATGTAAACACATGCACACACACACACACACACACATACACACAAACACACATGAGATGTGGGTTTTATCGTTTTCACATAAATCACAAAAAAAAAAAAAATTGAACAAAAAAAACGGGTTGTGTGCTGATGAAAATCTTTCCAGCTGCAGATAAAATAGAAGTTCTTCAAAGCTTTCAAAATCCGTATTGTCAAAACCTAGCAATAATCCAACTGAAAACTTTGATTGTTCTTGTCACAAGGTCACAAAAACTATAAAACATTTGGCACACGACGCGGAAGCAACCATCTCCCAAGCCTTAACCAAACATTTGTATCAGTTTGCTTGAGATCAGATAACATCACCTACATACGTTTGGCTCTAACGAGTCTGTTCCGTTGGGAGATAATGAGATATTTTTGGGAGATAAATATTTGCGTAGGAACCATAGTTTGCTGCGTTCATTTCGGAGATTTAGAGGTTGTTCAGTAACAGGAGTAGGTTAATTCGTACTTTAATCAGTAATTTTTTTAACTGAATAGGTCTTCCGGGGAAGTACTGCCACCATGCCCATTTCTGCCGCCAAGCAGTGAAGAATTCGCGTTACTGTGTTCCGGTTTGATAGGGTTGCTCGTGAAATTACAGAGACTTGAGACATTCCACTTTCACGTCTCAAAGTTACGGGCGCACTACACGTGGCTTCCTATATCTAAGTAAGGGAAGGCTCGTTCAGTAATTAATTCGCAAAAAATATAAGTATTATTACACTGATTATTATGAAGATTATTAAAGTTCTTAAAATTGTTAAAACATAAAATTACGTACATCAATGAAGTACAAAAAAGTACATAAAATTGTTTTATTTTATAAGTATTAATTTGTATTGTGGTTTTTCAATAAAGTGTTATTGTAAAGTTCGTCCTTTTATTTTGTTGGTCGTGGGGTCGATTTACACCCAGGACAAATACATATTTGTGTGACGAATATAGATATTTGTTCTGTGTCTGGGTGTCAATATGTATTATATGTATGAATTTACAAAATAAGTATATAAGTATTATATCAGTTTTCTGGTTCCCATGATACAAGCTATGCTTAGCTTGGGGGCTAGATGGCGCTGTGTGAAATGTCCACCAATTATTATTTTATTTCATAAAATTTTCATCCTTAATAATTAGTAGTAGTAATTAGTCCAAACCACGAACGAAACCTTGCGCAAATTTTAGAATTTGGTTTTAGTATGTTGGCAATAAATTAATCCTTTCTCTTATGTACAGAAGATAATTTTATCTCATGAACTATTCAAGGTGTGGAATTTTCTACGCAAAAGCAAGTACAGATAGTAGAATAGCAATATTTGTACACAACACGAGATAAATGATAACTAGACATTCAATTGTGAAACATATAACAGGTACGCAACGCTAGATGTGACCTTGAAGAGAGAAGAGAGAAGGCGAAATCGTTACTAGGAAGAATCGATATTTTGTTATTAAAGTAGCGAAAGAAGCAATTAGTCCAACTGAGCGGTATACCCTCTCAAAAACAAAAGTAATATGACTTGGGTACTCCCAACTAAGGTATGGGAAGAACTAAGTCAAAGACAAAAACCTTTTTTTCCATAGAATTCTTAAAAAAAATGCTAGCTTTTGAATATTTCTGATGTACCTTTGTAGAGTCGTTGGTGACGACGCAGCGGCCCGTACTTAGTGATGTGTCAATTCCACCGTCGCAGTCTTTTTTCTTCCTGAAATAACGACCGTTAGATTAGTGTATATATCTAACTAGATATATGGAAAACTACTTAATGTAAACCATAAATATAAACTGCATATTTCTACTGTAGAAATATAATAAAAAAACTTTTAAATCATTTCATTAATGATGTTTTTTTATGTGATACATTTAAGGAATGAGCCGACGGCCCACCTTGTGTTAAGTGGTAACCTCGGTCCATAACCGACGCGACTTGGGTCCTCCGCTACTAGGTAGACAAGACCCAAGTCGCATTGTATGCGCCCGTAACTCTGAGACGTGTAGGTGGAGTGTCTCATGTGCCTGTAATTTCACCGGCAACCTTTCAAATCGGAATACAGTAACGCGAATACGTTACTGCTTGGCGGCAGAAATGGGCATGGTGGCAGTACTTCCCCGGACGAACTAAACGTGAGTTCTACTGCTCTTACTGTTCTGTAATCTTTAACGAATTTAAGCGTCGGGTATATTAACGACAGATTTAATAATGTTTCGTTTTGTATTTTAATTTAATATAATTTTATGGTTAAGATACAAAATCAGTTAACAAACCATATGATAAATAAACTAGGCAGATACATGTTAATAACTTATTTATTAAGTCTGCTAACCCTAAGCAGCATTAGTATAAACAACATTTTCAAAAAGTGACATTAAAAACTTACAACTATTGACAAATTAGAAATTACACAAACAAAAACCATGAAAGAAGTTTCTATTATTGTATTCAGATATTTAATTCGACAATTTGAATTTAAATGCACTGATATATAATAGTTTTAGCAATAAAACGCTTTTATAATGTACCTATACCGACACGCTCAGGTCACCCATACCGGCTAGTAACCACACAATATTTCGATAAACATATTCTACTAGTAATAGCCTATTTATAAATGTAATTAGTGGAAACCACAATGTAGCCGTGAGCTAATTTTGAAATGCAAAATATCCTGACATAATCAGGAAAATTAACACTGCGCTTTTGATGTGAAACATCTATAGCCGCACGTAAAACCGATTTCTGGCTTGGCGACGCGTCGCCACGGCATGAGCGCTGATTGGTCCGTTCAAGGGTACGACAAATCATAAACATTATTAGTGATGGGGTACTTAGTTTCTTACAAAATAATGTCGATGTTTCACATCTGCCAGGCGTCCCGTGACGGCTCACATTTTTTTATTATTATTTATATTATTTATTTTTATTTAAATAAATATTGGTGGACATTTCACACAACGCCATCTAGCCCCAAAGTAAGCTAAGCATAGCTTGTATCATCGGAACCAGACAACTGATAGAATACTTATAAACTTTTTGTAAATACATACATATAATAAATTTTAACACGCAGACACAGAACAAACATCTATTTTCGTCACACAAATGTTTGTCTTAGGTGGAAATCGAACCCGCGAGCTACAGCGCAGAAGGCAGGGTTACTACCAACTGAGTTGTGAAGCCAGTGAAATGGAAAATGGCATTCGGTATAAATGCTGAAGATCATCTGCCTATCCACCCACAAGATGACAGAATGTGACGGGAAAAACCTAGTTTTGCTTTGAAGACAGTTTAATAGCAGTAGAAGTATGCCAATTTCTTCCGGAGAAGCACTGCCACCATACCCATTTCCGCCGCCAAGCAGTAACGCATTCGCATTACTGTGTTTCGGTTTGAAAGGTGTGGTTGCCAGTGAAATTTCAACCACATGAGACATTCCACCTTCACGTCCCAGGGTTACGGGCGCATAAGATGCGACTTGGATGTTCTTGTACCTAAGTAGGAGGAGGACCCAATTCTTATAGCTTGTTAAGACCAGGTAGGCCACGTTCTCAAAACGATGAAGGAAAAAATCGTGAGGAAACCGACTTGTCCTAGAACTAAAAATTCGAAGACAAGTGCACAAAAAGAGCCTCTTTGAGGCGCACTTAAAATCCTTTCACCACACTGTTTCAAGAGAACCAGTGACTCGAATATATACCAGGTCAGTTGCGCGTTCCGTTACACATAAAAAAGAAGTAGAGAGGTTTCTCCATTGGTCACTGGAAGCAACTATTGACTTATTGACGTTTCTGAGCCATTTCTTAATGAATTCTATGGAAATAAAGTTTTTAACTTTAACTTAACTCACTTATAATATTCCTTGCAGCATTGCGCCTGAGCCATGACACACATCGAGCCGAAGGACTCCGGCACGTCTTGAGGCGCGCTTCGTATCTGGCAGTCATGTTCTGTGGCATTCCTCGCATAACCTGATCCGTCGTTGCAGCATCTCTGGATTACTTCGGCCAACTGGTCTCCGATATCACCTGGGAGCAACAAACATATAATAATAACTTATTCTTTCACAAATCTCGTGCACTAATCTTATATTTGCCATCAGAATTTTTAAATATGTAATAATTCTGAAGTAAGAGTACATGTTTAGTATATAATAATATGTTCAATTTAAGTAATTAAATCAATTTAAGTAAGAGTCGCTATCCCCCATCCTAGGTTACAAAACCTGTTGGTATATATCATCAGCCTTAGAGCACGAACCAGTGGCTCTGATAAGTCAAAGTCAAAGTCAAAAACTTTACTCCCATAGAATTCCATAGAAGAAATGGTTTGGACACGACAATAATATTCAAAACATAATAATAATAATATTGGTGGACATTTCACACAGCCCCATCTAGTCCCAAAGTAAGCTAAACATACCTTGTATCATGGGAACCAGACAACTGATATAATACTTATATACTTTCTTTTTGTAAATACACACATATAATACATATGAACACCCAGAAACAGAACAAACATCTATGTTCGTCACACAAATGTTTGTCCTGGGTGAGAATCGAACACACGACCTACAGCGCAAAAGGAAGGGTTACACCAACTGAGCTATGAGGCCAGTCAATCGAAGTATCTCTCGCTCCCCACGCGCACTGCTCCGTCATCTCAGAAAGGCCTGAGTCGTTTGGTTTGGCTTAGTTACTTTAAGTTGATTGATAAACAATCACTTGAAATAATTCTCAGAACTATTAAAAAGCTCGTAGGCAGTATATGTTTATCATATCACAACTTTTATAAGTTCTTGGAACGAGCTGTGAATAATTGAATAAATCAGTAATGAATCCCAACCTACCCAACTTATAAAGGCGAATTTATGTTTGCCTGTCCGTTTGTTATCTCTTCAGGCCTACTACTTCTATTCCAGTCATTGTTTCTCTCTAACCAGTTTGGTGAAAAGATTTAAGTGGCTCTAAAAGAGGTTCCTTTTCGTTCAAATGACACATGTATTCGGTTTTTAGGGCTACATGACATTACATTACATACATTGAAAATTTGAATTGGAAGTGAAGAATTCGTTCTTAGAAGAGGAAGAGGAAGGTATGGAGGTGGAGATGGAGGAAAAGGGGAAGTAAGAGGACGAAGAGGAAGGGATGGAGTTGGAGGAAGAGGAAGGGATGGAGTTGGAGGAAGAGGAAGGTATGGAGATGGAGGAAGAGGTGAAGTAAGGAGAGGAAGAAGAAGGGATGGAGGTGGAGTTGGAGGAATCGGGAACGTGAAGATGGAGGAAGGAGAGGAGCAAGAAGTAAAAAGTACCAAGTAAAATTAATTTATTGACAGAAGTTAAAAGTTAAATACTGTGTTGCGGTTTAAAAGGTGCGGGTCCTCGTGAAATAACAGGAGCATAAGACACTCCACACATCTCAGAGTAACCAAGAAGAAGAGGACCCAAGTCGGATTGTTTGTTATGGGCAGAGGATACCACTTAACACCAGGTGATCCGTCAGTTCGTTACTCAAATGTTACTTAAAAAAAGAGAGGTCGCAGTACTATGCGGCTTGGGTCTGCTCATAATGACTATAGTTTTATTGGCAGAGGTTACCGCCGAACATCAGTTTAGGCAAACAATTCTGTAATATATTTACATAAAAAAATTGGCAATATTTGCAAACCAATATGTCGGTAATGAATCGCAAACTTTAAGTAAACACGTGCGCTGAATACACAAGCGGAGAGGAATGGTGTCAGTGGGCCGCGTGAGGAAGGATAATGGATTTTTACATGTTTTTTGGGCCCGTGGGAAGGGCAACGTGATGGGTTTTTAACTTGAACTTTAAAGTTTGAATATTATTGACGATTCTAAGCCATTTCTTTATGAATTCTATGGAAATGAAGTTTTTGACTTTGACTTTAACTTCACTCCAAACTCTAAAGTTATATTTGGATAATTAAAAATTTTAGTCCAACTTAATTATAAATATTGGTGAACATTTCACACAGCGCCATCTAGCCCCAAAGTAAGCTTAGCATAGCTTGTATCATGGGAACCAGACAACTGATATGACTTATATACTTTTTTGTAAATATAAACATAATACGTATCAACACCCAACACAAGAAACATCTATGGTCGTCACACAAATGTTAGTCCTGGGTGAGAATCGAAACCACGACCTTCAGCTCAGAAGGCAGGGTTACCATCAACTGCGCTATGAGGCCAGTCACACAATATAACTAAAAAAGCATAGCAAGGGATATTTTTAAAGTAAATACTTTGGAAAAGTTGGTGTGGGTCTAAAACAAAGTGTTTTTAATGGATTTATAACAATGAGAATTTATATTCCCAACTGGAACACTTTTGAGTAAGATGGACATGTTACAGATTACATTACAACGACCCGTCGTATCTAAGATATGAGCAGGTCAAATAGACAACTGCGACACAGGCAATCTTTAAAGGATGTGAGTCTCTCGTCAGTGGAGTAATTACCAACTTAGATGCAGAGGCCGTCAAAATATTCATATCAGTGTCATAATCTATACAAATAAATAAAATTGGAGTGTCTGTGTGATTAAAATAACCGCTATTTACTAAGTGCATATGTATGTATACACGGTACATATACCAAAAGAACATTTTTTTTAATTTTAAGTCGGTCTGTTTGTTCCGGCTAATCTCTGAAATGGCTGGACCGATTGTGACGGGACTTTCACTGGCAGATAGCTGATGTAACAAAGAGTAACTTAGGCTACTTTTACGAGGGGTAAAATAGGGGTGCGTGGTAAAACCGAATTCCACGCGGACGAAGTCGCGGGCGATATAGATATCGATTCTTGGCCATAATGACGTAACTCACTACTATCAAAGTGATGTCATTTGATTTGATTACAATTAACACTTAGGATACAAACTTCTCACGATGAATACAAATTATGTGTAATGAAGCTTTACCATAAGTTGTTTAAGTTGCCGATGAAATTACAGGCACATGAGACATTCCACCCACACGTCTCAGAGTTACCGCTTAACACCAGGTGGGCCGTCGGCTCGTTCCGTAACTGTATCTCATAAATAAAAAAAGTGTACTATCTTCTAGTACTACTAGACTTATAGTAGGTAATTCCTACCTACTACTTCAACAGGCCTCACAGCTCAGTTGGTAACTCGTCCTTCTGCGGTCGTTGGTTCGATTCCCACCCAGGACAAACATTTGTGTGAAATAGATGTTTATAGATGTTTTTTCTGTGTCTGAGTTTTAATATGTATTATACGTATGTAAAATGGTAAATTTTATACGGACTTTATAAATAAAATAAATATTAATGGACATTTCTCGCCATCTAGCCCCAAACTAACCATAGTTTGTACAATGTGAAACAGATAACTGATAGAATACATATATGCTTTTTTGTAAATACATACATATTAACACCCAGACACAGAAAAAATATCAATGCTCATTACACAAATGTTTGTCCTGGGTGGGAATCGAACCCACGACTTACAGCGCGAAGAGAACAAGGCACGGCAACCAACTGAGCAATGAGGCCAGTCAATATCTTTTGTATGATTATGTCCATTATTGTGTTTCTTATAAGTGTGTCTCCCTAAGAAAGTAGTTACTTAAATATATAATATATTTAAGTAAACTAAGTAATTTAAGTAAAGGTAGAGCAAAAAGTAGAGCCGTGAGAAAAATTATTTCATTGTGTTATTTTGTATAAATACGTTTTTTCCATTGCCATCTTAATTAAAGTGATACTGAACTCAATATATCGAAGTAATTGTGGATTTATACCAAACTAAATTAATATGTTAAATATAAACAAACAATAGTTAAAATAAACAAGAGTTTACATACTCACTAAGATATTTTACTTACAATCTGATACTTAGATAAGTCACCTTAATAGAAATCGCTTCGTCTTTCAACTTTCCACAGATAAGTTCAACATTTCTATACAAAAACTTCTCAGCTATTCAAAGCTTAACCTGGTCGGCAAAACTTATTCCTAACTTAAAACAAACTTAACTCACCTCTAGCTATCGTCAAAACAACACAGAGCACCAAAAATTTCAACATTATCAAAATTGAATCCACAAACAACCAATATTTATTTACATGCACTATTTCTATCGCTCCATTTCACTTTTGTTTAGCTTGAAAGGGACGGGTTGAGTTCGATTTTCGCTTAGTGAGAAAGGGACGGGCTGCGTTAGAATTTTAACTTGTTCGTATGCGCAGGAGTGCGAGGCATGCGCGCGACTCGCGGTCTATTTCGGTGTAGCGATGCAACGCGCCGCGCCGCCAGCGCCACTCCTGTCATAGATCATGTGCGATGCCTGTAGATGGGTCACTCGAGACAACGTAAAAATACATACGTGATATATAATAATAATCTATCTATCTATTCGGATCACTGAAAGGTGAAAGGATTTTAATTGCGCCCCAAAGAGGCTCCTTTCGTGCACTTGACACATGTCTTTGATTTTTTAGTTCTAGGACATGTCGGTTTTCTCACGATGTTTTCTTTCACTGTTTTGAGAACATGGTATTGCATATAAATCTTTCAAACGAAAAATTCATAGGTGCACGTCGGGATTTAAACCGGCGACCTCCGGATTGAAATTTGGGGTCAGTACAACTAGACCATCACGCTCTCAAAATTTATATCTGCATAAAACGGTTCCAAGCAATTTCTTTATGAATTCTTCTTTCATTAAGAATAAAATTTTTGACTTTGACTTTGAATAGTCTATGGCAGAAGATATTTATTAAAATCAATATTTAATTATTTATTTACGTACAATGTACAATTTGTTCTTAATATTAATTTGTTCCTTTAACTCGGTCGCATTTTGTAAGCATGGCGAATTTCAATAAAGTAGGCCATCTGAACGTACCACTATTCATTTACCTACATAAAATATGTATGAGTGAAACATTACGTCCAAACTGACCCAATAATGTCACCATGAGATTAATCATCTTACTTCAAGAGATAAATGAAATCCATAATTGTCACTTATAAAGTAATTAGTGCCGTGGTTTGCGATATCGCTTGTAAATTAAAGAAAACTTATACTTAACTTAAATGTGCGTATAAATTTTTTATTACTTAAATATAATTTAATCACTGATTATCAATCTAACAATATTATATATTATATAAGCTTAATCACTGATCTGACAGGCCTCACAGCTCAGTTGGTAGTAACTGCTTTATACGCTGTAGGTCGTGGGTTTGATTCCCACCCAGGACAAACATTTGTGTGACGAATATAATGAGACTGGATATTAATATTTATTATATGTATGTATTTACAAAAAGTATATGTAATCTATCAGTTGTCTGGTTCCCATAGTACAGCTATGCTTAGGGCCTAGATGGCGCTGTATGTAATATTATTATTATTGATATTCACATGAACATATTCATACAACATACTGATCAGGCTACCACTGGCCAGAAAGGGTATACCTATGACTAATATATAAAAATGAATGTTTGTTTGTTTGTATTATATGCACAACCACACCATTCATCCAACTGTTATAAAACTTTAAAAACTTACTGCTTGCACTAGCACAATAGTTATAGGTATAGTACAGTTAACTTAAACTAGATGGCGCTAGTGTCTTACCAGCTGTACGACATAATCAACTAACGTTACACAGTACAACATTTATATAACTTATGTTAAAGCCAAATAAATAGTTTCATTCTACCTACAACACAGGTTTTTAATTTTGGGGGAACTATGATGGGAGAAAGTGACTGTTATTTATATTGATTTAACTATCTAACTTAAAAACATGTATTAACTATTTACTCGTACTTCAAATTATTAATTATCTAAAAATTCAGGTAGCAAAATTAATTAAGAATTGTCCAAAATATTTACGAAAGAATAGGTTATTATTCGTAAATCCGAACGGATGAATAATATAGTGAATTTTTTGAAGCTTGGTACATTTAAATTTATTTTCGAAAAAGAATCTCTCCCATCTGTAAATAACATAATCTTTGGCATCTCCCTCCCACTGTGAGTGTCTGGATGCGTCAGGACATGTCGAAACGTCCTATCTGAGATAAGAATCTTTTATTTTTCATTATGATCTTATGGGAACTGACTTGCTTGTTTTTTTTTGTTTTATTCTTCAGTATGTTTCTCAAGTTACTATGTTTTATTTATATTAACTACTTGAGTATATGTTGCTCAAGTGGTATATATAAAATATTTGTTTTTCGAAATTTTTGTATAAAACATAATAATAATAATAATGGTGGACATGTCACACAGCTCCATCTAGCCCCAAAGTAAGCTAAGCATAGGTTGTGACATGGGAACCAGACAACTGATATAATACTTATAAACTTTTTTGTAAATACATACATAATTAACACCCAGACAGAACAAACATCTATGTTCGTCACGCAAATGTTTGTCCTGGGTGGGAATCGAACCCACGACCTACAGCGCAGAAGGCAGGGTTACACCAACTGAGCTATGAGGCCAGTCAAAACATTGTTTTCCAGCGCAATGTGTTTTTCAAGGGAAAAGTATTGTTTCACATCTGCCTTTAGTCTTCAGGGAACCGAACCGGCGACCGTACAGTCTGCTACAGGGCTAAACTATCGATGTCGTCTTTATATACCAAAAATGTTAGTAAGTGTTTCTTACACCACGCTTTCATTGGTGTGGTAATATTTGCTTTAGATAATGACTGTATGAACAATGATTTCCACCATGCTATGATCACGTAAACTGTTTCTATGGTTTCAAAAGTTGATAATGGGAAATGCTTTTATCAGCGCTACGACATAAGCCTACCCTGTCACAATAATAAAAATCAAATAAATAAATATTGGTGGATATTTCACACAGCACCATCTAGCCCCAAAGTAAACTAAGCATAGCTTGTATCATGGGAACCAGACAACTGATATAATACCTTATATATATATCCTTTTTTTGTCAATACATACTGACAGGCAACAAATATATATATTCGTCCTACAAATGTTTGTCCTGAGCGGGAATCAAACCCACGACCTACAGCATAGAAGGCAGGGTTACTACCAACTGAGCTGTGAGGCCAGTCAATGAGGCACAGGAGCTGATTACCATGCGAAGGTCGCGCGCGTTCTGAATGTCAATGGCCACAAAATGAAATGTGCCCAGAATAAATAATTCTTTATTGGAAAGACAGGTGATACTTAATACTAATAGTACTTTTGCTGTGGATCCAATAGGCGGTCTTATCGTGGGATACGATCTCTTCCAGACTACCTTAAACTAAAACTATAATAAAAGTACTTACTTAACTTAATTCTATTGCAAGAACTATCTTGTGCTCTTGAGCACGGTATTGACTACTATACTTCACAAGATAGTAATGTCAAAGTCAAAGTCAAAAACTTTATTTCCATGGAATTCATAAAGAAATTACTTGGAAACGTCAATAATATTCAAAACATAAGGTCACGCGTACTTCTCGCTAAGTTTGACGTCTGTTCAAACCCTATCCTACCCTAATGAACATTACTATACATAAAGCGTGGTGGTTTAGTGGTACTATCCCCGAGTATCAATCCGGAGGTCACCGGTTCAAATCCCGACGTGCTATGAGTTTTCCGATTGAAAGATTTATGTGCGCAATACCACGTTCTCATAACGGTGAAGGAAAACATCGTGAGGAAACCGACATGTCCTAGAACTAAAAATTCTAAGACAAGTGCACGAAAGGAGCCTCTTTGTGGCGCATTTAAAATCATTTCACCACACTGGTTCGAGAGAACCAATGACTCGAATAGAATAGAAGAAGAACTATACGTAAATAGCGATGAAAACGCCTATGAAATAAGTAAATGTAACCGACTTTAGAAAAAGGAGGAGGTTCTCAGTTCAATTGTATTTTTTATGTTTGTTACCTAAGATATAACCTTATATACCAATTGGAAAAAAATACTTATCAAATTGCGAGACAGCGAGGAATCATTCTCGTTCATGGGCGACAAAGTCAGTTTTTCGTTTTGCTCCACAACTAATTATTCGTTCAGCATACAATGATTTCATTTCGATTTCTATAACACCTACGCAATGACCTTAAAGTTGTAAACACTCTGTCAAATGTAATAATGATTTTACACTGATAGTTGGTAACACCGAGCGCCGACATTCGCAGTTTTATTGCCATCAGCTCGAAGGTAATCTTCTGCCTACGGTTACATCATTATTCTTCACATAAATGGTATGTACAGTCGGCCACAGTGCATAATAAATATTAACTAATATTGGTGGACAGCTATTTAGCTCAAACAACAAACTGTTACACTCTGGGGTCGATAGAGACCCCTGACTTCGGCTTAACTTAATCTGATCGGAGGTGAACGGGCAAAAGTGACATTCCGTTTTTAAAAGCAACCGGGAGTAACGGTTAGTTGATTATTGCAAAGATAAAGATAAAGAGAATTTATTCACATAAGACATGGTTTATAACATAGATGAAAGGTTAAATTAAGGATAAATTGCCACCGTCAGGGCATGTAAATAATTTAAATAATCTGTAGTCACAATTTAGTATTAATGTCATATTTTTCTTTTTATATGTAGATTTCATAATTTTTATTTAATGAATTTGGCCTGAATTTAATCTGTGTACAAGCAAAAGTTACAAAATGTTAGCGTAATATTCCTTCACTGATCACAAATAGATTGTCAGTAATGTCAGTAAATTTATACGCTGACTGTACTAGCATTTCATAAAAGCTTATAGATATAACATATTAACACTATATCGCTAAGAGTCGAGCAGGATTTGTCAAAAAGCGTATAGTATATCAATCAGCAAATATGCATTTAGTAATGTTTAATATGTGCCGAAGGTAAGTATTTGTTTTTAAGTGGGTTCCGTAAAGTGGCCTCACAGCTCAGTTGGCAGAAACTGCCTTCTGCGCTGCCTTCTGCCGATTCCCAGAACAAACATTTGGGTGACGACATAGACGTTTTTTTTTCTGTCTGTGTGTTATTATGTAATTATTTACAAAAAATATACTTATTGAAATAATTACACCAGTTGTCTGGTTTCCTTAGTACAAACTGTACTTATTTTTGCGCTGTTTGAAACGTACTACTTATTATTACACATATTATTATTAAAATTAAATTATTATAAATTAATTTTAAATTTAATTTTAAGCAGTAAGGTTTTTACATAAGCTCCCTTTAATTACTAAAAAAGGAAATCTCCATCCATAAAACTAATTGGGCAATTAAAATTATTTCAACCTTTAATTATCTGGAGCAGTAACAGTTCGTAACTTCAATTCTTTTTTAAGTATTCTTTTACCTTAGGTACTGAGTGTTACCTATTTGCTAGAGAAATTTGTATAGTTAATTTCACTTCACTGTTTTAATACTCCGCATTATAAATGAGAAAGTTAGGATTGTTGGATGTTTCTCAGTCACGCCGGAACGACTGAACGGATCTGTATGAAATTTAGCATACAGATGGACCAAAGTCTGGAACATCACATAAGCTAATAGGCCCGAAAAAATGTGAGGTTCCCGTGGGATGACTATTCACGGGTAACACCGTGGGGCGCTGCTAGTGTTAGATATTAATAAAACAACTTTATGATGATTTAAATTTAACTCTTTATTGAAATAAATCGCCTTACAGAACGAATTGTAGACTTTATAAATGTATGGTTTTAAACTAATTTATTTTAAATAAATATATACGCTGAAAATAGTTATTTTGGATTATTCGTTTCTATAATATGTGATATAAATAATAATAATACCACAGAGGTAACAATTTAAGAATAATTATTAATAAAACGAACGAATTGTTTTATTAAATATGATGTCACGTATTTTTGTATACAGAAATAGAGAAATAGATTTATTCATTTAATTACGAGATATTATTTATCACTTATGCTTAAAATAATGGAAGCACAGCTTGATCAAAACATTAAAAGTGATAAATTTTCTATTTCATGCTGCAATTTTTTATAATAATAGATTTTTTTACTTAATTATTAGGATTAATATAACTTTGTTAAATATCGTCAAATCAAAATCAACTATCAAACTATGGATTTGCAATATCATGTACTTATATAATAATATTATTATAAATTGACACACAAATTTGGCTATATTTTTATTATAATTATTTGATTACCTATAAAATATCATTCAAACTACAAACATTTAAGACAATTCACGAGTATACGACATCAATATATTATTATATTTTTGTTTAAATGTATGTATAAGTTAAATATTCAAAACTCTACGAATGTTTACTAATTTTAAAATTTTCTCATAAATTGACAACAGTTAAATAAATAAATAATTTCAAATCAACAACATGGATATAGTAGAAAATAGTTGTCTTATAGTAGATTTAAGACTTGTTGGCCTGTTACGTTTTGTTGCAATTAATCGCATTTCAACGGGTAATGAATTTGAAACACCGGAATGGACAGCCACAGCCCTCTATTACCTGCTACAATACCTCTATAATCATCGAATAATTTTCAGGAGGTATTTGCCAACCTGTTTTGAATTTACTTTAGAAAAGCTACAGTATAAAGTAGAGTTGTATATTTCTTTAAATTTGGTCTCTTATAGAACACAGAAGTAGAAAGTTCGAAATTGTAAGCCTTCAAGTGCGTAATTAATTATATAGTATTAATGGATTTATTTTTACTAAAGCTGAAAATTCAAAACAATAATAACTGTTACATATATAACGAAACGATTAAATTTAACTTATATCTAAAGATATGGCATAAACAACCTTTTGACTCGCTCTGATATACAATCCAACGTAACATACACTCATCCGTTAATATACAAATAATAACAGTAATATATATAATATGAACAATAATATAAGAGTAAATAAATGCGTTTCACATTTAGAAGCCGTACATTTTCAACTTTACCTAATACACATTTATAATATCTAAGAACACCATAAAGATTCAAAAACACGCGTCCCATAGCGTTTTTCTTATAATAATATCTTAAATATACATAATAGTACAATGTAATGTAAATAAACTAAACATTATTCCTTGAAGGATAACGAATTCAATAAATGATTAACGCCAAGTAACAAGCATAAAATAATATTCACTGGTTATTGTGTGAATTATTGATATATTTGGTGAGGCCGTAGTATTTGATACACGAATATATTCATTAATAATAACTACTATCCACTGGTAAAATAATAGTTCTTACATTATAATAAAATAATAACATCTCTATAATAATACAGATCATAGCGCTAATTATGATTAGGTATAAGCATCAGCTAATTGGAAGACGATAAAATTGTCAACATCGCATTTCAAGTACACATACTCAAAGTAACGTAGTGTCTTGTTATACAATCATTTCAATAAATGTATAATTATTATAACTATAGTGTATAATATAAATCTACATGAACGCGTCGCAACGCACCCACAGTAAAGCAGAAACTCATTAATGTCACCTTGAACTTAATACCTAAATAATAATGTATAATAATAGAATAATAATGTAAATAAAACAATATGCCCGATTTTATTGATTCGGGGAGCTATATAGGCTACTATAGTTATAATTACGACATATTCAGCGTATTATTATAAATTGTGCGTCGTATTTAGACCTCGTTGGATGCGGTTTTTAGTCGTTTTCATCATTACTTTTGGAAGTGTTCGATGAATCATAACGCCTGCAATTTCCATCATCAAATCCGCTCGTTTCCGTTAAACAGATTGCAATCAATTTGTGTAATTTTAATGAAAAACTGCTGCTATAAATTCCTACATGTCTTATGGTGGATTAAGGAAACAAAAATTGCAATTAATGAAACACTCGATCCGATGAAGAGTCGATGACCAGACTCAAGTGATTCTGAGAAAATCTGTGCGCAGTGGTTACATAGTATGGGCCGGCGATGATTCGTACGACTCTCAAAAGTATTAATGAAACCTTTCAAAGACCTGAGGGGACCCCTTGGGGTCTCCGTCTAAGCCTTGCAGCCGTGCTTAGCCTGCTCCTCCTGCTGCATCTTAGTTCGGAGGGAGGGAACGTCTTCAGGGATGCGAACGATCTTGTTGAATTTCTGAGGAGGAATTTGTGGTTCAAGTTTCAAATGAAAGCACCGCAAATGGAATTCACAAGCACGTGAGTTAACTTCACTACTCAGAGTTACAGGTGCATACGATGCGACTTGGGCCTTGCCGTACCTAAGAAGACCCAAGTCGCACTGTTATTGGCAGAGGTTACAGAGTGCAGAGGTTAACACCAGGTGGGCCATCTGCTCGTTCCGTAACTGTATCATAGACATATACATAGACATACTACATGTCTTATGGACGATTAAAGCAACAAAAATTACAATGAATGCCATAACCTCTTCTAAAAAAAAAGATGGAGGAGTCCTTTTTCCAAAAATGGACAACCCGAAATAATAATTAAAATAATTTTGAATATATTTTATCGAGGACATTTATAATTACGTCAATTTAATTTAGTATTATTTAAAAGTGATCATGTATTTTTGTTTTTATTTATTTTTTGATGTGAAACATCTATAGCCGCACGTAAAACAGATTTCTGGCTTGGCGACGCGTCGCCACGGCATGAGCGCTGATTGGTCCGTTCAAGGTTATGACAAATCATAAACATTATTAGTGATGGGGTACTTAGTTTCTTACAAAATAATGTCGATGTTTCACATCTGCCAGGCGTCCCGTGACGGCTCACATTTTTTTTTGGAAATAAAAGGCCTATTATTATTATTATCACTAACCTCTTGCCAGGTCCCGGGGGTGACGCGCCATAGATACACCATGTACCCGGGGATGCACAGCATGGAGGACAGAGCGGTAAACCAACCGAATGTGTGAGCCCACCACGGGTACTCATAGTTCATGTATTTGATCGGCTTCCATTGGACGAGATTGAAAATGAAAACGCTCTGGAAGACAAACATTTATTTATTTATGTTGTTTAAGATTACCAACAAAATTACATTTATATACGAAGCCAATAGTTAAAGTTTTTGGAAACACATAATTTCACTTACAGGTGCATAGCATGTATTAGCATGATTTAAGTACAAAACAACAAAATATACAAATTTAAAATTAATAAATGATATATAATAAATAATGATATTACGCTCCAAAACTAGGTTTAAAAATAATTAAACTAGAATTAATTATTTAAATTTAAACAAAATAAAATAGATAATAGAAGGCATTACATTCCTTCTGTCGCAGAAATGAGAGTTAGATATAACTTACTTTAAAAAACTACTGTTTTGTCGTGCCATTTTATTTATGTATTATTTACTATGGCAACCTAACGTTTGGCTATGGATAGTTTATTGTCATATTAGAAATAGTACAAAAACAGAATATTTATTTGAAAATTGTGACCACTGAGACCCAAACTAAGAGCAAACTTGTATTTTAGGTAACATTATTCATTCATACGTCATGATAAATAGCCAGCAAACATAATAAACTAAAATATATAATTCTGGTTAGTAATCTTAATCGAAAACACTTATAAAAGAAAAAAAAAGAGATGAAAACTGTAAGCTCTATAATTTAAAAAATAAATAAAATGCTTTATTAAAGAAAAATTTCAACCGTATTATCACCATATTATCGTATTATCGTTTTACTAACTTTACCTCAATCCCACACCGCATTATTTATTTATTTTATCATTGACCTATTACTTAATATAGTAATCAATACTTCTATTAATTACTACTACTTTTTCTGTTATATAGGTTAAAAACTTTTGGTCTTTTGAGCCGGGTATGAACCAGTGAGTCACTAAATCAATCAGTAAGGCAACAACAAATACTGAGAATATACTCACGATACAAATAGCAGGCGTGAATCCGACCCAGCAGAACTTCCACCAGATAGTGGGGTAGTAGCCGATCATCTCTTTGATGCCGTCGTAGAACCGGTTCACACCGAAGGCCCAGGAGATGGAGACGCATTCGAAGAAGATCAGGAACAGGAGACAGAAGCCGGAGACAGCGTAGGAGTCGAGGATTTGGAACACGTACATGCCACCCTGGGAAAGAAAGACCGCATCGAGATGAAATAAAAAAAAACTCAAATGGTGCAAATACGAGCAAATAGTAGTTAGAATCCAGTCGTAGATGAAGCAAATTTTGATATTATTTCTATATCTAGTATAGGTTATAACTAAAACATTTGACCTCTTGTTAAACTATTTTTGTCTACTCAGAAACAGTCTCTAGAATTTTCTACTACTTACTAATACGTCAGCGGTGCTAAAAGTGCTGGAATTTTTACACTGCTCACTTGATAACGTTGAGTTCATGTTTTCCAGTTCAGGTTATCGGATTGAGCAGTTATCCATTCCAATACAATCAGTCCTAAACGACATCAGTACTATTACCTTTACAATAAGGAAAGTTAAATCAAAAACTGTTACTTACCTCCGATATGCAAGACAGTCCGACCAAATACGAGATCATACAAGTAATCGCGATGAATATCTCCTTCCTTCGCCGCAGCAGCTTCGGCCACTCGTCAATGACGGCGGTGATGAAGCCCTCCATGGTGCAGAACTGGCTGTCGAGACCGATGAGAAGTAGCATGAAGAAGAAGAGGCAAGACCAGAGTGGAGCTCCGGGGAGCTGGAGCACCGCTGAGGGGTACGCGAGGAAAGCTAATCCAGGACCTGGAAGAAATGGAACAAACTGTTAAGGAAAATAAAGTTGAGACACTTTTCAAGCATACTCTTGAATTGAATAAGCTGTACAGAATTCGTCCAGACATGCGCAAAATCTCTGCTCACGTGGACTTTTCTACCATAATTACGGCACTACTATAAGACGGTGCAATAACGATGTCATGCTTGCAGGATGGAACTGAGTTATCTGATTTCCCTTCAGGTATTCGCCTTGTTAGGAAAATATAAGACTTGCTCATGGAGATAATGAAGATATGAAAATAGTCTCATTTATCATGTAAGACACTGCTCCTATTCTGTTTCCCTTTAGACCTAAATTGTATTAAAGTATTTGTTGGTAACCCTGTTTATAAACAAATAAGTAGTATTTGAAGAGTGGTTACCTGATGCTGCCACCTCAGCGACTGGTCTCTGCTGCTCGTGAGCCATGAACCCGACCACGGAGAAGATCACGAAGCCAGCAAACATGGAGGTACTCGAGTTCACAGAACACACTATAAGGGCGTCCCTGTGGCAATAAAAAACAGAGTGTTTATCTTGTTTCTGTGCGTATAAAGTGTTATAAATGCCATATTTATATTCTCTTAATTCAAAAATACAAAAACGTGACAAAAAGTAAAAAGGCGAACTTAATATTAAGAAGAGTTTTCTTCCAGAAAACTATGAGGCTAAATAAAGGCGATTTTATAAAGGAGAATACACCAAGTCCGGCTGACGACCGACCCATGAAATGGGTCATGTTTTGTTAAGAGTGTAGCTGATGTATTTAAAAGGCCCTTCTAAACTACCATCAATAGTGTTGAATTCCACTCCACCCATCAAGAGTGTTGAGTTCCACTTTACTTATCAAGAGTGTTGAGTTCCACTTTACTTATCAAGAGTGTTGAGTTCCACTCACTTGTAAACGTTGTTGGTGAACTTATTGTAGCTGCCCAGCGCGACCAGAGTTCCCAAGCCGAGTCCGTACGAGAAGAAGATCTGGGTGACCGCATCGATCCACACCTCAGACTCCAGCAGTTTAGACATGTTCGGCATCACGTAAAACTTGATGCCTTCCATCGCCCCCGGTAGGGTAATACCTGGAAATGTTTGTTAATTTTGATATCTTCCTATATCCCTTCCTGATATCTTCAAGAAACATCGTCATATTTACACATAATCTTAATACAATTCTAAACAGTATTTTCAGATATACTCGACACTTATATGCCTATTACCAAGAGTTACATACCTCTGATAAGCAGAACGGTCAGCAGGAAGTAAGGGAAGAGCGCGGTGAAGTAAACGACCTTGCCAGTCCACCGCACCCCCTTCCAGATGCAGAAGTAGCAGAGTATCCACACGAGCAGCAGCGTCCCGGCGAGCTCCCACCGGATGTTGCCGATGTTCTCTATACCGCTGGAAATCTGCAGAGCACGCCGTCTGCGAACATACACATTGGAGTTGTAGACAGGAATACTAATCATAATATTGGTTGACAAGTCACACAACGCCATCTAGCGCCAAACTAAGCATAGCTTGTACTATGTACCAGTCAACTGATAGAATAACTTTTTTTCTCAACCAGGACAAACATTTGTGTGACGAATATAGATGTTTGTTCTGTGTTGATATGTATTATAATGTATATTTACAAAAAAGGTTTGTAAGTATTATATCAGATGTCTGGTTCCAATGATACAAGCTACGTTTAGCACTTTGGGGCTAGATGGCGTTGTGTGAAATGAAAAAAAACTATGATCAAGATTCCTTGTGTCGAGAGAACCATAATCTAGAGGAGTCAAACAAATGCAGTTATGCGCTAAAATGTTCCCCTAAAGGGAATTAATCCCTAGATCGAGTTAAAACTTCGTGTTGATTTTTCGTAGGTTATTCCAGTTAGGTAAAGCTATATACAACCCGAATCTGGGCCAACCAGTATTCATAAATACAAAATAAAAAACAGATTTTTCCGTAATTTTATTCAGAAAAGCTTTTCAATTCCACCGCTTAACAAAGCACGTTTGCAAAGTTCATGATTATTAATGATTGAACCTTCAACCTGTCAATCGTATCATACGGGATTGGCGTGGGGGGAGAAATGGAGTGTGAAAATAATTAATGATTCAACGGGAAGTTACAATAAATGACCCAGTTCTAAACTGAAAATGCGAGAAACTTCGTGGACATAACGAGGGGGGGACTTATTCAAATGTGCTTTTGGAAAATCTTGTCTGTTCTTGTCATGAATAATACTGTCCTTTTCACTACTGAAAGAGATTGTAATAGTCCATCTGAAGTAACTTATTTCTGATAAGATGTCAAAAAATATTTTAGTTTTGCATTTACATTAAAAATAATGTCTCCTTGATTTGCTTAATCTATTTTTCTTTATCTATTATCTCTTTTTACATGACAAAGACGTCCAAAAGAGATGATACTCTTATTAAGTATAGATGCAGAATTGAACCTTAGTGGTGGCAGTATTGCGCTGAGACACAGCCTCCTTAAAAGGGAGAAAGTACAAGTTTGAAAGATTTGAGAAGCAAATAGGATTTGAGTTACCACTTAAAAATGAATCACCTACTAATGTAATATAGTACAAGTTAAAAAGAGCTTCAGATTAATTTCAGAGATCGAGCATTGCCATCCAGCGAGGCCAGACCGCCAGTGTTTTGGGCACAATTCCACCTGTTCGCGAATTGGATCAGTTGATCTATCTATAGACCTTTGGAAACGGTATTTAGATAGCTCAATCGATTACATTATATTTTGTACACATATCTCTGTAAATTGTTGCAAAATAAAGAATTGTTAGTTAAGATAAAGTTACTGATAGATGGGGTAAGATCTACTGACACTTTTTTGTTTGTTTATATATAACAATTAATCAATATTACTTTAGTCGCTGAATGGCTATACCTGTCGGAGCACAATTTTGCCATCTGTTACTTACCCATACCTACTACACATTTAATAAATTTGAATTTGAATAGAAATTAATATATAGATAAACAATATAATATAATAAAAATTGCTCACTCCCAAAACTCCTTGACAGGGTCGGACAACAACGCCTTGGTAACGTTTTTGCCGTTGAGTGTACAATACGTGTTCATGTCGGAGATGGAAGACCAACACGTGAGGTTCTTCCTGTCGTAAGGGTTGACACAAGTCGCCGTGTTCCAATAGTTGTCGCAGTTCCGCCAGGGCACGTCTGCGGGAAACTTTATGTTAACATTTTGTGGGCTGGTGTAATTCTATCCAATGGTTTTAAATATACGAATTTATATTCTCAGCCACTGCTGTCGGAATGGCGACAATAAAATTACGATGAATCATTGCAACATCAGGTACTAAAACATCAGGGTTTATAATAAGTTACCTAGTAGTATTAAGGAGCTGAAGGTTAATTTGTTTAACAGGAAACTTTTTAAATTACTTAGTTAAGTATGTCTCTATTCCGTTGCACAATATTTGACATTAAAGTTTTGACTCAATCACAATTACCTAGTATTATATAATGATTATAAATAGTAATATATGTCATTAATTCTAAATTGTTACTACAGATTCATTATTATTAAAATATTCACATTGCCATGCTGGCAAGACATGACGATCCTTTGACTCAACCTTTCATCTATGTCATTAACCATGTCTTATGTGAATAAATTATCTTTTAGCTTTTTTTATCTTTTGACTACTGTTTATAATGTAATGATTGCTTGAGTTTTTGGGGAAAACGTAGGTATTACCTGATCTCATAGACATGAAGAAGTAGAAGATGGCCCAGGCGAGGATGACGATGTAGTAGACGTTCATCCAGCAGGACATCACGGCGGCCGCATACCCGATACCTGGAGATATATTATAACAGACAAATAAGTGGCATTGTAAGTATTTATTTTACTTCCAAATTAAGGATTGGCGTTTATCAATCAGAATTGTATACTTAGGAGATAATGAATCTATCTGGTCCGACTTTTGTTTTGCAAATACCGCCATAGACACATGCATCATGTAAGTAAGTAGCTTCAGAGTGACGATTAGAATGAATTGGAATAAAAATATTCCTGTGGTTTTGTACGGAATAAATCATTGGAACTTTTATTAAATACATAGTCTGTTAGTATTCCCTCTACAATCCCACTTTACAACAAAGAATTTGTAGTATATAAAATTATATGAAACTGAACAAGAAATTACTATTTTTCTTGATTAATCTTGTATTCACAACCAGGTGAGTTTGCAAGATATATCTCAAACATTATTATTTTGACCAAAAATGTTATACATAATGTATGTACTTTAATGCAAAATCCTGCTTCGAAAGACCAAAGGACGCAATCGCAACAAAAGCTGTAATTAATCGTGCACGCAATTGTTCGTGCACAAAGCCTTGTACCGCTCATTCAGGCTTTTCATCTCGTAATTACGCCAGCATAGTCATATTTCACCAATTGTTATTTCTCTTGATATTTTGACATTTTGTTCTTAACTTTTGTCTTTGGGAGTCCAACAAATTTATAAAACATAGATAATGTACAGTATGTTTGCAATATTTGGTTGAAAATGATTCACTTAATTTTTTAAGTGGGTGCACTGTATAACTCTGTACAGTAATGTTCGAAGTTATAACAATCTATTTCGCTGCATTTTCGCCTCACGTATTCATTGAAGATCAAACTCTAGTTGTTATATAGTACACGCATAGTCCTCGTGAGTAATTCCATGACAAAAATTCGGCATTCGTGATTATAATGAAATGATTGAAAAAGTTCTTACCTTTGAAAATTGGAGCAATATTGAATACTCCCAAGCCTCCGATCGTAAGCATCTGACCCATGGCCAGTTCCATGAAGAACATCGGGATGCCAGCCAGGATAAGCGTGAGGAAGTAGGGTATGAGGAATGCACCTCCGCCATTCTTGTAGCAGAGGTAGGGAAACCGCCACACGTTACCGAGACCAATGGCGAGGCCGATCACAGAGAGGATGAAGTCGAGCTTGCTACCCCAGGAGCCTCTTTCGGGCAGGTCTGATTTGAATTTCACATCGCTACAATAGAATATAAATTTCATAAGAACGTCATAAGTTTTAGACATGAACAGATTCTAAGGTAACATTAAATAAAAACAAGCTTAGATGAAGCTGAGTATTAACTTGGCATCTCATAATTTACACGATATACTTCTGAAAATGACAAAGCTAGATTTTATTAAGATTAGAAAGTTAAATTTGTAAAATTTGTATATTTTTCTAAAGAGTGAGTGTGTTTTATGTTTAATTTTAACAACATCTAATCGTTGACAGTATTGAGTTAAAAGGTTGAGGTGTACCTCAAGGGCATATCTTAGGCTCTATATTGTTCCTTCAATATTATAAACTTTTAAAGCTAACAAAAACAAACTCGAACCCGATAAAAATAAAATAAAAAACTAGTTTATTTATTATTTTAGTTTATTCGTAACCTCACCTTGGTTTAGTGCTCGTTCCTTGTGCGCTTAGTTCAATTTCGTCGTTTTTGGCTTCCATTTCTTTTGTCATTGTCTACGATTTTCCAAACTTAAGTTTTCCAGGACTATTCTTTCCTACACCAATTAACAAACTTTGTTAGAGGTCTAGGGAAACTGTATCAACATTTTTGAAGTACGTGGACTAGAATCGGCCGAAGATCCTAATCTGTAACAAAGATTCATCAATTTATCGTCTATTTCCAGCATGTACTCGTATTGATGGTAGATGAAAATAGTGTTTCTTTCTTAAATAAAAAAATAGTTCTCTTCGGTCGCGCACCAGCCTATTCTATTCAATTCGAGTCATTGGTTCTCTCGAACCAGTGTGGTGAAGTTATTTTAAGTGCGCCTCAAAGAGGCTCCTCTTGCCAAAAGTCTTCAAATTTTTTGATCTAGGAAATGTTGGTTTCCTCACGATGTTTTCATTCACCGTTTTGAGAACGCGCACACAAAACTTTCAAGCGAAAAACTCATAGGGTCACGTCGGGATTTGAACCAGCGAACTTTACATTGAAACTCGGGGTCAGCAGCACTAGACCACCACGCTCTCCACCACCGGCCATAACTGACTGATGGTCAGACCTGACAGTGTAATGCCATCACTGTCAAAGGTCAAAGGAAACCCAGGCGCAAACGTGTTATTCTTTCTTATATCTGTCATTGCATTGCGCATCCATTGATTTCAAGTTTCGTTTATTAGCTTAACAGGGGAAGTAATAATATGGTGATGTGATAGGGTGCTATAACGTCGGTCGACCGACGATTCGTCACGGACCACCTAACCGATATAATCGTCAGCCCGCTAATATCCTATCCTACTAATATTATAAACGTGAAAGTTTGTATGGATGTTTGTTACTCTTTCATGCTCAAACTGCTGAATGGATTTGGATGAAATTTGGTACCAAGATAGCTTATATCCTGGATTAACACACAGGCTACTTTGATCCCGGAAAAGTGCAGTGTTCCCGTGGGATTACTTATTCACCGCGGGTAACACCGCGGGGCGCAGCTAGTATACTATAATGTATTTTGTTTGTTGTATAGTTGTATTGCTTGGTATGGGCAAAGGTTACCATTTACCAGATGGGCCATTTGCTCGTTCCATAACTTAGGAAATAAAAATTTATTGTCCCTATTCTGAGATTTTATCCCTTACCATTTTACTATGTTTTTTTGTTGTGACGATTTCTTCACACAACAAATAATGAGTACGATACATCTAAAAAAAGCGACTTTCTTATTAACGAAACATCCTATTTCAGAGGATCAATATTTGTACCCCTTGTATCATTAACATTTACCATGGAGTTCGAAAAACCGCCGAAATAAAATCACAAAAAGGCGAAAACATGCGATAGGCGACAATAAAATATGTTATTTATTGCCATATTACGGTTGCTGTGAGGGCTTTGTGCGTCCTCCAAACCTGACTCGCACGGTCCTATAATATGATACAAGCCACAAATTTTCCTGTATGTAACAAATGTAGTATTTAAGTATGTATGGGAGGATCCAAGTCTCATCACATTTAACCTATACGAGGCTTGCAAATGCAAATCCCATGTGCTTGTAATTTCACAGGCACTCACACCCTTCAAACAATATTCTTCACCCGAATATACCTGATTGCAGTACAACTAACATTCAAATGTTGGACAGATTTGCGGTTGTTACAATTAGATATTAGATTTAGATTATGACAAACTACTATGAAGTAGGTACAATACTTAGATGTGAGTTTTCGTTAGGATGTTATTTATATAAATGCTACGTTATTTTCATGTTATATGGTAAATATTTTCCTTCTTGCTTATATTAGAAATTTTTCGAATTTGTCCCTTATTCAGAGGAGAAATTCTGAAAATCATATTCCATTATTATTCATATTATTACATCCGAAAAAAGACTGATAGTAAACACAATTGAATGAGGCCCTAAAATAAGCTAAGCATAGCTTGTATCATGGAAACCAGACAACTGATATAATACTGCTTAGTCTTGGGTGGGAATCGAACCAACGACCTACAGCGCAGAAGGCAGAGTTACTACCAATTGAGCTGTGAGTTTAGTTATTCTGACTCACAGCTCAGTTGGCACAATTCTTCATATTAGATGAAGATATTATATTAAGGGTCAGGGCTTCTTATAAATCTGCATATGACCCGCATCTTCAATGAGATAATAGCGGGATTTATAAATAGATATGCACTTACAGCTATGTCCTGAACAATTGGAAGTTATATTTGCATAGTATGACAGCTAGTTAGCAGCATTAGTAGCAATAGTAGCAATAGTATAATATTAATAAATCCTTGAGATTGATTTTTAACCGACTTCACGAAAAATAGGATGTTATGAATTCAGTTGTAAATTTTTTTGTTACCTCGGATCTCCGTCGTTTATAAACCGATTTGTTTTTATTTTATTTGAAATTTCATACTTTTAGTTTGGTTCCATAGCAATTAAATCAAAATCGGTTCAGAAGCACGGTTTTAAAAATCAATATAATTGTAAATAATTGTCATCCAAGGACCTATGACCTAACGATGAATTATTCTCGTCCAATGGCGATGAAGTCAGTTTTTTGGATTTGCTTCACAAAGTTATTATTAGAGAAGAGAGTAGATAAAATCCGTTTAAAAATGAATTCAATATCTCTACTCACTATACTTTGAATGTGTCTTTATATCTAACTGAAGATTGTCTCGGTACAGTCCGGAATTTTAGCTATAAAAACATACTTTTTGGTACTTTTGTAAAAAGTTTTGACAGAGTTGAAACTAATTTAAGTTTCTGTATAAATTAGCTTTATTTTAATCAGAATCTTGTATTAAAATTATAAAATCTCTGTATATCTCTATATAAATCATATGTATGGGCATACCTTTACCAACAGTTTCGTTTTAATCTAACTTTTGTCTTCTTTAATCTAACCATCTCTAGAGATGACTCAAGTCGTATTGCGTTGCGTCCATCACCCCGAGACGGGGATGTTACGTCTAATTCGTCTGCAATTTCGCCGGCACCCACTCCCTTCCACCGGAACACAGCAATACGAGTGCATCACTGCTTGGCGGTAGATTACCAGGTGTGGTGGCAGTACTTCTCCGGGTGAACTTAGCACAAGTTCAAGTTAATTGTATCATATGTTTACTTAAAGCCGATATTCTACAGAAGATACTACGGCTCCTCAGAATGTCACCCATAAGTTTATCTCTAACTGTAGCCTAAACTGGTCGTTGTAACTCTAAGTAACGGCTGTCGTTAGATCCTTTGGGACAATTTTGGGCTCCTATCGTCTTCACCTATCTGTTAGCCCAAAGGTTAATAGGGTTATAAAAAGATATTGAGGTAGTTTTGCAAATAGTTTTGGAAATAAACAGAATTAGGGTGCTCGACTAACGGGCAGATTTAGAGATAAGTAAGCTAACATCTTTTTTTTTGGTTCCAGTCTGTCTCTATGCTTCTTTGTTCATCATCGCTTAGGACATCAATGATTATGTCTTAAGTCTTAATCCATGGACAAAATTAAGACAATTATATAATTAAATAAAATCATTATTTGGAATACATCCGCAACATTATAAAAGAATTGATTGAAATAGTAATTGATTCGTCAAACTTAGCATATGTTTTTTGCATTTTTTTTTAAACGACTAGAAAACCCCCAGAGTTTTTCTAGTAAAAATTAAGATCTAAGTTTTAAAGTTAATTAGTGATTTTTAAGGGTATTACTATTATATATATATATATATATATATATATTTGTTCTTCAAAATCAAAATAGGCTTTCTTCACCCAGTTGTTGTACCAAGTACAGCGCCTTTCAATAGTTTTAACGTCCGGATATCCGTAGTTCATAAGCA
The DNA here is from genome assembly GCA_947359385.1 of Chesias legatella. NCBI lineage: Eukaryota > Metazoa > Arthropoda > Insecta > Lepidoptera > Geometridae > Chesias > Chesias legatella. The sequence continues at coordinate 12,664,740 of OX375764.1, read as the reverse complement.
TATAAAACGTCCTTAGTCGCGAAACGCCTTAAAAAAAAATTATTGGATTTCAATAAATCCATTAACCATTTTGCACCAATTGCAGAGACTCTGCAAACCAATTTGCAGAGATTTATTTCGATAAATACAAAAGTATTAAATTTTATCATACATGATAATGTGTGAAGAGTCTTTTTTATAACAAACATAAAGAAAAGTTGGATTTAAATGCGTAATAAGAAAACTGTTTGAGTCAGTTTCGACGTGCGACTGGAGTTGGCTCATTAAGTGCGATTATCACTGAATAAATTAATTAATGGAGCATGAACTGAAAACGTTACATTTTTAAAACGATTTTACTACTCATAAAATTTTTGGTAACTTGAAAATAAAAGAAATTATATTCTAAAGGTCTAAAATCTTCAAATAATACTTACAACATCACGCGGAGGTACTTAGCGACTACCCTCCATTGGCAAGAAGTCTTAACAAAGTGGGGTCCGATTTGGAAAATCTCTCTTTTTATATGTAAGAGTAAGGGATAGATAAGTAAGTGGTTATGAATTGTCACTAATGGACACAATTTTTTGCTTTGCTTTCAAATAACTTACCTACCAAGCAAGATTAATAAAATGAATTTTAAAACGACAAACCTACCGATCTATATGCCCATGTAGATATCGCTCCAATCAACACCACATATTGGAACACAGCACAGTTCACAAATCCACGCACACCATCCGAACTTGGGTCTCGCGTGTTGTTCACTCACATGCTTGGACACGAATGGTGTTCTGCCGTTTGCAAGCCACAGGATGGTGTTGTGAAGCCGACAACTGTCAGAGTATGAAAGAATTTATGAGCCGAACAATCCCCTACGGAAGTGCCGCTGGGATCCGTCACTTAGCCGGGCCAATTGAAATGTTTGTGACACCGGCACCGGCGCGATTCGTTTCGTCAGTGCTCGCCTCTTCATGGGATGAGAGCGCGGTGGCCCAGTGGTATGGACACCGAGTCACTTCAGAGGTCAAAGTCATTTTTTTTTCCATAGTATTCTTAAAGAGATGGCTTGGAAATGTCAGTAATATTCACGCGTACTTATCGCTAAATATATCGCTAAGTTTGACGCCTGTTCAAACCCTATCCATCCTCCATAGAACAGGCAAGAAACCCCTAAACGAGGGCCTTTTTTTTTAAGCGTGGTTGTTGTAACTATCTGATTACTTAGATCTATGTTACATTTATGAAGGTACATAGGCAAACTTAGATTGTCGATTTCTCCTTACTGAATCCTTTGACCTTTGACTACCCTCACAGCTCAGTTGGTAGTGACCCTGCCTTCTGCACTGTAGGCCGTGAGTTCGATTCCCACCCAGGCCAAACATATGTATGACGAACATAGAGTTTGATCTGCGTCTGGGTGTTAATATGTATTTTAACTATGTATGTATTTACAAAACAGTATATGGATTCTATTAATTTTCTGGTTCTAATAGTAGAAGCTATATTTAGTTTGAGACTGGTGCTATGTTAAATGTCCACCAATATTTATTATTTACTTTCTTGCTAAGTACAATCCTAGTTTTCTTGATTGGTAAATTAGTCGCTAGTTACTATGTATATTTATACCGTGAACTTTAAAATTGAAAAGAAAACTCATTGGTCGTGGTCGGTTAACAGAGAAAATACTTAATCAGTTTCTAAGTAATTTGAGCGAACCATTTCATTTGAAGAGTGAAGCTAGAGCATACTGTGCATTAACAGCTTACAACTCAGAGATAAACTATAGTGTAAGTCGTATTGGATCCCACCCACATTCATGAAAACAAGTACAGATAACTCAACACAGTAACGCATACGCATTACTGTGTTCCAGTTGAAAAGGTGTGGTTACGGGTGAAGTTACAGGCCCATGAGTTTACAGGCCCAACAATGCAATGAGGTCTTCCCATACTTAAGTAGGGGAGGACCCCAAGACGTATTGTTTTAGTTATGAGCACACCATTTGACATCTGTTCGCACATCTTGCACTTAAATAACTTATTCAAATAAAAAATTACGAGCATAGAAACGTAGCAATCTAACAACATTAATTAAAAAAGTTTTTAGCTAGAAGTCGGAAAATTGTATGTGAAATAAAACCATAGAACGTAAACCATAGAACGTACAGACTTATCGAGGCAAAAAAATACTTATTTATTCAGCGTACTCACGGTTCTACCCGCTACGTGTCACTTGTAGCGCTTGGGACCGTAGCGAGCGTAGCAGCCGTCGTAGCGCCCGTAGCGCGGGTGGTGGCTGTTTGTAGACAAAGGGTCGTTTGTGCAGCCTCCTGAACCGCGCATGCGTAGCGGGCGTTATCCTTGGACCACTACTGTAGGTTCTCGAATTAATTATGAGTTTTTTTACTATCGAGGATGTATCGTTTCTTCTCAGGGTCTGTCAAGGTTCTTGGTGTTACAATGCAACATAAAATGTCGCTAGCAGTGAAATCGTTCTCAATCAATTGCCACAAGAAGCAATCTGTTCGCATCTCTTGGCATCATAAAATAATTAATCATCGATCACAATTGCAGTACTAACGTATCTTTCAAACCGACAGCTTCCTTTGCGGGTGTAGTGAAATACACAGCGCTTCCAATTTTCTTTGATTTCTAAACGCTTCTTAAACGAGAATCCTTGATAGTCTCTAATGGATGTCTGAAATGGTAATCATACAATTTCGGCAAAAACAACCCCAACTTCTTAACAATAGAGCTGAGAATCCTTTGAACACATCAGAATCTGTAATGACTTTCCTTTTCACGACTAGCTGTAGATAACTATATGAGTAATACTTTCATAAACATTCCGTATGGCTTGGATATAATGTATTTTTTCAGGTGGTAATGTTAAGGAACGAGTAGATGGCCCACCAGGTGTTAAGAGGTAACCTCTGGCCATAACAAACAATACTACTTGGGTCATCCAATTGTTAGGTACCATAAGACGCAATTCGCGCCAGTAACTCTGTGGCGTGAATTAGGAATGTCTCACGTGCGTGTAATTTCACCGGCAACCACACCTCTCAAACTGGAACAAGAACGCGAACGCATAATTGCTTGGCGGCAGAAATTAGTATGGCGGCAGTACTTCTCCGAATGACCTTCGCATAAGTTCTCTGCTACTAAAACTGGATTATTCCATTATCGTAGACTATTTTTTTTATTAATTTAATGTTTTTAATTTATCTATCTTCATTAAAACGAAAAAGCGATACTTTTAGCTTTTAGCTATTAACTGTATAAACTCCGTTAATAAGCTGCCTGGCTGCCTTTATTAAACAACTTTGCCTTTATTATGACTCTATTACTTTGCGAAATGTACTTGGCTAAGATTCGGCTAGAACTCAAACTTCTCAATATTGCAGTTATACAGCTGAGGCTACAAAATAAATCTTCTGTCAAATACTACAGCTAATAGTTTCACTGGCTCTCTTGAAACAGTGTGGTTAAGGATGAAAATGCGCCTCAAAGAGGCTCCTTTCGTGCACTGTCTCTTTCAAATTGTGGAACAGTCAATATTTAATTGAAAATATTTTATCAATTTCGTTATTAGTAACAACATCAGAGCATTAAATTTACAGCAACTACAAACTAGGATAATAAGAACAGCTTTCGCAATAAACAAATAAAAATAGAAAATAAGCAATAATGGCTTATTTACGAAGTTATAAGCCGGCGGTGAGAAATTTCTTTTGAAAACACAATTTTCCTCTCAAATTAGGGAATTAAAAAAGAGCCCATTAGATTTTCCCGCTCAAGGTCAGGGCGTAATAACGCCTGATATTTTTTTATGTGATAAAGACACGAAACTTTTTGACTGGCCTCACAGCTCACTTGGTAGTAGTCTTCTGCGCTGTAGGTCCTGGGTTCGATTCCCACCCAGGACAAACATTTATGTGACGAATATGTAATGACACAGGGAATCCTGTAAATAATTCCGCTACTCTCGTATCGTGCCCGGGGGTCCAAATTTCAAGTTCGCGCCATCGATCTGTGACCTACATTCTGTTGCATCTCGGTCACGGCTCACAGGAGGCTGTGGGAGATATGAAGGACTAGATGAGAAAGCTACTTACACCCCACCCGACATCGGCCGTACTTTATTATTTATGTCGATGGTACTATCAGCAAAAGTGGTTAAAACAATCATTATGATTGATACAGCCGAAAATGATTTATATCGTTGGAAACTTCGTTGGCAATTTCATTTTTTTTACATTAGATTATTTAATTATATTTAAAATATATATTTAATTTAAATATATTTAATTTTAGTATGTGATTGTTTAGTTACGTTGTTAATTATGTACAATAAAGAGTATATTATCTATCTGTCTATCTTTTAAATTATACATACCTCTATATCTATGGTTGGTTGGTTGGTTTATAAATTATGACATTATTTAATTTTCTATTTTATTCTATTGTTAATTTTGTATTGTAATATTCGACTGTGCTTTACGGATTTTTGTCAAATAAATATTATTATATCATTAAAGTGAAGTGATTTGACTGGAACTGACAATTAGCTTTTTTTAATAATAAAGCATTAAAAATAATTAAGCCCTGAAAAAAGGTTTAAAAATGTCATTCAGTGGAATCTAGTAATTACGTCGAATGGACCTCGTCCCACGTTCTCGCCGCTAAATGTTCCCAGCAAATGAGGGAATTTTTATTATGATAACAGTCACTCAGAGGCGACGACTTTTACAAACCTAGTGGTTGCTTATTCAAAAAGTCAAAGTCAAAGTCAAAAACTTAATTTCCATAGAATTCACGATAAAAGCTGTGCTTAGTTTACTTTGGGGCTTGATGGCGATGTATGAAATGTCCTCCATTTTTTTAATAAAAATAATAGATATTAGGTACCTTTCAAACAGGAACACAGTAACGTGAATGCACTACTGATGACGTAACAAACGGGTATTGTGGCAGTGCTTCCCCGGACGAACTTGGCACAAGTTCTACTGTCAGAAAAACTGGATTTTTTGAATGTTTATATATGCTCAAAGTTTTTTTTTTTGTTTAACACTGCTGTCGCACATCATTCTTCCTCCTCTTCCTTTTATCCAGTCCATCCAAACGTTGTCTGGAAGAGATTGCTTTAAGCAATAAGGCCTATTTAAAGTATGTCAAGTTAATGTTAAGTATGTCACAAGTGTTGCTATTACTTTTAAGCCTGTTTATTTTGATATATTTATATGGTGTACAATAAAGTATTGTATTCTAGCACTGTTTATGTGTGGACTTGAAGCAGCGACCTCGGGATAGCATCTCGTGGTGGGCACCGCTACGCCGGCGCGCCTGTCTGGTATCGCAACTCTCATGTCGAGAGACGGGAGTCCCACGGGAGCGCCCGTATCCGGTGGGGGAAGAATTGACGGGATCCGGCGTACATACGGCGGGATATATCTACCGTTACATATATATTTATTTATTAGGTGTATAATAAAAATGTCTGGTTATTTTCAAAGCTTAAAATAATATAATAATAATAATATTGGTGGACAATTCACACAGCGCCATCTAGCCCCAAACCAAGCATAGCTGGTACTATGGGAACCAGATAGCTGATAGAATACATATATTTTTGTAAATACATACATATAATACATATTAAGACCCAGACACAGAACAAACATCTATATTCGTCACACAAATGTTTGTCCTGGGTGGGAATCGAATTCGCGACCTACAGCGCAGAAGGCAGAGTTACTACCAACTGAGCCGTGAGGCCTGTCTATTAACACCGACAATATATATAATAATTCATTAAATAAAGATCTATAGTAATTTAGTTAGTAAATGTATTTATTACGTTTTATTTGATCTTAAAAGACTAAGTATTTTTCCCGCCGAAACTTTTATAAAATTGACTGGCCTTACAGCTCAGTTGGTAGTAACCCTGCCTTCTGCGCTGTAGGTCGCTGGTTCGATTCCCACCCAGGACAAATATTTACTACCCTGCGTAATTATTGTCATTTCTCTTGAAGCTGTCCATGCCATAAAGTTACGGGAACACCATTGATAGTATTTTGCATAGCTTGCACGTATTGCACGTAGGAGCAAGATCTCGTGAAGCGAGTTAGTAAGTTACATGCAGTAAGTAGGTAAGATAATAAAATTGAAAGGTATAATGGGTATTTTTAACCGACTTCGGAAAAAGGAGAAGTTTTCATTTCATTTTTTTTTATTTTTGGTACTTCAAATTTCTGTTATTTATAAACCGATTTAGATATTTTTTATTTGCATGGTTGTACTTTCACATTGGCACCATAGAAATTTCATCATAATTGGTTTTTAATCAAAATGACTGGAAAAAATATGTCATCCAAGTGAAAGAAGAAAGAAAGAAAGAAAACGTTTTTTTATTTTGTTTTAAGTGCGAAAGAACGTGGAATCATTCTCCTTCATTGGTGACAAAGTCAATTTTCGTTTTGCTATGCAAATTAATAATTCATACATTTATTGCTTTGTACGTAAAATTTCGTAAGAGGAGTGATTTTTCAAGCCGTATTTTTCATTATGTTCAAAGTTCTGTCATATCCAAATAATGACCCCGTGTGTCCACCGCTGGCACCTCGCGCGCGAAGGAAGTAATTACACCGACCGCATAGGAAACACGCGTACTTCCTATACTATATAGTATATACTTGTCAAATAGGTATTTAAATTTCATATTAAAATAAAAATTACAGAGGTCAGAGGTTACCACTTAACACCAGGTGGGCCATCGAAAAAAAGTCCAACTTCAGATTCGACGTATACTGATTTTATGTTCTTTAACGCTTATAAGTTACAGAACGAGCAAGATGGCCCACCTGGATGTTAAGTGGTAACCTCTGCCCATAACGAAAGCAAAACGTCTCGAATTCTCCCCTACTTAATATGGGAAGATCCAAATGCCATTTTAGTGCACCCGTAACTCACAAAGGACTAGGGTTCAACTATAACTCTGTAGACACCTATTTCATAATTAAATGACTTGAATTAGACAGGCCTCACAGCTCAGTTGGTAGTAAATCTGCCTTCTGCGCTGTAAGTCGTAAGTTCGATTCCCACCCAAGACCAACATTTGAATGACGAACATAGATGCTTCTTCTGTCTGGTTGTTAATATTTATACAAATTCATATTTACGAAAAAAATAAGTAATAATTGTCTGGTTTCCATGATCTATGTTTAGCTTACTTTGGGGCTAATAGCCATTAAGAAATTAATTAATTTTGATCTTATATATTTTATTTTATTTCGAATCAACGATTTAAAAAAGAACTTTTGCAGTAATTGTATTTTAAGACTGTTTTGAATGCTGTGTTTCGGTTTCCTATGTATGACATTCTATTTTATATTTTCAAGATCTGTCACGTTAAACGGCCAATTTGAACCCCTAATAATAATAAATTACATACAACTTTCGGTTCAGAAAGATAAGAAATGAAACAAAAATTATTACCATAAAATTGTATTAAACATAATTTATTTACAATTTTCTACTTATACTAATGATATAAAAACGTTTTCCAAAACAGTTCCGAGAGGGTTCCGACCACATATAATTGTAAGGTTTCACTTGAGCGCTGTGGATTTGGGTCGGCCATCTCTCGTTAACTTTAGATGTATCAACTTGACGTGAGTGCCGAGTGCGGAACCCTGAAAATAATAAATTAATTTTAATTTATGTTCTCAACATATTATTATGTATTTAAGATCGTTATAATAGGTTTATGGATATCTATACAAATAAATAAAATTGGAGTGTCTGTTTGTAATATTAAAATAACCGCTTTTTACTAAGTGGATGTATACACGGTACATATACCAAAACAACATATTTTTTTTATTGCAAGCAAAGCTCCTACTAAACAAAACTTGTACTATGGGAACCAGACAATTGACAGAATACATATTATAAACTTTTTTGTAACTATATACGAGTGTAGTACACTCGTAAACACACCCAGAGACAAAACAAACAATGTTCGTCCCGGACGGGAATCGAACCCAAGACTATAGGTAAACTATAGGTAAATATATGACCTGTGCAAATTGTGCAGGACACCGAGTGCACTGGTAAGGTCGCTCGCCCGTGTGAGTGCGCATATGGGCCTTCAGGATAGAGTTCCTCTGAAAACAAATAGTTCTAATAAAATAACGAGCCGATGGCCCACCTCGTGTTAAGTGGCAATAACAAGCAATACAGGGTCCTCCCCTACTCAGGTACAAGAAGACCGAAGTCGCATCATATGCGCCCATAACAGACAGTGTAATAACTCATGTGCCTTTAATTTCACCGGCAGCCACACCTTTCAAACCGGCAAACAGTAACATTACTGCTCGGCGGCAGAAATCTGTATGGTGACAGTGCTTCCCCGGACGAAGTTAGCATAAGCTCTACTGTGCCGTAACCGTAGCACTACCTCTCTCGAAATCAATCTGGCGATTTAAAGTGCGCCTCAAAGAGGCTCCTTCGTGTGGTATAGAATAGAATATTTAATTGCAACACCACAATTAGAAATACAAAGAAAGAAACATAATTAATAAACGTATAATTGACACATACCTACTTCGAATTCTAGAACATGTCGGTTTTCTAACTAAATTTTCCCTCACAGCCTCTCCATAAAACAATACGACTTGGGTCATCCCCTACCTATTAAGAACAAGACCCAAGTAGCACCATATCCGCCCATAACTCTTAAACGAGAATATGGAGTATCTCAAGTCTGTAATTTAACCGGCATCCACCCCATTCAAACCGAAAGTATGCTATTTCATTACTACTTGACAGCAGTAAAGGTAGTTTGTCTGTTTGTTCCCATAACACTACACGTGTCACTGGCTTTCTGGAACCAGTGTTGTGTGATTAAAGTGCGCCTCAAAGAGGCTCCTTTCATGCCCATAATGAATACTCACATCAAAAACTTTATCGCACATCGAGCATGGATATCTAAGGGGTCTCTTGTCCCCTTCGTGGCTGTACCGTTTGTGGTCCCGCAGCGACCAGTTGTCCAAGTACGCCTGTTGGTCCAAATACAACAGTTCACAAAGGGAGTTTCTTGGCTGTTCTTCCCCATGAAGGTCGGATATGGTTTGAACAGGCGTCAAACTTAGCGATAAGTACGCGTGACCTATGTCACGTGTTTATCTTACCTCATCGCACATAATGATTACCCTATCGCACACAATGATTATCTTATTGCACATAATCTCACCTTATCGCACACAATGATTACCTTATTGCACATAATCTCACCTTATCGTACACAATGATTACCTTATTGCACATAATCTCACTTTATCGCACACAATGATTACCTTATTGCACATAATCTCACTTTATCGCACACAATGATTACCTTATTGCACATAATCTCACCTTATCGCACACAATGATTACCTTATTGCACATAATCTCACTTTATCGCACACAATGATTACCTTATTGCACATAATCTCACCTTATCGCACACAATGATTACCTTATTGCACATAATCTCACCTTATCGCACACAATGATTACCTTATTGCACATAATCTCACCTTATCGCACACAATGATTACCTTATTGCACATCTTACCTTATCGCATTTATCGCAAGTGTGAGGCCTGATATCGAGGTGTATTCTATTGGTGTGTCTTATAAGATCTCTCTTTATGGCAAATCTTTTATTACAGTGCTGGCAAGGTAATCTGGAAACATATACAAAATAGACTTAAAGCACCTGTTTAAAAAAAAACAGCTCTACAAATATAATATAATAAAATAACAGTAGCAGCGTGGTGGACCACTAACAAAAACAATAACTTTTAATCCGAAGGTCGGTGGTTCAAATCCGAAGCAGTACGCCAATGGCAGAAATAGCTGGGGTAGTAGAAATTGGTACAAGTTCTTCTGTATGTAAAGCTGTGACACTGCCTCTGCTATTAAGTGACAAGTAGGCGCGGTAGCTGTGACACTGTGCCCCTGCTATTAAGTGACAAGTAGGCGCGGAAGCTGTGACACTGTGCCTCTGCTATTAAGTGACAAGTAGGCGCGGAAGCTGTGACACTGTGCCCCTGCTATTAAGTGACAAGTAGGCGCGGAAGCTGTGACACTGTGCCTCTGCTATTAAGTGACAAGTAGGCGCGGAAGCTGTGACACTGTGCCTCTGCTATTAAGTGACAAGTAGGCGCGGTAGCTGTGACACTGTGCCCCAGCTATTAAGTGACAAGTAGGCGCGGAAGCTGTGACACTGTGCCTCTGCTATTAAGTGACAAGTAGGCGCGGAAATAAAACACAGACTCACGGCAAATCTAAATAGTTAATATGTGGAGCAGCAGTTTTGAGATGGTGATTCAGTACAGCCTCAGTCTTGAAACTCCTGTAACCAAACAATGGGTCATGTTAAGTTTTATAATAATTTAACTTAATAATAAATAAATATTGGTCGACATTTCAAACAGCGCCATCTAGCCCCAATCTAAGCATAACTGCTATGGGAACCAGAAAACTGATAGAATACCAAAATACAAGTACTTTTACACAGTACAAACATATATGTTTAAGACAAATATTTGGCTGGGTGGGAATCGAACCCACGATCTAAAGCAGAGCCACTACCAAGTGAGTCGTGAGGCCAATCTTGAAATTGCTGTATTACATTTTTATGTATGTATTTACAAAAAAGTATATAAGTATGTATATCAGTTGTCTGGTTCCCATGATACAAGCTATGCTTAGCTTACTTTGGGGCTAGATGGCGCTGTGTGAAATGTCCACCAATATATTATAATAACACTTACTTGTTACATTCGACGCAGTAAAAATCCTTAGTAAGGGAATGCTTAGCACTATGATTCCTTAGTTGGGAAGGGGCCCCGAACGAAGCTCCACAATCTTGGCAACTGTAGCGTTTTATTTTGGACCCGCCAGATACCTCTTTTAGATGTTTCCTGTGCAAAATTCAGGTATAATTATTATTATGATAAGGAACGAGCAGATGGCCCACCTGTTAGACAGTATCCTCTATCTCTGCCCACTAAGATACTAGTACAAGTCATTTTAAAATTTTTACGTTTCTATGAGCGCGGTATAAGGTATCCCGGGTTTAATATGGAGGTCGCTGGTTCAAATTCAGAAAAATTACAATGTTTGCATTACCGCCATCTCGTAAGGTCCCATACCTAAGTAGGGGAGGACCCCAACGCTAACATCAGGTGCGTTTTGGGTGCAAGTGTAAACCATCCTTCATAATGATACCTAATCATATGCAAGTGTAAACCATCCTTTATACCTGATCATATGCGAGCGCAGTGACTCCTTGCTAACATAAGTGTTGTGACAGTGCGCGCAAGCGACGCGCTGTCTCTCTGTATGCGCGTACGCTTTATGCTTCACCATTGATAGTTTCTTGCTGAAACATCACATCTATAAGTTTTATTCTATTCGATGGTGGTGAAAGGAATTTAAGTGCGCCTCAAACGGGCTCCTTTCGTGCACTTGACACATGCCTTCGAATTTTTATGTCGGTTTCCTCACGATGTTTTCCTTCACCGTTTTGAGAACGTGGTATTTTCCACATAAAACTTTCAAGCGAAAAACTTATAGCTGCACGTCGGGATTTAAACCGGCGACATCCGGATTGAAACTCGGGGTCAGTACCACTAGACCACCAAGCTCTCATCTATTTTTTTCAGTAATTTACTGCATATATTAAGAATTGATTAGTAAATAAAGCTCTAGAAACTGTTATTAATAGTGTTTAGTCACTTTCTCGCAACATGACCCAAAACGTGCCATATTTATTTTTTGTTAGTTTTATTTATGACTGTGTCATATTAAAATTTATTTACCTGAAAGTTTTAGGGCAATGCGAACACCTGTATTCCGTTTTAGGACTAAAACTGTGCGAAGTTAAATAATGTTCCTGTACCGGAGGTCGGGTGGCGCGAACGAACTCACACACTGAACATTTGAACCGGCTGTAACGAAGGTCATAACAGATTTTAAACAAAGGTCAAACCAGTCTTTAACAAAGGTCATAACAGATTTTAAACAAAGGTTATACCAGTCTTTAACAAAGGTCATAACAGATTTTAAACAAATGTTATAAGTTTTTAAACAAAGGTCAAACCAGTCTTTAACAAAGGTCATAACAGATTTTAAACAAAGGTTATACCAGTCTTTAACAAAGGTCATAACAGATTTTAAACAAATGTTATAAGTTTTTAAACAAAGGTCAAACCAGTCTTTAACAAAGGTCATAACAGATTTTAAACAAAGGTTATACCAGTCTTTAACAAAGGTCATAACAGATTTTAAACAAATGTTATAAGTTTTTAAACAAAGGTCAAACCAGTCTTTAACAAAGGTCATAACAGATTTTAAACAAAAGAGATAAATTTTAAACAAAGGTCATACTAGTCTTTGACAAAGGTCTTATCAGATTTTAACAAGTTCTTATTATATCACTGATCCGCAATTTAGAATGTTGTTACTAGCAGACAGGCTTCACAGCTCAGTTGGTAACCCTGCCTTCTGCCTTGTAGGTCGTGGGTTCGATTCCCACCCAGTACAAACATTTTGTGATGAATATAGACGTCTGTTCTCTGTCTGGTTGAAAGAAGTGAAATTCCGAGTCAACAAAGTTTACCGAAAAACTATTTTAAAAACGAAGTTATAAAAAACAAAAAGTAATATAAAAATGTGTATATATCAAAATATTTATATATCTATATAACTTTAACGTGTCAGAAATAAGCATAAAAATAATATAATAAATACACATTCAGGGACAAAATGGTACAAATGGCGTATCGACCATATTAACCCCTAGGTCGTATTAGAAGGGATTTTTTTCAAGGTTATTTCTTTTTTGAGCCCCAGTTTTTAAGTGACCGGAACACAATATACTTACATTAAATGACGTTTTTTATGATCCCACAATACTTTAGCTGACTCGAATCTCTGTTTGCAAAATTTACAATTGAATTTTCCCCTGCTCTGAAAAAAGATTTGCAGGTATTCAGTTAAACCATTTTCAAATATGATAACCAAAACATGAATTACATGACATTTTAAAATGGTTAACTTTATAAACTTGTTTCTTTATAATATTTTGTTAAAATGATATTTTTTGTAATATATTTGAAGGTCAATATCAAACATCAAGGGCAAAATGTCAGGGTCATCATGGCTTGACCTTTGCCTTTTAAAAACTAGGACACTGATTTATGGAATACAATAACATTTGGCAAGAACTTTTTCTAAATTAATTAAATAGATGTTTGATATATTGATCAGAAATTGAGGGTCACAGGTAAAGGTTACAGACCAAAGGTCAGAGGTCAAACATGATGACTTTGGAACTTAAACACTAAAACCTACCGGATTATGAGACTCCATGTGCCTTTCGAAACATTCCTGAAGCATAAATCCTTTGACACAATCTTTACATTTGTAAGTACTTTCCATATATTTTTTATCTTTCGCCATTTCGTCTCTCTCTTTCTTACATTGCTTATCGGATAGACGGAGCTGTAATATGTTTTGTTTTTCTGTAAAATAAAATATCGAATGCAATTCTTGATATTTTTTACAGGTTTTTTTTTAAGTTTATCAAGTTTCTTTAAGTTTATCGAGCAGCGCAACTTGTGTCAAGTAAGTCCGGGGGAGTACTGCCACCATACCTATTTCTGCCACCAAGCAGTAACTTTATTAATAAATACTGTGGTCGGTTTGAAAGGTGTAGTTAACGGCGAAATTATAGACACATGGGACATTTTTACCTCATTATTTGTTTTTGATTTGATTTGCACCTAACCTCATCATATGCAAGTGTAAACCATCCTTTATGTGACTTTAAGTGACGGACGCAATCGGCACCTACGACTTGGGTGTTCCCATATCTAAGTATGGGAGGCACCACGTGAGTAGGTATTGCTTTTGTTACGGGCAGAAGTTCCCACTCAGCATAGAGTGAACCATCTAGCTCGTAAATATTTGTTTAATGTGATTAGAACAAATATTTGGTCTATGTTGGTGTACAAACATACTTTTACCTTTCTTTTTCTTGAATGTTCTATGTAGACTATTCATGTCTACAGTGTCCAGCTCAATATCCTCTTCCAAGAGGGTATTTAAAGATTCATCTTCTTCTTTCACATAGTGGTCAGTGAAACCTATAAAAAGAGTATATAAAATAATAATAATATTAGTGGACAATTCACACAGCGCCATCTAGCCCCAAACTAAGCATAGCTTGGACTATGGGAACTAGAAAAACTGATAGAATACATGTATTTTTGTAAATACAAACGTATAATACATATTAACACCCAGACACAGAACAAACATTCGTCACACAAATGTTTGTCCTGGGTGGAAAACGAACCCACGACCTACAGCACAGAAGGCAGAGAGACCAACTGAGCTGTGAGACCTGTCAAAGATAGTATATATACACGCGCCATCCTCGTTTCAGTGAAATGAGACAAATAACATACATCTGGACTATAATCAGTGAACTATATAAAACAAACGATGAACAAAAGAAAAATAAGGGACTCTTCCCATATCTAAGTATGGGAGGTACCAAGAGAGTATCGCTTTTGTTATGGGCTGGAGCCTACATAAGGAGAACCATCTAGCTTGAACCTTAAGCTATTCAATTAAAACAAACATTTGCTCTACATGGATGGAATATATACCTTTCTTTCTCTTGAATGATTTTTTCATGTCTGCGGTGTCCAGCACTATATCCTCTTCCATGAGGGTATCTAAAGAATCTTCTTCTTTTACATAGTGGTCAGCAAAATCTATAAAAAGACTGTTATATAAAGAAAAATATTTGATGTATCTTAAATATAATATATAGTATACATATACACGCCATCCTCGTTTAAGTGAAATATGACAAAAAGATTCATCTGTACTACAAACAATGAACAAAAAAAGGACTTGGGTCATCCCATAGCTATGTAGGGGAAGGCAGAAGACTTTTTGCTTTTGTTATGGGCAGTTCTGTTTGATTAATAGTTATTTAATTCCTTCTACATTTGTATTATATTAATCTTAATCTTCTGAAATTTAATGAAATTGACATTTATAATTTGTTAATTTAATTTTTAATTGTTTGTATATATTTTGATTAATTAGTGCAATTGGCAGAAGCCATACTGGTTAATAATAAATAAATAAAAATAAATAAATATCATTCACCATCACTGGCATCTATAAACTCTCCCTCCAAATGATCCAAGCTTTCCTCTTTCATTTCAAGTTTGATAGCTAATTCGTTATGAGCCTTTTCCGCCAAGTCTTTGCTGCTAAAAATGGTGACTGACTCCTCATCCTCGTTTTCCATCAGCTCGATGAAATTAAGAGATACTTTAGTGAGTGTACGAGATGGCTGGGTTTTAGCTGTTAATTTTTGCAGTACTGATGAGGATAAGTTCTGTAATCAATAAAGGACTAGTAAGTGCAGAAATATTCCCAAAGTACAAGTTATGCTTAGGTTAGTTTGGGCTAGATGGCGCTGTTAAAAATTCCAACAATATTTATTTATTTACTAAAAAACAAGAAATACTTACATTATGGCAGTTTCGCAACAATATCTGGTTGCTTTGAACATTTTGTATGAACAATTCTGCATTTTGTGCTATCCGTCTGCACATATAACACAGGGATATTGTGTCCATCTGTAATCAGGCGTACAATGTACTATTAATGTGTGTAATAGGAATCCCCCTATAGGGGTTTCTTGTCTGTTCTCCTTGGCGGGTCAGATAGGGTTTGTACTTTAAACTTAGCAATAAGTACCTACATATTAATGATTTATGGCATAAAGAGGGGGAAGAGGATAAGTGGTGAATAGAAGAATAGATTCTCTATTACGTCCAATCTTTATTCTACATGGTTGTTAAAAGAGCCCACAATGACACTAAACATGGCTATTTAGTACCCTGTAGCTAATGTTTTTTGTGTGTTTACTAAAGGTAATAAAGAAAACTTAAAGTTAAAATAATGGAGCTGAAAATTGAATGCCTGCATTATATTTAGTACCTTGTTTATGTGATAAAAATATTTGGCTCTCAGTGACAAGCAAAATAAGAAAGACACCAAGAGAAAGAAGAAAGTCTTTGATCTTTTTTTTGTTCTAGGACATGTTGGTTTGAGATGAAAGCCATGCTACGAAGAGAGTGTTAAATATGCATTGGGTGGATATAACTGTAAAGGTAGGCCAAAGAAATTATGGATGGATTGCGTGAAAATTATGTGTAAGAAAGGTGTGAGCATTGACAGAAGAGTAATTTAATGACATTTTATTTAAATACTCATTTTTATTTTGATCTAGTTTTTATTTGACCTATTTCCTGTTTTGTTTTCCTTGGGAAGAAGTTTCGATCTTTTTAATAAAGTTCCGAACATTTCTTTTTATCAGCTTAACACTGTTAAATGTAGTTTTCGCAGTGCACACATCAGTTATGTTCCAAGCCAGATCAAAACTTCTAGATTAATATATATATTGTTTGCATGTAATTTGTATTGTGTGCCTTAATAAATAAAGTACCTAATGGAAGAATATTATGTTTTGCAACCCCACTTTAAGTAGGATGAGGGCTAGTGAACCATGAGTGTTTAATTTTCATCTTTATTGTGTTGGTCTGTCCTTTCATGCAACAAGGAAAGCAAGGAATACCGGATTGACATCATTTTATTATAAAAATAGTTATTGTGGCAGAGGATGAGAGTTCTTTATATTACATTATTACTAATTCTCATTTGTAATGTTATTCGTTTTATATTTTAGTATGTATAATAAAGAGTTTATCTATCTATACCGGTAATAGGCGGCTAACTAGATAATATCTATGGAAATTAAAATTTAAAGAAATATTTTGACTAGAAGTTAATATAAAAATCATTTATCAGAAGTAAAATTTCAGATTTTTACCTGTAATATAGCTTTAAGTGGCTCGCACTGAATGGTAAACTGCTGCAAATTATATTCATCCTCTGTACATAAGCAACCAGAACAATAGTGTGTTTCTTCCAAGCCCTCCATTACTTTTAACTAGTGAGTTAGCTAGTAATTGATAGCATTAATCATGATAATGTAATTTTTTCAACTAGGTACTTTCTGCCGACGACTTTTAAAGTAATATTTTTATGTACATATGCCAAAAATATTGTAAATTGTAATGAAAATAAACGGATGATGGCATGGAGAAAAGTTGCCAGTAGAATTTTAAAAAACAGGAAATAGTACAGATAACTATGATATATGTAGGAACATACATAAATAGTTCAAGCCTTTATTCCCAAAGGGGTAAACAGAGCCTCGGTGGGCTCCTCACCTTTAGTTTGCACTGTCGTGAGAACATATACGTGACTAGAGGTGAGCTCGTCAACGCCAATGTTTTCTCACGGATAACTCGGCTTACACTTTCGTACAGTAATTCAATCCTTAATATCCAGCAGCCAGGACAACTTTTATAACAACTAAATTACGAACAAGTTTCAAGAACAGTTTCGGGTTCCAGGAAATAAATAGTGACACACGCTGTTCTCTCCTAAATTATATTGATAAGTAATTTTTATATTATTATTAATATTCAAAATAATTTTTGCGTAATTAATTGTATGTTGCTTTATAGAAATTGAAAACAACAGTAGGTATTTAAATCGAAAGATTTGTGTGGAAACCGGGAGACATGTACCCTACTAAAAATGTGACAACTCATTTAAAATCGTGAGGGCTGTTAACACTTTTAATATTCTTTTTTGCTATTATTTGGTCTGGCGATACCGTTTTTCGGCACACGGAGAAAAGTTCGAGATAACTTTTTTATACAGCATACTTTTACGTTTTTGATGCAAACGGCAAAATTATAGTTCGCGCATATATACTCGTACGAAAAATGAGTTATGCGCATCGAATTACATTTTTCAAGTTGTTTGCCGGCATCTATACGCGTGATCATGTACATACAATAGTAATAAAGTCGTTATCCATTGGCAACAGTATCATGTGATATAGTCAGACGCCAACCTGTTAGTAAAACCTGCCTCGAAGTGAGGAATTTCGGGTTTCATCCGTGGCTGCATAATGTGCCTATGCTAACGGCGACACAGGGAATCTAAGTGTTGGGATATGCGTGGATTTAGTTTATTTTTAAAGCTTACTAGGGAGTCACTATTTAACTATAGGAAAATAAAATAGCACCTAAGAAAATTGGCAGGTCAATATTTAATTTTTCTTTTTACTTTCACTCTGATGATCTGGGAACTTTTGTGGCTAGATATTCTTCGGGGTGTCGTCTGAAACAACAGATAAAAAATTATATAACTAAAATTTAAATTTAAATAAAAAATTATATAACTAGTTTAGTCACAAGCTGAATTAAATGTATTAATTCAAGTATTTACATACAGATATAGAACAAACAAATCTGTACACCACACAAATGCTTGCCCCGGGTGGGAATCGAACCCACTACAGCACATAAGGTAGAGTTAATACCAAGTGAGCTGTGAGGCCTGTGAACACTATATAAGTGCAAATTACTTCTTCTGGTGTCTATATAGTGTGCTTTTCTGTGCGAAGAATTTCCCACAGAAGAGACATAAGTGTCTCCCCTCCCCCGTGTGGATCTTCTCGTGGACTGTTAGGTTGAACTTCTTCTGGAACTGCTTGTTGCAGACCCTGAAAGAGAGAAAGAAATAATTTTTATTTGTGCTATAGAGACATTAAGAGAAATGTTTTAGTACTTCTATACAAATAAATAAAATTGGAGTGTCTGTTTGTAATATTAAAATAACCGCTTTTTACTAAGTGCATATGATGTATACACGGTACACATACCAAAAATCATTTTTTACAATTTTTGTCTGTCTGTTTGTTCCGGCTAATCTCTGATATGGCTGGACCAATTTTGACGGGACTTTCACTGGCAGATAGCTGATGTAACAAGGAGTAACTTAGGCTACTTTTCCGAGGGGTAAAATAGGGGTGCGTGATGAAACCGAATTCCACGCGGACGAAGTCGCGGGCACAGCTAGGACACACATATAATACATATCAACACCCAGACACAGAACAAACATCAATGTTCGCCACACAAATGTTTGTCCTGGGTGGGGATCGAACCCACGACCTACAGCGCAGAAGGCAGCATTACAACTGATCTGTGAGGACATACATATCAACACCCAAACACAAAACAAACATTAATGTACGCCACACAAATGTTTGTCCTGGGTGGGAGTCGAACCCACGACCTACAAGCTCAGACATATGACTTACTTGCATGTGTATGGTTTGATCCCGAAGTGCTTCCCGTTCTTGTGGTTGGTGAGGTGATCCGTCCTCGCGAAGCCCTTCCCGCAGAGGTCGCACAGCAGCGTCAGTCGGGCTTCGCACGGATTCACAGCGTGCCCCTACATACATAACGATACATGTAACTCAACAGGCACTTTTTTTTATGAGATACAGTTAAGGAACGAGCCGACGGCCCACCTGGTGTTAAGTGGTGACCTCTGCCCATAACAATCGATGCGACTTGGCTTCTCCCCTACTAGGTACGACAAGACTCAAGTCGCATCGTATGCGTCCGTAAATGTGAGACGTGTAGGTGGAATGTCTCATGTGCCTGCAATTTCACCGGCAACCACACCTTTCAAACCGGAACACAGTAACGCGAAAGCGTTACTGCTTGGCGGCAGAAATGGGCATGGTGGCAGTACTTCCCCGGACGAACTATCGTTGTGTGTCACGGACCAAACGATTGAACTGGCCACAGCTCAGTTGGTAGTGACCATGCCTTCTGAGCTGTAGGTCACGGGTTCGATTCCCAACAAGGAAAAATATTTGTGTGACGAACATAGCTGATTATTCTGTGTCTGGGTGTTGACATGTATTGTCTTTACAAAAAAAAAACATCAGTCTGGTTCCCATGATACAAGCTATGCTTAGCTTACTTTGGGGCTAGATGGCGCTGTGTGAAATGTCCACCAATCAGTCCAGCGCATCACACATAGTGACCTTGCCCTCAGCGCTATAAGTCGTGGGTTCGATTCCCACCCAGTACATGCCTTTGTGTGATGACGGTGTTTTAGTACTTCCGCGCTAAGTGATTATTTGTAGATATGGGCTGTAAAAACAGTCCCTTACCTCCATATGTATGGTCAACCCGTTCTTATTGTCACAAGAGAAGGTACATTTAGTGCAAGTGTACTTTCTAATAGCTGAAAGTCCCGGATGCCTTTTGTTCCTGTGAGTCACCAAGTACCTGAATAAAGTGAACATTTAAATTGGTTTTTGTTCAAGATCAGATGGCCCACCTAGTGTTAAATGATAACCTCTACCCATGACAAGACTTGGGCCCTCCCCAACAAGACCCAAGTCACATCGTACGCGGATGTAACTCTGAGGTGTGAAGGTGGAATTTTCCATGTGTAACTTCACGGACCACACTTTTCAAACCGAAAGATGAAAGAAAGAAGTATACGTTTGGCGACAAAAATGGGTATAATTAATGGTAATATTATTTAATTTAGACATTTTTAAGTGAATTTAGACATTTTTAAGTAATGTGAATTCATTATGGAATCTGATATCTTATTAAGTTGTCACTAACATAGGTAAATTATAATTATATTAAGTAGGTACCTATAAAATGGATGATTAACTGAATTTAAAATAAATTAAATTAATATTTTAAGCCATCTTACATCTGTCAACACAAAAATCAGTCTCAATAGATATAGGCCGTACACTTTTTTTTTTTATGTTATGTAGTAACGGAACGAGCCGACGGCCCACCTGGTGGTGAGTGGTAACCTCGGCCCATAACAACCGATGCGACTTGGGTCCTCCCCTACTAGGTACGACAAAACCCAAGTCGCATCGTATGCGCCCGTAACTATGAGACGTGTAGGTGGAATGTCTTATGTGCCTGTAATTTCACCGGCAACCACACCTTTCAAACCGGAACACAGTAATGCGAACGCGTTACTTCTTGGCGGCAGAAATGGGCATGGTGGCAGTACTTCCCCGGACGAACTTGGCGAGTTCTACTGCTCTAAGTCTTACTGTCGCTTGTCGAGAATAGCGATGCCCCATTAAGTTGAGGACCTATTTTAGCCCCAATAAATACTAAGTTTATAATATGTACTTACTTCCATCTTCTCTTATGGTGTATTTGTGAGTGGTCAAAAAATTATTTTCTTTCTTTCTTTCTTTCTTAAGTGGGAAGTAAATTACCTGTGCATATGAAACGCCATTCCGCAGATGTCGCACACGAAAGGCTTGATATTGTCGTGGATATTCTGATGCTGGTCGTACCAAGTTTTCACAAGGAAACCCTTACCGCATGTCTTGCAACTGTACTGAAATTGTGATTTTATAAATATTGGTGGACAATTTACACAGCGCCATCTAGCCCCAAACTAAGCATACCTTGTACTGTGGAAACTAGACAACTGAAGAATACATATCTACTTTTTTTTGTAAATACATTTAACACCCAGACACAGAACAAACATCTATTTTTGTCACACAAATTTAATTTTTGTCCTAGGTGGGACTCGAACCCACATCCTAGGACAAACGTTTATGTGACGAACATAGATGTTTGTTCTGTGTATGGGTGTTAATAATCAATGTGTATGTATTTACAAAAACTGACTCCCATGATACAAGATCCAAATCCAGAATAAATAACCATGTCTGTCAAACAACTATTTGTCCTGGGTGGGAATTGAACCCATGACCATGACCCACAACATCGCAGAAGCCAAAGCTACTACCAACTGAGCTGTGAGGCTTATATGTATGGTATCGCTATAAGTTATCTAATCTAGTCTAGTCTAGAACCATGAATTGGAGTCACAACGTAGAATATTTACATTTCGTTGGTCGGTGTGCCTCTTCTCGTGGTCCCTCATGGCACCAGGGTACGGGGAGGTGTACCCGCACCCGTGCTGACAGAACAACTTGAAACCGCTGTGCACTCTACCATGTCGGACAATCTCATACACAGTCTTGTATGTTTTACCTGTAAATTACATTGAATATGCTGTAGTAATATTTTTATTTGGGTAAAAGAGTAATTTAGTAGTGAAGATAAACACTTATTTAAAAGACAGATCTTCTGTGGCTCTGCCAGCCCCCTACGAAGAAAAGGCGTGAGTGTATGTATGTATGTTCTTGAACACACAATTTATAATCAGTAGAAATTTAAGAGATTCAAAAAATTTGTAGCTTTTCCCCATAACCAAGTAAAATAGCTTAGAAATATTGATTTTTAATATAAAAAATTTGTATTTTGATGGCCATGATCTTGCCATTTATCTCGTATGATTTTGAATATCTCCACATTGATCCCTATCTACAGTAGACCATAAATATATATGCCACCATATTTGTCGGAAACATCATAGTATGATACTATCCTCAATCAATTTGTTTATATGTGTAAGTATGTATTTTATGTATATTATTAATCTATATGTATATTCTGCTTGTTTATTTATATAAGTGGGCATATTATTTCAATTTGTGTCTCTTGATAACTCTGGTTAGCTTTTAGTACACCCCCAACCACTATTCAACTACTGAATATTCTTTCTATCCCAACATTGTCTGGAAGGGGCTGCTTCATAGCGATAAGACTACCCATTGTACAAAATTTTGTTATTTTCAATGGTCTCTGGTGTACAGTAAGGTATTTTTATTATGATAACTTACCGCACAGCTTACATACATACGGTCTCTCATACATATGTAAAATCACATGCCTGATGATATCCTCCAGGTTTTCATCGGAATCCCCACAAGTGTTGCACTTATAAGATGGCTTCTGACCGTCCAGCCTGTGTACGGTATACTTGTCCGATACATCGCAGTCTTTCTCCGCTTTAAGATGGCCCGGTTCTATACTGTGCTCAGTTTTGTAGTGTCTAGAGAGATTGAGCGTTGAGTCGCACAGTGTAAAACAGGTTAGGCATTTATTTGGATCGTGTTCTGCATATTTGTCTTTTCTGATCACTTTTCTAATTACTTTGGGAGTTTTAAGATTTGTTTTCAATGGTTTTTTGTTGAGCGGTTTCCTCTTTACTTTAGATGTACCATTTAGTTTATTAGCTTTGTTATTTTTGCTCGAGCTGTGTTCTTTTTCTGTTTTTATGTCATGTAAATCAAAACTGTGTTCCGTGAAGTATGATATAATACAATCATTTGAATCCAGATCCGAGCTATCTTCTTTCTTGACTTCTGATGACCGATTTGTGACTTCAATTTTAATATCTAATTTGTCTGTCAAACTGGAATAGAATCTTTTCAGTGAGTCACCGTTCAAATGTTGCAATAGTTTTAGCTCGTTATGTAAAACTTTTTCTCTGAATTTATGGATTTCTTCCACTTTCTTGGTACAGCCCTCACATATCTGTCTCGGGAATGGTTCTGTCAGATTGATCTGAAAAGATGTGTTTAAATTGGAATAATAATCGTAACAGATATGAAAGTATGTTTATAATTAGGCTAGAAATAAACTTTAAGTCCTCCTTTGAATATGAGATCAGATCACATCGCTGTGAGTTAATTGACTCTAAAATATACTCGGACACAAAATGCCTGTCATTTCCCCGCCACACTTATCTCTTAATCAGCTGCCAGGAAATTTCACAGGTACCAATGGTCACCCATCAAGACAATAAAATATGTTTATTGGCGTAATTAATACTATTTGAATCTTCCAATAAATAAAATAAATAAATATTGGTAGACATTTCACACAGCACTATCTAGCTCCAAAGTAAGCTAAGCATAGCTTGTATCATGGGTACCAGACAACTAGATAATTATAATATACTTTTGTAAGTATATATATTTTTTATGAGTGGTACCTAGCTCCTGTATTCCTTCCTACCTTCATAAGATTTGTTTTATTTTAGTTTTTTTCATTTTTTCTCGAACAGCACTTAACATTCAGTTCATTTTGTATGTATAATATAAGTAGACTCACATAGCACCGGTACAAACCTTAGTGGTTTTTAGATGCTAAGTACATTAAATTTTGTAAATGTTGTAAATTGATAAATAAATAAAAAAATAATAAAAAAAATAATATAATACACATCAACACGCTAACACAGAACAAACCTTTATATTCGTCACACAAATGTTTGTGCTGGGTGGGAATTGAACCCACGACCTACAGTGCAGAAGGCAGGTTACTACCAACTGAGCTGAGGCCAGTCGATGAGCTCGAGCTTCCAATGAAGGAAAACATCGTGAGGGTACCATAGCGTGGTGGTGGGTCAAAATCGCCGCTTGCTAGCTATCACTCTCAAGTTGAAAATCTGACGCCAAACGCCTAAAAGTGTATACCGGTAGCAGCACTTGAGAGTCAGTTCTCAATCTAGGTATTGCTTGACGTCACCATAGGCTACATAGTCGCCGGTGATATTATGTAGTCGAGCGCAACATCGACATTAGTAAAAAGTGATGTACAAAAATTATTCAGAATACGATAATAAACGGCTCATCACACGACTGTTTGCCCGAAGCCGGACTGGACTTTTATTTTGGTAGTTTGGCCGGAGTGGATTACCAGCTCAGCTACTTCTACTACTAAGCCAGGAAATTATTAAATTGTATACCTCTAAAGATAAACAAGAGTTGAGTTTATACATGGTTTCTGAGTCCTCTGAGAGCGTATCTAAAGCTTGATCCGTCACGGAGAAACAAAGCCTACATATTTTATCCATTTTATTTAAGATTTGTTGTATCTTTTCGGTCGCTATAAAATTATAATAACCACCTTGCGCGTCCAAACAAAACAATTAAGTTTTTAAAAACAAGCTAACACTTTTTATTACCCGGCCGACTATAACATCTTTGACTTTATTGCCATATTTTGACAGTAGTAGACATTCGTGAAGTCGTGCTTGAAGATTTGCAGATCAAGCCAGACTGATATTAATAGTTGCTTGTTGCTTCGAAGCAACTACATACAGTGACTAAAATATCATGGAATCTATACATTTATAAGCTCAAATTAATATGGTTTGGCCAATTAAGTTGATGGACTAACGTTGATTTATTGACTGTTCAAGGTTTTTTTTACTCAAAGTAAAAAAAAGATTTAACGTCAATTAACAGGTTAACTAAATTTGTGGCCTTATTGCTAAGTTTTGAAGCGTTCGAACAGGAAATATTTTAATTGGGCTGTCCTCAAACCAAACGTTACAAAACAATTACAGAAATCAAGTACCAAAAGTAGTACCAGCCTAACGTTCTTACTGCTGGGAAACATTACTTTCCACAAATGATACTGAAAGATTGAATCTACCATGGTAGCTCAATCCGAATTGGTTGAAGTCACGTTTTCGTCGACTTATTAGTTCTAGGATATCCGGTTTCAGCTCGATAATATTTATCAATCAAAATCCTTATTATTTAACTGCTTGGATTCAAACGAACGACCTTTGGATCAGATCCGAAGTTAATAACTTCGAATCGAAAGGTAAAACTTTGACTTTGAAAAAAAAGGCCTTTTCACTCGGTCATAACGTTCTCGCAATGTACTGATTTATATAATATAACAATTAGTCATTATATACTGTTTCCTTTCGCAAGCATGGCGGATAAACCCTTCCTGTTTAATGTATTAGATTATTACTGCAACCAGTGTACCTACCGAACGCAAAACAAACGAGACTTCTTTGTAGATGACTAACTGTACCGGCTTCATCCGCGTGAAATTTCATTGGTGTACCTACTATTAATAAAACCTTAACGTATATATTTAACGTAGCGGACTTTTGTCAATCCCTTTAAAGCTCTACAAGTTTTTTATAGAAAGCATTCGTATATTTTTTACCGTTCTGGCAGCGCACGTCAACAAAACTGGTCGAAAATCCCTTTTATTTTAACGTGATATAATATTATATAGGCTATGTCCACTTAAAGAAGGTGAGATAATGAATATTCGTGAAAGAATTTTGAAATCGGATGAGTAATCTCGGAGATAACCTACGAATACCAACATTAGGTACCTCTTTATATTTTGGTGTAGATTTCGTTCATTTGCGTAGTACTGAAAAAGCTGCCTCCAGCCTTTTTGAGAGGCAATAAAATCCTTTCCACAGTGGTTCGCAGAGATCCAGTGTAGTACTTAGTTCTAAAAAGAAAAATGTACCTATATATATCTGTATAAAATTATGCAAAGCTTTCGCGTGGCTTGTCTCTTCCTGAACAGGCTGAATGCAGCAACATTGCGTACGATCACTTAAGGCTATAATACCATATAATGGTCAAATATAGACATTCAGGGGTTTCGTGATGTTCGTCATCATAGAGGGTCGAATAGGGCTTGAACAGTCGTCAAAATTAGCAACGAGTAAGCGTAAAAGTTTTTGACGTTGACTTTGGGGTAGGATACTTACAACTGAGCGGTTCCATGGGTCGGATATTCGAAAAGTTGTTGCTGACAAAATAAAAAAATAAATAAAAAAAAAGTTGCCTCCAAAGCTGCGACGTCACAGGAATTGGTATGCAAATAATGTAGATGTCATCGTCTTTGGCCTCACAACTCCAAAAAAAGTTGCTAGTAATATTTTTTTATAGTTTCTTTAATAACATTCATAATATATCTGATTATATATTCATCTTTTGTGCTAATGAAGGACAGGTAATGAAGAGAATTCGGTGATATTTTCCTGCAAAGAAAATAAGCTAGCTAAGTCAAATAAGTGATCGGAAAAGCTAAAAGCTCTGATAAAGTTAGATAAACCTATCTTTGCCGGCTACCAGCAAGTATAAAAAAATATTCCAATGATTAATGTTGTTGAAATGTTTTCGAGATAAGATAATGTGTATTGTTTTAAATCTGTTTGTTCAAAATACCAGCGTTTGTGATAATATTCACAGGAATATTCGGTGAAAAGTTCGCTTCCTTTGATAACAGTGCATGCGCAACACATTATGACAAAGATGATACAAGGAATATAAATATTTAATGCCTACATCGTTTGTGCCTCTTCGAGTCGTATGAAAATTTAGTATGAAATAGATAGAAAGTCAACACTTTATTGATCACCATACATGGAAATTTCGTAAAGGTCAATCATTAAGCTATAAGGTAATACAATGGGCGGCCTTAACAGTAATAGCGAATCTTTCCAGATCCATCTACCTACTCGAGATGGCACACCTGATGTTTCGCGGCAAACTCTGCCAATTACAAGGGGCTACATTTATCAAGGTTAAATCAAAAAACTGAATTCAACGCTTGCGAAGACGAGGGCACAGCCAGTTTACATATAAAAAAATATAGTCACTTGAAGTTAACAAGTTGTATCTCTGGACTTTTGGGTTTAAAAGTGTCTACACTTCCTAACCCAGATTCGAGACTCATTAAAAAGAGAGTATATAGAGGTATAATGCTTTCACCCTTGCAAAAATATTTATTTATTTATTGCACATGTAGAAGAACTTATTACTAAACATAAATTAGAAAATCACATGTATATATGTAGCTATTGTATGCAAGGGTGTTGCATACAATAGCGTAAACGAAAACGTTTATAACGTTAAACTTATATCTACAAACATATTTTCTTATTAAGAAAAATATAATAATAAGTAAAATAACTAAAATATGGAGTTTATGTAAACTCTTGCTTATTAAACGTAATATATTTATGTGGCTGTTTCACTTTAATGACGTAGGTAGGATTTTTTGTGATTTTGTTTACGATATGAGTGTACCTTCTGTTTAGTTGGTCTATGGACAGTTTGCAGCATATTATAAGCACCCCACAATATAGTACAATATAGTAATGAATAAGTCACAGTCCCGTCTCAAATGCAGAACAATGAACATTATTTATTAAATTATATATTAAAATTGTTACGATATTGGAGATAGTGAAGTTTCAAAATGTTGCCAAAGTGTTTAATATTATTGTTATTTTTTAGTTTTATTGAGGCTGGTAAGTAATTATTAATTGTAAATACATATGGAACCTTCGTGGTGAAGTGGTTATTAATCGGCTATTACGCACGGGTCACAGGTTCGATGTTTCTATGTATGGTGATGTGGTATGGTGTATTTTATTGGTGTATTTATTGGTAGAGTTTATAAATTTTTTCTTTCTTCTGGCTTCGCCCGAAGGCATTCGTCATTGATGATAGTTTACACGGATAAATTTGGACCTGGCTATTTTTTTTATTTGATAAAGTTACGAGCCGACGGCCCACCTGGTGTTAAGTGGTAACCTCGGCCCATAACTACCGTTGCGACTTGAGTCCTCTCCTACTAGGACAAGACCCAAGTCGCATCGTATGCGTGTAGGTGGAATGTCTCATGTGCCTGTAATTTCACCGGCAACCACACCTTTCAAACCGAATACAGTAACGCGAATACGTTACTTTCATCAGAAATGGGCATGGTGGCAGTACTTTTCCGGACGAACTTGGCGTGAGTTCTACTGCTCTTTCAAATATAGAGTCAGGTATTTATATATAAATACTTCTAAAGAATCGGAAGTTTCCTTACTTCCTCCACCGCGTTATTTTTAAATCAGAAGTAAATTATAATCAGTCAAGACTGGCCTCACAGCTCAGTTGGCAGTAACGCTGCCTTCTGCACCGTAGGTCGTGGGTTCGATTCCCACCCAGAACAAACATTTGTATGACGAACATATCTGTTTGTTCTGTGTCTGGGTGTTAATATGTATTATATGTATGTATTTAAAAAAGTTTACAAGTATTATAATCAGTTGTCTGGTTCCCATGATACAAGCTATGCTTAGCTTACTTTGCGGCTAGATGGCGCTGTGTGAAATGTCCACCAATATTTATTATTATTATTTGCAAAACAGTGTTTTCGAATTTTAACTCTAGAATAATAATAATAATAATAAACTTTATTGCCAATAATATTAAACACATATCAAGTCAATATCACTTCCACAATCAATCAATCAATCAAATATTTATTTGCTTAAAATAAGGGTAACAAAGGTCTTCAGGTCTTACTACTAAATTGGTTCCAACTTATTTTCACCACAGGGGCATGCAAAAATTTCCTACACAATGTCAAAATAAAATAACAAATAATAATTAAATTCAAACAAAAAAGGCCAAAGTTACAGACAATTTTATATATAAGTAAGTATCGTAAGAGTGATAAGGGAATACACAATTACCTTATTTCTATCGAGAGAAACATCGAGGCCCAAACTAGGTGGTTAGGCCTGTATCTTGCGAAGTTAACCTTCAACGTTCAGTTAAATTGATCGATGAAAATAAACATTATTTTATATTATTATTGTCCGTTGGATTCGTTCTGTTATCTGCCGGATGTTCGCTCTTGGCTTGTCCCACCAGCGCTTCCGCCGAACACTGCGTAGGTGGGACCTCTGCTGACTTACCCTGGCCATCCGCTGCTAAACATTTCTTGTCTTGGTGGGCCGTCAGCTTGCCACTATTCACGTAAAATGGTCCTAAATACAAAAAGATAAAAGATTTATTCACATAAGACACGGTTAATAACAGATGAAAGGTCGAGTCGAAGGATCTTCATGTCTTGCCAGCTTCAGGGCATGTGGATATTTTAATAATATGAATCTATAGTAACAATTATATTAATGTCATATTTTACAAAATACTGCTGTAGATATAACACTGGTACTGGCTTTATCGCTAAAAGCAATCTCTTCCAGGCAAACTTTGTATCACATGTATGTATTTAAAAAAAAATCTAGTCCATCACTTGTCTAGTTCCCATAGTACAAGGTACCTATGCTTAGTTTGGAGCTAGATGGCGCGGTGTGAACTGTCCACCAAAATTATATATTATAAAACCACAATTTCAGTACAGTTGCAATGCGGCAAGGGTTACCTTGTGAAGACTTGGTACGTCCAGCATTCAATATTAATATTACTTTTTTTTTATTATTTATTTATTCATTGCACATGTAGAACTTATTGCTAAATATAAATAAGTACATCACATGTACCTTGTGAGGTGTTGCAAAAAAAAACGTTATTTTATATCGTTAAACTTATAACTACAAACATTAAGAAAAAAAAATGTGAGCCGTCACGGGACGCCTGGCAGATGTGAAACATCGACATTATTTTGTAAGAAACTAAGTACCCCATCACTAATAATGTTTACGATTTGTCGTAACCTTGAACGGACCAATCAGCGCTCATGCCGTGGCGACGCGTCGCCAAGCCAGAAATCGGTTTTACGTGCGGCTATAGATGTTTCACATCAAAAATAAAATATAATAATAACTAATAGTAGGGACCTTTAAATGGCCATCTCATTTCTAAACATTGATTTACCTAGTTTGTAACATTGTGCCGATGGCTTCTCTAAAATAAAAAAAATAAAAAATATTGATTTCCTAAATTGAATATATTTCCAGATCACCCGTACCACAGTCCGTTCCAGCAGCCGTGCTCGTACCCGAAGCTGGATCACGGCAGAGTGCGCGTGCGCATGAGGTCCGGCCTGGTCAAATTCACGTGTGCGCTACGTTACGAACTCGTGGGGAATAGATACGCTATCTGCAGGAACGGACACTGGGACGTACCCTTGCCTGTATGCGTCAGTAAGTTATCCTTTTAATCACATCTCACTTGTATGCTAATTGCAATATAAATATATAAATGTTGGTGGACATTTCACACAGCGCCATCTAGCCCCAAATATCTTGTACTATGGGAATCAAACGACTTAATACTTTTTATATAAATTTTTGTAAATTCATAATATTAACACCCAGACACAGAACAAACATTAACGCTCGTTACACAAATAAATGTTGTCCTGGGTGGGAATCGAAACCCCTTACTTTGCGTTAATAAATATTTTTGTATTACTATTTATATAGTATTTATAATGTATATATATAATAATAAAACTATGTAAATTGCATCTTTTTTTTTTGTGTATATTATGTTTTCTTTTTTAATTATATGACAAGTGTTTTTTTATAATCTAATTTAAATATTGTTTAGTTTTGTCTATTTCGAATAAATATGTATGTATTGTCACCTGAAATAAATGATTTAATAATAATATAAACAAATTTGACAGGGTCAGGATGTGAAGAGTTGCCTGCAAGTCCAAATGCTATACAAGTGAAAGAGCATCACGGAGCCTGGGTGGTCACCTTCTGTCTCCCCGGACACAAACTCATCGGTTCCCCAACAGTCTATTGTGATGGGAGGAATTGGAATGGCACTGCACCAATATGCTCTGGTAAATTCAATACATATAACACAAAGTCCCACCGCTGCGTCTGTCTGTCTGAAAACGATTAACTCATAAACTACTGAACAGATTTTCATTTGGTTTTCACCATGGATGGAGTGATTCATGAGGAAGGTTTTTAATGTAGATTCTACGAAAGATGTCTCGTGGCTGTGGCGCTAGTTTCTGTGCAAAGCTACATTACAGTTAAGCTTAAAATTAGTACCTACAAATTCCGCGGGACTTTCGTGTAAATAATTATATGGACCTTATTGCAGATATCAATACAATAAACAATTTGAGCTGCGATTTCGAAGACCCCGCGATATGCGGCTGGACCCAAGACGAACTCCACGACTTTGATTGGAAACGATGGAACAAGAAGACTCCGAGCTCGTTCCTCTTCACTGGACCTTCATATGATCACACGTATGGAGAAAACCAAATGGGTAAGGCGTAGCCCAAGTTCGTCCGGGGAAGTACTGCCACCATGCCCTTTTCTGCCGCCAAGCAGTAACGCATCCGCGTTACTGTGTTCCGGTTTAAAGGTGTGGTTGCCGGTGAAATTACAGGCACATGAGACGTTTCTCCTACACGTCTCAGAGTTACGGGCGCGTACGATGCGACTTGGGTCTTGTCGTACCTAGTAGGGGAGGACCCAAGTTGCATCGGTTGTTATGGGCCGAGGTTACCACTTACTAGGTGGAGTGTCGGCTCGTTTAACTGTATTACATAAAAAAGGCCTCCAAATTAAGAGGAGTCATGACTAGCGTACAGCTCAGTTGGTAGTAACGCTGTCTTTTGTGCTGTAGGTTGTGGCTTCGATTCCCGTCCAGGATAAATATTTGTGTGACGAACGCATATAATGTTTGTTAGTTGGCTATCATGTGTTTTTAACAAATAGATATAAAGTATTCCACTGGTTATCTGTGTTCTCATATTAAAAGCTGTGCTTAGTTTAAGGCAAATATCATATTTATTCAAATTTATTTATTTTGTGGCGCTGTGTGAAATATCCAGCAACATTTAAAAACAAAAAACAGGCATTTATTTAATGCTACAATATGTTGTGCGAAATGAACAACATTTGTGCTAATTTATTGTTATGCTAAATTTATCATTTGTTGAAGGCAGTGCTAACTAATCTCTGCCACACTTCGCTGTCGCTCGGTCCGAATAATCAGCTTAGAATTTCCCGTTCCCGTGAGAACTTTGAGATAAAATGCATATTAAAAAAATGTGAGCCGTCACGGGACGCCTGGCAGATGTGAAACATCGACATTATCTTGTAAAAGTAATATGCAACGCATGCCGTGGCGACGCGTCGCCACGCCATTACGTGCGGCTATAGATGTTTCACATCAAAAATGTGAACCGTCACGGGACGCCTGGCAGATGTGAAACATCGACATTATCTTGTAAAAGTAATATGCAACGCATGCCGTGGCGACGCGTCGCCACGCCATTACGTGCGGCTATAGATGTTTCACATCAAAAATGTGAACCGTCACGGGACGCCTGGCAGATGTGAAACATCGACATTATTTTGTAAAAGTAATATGCAACGCATGCCGTGGCGACGCGTCGCCACGCCAGAAATCGGTTTTACGTGCGGCTATAGATGTTTCACATCAAAACTTATATAAAATCAAATGTCATGTAAAAAATTCAAGTCTAGTCTAAGACTACTTTTTTATTTTTCCGATACAATACTACGGAAGCTAATGTTTCATATATAATAATAAATAAATACTGGTGGACATTTCACACAGCGCCATCTAGCCCCAAACTAAGCATAGCTTGTACTATGGGAACCAGACAACTGATATAACTAAATTCTTTTTTTTTTGTAAATACGTACATGTAATACATATTAAAACCCAGACACAGAAAAAACTATGTTCGCCACACAAATGTTTGTCCTGGGTGGGAATCAAACCCACGGCCGACAGCCCAGAAGGCAGGGTTAAACCACCTGAGCTGTGAGGCCTGTCAAATATATAATTTCCTTTCAGGCTTCTACATGTATATAGAGAGTACTTCAAGACAAGAAAACCACACAGCCAGGCTGCTTTCACCCATATACGATTCATCTTTGGCCGTAAATGGATGTTTTAGTTTTTACTACCATATGTATGGAAGGTAAATATGGTACTGTCTTAAAAATAATTTTGTTCCCTGAATATGATGGACTGATTGATTGACTCATTGATTGTAAGCTCCTATATTCTTTATTGCACACAGAAAACATGACATAAATTAGTGAGAAGTAATACATGTATGAAAGCGAGCTAAGAAGAAGTACTACTTTTTTAGTAGTTACCTCTTAACTTCATGTCTATTATTAAAAAAAAAGTGACCCGGCTAATTCGAAATATCGAATCTGATTGAATTAACGGCATAAGGTTCATGCCGTTTTCCGCCACGTCACACGAGTCGTCTTAACCGCAAGATACGCCAATCAGAATCAGAATCAGAATCATTTATTTGCATAATGCCTGGTAGTATGTACAAGATCTTAAAGTTACATAAAATTGTTTCCACAAACTCTGTCATTACATGACGTGCAATAATTAAGGGATATAAAAAGAATACAAAAAAAATAAAAAAAAATCATAAATGATTAATAAAAACAAACAATAATACTGTAACATAGATTTCATTACATCAATAAATGTTTTAAATCAAAAGCTATTAACTACTAGCTGTGCCCGCGACTTCGTTCGCGTGGAATAGTGACTTTTCGGGCAGCATATTTTGAATAACTGAATCCTTATGGCAGCGGCGCGCCGCCGGCTCTCAGCGCGCTTTATATAGCCACGGACGCTCAGGCGCGAGGCGTGTAGTACGTACTCTGTACGTTAAAAATGTTCGCCGTGATTCTTTAAATTGACATAACTTTTTTATTTATGAACCGATTGACATGAAATAAACTCTAAATGTTAAGTGAAGCTTACTACAATATATTAGTGAAAACCGTATCTAAATCGAATAAGCCGTTTCTGATATTAGCGTGCACAAACACACAGACAAACAGACAAACAGACAAAAAAAATATTAATTACAATTTCGGGTTCGGCATCGATATAATAACAACCCCTACTACTTTTTTTTTATATATTTCCATTGTACAGACACCACTTTTCTACAATTTTATTATATGTATAGATTTCTATTTCTAGGGACATCGGAGGGTTAAGAGTGTACCAGAAACCGGACCAAGTCCAACTCATCACCATGCTCACTGAGGAGGCAGAGAGAGAGAAGTACCTGCTGTTCGAGCGGTGGGGGGACCGGGGGGACGTGTGGTACAACGCTGTCCCCCAACTCAGATCCGTCGGTGACGACTTTCAAGTAGGTGGAAACTGGTTGAAGGATCCTTATTACTAACTTCACTCAAAAATGGTGTTGCTTTAGACTCAAAACAGTACCTGAGATTTTAAGTACTAAGTTTTTTTAAGTAGTAAGACAGAGAGAAGTACTTGCTGTTTGAGCGGTGGGGGGACCGGGGGGACGTGTGGTACAACGCTGTCCCCCAACTCAGATCCGTCGGTGACGACTTTCAAGTAGGTGGAAACTGGTTGAAGGATCCTTATTACTAACTTCACTCAAAAATGGTGTTGCTTTAGACTCAAAACAGTACCTGAGATTTTAAGTTCTAAGTTTGCTTTTAAGTAGTAAGAGAGGGAGAAGTAGTTTCTGTTCGAAGGGTGGGGGGACTGGGGGGACGTGTGGTACAACGCTGTCCCCCAACTCATATCCGTCGATGACGATTTCCAAGTAGGTGGAAACTGGTTGAAGGATCCTTATTACTAACTTCACTCAAAAATGGTGTTGCTTTAGACCGAAAACAGTACCTGAGATTTTAAGTTCTAAGTATGCTTTTAAGTAGTAAGAGAGAGAGATTGAGAAGTACTTACTGTTCAAGTGGTGGGGGGACCGGGGGGACGTGTGGTACAACGCTGCCCCCCAACTCAGGCCCGTCGGTGACGATTTCCAAGTAGGTGGAAACTGGTCAAAGGATCCTTATTACTAACTTCACTCAAAAGATGTGTTCAACACACTGGTTCAAGAGAGCTCAGTTGCAATGTATCTAGTGTATGCAGTAGAACTCTCGCCAAGTTCGTCCGGGGAAGTACTGCCACCAAGCCCTTTTCTGCCGCCAAGCAGTAACGCATTCGCGTTACTATGTTCCGGTTTGAAAGGTATGGTGAAATTACAGGCACATGAGACATTTCACCTTCACGTCTCACAGTTACGGGCGCTTACGATGCGACTTCGGTCTTGTCATACCTAGTATGGGAGGACCCAAGTCGCATCGGCTGTTATGGGCCGAGGTTACCACTTAACACCAGGTGGGCCGCCGGCTCGTTCCGTAAATGTATTACATTAAAAAATATCTAATCTTTATGGACCTCCAATCGATATAAATCAAATCAAAAATACAAATCCTTTTCAGATTGTAATAGAAGGCATCCGCGGAGCCAGTTTTACGAGCGACATAGCCATAGACGACGTGGCCATACTTCAGGGGGACAACTGCACCAAAATGAGACAAACTACAGCCTCGCCCGAGCCATCTCCAAACCGTAAGAGAACCAACAGCTTACAAATATTTACATATACATACTTACATATATTTACAAATATTTAGATAGTAATAATAATAATAATAATATTGGTGGACAATTCACACAGCGCCATCTAGCCCCAAACTAAGCATAGCTGGTACTATGGGAACCAGACAACTGATAGAATACATGTATACTTTTAAGCTATTGCATAGCTTCTATCGCGGGCCTTGAGCGTGGAGACCGAATCCAGAAATTCCGTAACGAAAAAAACCTAACACCCCCCACTCCGACCGGCACAGCGGTGATACTTTTTAGTTCCATCTATCGATAAATACCAGATCTTTTAATGACTTTTTGAAATATCACGCGCAATAGCTTTACCGCGGCAGTCTCCGAGTGCCACACGTCTTTTTTTTTGTAAATACTTTGGGGGCCCACGTTGCTTTCGTCCGTAGGTGATAACCCTTTGAATCCCTACACGTGTCCCCCGGGTGCGAAAGGAGATCCCAAAGTAGCAGTACACCTTGTGCTAAGTTCGCCCGGAGAAGTACTGCCACCACACCTGGTAATCTGCCAAGCAGTGATGCACTCGTGTTGCTGTGTTCCGGTGGAAGGGAGTGGGTGCCGGCGAAATTGCAGGCACATGAGACGTAACATCCCCGTCTCGGGGTAATGGACGCAACGCAATGCGACTTGAGTCATCTCGTACTTTGGTGGGAGAGGACTTGAGTCGTATCGCTGTTGTCTATGGACGGCGGTTACCACTTAACATCAGGTGGGCCGTCAGCTCGCTCTAACACGTAAATGACTTAGAGGTTGATATGTATATTAATGTTTCCAGCGATATCGTGCGCTAACCGATGCAATGTATTCAACACGGTCGACGTTTCGCACTGCAGCTGTGTATTGGGGTGTTTGATAAATATGGATTGCTGCCCCGATTTCATTGATGTCTGCTGGTCTCCTGGTAACTATATTTTTTGGTCATTTCACCCAGCACCATCTAACCCAAAGTAATCTAAACTTAGCCTGATTATGGGAACCAGACAACTGATAATAATGTTTAGTTTTTTAATAACACACACATAATACATACTAACACCCAGACAGAACTACAAATGTTTGTCCCGGGCGGGAATCGCGCACTCGTTTCAGTCATTCGACAAAGTTACTTAGTCAAAAATCATAATACTTGCCAATTATTTTAAAATTCGTTCATAAATTATACGTCATATTTATCAAGTTGTTTTTTTTTCAATAGGTGGATATTTCACACAGCGCCATCTAGCCCCAAATTAACTAAGCATAGCTTGCATCATGGTAGCCAGACAACTGAAAGAATACTTATATACTTTTTGTAAACGCATACTTATAATACATGTAACACCCAGGCACTCCTGGGTGGGAATCGAATCCACGACTTACAGCGCAGAAGGCAGGATTACTGCCAACTGAGCTGTGAAGCCAGTCAGTCAGACAATGTTCGTGTTTAAGATGTTTGTCCATGGATCTAATTGTAATGTTATATTGTCCGAAATAGAGCTATTATTATTATTATTATTATATATAATTGTTTAAAACAATGTTCAGCTTATAGAACTTTATTTCTGAAAAAAGATATAAGTCACTTACATGAACATAATAGAAAAAATAAAATATATTTTTCAAAATTATAAAATTATCCTAACAATATTATAAACATTTGGTAGAATAATAGCAATATTATTTGACGGCTGCGACTTGGAAGCGATGCGAATCCTTCCCCAGCCGGAGATAATAATATTTATAAAATTATGAATATTTATGAATGATATTGGTTAATATTTCAGGAACTACGACAGATGACGATGATGATTCTAGTGTCAGTGGTCTGCCGCAAACACAGAAATTGGTCGGCGAGACTACCACTACTAAACCTTATTCCGTTAGTACAACGGCCGTTATTACATCAACATCCAGATCAACTCCTAAACCCACAATCAAAACAGTTGTAACCACAACCACAAAACTTACAACCACTCACATTCCAACCGCTACTCAGAAGGAATCTATCACTACACAAGTTCCGACCACCACAGAAAAAACAACGACTAAAACAATTGCAACCACGACTCCAAATATACCGACGACATCGACTACAAATATTCGAACCTCTACTAAACATATTCCAACCACGACTCAAAAGGTTGCAACCACGACTCAGAAAGCTAGAATCACAACGAAGAAGCCTTCAACCACGACTCAAAAACTTCCAACTACGACTAAAAAGGCTCCAATCACGACTCAAAAGATTTTTATCACGACGAGGGCTGTTACTTCAACTGCTAAAACCCCGACAGATTATATTGAAATGGAGAAGAAGAAAATGGAAACGGAGAGTAATTTACAGAAGATAACAGATGTTAAAGCTAAAAAACCAACAAGTAAGTAGTTTTTTGTAAGAAAAATATTTTAGTTTTTCGTAACTGTATGGCACATTTAGGCTGGTATACAAATGGAAATATTATATAGAGATTATTTACTATATAGAGATTTTTATTGTTATATAACATAATGTAAACTAGTTACATAGAGTACTGTAGCGTCCATAAAATTAGGCAATGCCTGAAACAGGCATCTAGGTCACAAGCACTAGAATATCTGTAAGACCTAGTTGTACACTTGGCAATTAAACATGATATTGTAACTATCGATTCATGTCGTGTTGTGTCGTGTCGTGTCGTGTCGTGTCGTGTCGTGTCGTGTCGTGTCGTGTCGTGTCGTGTCGTGTCGTATTGCATTAAATAATTGTTAATAATAAAATATTTTTCCAGATAAATCCAGTACATGGACGACAGCTCTTATAACAGTGGTGGTATTAGCGATGTGCGCGTGCGCCGTATACCTGGTGGTGTACGCGCGGTCGGCGCGCGGCCGTCACGCGATATCGCGGCTTCGAGGTCGGACCGTGCAAGATTCAGAGGTCAGGTACCTCAATTCCAACTCGGACGACGATCTGTAATAATAAATGTATAAGAAAAACTGTTGTCTTTTGTATAAGCCAGAAATTTGTAAACCTTTCTAAAAACAGAAAAACTGTTGTCTTTTGTATAAGCCAGAAATTTGTAAACCTTTCTAAAAACAAAAAAACTGTTGTCTTTTGTATAAGCCAGAAATTTGTAAACCTTTCTAAAAACAGAAAAACTGTTGTCTTTTGTATAAGCCAGAAATTTGTAAACCTTTCTAAAAACAGAAAAACTGTTGTCTTTTGTATAAGCCAGAAATTAGTAGACCTTTCTAAAAACAGAAAAACTGTTATCTTTGGATAAGTCACGAATTTGTAGACCTTTCTAAAAACAGAAACTGTCGTTTTATGTATAAGCCAGGAATTTGATATAGTTTTATTGCATTACAATACTGCAGTGCAGAGTGCAGGGAAGTACTGCTATCTTACACATCTCTGCAGCCAGTGCACTCGCTAGATGACTTCTTTGCTGAATTTTCTTTGCTTTATGATGCTTAAAAGATTATTTTTAGATGCCCGAAGTTCTGTGAACGAGAGGTGACATTACATTGATTTCAATTAAATATTGACGTGATACTGTTATTAAAATATACTGATGTTTCACTATTAACTATTATTATTTTATTTATATTTAAACTGAGCCGTAAAACAATATGAAATTTTTTATGCATTTTTGTCTGTATTTTTTAGATTTTCCAATGTTATGTTCAAATGTATAATGAATTTTTAATTAATGTTATCGGTGGAACCGTTTTAGGTAAAGTATAATAAATAAATGTATGAATAGCTTTGTGAGCCGGTTTGAACACATTGAGAAATTTAGATGGACTAATTTAACTTAATCACACAAAAAGGTCACTATTAATTTGTAAAAAAGAGTTAAAGTATTAGTTAAGTACTGGGATATGTGTATGTACATTTAAGCAGCAGATAAATCTTGTACTCCTTTTAAAAGGTGACTTAGAAAGCACTTTAAGTTGCAAATTTTATCAACTTTCAAAATTGTCGATATTTTTCTCACTCAGAATGGAATCTGATGTTTTACATGAATATTGTATAATAAGTTATTGGTGGCTACATTTGTAAATAATAAATAGTTGATGAAGAGTGACTTTTATTAATATTTCATTTATTTATTTTGTTATACCTATCGTTTTAAAACATAAGTGAGCTCAAGCCTTTACCCTGACTACCCCTAATCGTGTAGCATTAGCACTCAAGAAACAATGTGATAAGAGGATTAAATTGCGCCTCGAAGAGGCTCCATTTTTGCACTTGACATGTTTGGTTCTAGCGTATCGCTTCCGAGTTCTTTCACTGCTTTGAGAAACGCGGTATTTTACGTTTTGAGAAACGTGGGAAATGCGCACATCATTTTTTGCAAGTGTTTTTGATTAGTGCATATCAGTATTTGAACATGCGACCTCCGGATTGAGCCACCGCCACGCTCTCAAAATTTTCCACAAATATGTTCTACATAATTTCTGTTTTCAAGTAATTTTTATTCTATAGATGATAAAGATATAGATTATTTTAGTCTTTTGATTTTTAATTCATGTAGATTGATAGATAGAACTCTTTATTGTACATAATTAACACCGTAACTAAACAATCACAATATTAAACTAAAATACTCTAATAAAAATAAATGCACAGTGGGCATGTAATTGGTTTACCCGTTTAAAATAAGTTAAATAAATAAATTAAAATGAAATAAATCTCCACATATCAACTTTAATATCGCGAGCATTACCGTCTTGTCGTGTGGTGTAAAAATACCCAATGCTGCCAGCTATTAAAAAATAATTACCGTGTTTCTTGTCAAAACGACGTAGAAATCCGAAAAAAAGTGGCATAAATAAAGGTCTAATAAAATGCAGCAAATTTAGTACCGTAGATTTTGTTGCGGACTCCTTTGACTCTACTTGCTGGCCGCTAGGATGACAGGAGAGAAACAAATTAGGTTTTTCTGACGAATTCTAGAAGAATTGAACATCCTCAAGCCTTTTCCTTGTAGACTAAACAGAATTTAAAATCATAAAAAAAAACATTGTTTCTATTAACTACATGATAGTTGGCAGCACTGAGTCGTTTGAAGCGTAAAAATATTTACGATTTTGTAAGCACATGATTAATTTTGTCAAAACTTCTTATAGACCTGTATATTTATCTACAGGGTATCTACAGGGTAGGCAACGCAAATGTCTATAGGCGACGGTAACCACTTAACATCAGGTGGGCCGTCTGCTTGTTTGCCTAGAATTACATAAAAAAAATATTTCAACACTGGCAACGCAAATAAACATTTTTCACCCCTGGCAGCCCCAGTATTGTTATCGCCGCATTCGGATACCCGCGACGATACAAAACTGTGACCTCGATACGTATGGGGGCGCAGCCTTCGCTAGCATATCGACCGCCGCGGGCCTCCACCGCGCGTGCGTACCGATATGCGGCAAAACTGACGTTTCAGACCATCGTGTTACGAAACGAACGTGTAAATATCAAATAATGCCTGTGTTTGTGTAGCCGCGGGGGGTAAGTTATTAAATTAAATTAAATTTATTTATTTAATTTGGATTTTCGTGTCAAAGGTTGCTATATTTTCTCTTTTGGTCACTTTTTATGGTTCGAATACAATATATTATTCAAGGCTATGTATTTGATACTAAAACGTTTCGTAAGACTTTTGCTGCGCCTAGACTATTTTTAGCAAACTGTAGTGTGAAAGGTTATTATCTAAATTGAAGTTTGTGCGAATTTATTGATCAAATACCTAGGTAGTTAGGTATCTAGGCAGAATAGTGCCTAAGTGGGCATGACAACGTACGTAGCGTGTAGTTCTGTATGATAAGTGCCGAATGATTCACAAGCGAGTCATAAGTAGACCGAACAGTTATCAGCGAATACAATAAATTTGTTGTTCTTTCGAAATGTTTTTGAAACCAGTACTTAACTGAGAGACGACCTTATGTACACTCAAAAAATGACTGACCATGATGCGGTCTAGGTACAGAATCGTCAATTACTCTAGAAAATATGATTTCTATAACGCAATAATAATAAATATTGGTGGAAATTTTACACAGCGCCATCTAGCCCCATAGTAAGCTAAGCATAGCTTGTATCATGGGATCCAACCAACTGATATAATCTTATATACTTTTTTTAGGAAATACATATAATACATATCAACACCCAGACAGAACAAACATCTATGTTCGTCACACAAATGTTTGGCCTGGGTGGGAATCGAACCCACGACCACAGAAGGCAGGGTCACTACCAACTGAGCTGAGGCCAGTCTGAGTCCAGCAATGATTCGACTGACCCTTATATTGTCTCAAAAGGCTTTATTTTTTTTATAATTTAATTTAAATTAAGTACCTACTTAATTCGGCGGAGTGAGAGTTTGAGTCGAGCTCAGAGATTTCTGTACCAAATAAAAGATTTTCTATTCAGTTCGGAATGCTTAGTGCAAATCGTACTCACACTAGCCCGGTATTTAGTAATTAGACTTTACTTTTTAAAGTGTGTATTATACATAATTTTGAAGCGAGTAGTGAAAATGAAAAAGAAAATTAGAATCAAGAGAAAATCCCTAAAGAGCCTTAGAGTTTCTTGGCTGTACTTCACATGTAAAGTCTGGTAGAATCTGAACATTACCAAGCTGCGTATTGAACGCGTGATCTTGCAGTAACATAATATTTATAATTTTTGACATTAATATTTTCCTGAAATATTTGAAACAAGAAGCACTTCAGGTTTGGTTACCAATTAGGTTAAGTCGTCACTTACTTGGGTTACCAATTAAGATTTTATTTCGATTACAAGGTTTCCATGACTCAGACCTTTTTACCATTCGTCGTAAAACACTGTATTGCTAATATTTAATAAGAATTTATTGAAATTTTAAAACCGTTTCGAAACAGGTTTTATTAATTAAATGAGATTTGGGTAAAATTGTACATGCCTGTACTCATCCACTTTGAGGTTACACTGTCATGGGAACGTAGACATGACACGGAGTGAGCTCGTCGCCGCTGTTGCTTTCCCATTAAAGCTAACACTCTCTTCCAGCAATTCGCTTTCAAAATAATACGATAGCCAGGACAAATCTTATACCAACAAAATTACCCAAAAGACCGGGAAAATTTTTTTCGCGCGCCTTCTTTACTTATTCCTGCGATATTGGCAAATTTTTTCAACCCTTAACTATTATGTTATATGGCTTTGTAAATTTACATTGAAAAAATGATTTCTTAAATTAATCATACATATCGAATACCATCTTTGTCATTAAATGACGGATCGAGCATATGTCCCGGCTCATAACAATAGACGTAACTTTATTTCCATAATAGCCATTATATTTATATTTCTTATGTCATTCGTGTGGCGGAACGAGCTGACGGCCCACCTGATGTTAAGTGCTAACCGCCACCCATAGACAACAGCAATACGACTCGTCCTCTCCACCAAAGTACGAGACGGGGATGTTACATCTCATATGCCTGCAATTTCTATAATATATAATATACATAAATAGCTAAATAATTAGCTATTTATGTATATAAATAGGTAAAAAATAAATAAAAAAAATAGCTAAAAATGGCGGCTGGCCAAATAACAATACTAAGGTCCTTGGCTACAAAGATATATGGGAATACAAGGAAATCCTCTCACACTTGTCTAATTCATTAGTCAAGGAAAGATTTGGATCTCCCAAGAGACTCCCATGTTGTTTGATGTCACTTTTAATGTTTACTTAGACAATTCTAGGTAAGTTTCGGTACAGTACTGTCAAATAGGAGTAATGTTAACTGACAAACTTAACTTACCTGGAGACTGTGTAAAGTTAGTTTATTATATACCTAAATAATACCTTTAAAATAGCTCTTATTACACCTAAAAGTGTGTTAAGTAGACGAGGACCCGAGTCATATTGCTGTTATTGTTAGAGGTTACCACTTAACACCGGGAGGCCCATCTGCTCGTTCACTAACTTTTAACATAAATAAATGAAAACATGAAAATGACAATATTTTAGCTTAAAAGTCGGTTTGTTTAAATCCAAA
Organism: Chesias legatella; assembly: GCA_947359385.1. Classification (NCBI taxonomy): domain Eukaryota; kingdom Metazoa; phylum Arthropoda; class Insecta; order Lepidoptera; family Geometridae; genus Chesias; species Chesias legatella. The sequence goes on along the minus strand of OX375764.1, from coordinate 12,620,802 downwards.
AATTTCTCAAAACAAATTCCTAGTTTGGAAAATTCGTTCCCTCTCCGTACATTTACCCCAAAAATGTAACTCCGTATTTTAAATTAGATGTAACGGGCGTGAAATGGTGTTCAAACTATTTCCCTGTAAGAAATAGCCAGCCCTTAGAATAAAAGGCGTTTTGTGTATGACATCTTGTTTTTTAACTCTGATCATTTTGTGTGGACTGACCTTTATGAATTACGATTTTCCACCATCTTTGAGATACCCTTGCGCGGGCGGGCCAGGATAATGTCAGCCTGATATTTTGTTAAAAATATATTACATGATAATCTTTATTTCTGTTTTTGTAGATAAGTAGATATTTGTTTGGTTTTATTTTTTTAGCACGCCGATTTCTTTTTTCCTACCTTTAAGGTTGGCTGATAGAAAATACATTAGCATTAAGTCCTCCTTTAAGTACATTTTTCTTTGTTATTTATGTGTGCAATAAGGAATTAAATAATCATACCAATTATTTATTGTACTTTTATGTTGGTTTTTAAAAATAAATGTTCCTTTCTTTTTTTTTCATTGTTTTGTGTATTTTGCCTGTTGCCTGTCACAAATAAGTATATTTTTCTATCTTTCTTTTCTTTCTGCTAACAATGCGTGATCAGCTATTGAATAAACAAGTAGTTTTCTATAATAATTTGATCTCAACATTTAGAAAATGACTCGAGTTAACGACTGAACTTGACTTTTGTAAGAATCGCAATCCCTTAGAGGCATACCTCTATATACGGCTAAAGAAAATACAAAAACATACATACATTACGAAAGTATTGTTTTAAAAAATAGCTACTGAAATATTTACTGAACTTCTTAGAATATACCTAGTTACAGAATCTATTCAAACAAGATTAGCAAATTCCTGTTATTTAGCAAAAGTCTACGGTCTCCTAACAATGACAGGTTTCCACGAATATACGAAAACAATGATATCTTGTTATTCCTCTGATCCTGCTCAGCCGTGGGCGGTTTGCTTGGTAAATCCGCCCATGGCCAATTGTGTAATTGTTTTAAAAATGATTTCCCAGTTGGTTATTACAGGGTTGTGTTGTTGGCTTCCAGGAATCATTTAATCGAATGTTATAGAAGCGAATCTGAACACATTTATTAACTAAGAAATTCTAACAGAGCCTTATAGTTACTTGTAGTATCATCACTAGCCTCCCGCAATAAAGGTCAGCCATCTTTATCGCGGGAGGCGGGAAACAGTAACAATATATTTTACAGCCAGTATTTTGAAATAGCTGTTTAAATTAACTTTAACTACAGAATCAACCAGATAAAAAGCTGAACCAAAAACACCGAAATAAAATCGATTCCATCATGTCTTTGCTATGAAGCCACAAAAGGACATCAAACTTATAGATTCATTCAAACTGTGACATTGTCATAATTTGAACACCTCGTTTTTCGACGCCGTGGTTAAAAAAGGTTCGAAGGCCACATGCGTCCGAGAAGTTCCAAACATTGGTTGTTCTGAATTTCGCTTCTATTAATTATGATATTAGGTTGTTGTGGGCATGAAACTTTGTTACCAACTGAATTAGCACAAATTGGCCATCTTGTTAATGGAGTAGCGTTTGGTCGAACTTTGGCTGGTTATCTTGTGCAGGTCACTTTAATAAATGTTTATGTTACGAGGGGTTTGTAGTTCAATTACCATAGTCTATGGTTGTTATACCATCCCTTCCAAGAGAGGAGTCAAGAGTTCGATCCCGGCTGGGACAAACATTTGTGTGTTTTTATCTTTGCCACCGGCGACGCAGGTATCCTAGAGAGCGAGTTGCGTGCATGCTTTTTTAAATATAATATTATTCGATTTTTTATGAGAATACTGGAGCAATATCTTTCGAAAAATATATGAAACTTAAGAAAAAAATACACACGGTTCAGATTAATTATCAAAAATACCTATTAAATTTTTTGTATTCAAATAAAATGAGTAAATAAATTAATCCTTGAGCTCATTTGAATACATATTGCATATACAACATGCAAGGAGCATGTTGTATTATAGTTTTATTATATATCAAGTCCATCCAGAGGTTGCCAGGAAGAAATCACTATTAGCAACAAGGCCGTCCACTATACTATCTTGGTTTATAACTTACCCTTACGAAACTTCCACGCATTTTGAACATTAAAGTTTTATCTATCTATCTATTATAAGTAAACATTTAAAAAAAAATAGGGTGGCATTTAAGACTGTTAGTACTTTTTGCGTAAGTATTTTAAACATTATGTACCTGTTTCTTTTAACTTCTAGTGTAACAAACGCTGTTATAATGGTCAAATAAATAAGTCTGCAATCTAGAATCTAATGTGTACGTGAATATTCGAGCACATACGTGCACGACACGTGTTACACGCAACGATAACTTCAGGGAAAGAGGGAAATTTGTGTCGGACGGGGAGTAATTAAATTACACACTATTTTACTAGTAGAAAGTATCATTCGAGTCATTCGTGAAAATGACTAGTACTTGAGATATTCCACTTCACTTACAGTATGGGCGCATACGATGCGACTTGAGTCTTGTTCCTAAGTAGGGGAGGAGATAAGTCGTATCTTATGGGCAGCGGTTACCAGGTGTGGCATCAGCTCGTTTCACAACTTTGTAACTTAAAAAAGAAATTGCAGTTCCTTACACGTGATAGAAGTGAACACTATTCTATTGCTTTGTATCGTGTCTACTTCCGTGAAGTTGGGATATATAGCTCTCATTTCTGTTTCTATCTATGTCATATCTTTCTTCTCTCTCATGTAACGAAAGTGCGTTAGGCTTCCTTGAAATTTTACTCTCAATTGTCGGTCTCTTATTAATTATCGATTCGCCGCTTAAGAAGTTTTACTTCAAAAATGAAATGACACGTTACAATAATTTTTTTTCGTTTCTCACAATGCGGTATTTGGCTACCCAGATAGTTTTTTCAGTTACTTTAACCCTTTAACTGTGTCCTCTCTTGTGCGAGAAACCCTTTTCATCTATACTTCGCCAAAAAATTTAAGTTCTAACCATGACCTAGAAAGACAAAAATATAGAACGAAAGCTTCGAGTTATATTAGACTGTCGGGAGCGCCCCAATAAGATGTTTCATTCCATTGTAATTTTATTCAAGCAACAACAAATGGACCATTTTGTTTTGGGTAAAATGGTTTTAGGACCAGAATGGTATTAAGCAAATTTACTTGCATTTACCTGCTATTCGGACTTATTTTGAATATTTTAATTAGCACGGGTCGACCAATTAAATTGAAATTGAATGTTTACCGAAATGAAGTACCAGACGCCAAATAGCAATGTACGAGTGACGAGTCATTTTTAATTTGACTAATTTAGGGACTCATGCGTTTCCTATTCATCGAAGGAATCGAACCCACGACCTACGGCGCAGAAGGCAAGGTTAACAACTAAACTGTGAGCCCAGCCGTTTGCGGGCTAGTATATTATATTTTTAGTAGAACTTCTGCTATGGTCGTCCGGGGAAGTACTGCCACCATGCCTACCTACATACTTGCTTTATTATAGCTTGATAAAGGCGGTAGAAGCATAATATTCTTTTTACGACTTTCTAGACTCCTACACCCTCACTAGGTTATAGGATTTACGCGTTTATTGGAAACTTGGATCATAGCATGAATCTCTCGCGGCGTAATCTATTCCGTTGTTATGTCATTTATGCGATTTTGGTGTCAACAGAAATTAGGCAAATAAACGTTTACATAAAAAAACTGAATTCTTTATTTAGTTAAAAAAAGATATTTTGAGTTTACTCACAGCCCTAAATAGCCCTGATACCTAGCCAGCCTAGAATTTTCTGTGCCATGTCTTTTTCCGTGATGTTTTCTTTCGCTGGAAGCTTAGTAGGATTGCCATTGTAGGATTCGAACCCACGAACACGAGACATTCGATAGTCACTACCAACACAGTAGTTTTCGAGTACATATTTCGCTAGTTACTGAATATGTATTTCGCTCTTTTGGTGTACCACAGCAAGTCTCGAAGCCAGTTAAGCAGATTAGCTAATTATAAGGTTAATTTTAATACAATAGATTACATTTCCGCTTAACCATTGTAAATTAAACGCACAACCATGTCAATTGTACCAAAGTATTTTCGTTCTTTTGCCTGTTGGCGCGGCGGTGGATTTATGCATAATTTATGTGTTGTTTCGTCAGGGGCGGAGCAAGGGCGAAGTGTGAAATCACACCAGATTTTCCCCGTTAAGGCGCTCGAGTCATCTATAAATAATTTATACTAAGAGTAATCTATAATTGCGCGATTTTACAACTAGGAAACGCCCGTGAAATTACACGAATTATTTCATTTCCCCTCTGTTAATATAATGATATAGGTAATGGTGGAATATAATTTGGATATGTTGCTACACCCAAATGTAAAAAAGTTTAACATGTCAATGTTAGATAATTGAAACTGTCAATAAGAAAGAAAGAAAGAAAGAAAGAAGAAAGAAAAACATTTATTTGACACGCCCAAAAAAATAAATTAAATAATTTACAAAAATATACATAGGTATGTTGTTTTTATAATAATAATAATAATACTAATAGGTACATCAAGCCAGTAATCCAAGTACCTACCTATTTTGTAATAGCGGTCAAATAGGTCGATGCCTCAGCATTATGCCGATCTCAGCTGCGCTGAGACCGGCGCTGGTTTTCAGGCACGACCTCATAATAAGCTATTATTACGTTGTCTTTGCCGGAAATGCAAAATTGATTTAAGTTTCAAATGTTTTTGGTTTTCTGCAAATATGTTCACTTACTATTGAAATAAAACTAAAATCGCTTTTATACTCAAAGGATAAAATATATCTGCGGCCTAAGAAATCTAGGTAATTCTATTCGTTCGTTAGTTTCTGTTTTATAAAGCTCTCCGTTTCAATTTCACAAATAATAATTTTTTTTATGTTTTCTACCCCCCTTTACCTTAACGCCTGGATGCAGCCCTGTATATGTGTTGAAAAGTTACATAATTGAGGGGGTAGGTTAGCTAATATTTTAACTGGCTTTTGTTAGGGTTGTGTAGCGCCTTTGTTATTCTTACCCAAGGAAGTTTGATTAATATTCACCTGGGCCTAGCTTATACAGGGTGTCCGGTAATGAATGGATATCCTTGAAATGGGTCTTAGTAGAACTACTGGGCATTCGGAAAAAAAGATCAAATAAAAAAACCAAGTAGTATCAAAAATAAAAAACAAATCAAAACAAATAAAACAAAAGAAACAAAAAATCAAAACAACGATATTATTTAAAAAATACATATCTTTGATGAGTATATGAATGTTAAAGAATAGAACATAATAAGTTAAACTTATTTTTCGCTGTTTGGAATCTAAACTAATATTACAAAGAAGTTAAATTTGTAAGTTTGGATGTCGGAGATATCTGAAATTTTGAGATACGATTCTGAAAATTTTTACACTCACAGGAAGCTAACATTATCTTCGAGTGGTATTGTTATTCAGAAAAAATGAGTTCAGGCCGTAAATACTATTTTATAGTAAGTGTTACTACTATAGTAAGCCTATATACTGCTGTCATATGCTGTAGGTATGACAGCAAAAAGCTTTTTTGCCGTTACGAATTTGGTCGCTGCGCTACGGGGTGCCGAGAATTTCGGACATCTTGGCAATTTGAGTATTCACTTAACAATGGGCATTCCCTAGGATTCCAATGATAAAAGAAGCATGCCAGTTCCATTTAATATTCCGCTTCCCGCCAATGTAGTCAGTTTAAGTTATGTAATACAGTAATTTTAATACCATTTCTTTAGTAGCATCAGGCCTAAAACACCATAAAAAAATATAAAAACAAAATTACTTGTCCTCTGGCTCCTGTCCTTTTTGTATCAATTTTGTAAATACATGCATATTAAACACAAAAAAACATCTATGTTCGCCACACAAATGTTTGCCCTGGGAATCGAAACCACGACCTACAGCGCAGAAGGCAGGGTTACTACCAACTGAGCTGTGAGGCCGGTCAAATTATTTCTCGCCAGTAATAGGCGTCGTTGTTTTGTCTCTAGCGCCTGCTATTTCTATTATTTCTCATCCCCTTTTGAGTCTTCGAGTGATAAAACAGGGGAACTTTTCAGAGCTGGAAGATCCAGGGACATGAGACTAGATTCACACTCGATATATCCGCTTGAGTATATCGCGGACTGGCACGTACATTGCTGCTATTACACGCCGATTGTATAACTCTGTCATAGCGGCCAAGGCATGTATGCGCAGTGCGAACCGGGCGCTGAGCCACGGCGGTCGTTGGGTCGGGGCTCTCGATATCGACTTGCGGGTAGGAATAGCATCTTTGATTATCGTCGATTTTACTTATAGACTCAAGTTGTCTTACAAGTGATTAAGGTGCGTCTAGTGGTACTAACCCCGACGTTCAATCCGGAGGTCGCCAGTTCAAATCCCGACGTGCACCTATGAGTTTTTCGATTGATAGATTCGTGTGCGCAATACCACGTTCTGAAAACGGTGAAGGAAAACATCGTGAGGAAACCGACATGTCCTAAAAATTCGAAGACATGTGTCAAGTTTGGAGAAAGGAGCCTATTTGAGGCTCCTTTCGTGCATTATACGGGCTCGATCATCATGCGATAATATATCCTTGAAAGTTATGCCAATATAAAGTTTAGCAATCAACAAATAATATTATTTAGATTTTAGTGATTTTTCCCTAAATCTTATGAGTTTCCGTTGGAACCGCTATAGGTAGCCGGTTGAGTGTCTCAGAAGGCGCCCCATACAAGAATGCTTTTTCTACGTTTTCTTGCTGGTATTGTTTAAGCTTGATCGTCAAAATTTGTATCAATGTAGTGCAAACTCCAACGAAAAATAAAACAAAAATAGTAAAAATCTAGATTTATAAAATATATTTTATAAAATTAAATTTTATAAAAAAATTATATAAAAACGTAAAATAAAATTTTAGGTTTTTGTTGCTTAGCAGTAAATAATAATAATAAATATTGATGGACACACACAGTTCTATCTAGCCCCAAACTAAGCACAACTTGTCTCTATAGGAACTCATAGACTTAAATTTGGTTTAACATAAAAATAACAAATATCTATGTTCGTTACACAAATATTTGTCCTGCATAGAAACCCACGACCTACAGCGAAGAAGGCAATCTGTTTGATCTACCGCAATACAGGCAATTTCCACAATTAATTATTTAATTTATTTATTAATCTGTCACATTCAATATTAGCACAATAATTATTTATTTATTTAGTCCTACGTAATTTTGTTATAAATAAGCAGCATTTTTGCTTCATTTTTTGGAACTACAAAGGAAAAACATTTTCCAGTTACGAGCGCGGAGACGAGAAAATTCTGCACTCGATAAACCTAATACTTTGATATAAGGTCATAATTCGGATCGTAAATTGTTTGCAGAACCCAGGCGCCTGGAAAATATCTACGGGTGGGAATAAATTCTATGAAAGCCGGAGAAATAATCTTGAATGTATAAAGAAAAGTATTAAAAAATGTATCTAAAAATATATTTATAAAAAGGATTATTCTCTCGATAATAAGGGCATTATTTTTTGATTTCTGTTTTTTATATAGGATAGTCTGATAGTGTATGAAGATGTAAACTTTAAAATAGACGTGTTATTGCGTATGCTGATGACGATTCCAAATTGCTTGTTTAATGATATAAATATTCACAAAATGTCGTTTGTTTTTCTGAGGGGTAAGTACATGGTCAATAGTCAAATTTAAAAACTTACCCTAATAAATAACTTACGTAATAAACTGCCAGAAAATGTACCCAAAAGCCGGACACAAAATCTACGACACATATCAAATCCAGAAAAACATATCCCTATGTATGACGTGAGTCGGATAATTGGCTGGTAGGCTCGCCGAAGCCAAGGAAAAACCCGGCTTACTGACGCAAATAAGGTGACAAAACAAGTTTTTATGAACTAGCAAATGCGTAGTAATATAAAAGGCGCACAAAAAGTTTTATTTTGACAAACACATAATTTATGTTTAGTGTTGGATAAGAATGAAGAAAGGAAGAATAAAAATTCATCCCTCCTTCATTCCTATCTCTGGCCTGTATTAAGCCAAATTCATTGGATGTACGAATTTAATGTGAGTTGGGACCTTTCCAAGATTCTCGCAGAAATGCGACAATTTTACACTACAGACAATTTGAGATTTGCAAGACTTATTAAAGAATGTGCTAGAATTTGGCCTTTAATTTTGATAAGCATTTCTGTAAACTGTCATTTCTCTACAGGCAGACTCTACTTATACGGTAACTAGGAAAGGGCTCTGTTAAATGGTCCGCCAACAATTATCGTTGCCGCGTGTAGTACCGTCTCAATCATTCGTGCCATTAACCAGCGCTGAAATAGTTATATACGCAGGTAGTTACGAGGCAAATATATCTATAGTTGATATACTTGCTTTGTCTAAATAAGGTATACCTGCATCGTATAAAGAAAGAAAGAAGATAGAATAAAATTTATTTATACAAATACAAAATGTACACCACAACATAAATATATAAAAATAAAGACACATAGACATATGAATGATGATCGTTGTCACGTACATTATACTTGTATAAAAAGCCCCGAGCTCAACGTGTGCTGCAACATGTTGCAGCGCTGATTTTCAGCACAGAGCTGCGATGAGGCGACGCATTTATATGAAGAAAAACATTTGGAATTATAGTAATAAGATGAACATAGAGTACCGCGTATGTATAGTATATATATGTGTAAGTATGTACCGCGGGTATCATTACCCCTAATTATAAACAGTCCGCTGAAATACGGATAGGTGTAACGGTTAAAGTTACTGCTAATTACTTACCCTAAGCAGAAACTACGTACCCTTAGTTCAACCCCAATTTGGCGAGTCACGGGATTTAAAAAATTACCTATGAATTTTAGCAACAGTAGAACTTGTGTTAAGTTCGTCCGAGGAAGTACTGCTACGATACCCATTTCTGCCGTTAAGCAGTTATGCATTGGCGTTAGTATCTTCCGGTTTGAAAGGTGTAGACCGAGGCAGTTGAGACATTACACTTACACATCTCAAAATTACAGGGTCAATACAGTGTGACTTAGGTCTTCTATACATAAGTAGGGGATGACTTTTTGTTTTGTTATAGGCAGACGTTACCGCTTAACATCAGGTGGGCTTAACATCTTACCGCAGCTTATTCGCAACAAAAACCATCAATCAGATCCTTCAGACCTGAAAACGGAACTAAATTTCTCAATATTTATTCCATTCTAAATCTTATCGCTACGACATAACTTCAAATTGCTATTTTGCACTCGTAATATCGACCAAACAGACTATTCAAGACCTTATTTCTGTCTCTTTAAGTTACAAAATGCCTTCAACGGTTTGATTCTGATATCGACGCTCCCGTCTGTGGGGTATTTCTATGAATAATGTAAACGGTTCTACGGAACCTTCGCGACGTCGAAGGGGTTTATTGAATGGCTACTCGAGTCGCATCAAATTATTCAAATCACTATATTAGGGTAGTTCAATAATATAATCGATGTAGAATATACTTCAAGGAATTATTTATATTAAAATTCTATAAAAACAAATAGTATCGGGTGATGGACGCAACGCAATGCTATTTAGGACATCTCATACTTTGGTGGAGGGGACTTGAGTCGTATTGTTGTTTTCTATGGGTAACGGTTACCATTTAACATCAGGTGGGCCGTCAGCTCGTTCCACCACGCGAATCACATAAAAAAAATGTATTTTAAATAATTTCTTTGTGGGTCGATTGCTTTGGCTACAGTGATTTCTTTTTGAAAAATATCTTAAGTAAATGTTTAAGCTAAAATATACAATTATAATTATCCATATCCAAAATTAATTGCTGATTAGTTTTCCAGCAGAAGTTTCATGTTAACGATAAAAAGTAACGGTTTTTTAGGCTTAAGCTGGTAACCTTAACCTAAGAATAGCAAATTTATTGACTTTATTTTTATTATTATTTTGTTTTAGAATCAGCAAAATGATTGATCCGAGTTCATCTGAAGAAGACAGCGATGATGAGCACAAGAAACAGCCTTCGAAGCTGCAGGGAGGGAAGCGTATGTTATCTTATCATTATCTTACCAATTATGTGAATAGAAACTTATTAATACAATGGCAATGAAGATTTGTAATCAATTTAGTTGATTATTTTCTCACATGGTAAGTTTAAGGGACTTTTTTATTAATAATGGTGGACATTTCACGCTGCGCCATCTAGTCCCAAAGTAAGCTAAGCATAGCATGTACTATGGAAACCAGACAACTAATATAATACTCAAATACTTTTTTGTTAATACATATACATATAATACATACTGACCCTCAGACAGAACAAACATCTATGTTCGTCACACGAATGTTTGTCCTGGGTGGGAATCGAAACCACGACCTACAGCGCAGAAGGCAGGGTTACTACCAACTGAGCTGTGAGGCCAGTCAAAGATTTGTTAACACTGATTATAATTATTATTAACTTTGTAATGTACTAGTCTAATTTTCACGCTAGTTTAGTGAATATAATTTGTTTTGGAAATATATATGTGGATAACCTTACTAATATTTGCACGATAGCTCGTCGTATACAGTGATACCCAGTTTGTGTGAAATACAACCTATATTCTAGCAAATAAAGTATCATTCCATCTAGACAACATTAAATAACTATCTCTACCAGTAGTACCTTTCAAATCTATCTGTTTTAACACTTTCAAATTCAAATTATTGATTGCACTATGTTGTTACAAAGATCTTAATATAATGATAGGATACAAACATAAACCTTTCGTTATTAACAGTGGTTCCACCCGGCTCCCTGGCAGCCGGTCGACCCTCAGTTCGGGGTAAACCTGAACTACCGAGAGGATCAACTGCTGGCCTTCCTGGTAACTTGCCTAAAGGTAAAACATTTTTACAAGTTTTCATTTAACTTGCAATGTTTGTAAGTTTGTTTATGTCGTTTGCAACTGAATTTTAGCTTCCCTCCAACCGAGAGCAGATTTTTTTACATATGTGTAGTTTCGGTGACAATGCTAGAATATGGTGCCGTAGAGGTGGTCTCATGATGGAGTCTGAAGTTGTCCATAGGAACTCCTCAACTTATCAAAATAACAACGTGTCCAGGGTCTGATTGTAAAAGATTGTTTTGAAAAATATATTTTACAAATAAATATTAAATTTAGCTATCCACAGATTGACAAACTGAACGCTTTGAAACAGTTTAACTGACATTTTAATTTCAGGTAATGTGTTGGTCGCCAGGTAAAATATTTCGTTTTCATTTATCAACTTAAATTGCACCGCCATTGAAGTTAGAATAATCGATATCAGATATCATGAAAAGTAAGCACTCCTTTAGGGATTTCTTTTCTGTTCTTCCCATGGAGGGTCGGATAGAATTTGAACAGACGTCAAACTTAGCGATAAGTATGCGTGAAATTTGAATATAACTGACGTTTCTTGAATGAATTCTATGGAAATAAAGATTTTGACTTTGACTTATCGAATATCCCTTAGGTCAAAGCGCCCTGACCGCGGCACCACACGCTGCGCCCCTCCATCCAGCCACCAGGCAGAGAGAAGCAGCTGCATTGGCTCCTCCAACTCATGCGTAAGTGCTAATGCTAATCATGGAGTAAAACGAATCACGTCCATCAAACTCATGGACCATCATAGAAGTTGAAGCGCCAGCTAAACAATCAGCTTGAACGCTTAAGAATGAAGCCAATTAATAAAAATAGAATGCTGATAGAAATAACTAGTTAGAATTTTTAACTGTAGGTCCAGCTGTTAACCCAGTGAAAGCTGACCTCAATATTTAACAACACACATTTTCCTGCATTTGAGACGTAATTGTTGAAGTTATAGATATAAAATATAAACTCTAAACATTCAAAGTAAAATACACAGTACATATTTTTATTAAAAGATAAGAGTCTCGAGTTAACTGAATTGTGTAGGTTATTAGATTTTCTAGGTTTTCTTTGCCCTTTGTAAAAAATATACTTAGTCCCTGACTATTGAAGGCTGTATCAACATTACTGACTTAATAAAAATTTTAGGCAGGCCTCATAGCTCAGTTGGTACCCTGGCAGTTGGTAACCCTGCCTTCTGCGCTGTAGATCGTGGGTTCGATTCCCACCCAGGACAAATATTTGTGTGACGAACATAGGTGTTTGTTCTGTGTCTGGTTGTTGATATGTATTAATGTATGTATTTACAAATTAAAAAGTATTTAAGTATTATATCAGTTGTGTGGTTCCCATGATACAAGCTATTTACTTAGCTTACTCTGGGGCTAGATGGCGCTGTGTGAAATATCCACCAATATTATTATTATTATTCTTTTTAGACCAGTAAATATTCTTAGTTTTGAACACACAAACCAATTTGAATATTTTCCATATATTCCAAATCGAATCTTCGTAGATTTCTATGCTAGATACTAGCAGATCACAATGTAGAGTTTAGATCGTAGTTTGCACAACATTACTATCGGTTCACACACACGGACTATCAAACCTGCCGATTTTCGGTCTGAAAAATACTTTCCAGCAAAAATTTTACCACACAGCAGGTTTTAAGTCTGTTTTTGTGTACAGAGGTCATATACATTGATGATATAATACTATCGATCGTCCAGATCGTTCCTCCGCAGGACATCGACTGGGAGTGCGAGCTCGGGGGAGGCACCGGCACCGTCCCCTAGTCCATCCGGTGCCAGCCATTCCGATAAGGATCAGGACCCTCAGGTGACAACAAGCACTATTCTTGCATTTACCATTTCACCCGGACTCGTTGGTCAGATTTGTCCTGTTGTCGGACTATTGAGGAATTACTGGAAGAAAGTGTTGGCAGAGTTTTTCGTGGGGAAATAATGGCGGCTAGAACTCATCCCTGGTCACCTCTCGGTTCTGTAGTTGTGTGTTTGTGTGTTACGTACCATTAGATATGTTAAACTATAGTGTAAAAAAATAATAAGGCCAACAATTAGCCATCTAGTGTCAGTATTGCTGTGCCCTAACAGGGTTTATGTTGAATCCTATTAATTGTACTGTTTTAAGATCTTTGTACACTGTACAATAAATAGTTTGACTTTGAGTTATGATGTCAAGTCAAGTGAGGGTGTATGTTGTTTCACTATACAATATATCCTTACACCCGAAACATCGGCTCATTAATCAGTTTGTAATGTCACGCGATATTTCGATCGATTTTAAAGCAAGGTCTTGATGCGAATTTAATGAATGTATGAACAAAAATTTTTTATTGTACACCATTAAAACAGAGTACAAACGTTAAAACTACTTAAGATACACGTATAAAGAGCGGTCTTATCGCTAAGAAGCGATCTCTTCCAGACAACTCTTGATGGAAATGATTTAACTAGTTGTGGAATATTTAAATGTTTATGTATTCCTCTGCTCATATGTAAATACTGTATACCTTTATTTTGATTTTGAAAATTGGGTATATCTTTCAATGAAGTTAGCTACACTCTACTGAAGCTAGATTCGAGTAAAATAGTATAATAATGATTCACTTTGTTCACGGTGATTGTACCTAAGAAATTCAGTGAGAAAGAAAATAAATATTAATAAAGCACGAACACGCAACATGATTTATGAGTATCTCGAAATAGATGAAAGTATTTATTGCTTAAATGTAACATGAATTTATGAAGCACTTTATAAAAACATCTCGAGCCACTATACTATATAAATTGTACTTTCAAGTTTTATTGGAGTTCGCTCGTTAGTATCGATTTCTGCGTCTAATTTTGTTGAATAAAATATAAGGTATAGCGGAAAAACTACTCAGTCATGAAAATTGCATTACTGCTAGTCGAGTCACTGGTTCTATCGAACCAGTGTGCTGAAAGATTTTAAGTGCGCCTCGACAAGGCACCCACCCACATTTACAATTACATTAAATTTCTATAATACCAAGTTCTCAAAACGGTGAAGGAAACCATCGTGAGGAAACCGACATGTTCCTAGAACTGAAAATTCGAAGACATGTGTCAAGTGCACCAAAGGAGTGCCTCTTGTAGGCGCACTTAAAATCCTTTCACCACACTGATTCGAGCGAACCAGTGACTCGAATAGAATAGAATTAAGTTTGTATTTCAATTATACCTAATATTCAAGGGTATATTCCACCTTCCCGATGGACTGATGACATCATCAAGATCGCAGGAAATCGGTTGATGGAGGTGGTTCAAGCCTGTCAGTATGGAAATCTTTGTGGGACGCCTATGTTTAGCAGTGGAGTTTTATCGGCTGATATGATGATGATGTATTTGAACTGGCCTCATTATTAGCTCAGTTTGTAGTAACCCTGCCTTCTGCGATGTAGGTCATGGGTTCGATTCCCACCCAGGACAAACATTTGTGTGACGTACATAGGTGTTTGTTCTGTGTCTGGCTGTTGATATATATAGATGTATTTACAAGAAAGTGTAATTATCTGGTTCCCATGATACAAGCTATTTACTTAGCTTACTTTGGGGCTAGATGGCGCTGTGCGAAATGTCCACCAATACTTATTTATTTATTTTAATATGCAAATCAGGACAATTCATTTATCCCACGATATTTCATCAGGAAAAAATGGAAAAACTAGAAGAGGACAAGAAGCGTCGTCTCCAACTGTACGTTTTCGTGTCGCGGTGTGTCGCCCACCCGTTCAATGCGAAGCAGCCCACGGACATGACGAGGCGGCACACCAAACTTACTCCGCATCAGCTGGAGACAATCCAGGCCAGGTTTCAGGTATGTCGGTCCTCACATTTCTTATCATCACAACGACCACCGCCATAGACCTTAAAGAGATTCTGAGATTAAACTATAAACTATTACACAATAATTACACACATTCTAAATTCTTATATGCGGATACTTTGTTAGTTGTCTTACATTTTATCATTATGTTTGTTTTTGTTAATTAATTATTAATTATAGTTATTTTTTCGGTACAGTATTAACTCACCCATTCACCCTGTTACTTAAATTATATTGGTAATTTACTTTGTAATTCGGCGCTCGTGAGGCCTAGTGCCTAGGGACCACCAGTAATCTACCATAATTGTATTCTTCTTGCTGTGTTAATAAATATGAATATACTTGGGAGAAATCTTAGTCGATTCTAGAGACTATGTAGAATAAAGCTGAATTACCTTCTTGTGATTAATAATACATCTTTTTGGATCTCCATGCTTTTACTTAACATGTTTTTATGTTTTCTTTTTATTGGTTAGTTTAAAATAATTTAAGTACTAGTTAAGCAAAATTGCAACTAAGGGCCCTCAAATTATTTGCGATGTCTGATAAAGGCGGCTAAGTCGTAAGCCTTATACAGGTTTATAAGACTGTTGCACCTAGAATAAGTCATGCAAATAAACGCCTTTTGTTGCCCTATGCAGGCTTTTCTGAAAGGCGAGACGCAGATTTTGGCAGACGAGGCGTTCCAGAACGCAGTGCAATCGTATCACGACGTGTTCCTCAAGTCTGAGCGGGTCGAACAAATGGTGAAGTCCGGGGCTTGCTCCCACCATGACTTCCGAGAGGTCTTCAGAAATAACATCGAGAAGAGAGTCAGGTTTGATATTATTGGTAATGTAGTCTGGTTATGATGACTCCAAATGCCTTCTTTTACTGAGATTGTATATTCTTCTATTTAAGATATATTTAGTTCAACGCTCGTGTTTTTACCTATTACCAATTTAATCACAGTAATCACTATGTCAACTATAAATTATAATTTTATCACACAAATCTCAAATATTCCAGTTTTCTTCTCATAATGCTTGCTAATTTTACTTATTTGTTTAAGAAATATTACACCACGTTTTAACAGGTCTTTACCAGAAATCGATGGACTTAGCAAAGAGACTGTGCTTTCATCCTGGCTAGCCAAGTTCGACTGCATCATGAAAGGAACGGGTAAGACGACACATTGAAAATAATAAATACAAATATAAATCACTTAGGAGCATCTGAGAATAAGTGGAATGAGTTCGGACGTGATTATTTTAAAATACTTACTGCTACTGAATAAGTAGCAGTGAGCATTTTCAGTAGTCAGATTACTAACATTGATGCTCTTAAGTATGACTTTGGAAAAAGTGAAATATTGATTGTTAGCAAATATTTAATTGTTTTACTGAGAAAAATGTTGTCTCAATCTATGTTGTAATGATGTTTGTACCTAACAATGACTTATTTGAAGAAAATAAATTAGGAGTAAATCTCAAGCATGTTGCAGGCAATGTGTGTTTCATAAAAAAAAAAAGCTTGTGTTTGCAATGTGCTCTGAATGTTTGTGTATAACCATGCTTTCTTATGTTTTATTATTATAGTCCCAATCTTCAAGGTAAGCAAGCAGGCGTAATTTTTGAGAGCAGATCATTCAATTATTTCATTAACTGATTGACCTATTTGACTCATAACTGTGTTTTTAGTTAATTTGTAACTCTTAATTTTTGTATTTTTAATTTTTTTTTTTTTTACAAATATTGTTTATTTTGTGTTTAGTTATGAATTTATGATTCTTTTTACACTTTTAGAAGTAATATTTAATTTTTACTTTTTATTATATTTTTGATTTATTAGTTATTTCGTTCTTTAAAAATATAATTTTAACTATGACATCAGTATTAAATACCTGTGTTTGATTAGTGTGTTGATCACAATAGTTTGTATTTCATTAAAATAGTTGATGGTACAGTAGTTTGTGACCTTAATGTAAGTATTGTATCCTGACTATGTGTGGCCTGCATCTCAGTCTGTGTTTCTTCCTTGTCTTCACAACATGTCTCTCTCACAATCCCGAGCAGGAATAACAGGTATCATTTGACAAATTTATTTCAATTAATTTTTCCGTTTTATATATTTTTGATCGCTTAAGTCACGTGGTGTTGCTTAATTTACGCTTATTTCGTTGAATTTACGAATATATTTTTATGTTTAACATTAATAAGTTTTTAAAATATTATTATTAAAATTAAATTAATGTTATTTCATTCAAAGATTTGACTTTTCTGTACAATGTCTTTTCTAAATTTATTATTAATTGACGAAACTTTTTCTAACAAGTACATTTTGAATTTCCATACATTAACATCACTTTCGAATAGTAAGAACGGTTTTTCTTATATTTGGATAATCAATTCAATTCATTAATATCTTCTCTATCCTACCTCATATCAAAGGTGAGAGCACTGCATGTTTTGGTGTTTATTGATGTTGCTACAGCCTTTTATATTTCAGATTCCTGGAGATATTATATTTTAATGACTGGCCTCACAGCTCAGTTGGTAGTAACCCAGCCTTCTGTAGGACGTGGGTTCGATTCCCAGGATAAACATTGTGTGACGAACATAGGTGTTTGTTCTGTCTGAGTGTAAATATGTATGTATTTACGAAAAAGTATTTAAGTACTATATCAGTTGTCTGGTTCCCATGATACAAGCTATGCTTAGCTTACTTTGGGGCTAGATGATGCTGTGTGGAATGTCCACCAATTCTTTTTATATGTTAGTGTCCCATATCTGTGCTTTTGCATTTCACATCTCAAATACTGAAGACACTATTCTTCAACATCTGTACTAGTCACCGGGGCACACAACTTATTATTTATGGCTGTTCAAACAGTTATATAAAAATTTTATAACACCTACTACTTACGCGATTATCGTTAAAGCAGTTTCTTATAAACAACCAAATAACAGTTTTCGATTTGCTGACTTAATAAAAATACTGCTTAGTTCCAAAATGTCGACAAAAAATGTAAGAAGAAACAGATTCGGACAGGAGATAATTACACACTTCAGCACTCTCTCACGCACATGACCTCGTGAGAAAAGCCTTTTTAAAATGTGATGACTGGCCTCGCAGCTTTGTCTTCTGAGCTAAAGGCCGTGGCTTCAATTCCCACGCAGGACAAATATTTGTGTGACGAGCATTGATGTTTGTTCTGAGTCTGGGTGTTAATATGTATTTATTTGTATGTACAAAACAAAACTATACAAGATCGTGGGTTCGATTCCCACCCAGGACAAACATTTGTGTGACTAGCACTGATGTTTATTCTGTGTCCAGGTGTTAATATGTATTTATGTGTATGTACAAAACAAAACTATATAAGTATCAGTAATCTGGTTCCCATAGCTATGCTTAGTTCGAGGGTAGATGGTTCTGTGTGAAATGTCCACCAATATTCATTATTATTAAAGCTCAAAAGTCTAATGTTGGTAAAGGAATAAAATTTGATAGCGATGTGTGAAATGTCCACCAATATTTATCATCTATATTATAAAGAGATAATGTTGGTAAGGTGTATGTTGTATGTATGTCCGAAGTAAACACAGAAACTACTGAACCGATTTCAAAAATTCTTTCACCAATAGAAAGCTACATTATCGAGGAGTAACATAGGCTATAATTTATTTTCAAAAAATTAGGGATCCGTAAGAAAATACGGAACTTCCGCGGGTGAAACCGCGGGGCGCAGCTATTATTAATAAAGCTCAAAAATTGTATATTGGTAACGCAACAAAATTTCACCTTCGCTCAGCAACACGTTGAAAACTCACCGTTGGCCCGCAGGCATCCCCGGAGACGACGAGTCGAAGCGCCCCTCCCGGGCGCAGCAGCAGAGTCTCAACGCGGAGTGCATCCTCAGCAAGGAACAGCTGTACGACATGTTCCAACAGATATTGGGAGTCAAGAAATTTGAACACCAGCTGCTTTTCAACGCTTTATTGGTGAGACACTTCACCTAAGTACACAAAAATTGCATGTCTTTTCAAATAAATTCAAGTTCAAAGCATTTATTGCACTTGTTGTTACAAAGATTTTTATGTTTATAGGACACATGAACCCTGCTAGGGCACAGCAATACTGATTCTAGGTGTATAAGCAGGGCGTTGTCTAAATGAGGGTAACATAATCTAAGTATCAAAGTTTCGAAGCTGTTGAGATTAAGATAGACAGTCAAAGTCAAATTCAAAAACTTTATTTCCATTATTCATATTTTTTTATAAATATAATTAAAAAAGAAATGGCTTGGAAACTTCAATATTTATTTTTTAACTTCCAATGTATCTATCTACTATTAAGAACCTTTATTTTAAGTTTTAATTTACCAATGAAAAGATAATAACCTAGACAGCCTTGAACACATTACTCTGTTTTCTTGCCTTCAACATTACTTATAATCCAAATTAGTATTTCTCTCCCGTACGCACTTCAAAGGTGTATTTGCCTTTATAATAAACATTGGAATTAATTAACAAGTATAATTAAAACATGAGTTCTAACAAGTACATATATTTAAGATTTTCGTTAGAAGGCTCCGGGCGGAGTTGAATAAATAATTACCACGCTAAATAAATAATAATAATTTAAATATTAAATATAAGAGACGGAACGGTTTCCAGGGATATCTTTAAGTATCAAGTAAGGTATATTTAGTTAAGACTCATTTATCGCCTAAGTTTTATAACTATGCAAATTTCAATGTACAAAACGAAGGTGAACCAGTGATTAAAGTATCGTTAAAAATAACATCAACTGAATGAAATGTAATGAAATTAACTTTGTTTATTGAATAGCTGGACTCCGCTGATGAACAAGCAGCGGCCATAAGAAGAGAACTGGACGGAAGAATGCAGAAGGTCAACGAAATGGAAAGGGTAATAAATTACACAATTACGACAAAAATATATTAGTGTACTTAGAGAAAAACATAGCTGTAACAAGAAAAGATAATATAATGGGTAAAGATAATTAATTGAAGTGAAATTTGTTTATCAATCTAGAACCGGAAGCTAATGCCGAAGTTCGTCTTGAAAGAGATGGAGTCACTGTACATTGAAGAGCTGAAGTCTTCAATCAACCTCCTCATGGCCAACCTCGAGTCTCTGCCCGTTTCCAAGGGCGGAGCTGACTCGAAATATGGCCTACATAAAATCAAGCGGTATAATCACAGGTCAGTGTTAAATATTAATACAGAATAATTCAATTTATTTGTAAGATATGATAAAATAATAAAAAAAAAAAAAAAAAAAAAATAAAAAAAAAAAGTAACGTCCAAATTTAAGAATTACAAACATGAAACAGAAGATGTGGTTTAAAGTAATAAAATCAAATTCTTTGTAATTGGCGCACATGCTCTTATATTTGACTTGCATTGCATTAATTAAATAGGTAATGTACAACATGTTGTAACCGCTGCTCTCTGTTTGATGTTTGTGTATGTTTTAGCCGAATTTAAGACATTCCAATCTTGGATACCGTAAATCGAACTTAAGAACATCATTACGTAATTATTCGATATGGTCAATGTTGTCGCTATATGATTGATCATTGGTGTAAATCATTACTTATCCCGAAGCGTCAATTAAGCTTCCATCAAACTGATCATTATATCCAATAATTAATCAATAAGTAGATAGATGCGAATCGAATTCGATTTCAGTTTATGTTATTCAAAATTTGTTAGGTTATTCATTCTTTATCTCTGCGACTCGATGTTTTTGGTGATTCTAATTTTGTGTTTTTCGCACTTAGGTTTGGTTATTCTGGTGTTTCTTAGTCTGGATGCCTCGTCAGTCTCGTCCAATTCCACAACAATATTAGTTAAAAACCTTTAAATAGAAGCAGTAAGCAAATAGTCTTCTTAAAAATGTTCATAAAAGAATATCTTAACCCCTTCAGCAACTTTGATATCCGATTAAATTCACTGTAGACGTACATCCAGACACTATCGTTTATTTCAACTTGTTCATTTTCTCTTTTGGTTTTTCTGTCCCTGGCACTTATCCGGATGGTAATACATAAAAGGAAGTACAAGTAATGAGTACAAAATTGATAATTTTGCGCACGTGTCTTGTGTAGAGGGACCCCTACACTCTCCTAGCCTGAAAAGCCTCCAAAATAATTCTACTTATCAATCCTTATGTTGTCATTTGACCACTGTAGCAATAGATTGAAAGTAGTTTCCAGCTTCTAGCTATGTGAATCCCTTTGTAGAAGAAACCAAAATGTGGTCTTGAAAAACAATAAAAATGACAACACAGGGCTACACCCAGCTTCCACAACACAGCCAGATGATATAAAGCTTATAGACGATTTATTAGTAGAACAAATAACTGTATAATAGTCAGTATAGCTACAATTATATATAAAGTGGCTTTGCGTAAATTATAAAGGAAGAATACTAGAAAAAGCTTCACAAGAACACTGCTATACGTATTGATTTTTTGTTTCACTTTATTTATATTCATTTACATTTCATTAAAATCTTACTCAATAACGAAGCTTTAAGCTTATAAAAAGCTTTGCTTATATAAAACACTATTTATATTTTATTCTCATTCTCACCATTCATTGGTAAACAAAACATGTTGAACTACAGTTTTGTTTATTACCAAATTCATATACTTTATGTACCACTGTACTCCTAGTATTAACGCTATTGTGTGTTGCAGAATCTTATTATTGTTTCCCTTTCGTATGCTTAATCATTCTTGGTAACGGTGATGGTTCCTTGTTCCTTATTTTATACCACCATGCATTTTTTCCTGCGGGCTTGTGAATGTTGGCCCAAACTTGCTTGGTTAATCCAATAATTCTTTCCTAATCTTTGTATTATGTCCTTTAACATTTCCAATTATATCCATAACGTGATGTAAAATTTCATCTACAAACAATATGTTACCGTATTTTGCTATATCTTTGTGAACGTCTATTGTGGCTAATATTATATTGTTAACAAAATATCTTGATGTCACTGAATTATTATAAAGTTGGATGAATTATTGATGTCCCAATATCTTAATATTAACAAAAAACAATGTATTTAATTGCCGGTGATGGGTTTTTAATTTGGAATGTGTATGGTGGTGGAAATATTTTGGTTCTGGAAGACAGATCTAACGCGGGACCGGATCCAAGTCCAAGACTGAGTAAGCAGCTATGTTTCAGATCGCAAGGTTCTCTCGCGAACAAGTTAACCGGTGAAGAGAGTGGTGATGCGGACACTCAGCTCACCAAAATGGATGTTGTGCTTACTTTCCAGATTGAGGTATGGTGTTTTGCTGAAATACAGGAAAAAGATATTCATGGTATTAATGTTTGAATATCTAATTCTTGATAGAGAATGAAAAAATATAAATACAAGTACTTAGAATGTTATAATAACTTAATGTTATTGAGGTGATGCATAAGATACAATTAAGAACTAATCAATCATAATCAGTGATGTAATTATTAGAAGCTGGTTGTTTATAATTCTTACTTTGTGAAGTTGGTCCATTAAAGAAGATCGAAGTAAAATTCTAAATTGGATATTTCAGATTTTAAAACGTACAGTATCCCTTATTCCTCATGATTTTTCTTTTAGTTAACATTAATGTGCATGTCGATGATACGAACGCGAAGAATCATCTCATGGCATTAGTATAATGGACGGTAAAATTGTAGGTGGTTGTGATGGAAGTGAAAGGTCTGAAGTCTTTAGCGCCGAATAGGATAGTTTACTGCACGATGGAAGTCGAAGGAGGTGATAAGCTGCAGACCGATCAGGCAGAAGCATCGAAGCCTATGTGAGTATACTTACTTACTTATTGAATGTGTGGCATTGTTAATAGGGAAGATTCAAAACATGACGATAATACCTATCATTCTACTCCTCTAAATACTGGCAAAAATGTTATGTTTGTTATAACAGAAACTTGTTTATTTATGAATTCTTATGAATACGTCTACTTGTGAACCGAAGTACTAAACGCCTAGGGCACAGCTATGCCGACTTAAAAAATGTCATGGTCTTGGTAGCTTTAACTCGATAGAGTTTCATCTACTGCAGACCGCCTCTTAGTGGTAGTGCACCTCTCATGGTCAACCTACAACCCTAGCTTATATAAGGCTAAGTTCATATTTTACTGCGTGAATTACCAGCAGCGCAAATCTACATGTTCATAGTTTCCAAAGAGCAAATAAAATCGTTCACTAGATCAGCGTTATGGC
The DNA here is from genome assembly GCA_947359385.1 of Chesias legatella. Classification (NCBI taxonomy): domain Eukaryota; kingdom Metazoa; phylum Arthropoda; class Insecta; order Lepidoptera; family Geometridae; genus Chesias; species Chesias legatella. The sequence goes on along the minus strand of OX375764.1, from coordinate 12,597,669 downwards.
ATTTGCCAGTGCGGTCGTCGCCCAATGACGGGCAGCATGTAAACACTTTTTTTAAATTCTAAGTCACGTTATCGAGCATTTGCCGAATTTTTCACCCTCGCACGTCTATATGAACCAGATCTTAGTCTAACCTTGCCTGATAATATCCAGGTGGGACACACAGGGGGACTTCAGCACGACACAGCCGCTACCAGCTGTGAAGGTCAAATTGTACACCGAGAACCCGGGAGTGTTGGCGCTGGAAGACAAGGAGCTAGGCAAGGTTGTGCTTAGGCCTACACCACTTTCAAGCAAGGTGAGAACATAGGTCATTAACGTGGTGGCTAAGTCAGGTGATATAAGAAACTTGTTCTTTGTCTGTGGAAACTTGTTATAGTAAAAAGGGAATCTGTAAACTGAAGGAATTTGTTGAAGAACAATAAAATTGCGCTTGCTATTGTTGATTCGGTGGGCAACATCTTTATTCTACGCGTTAAAGCCATTGTATTAAAAATTTCATGGCAAGACATTTGACAATAATAGAATGTCAGATTTAATATGGCGTCCCACAATTTTAATAAACTAATTGGCACTAGAAAAGTTTTCCTTAAAATTACAGGTACCAGAGTGGCATCGTATGACGGTACCCAAGAACTTACCAGACCAAGATCTAAGGATCAAAATCGCCTGCCGTATGGACAAGCCTCTCAACATGAAGCATTGTGGGTACGTTACATTTTTGTGTTATTAAATCTAATAATTCGACAAGAATGGTCAATCAATATTTTTTGTCACCTTTGATTTCACCACTCGATAATTGTTTTCAGGCGCAATTGAGAATATCTTTCTTCATTCTCATTTTGGCCTAACTTGCTACTTTACAATAACAGAAAAGTCATTTCCACTTAAAAGTCGTTGGATTTCTAAATACTTATCTGATGTTAGGTTATAAACCTAGTTTAAACAAATTACCCTGGCATCCTCGATCCAAACACGTGTTTTGTCTCCTTTCCAGTTACCTCCACGTTATCGGTAAGAACGTGTGGCGCAAATGGAAACGACGGTACATGGTGCTGGTGCAAGTCTCGCAGTACACCTTCGCGCTCTGCTCGTACAAGGACAAGAAGTCAGAACCGGCAGAAATGATGCAGCTGGACGGCTTCACTGTCGATTACATTGAGCTGGCCAGTGGTATACTATCCTATCATAACAATATGAAGTTGATTTTCCAGATCTCCAAGTTTTTGTACAATTTTGTTTAGCATGGAGTTTAGCGTCTCCAATTTAACAGGAAGATTAGGGCACAGTGGTCATGATTTTCGTGTAGCACCGAATTTGGATGGTACGTTAAGCTGTCAGTCTTGGCTATTTTAGCCGACCAACTACGAAAACCTCGTAGAAACTCTACATGTAGAGGCAGCTGACCACTAACTTGTTTGTGGTGTGATTTTATGAGATCGCAAGAGGTGATAATGCATGTGCATGTGTACAGGAAGTAAGTCGGCCAATATATTTAGGTCGTCTATTGTTTTGGAGACACCAAGTAGGTACAAAAAAGCGTGACGGACTCTAGTCTGTAGAAATATGCAAATATCAGCTATCTGGTGATACTTGGGCATTGAAAGAGAAGGTAAGTGTTCAACTCCCTGTGAAATCCTCGAAACAGAGAGTAAGACCATGGGGCTTGCTCCACTGCAAAGTCACTCATCAATGGTGAGCTATTCAAAGTTAGTGTAATTAGGTCTAAAAAAATGTGTAATGATAACCAGACTGATGAAAAGAGAGATCGCTTTTAAGTACCTACTTAACCTCGTCGATGACAACGAACGAGACTACGACCACAAGATTGTTTATTTAGCAGTTCTATTATAAATAAACCGAAAATCATCAACACATCTGAAGGATGGAGATCCCAATGCTGATTGTAATAGCGTGTTAGCCTTAATTACCTTATTTGTTTTCTTTCTCATTTCAGCTCAACTCATCGTCAGCCAAGGTACGAGTATGTTTCACACTTTTACCCTAAATCGGATTATTTTCCTACAGTCACGGTATTACAATATCGTCTAAATATTTCAGAACTGGAAGGAGCGAAGCATTTTATGAATGCGGTGCGAGATGGTGAATCGGTGTTGATGGGGGTGACTGATGAGAACGAGTGCCATTTGTGGGTGATGGCTTTGTACCGCGCTACTGGCCAAAGTCACAAACCCACGCCGCCGACTACGTCTGATACACATCATAAGATTATGGGAGGTAAGTTAAATGAAGAGAATAAATATATGGAAATAAATTATAACAAGAGGATTCCTGCTTCATTTTTCGTTTTACATTAGGAATGTAAATTACTCTCACTTTTCAAAATAATCGTTACGATAAAATAGGAATATTACGGGCTATCTACCTTTTACCGAGACTGCGAACCCAAGAAGCATTTATAGAATATTTTACTATAAGAATTCTTAGGAATTCGTAGGAACCAACGCTATTAACTTACAGATGCAGACAAAGCTCGCAAGCACGGAATGGAAGACTACATCCAGGCGGACCCTTGCCAGTACGACCATCATCAGCTGTTCTCTATTCTGCAGTCGCTGACTTTGAAATATCGCCTTCAGGACCCTTACTGTTCCTTGGTAAGTCCTAAAAGCATTATGGATACTACTAGATATAGATAGTAATGGTGTCACTGGCGAGAAAGTTAACTAGTTTATTAATTACTAGCTTATTAAAATACGCTATCCTTTCGTGCACTTGACGCATGTCTTAGAATTTTTGGTTCTGGGTCATATCTTTTTCCTGACAAAGTTTTACTTCGCCGTTTTAAGAACGTGGTTTTGAGCACACAATTTTTTCAAGCAATAAACTCTTTGGGTTCTGGTCTAGATTTGCACCAGCGACTTCCGGATTGAAACTCAGGGTTTCATTCCGAAAACACATTTTTGGCATGTGCTTCTGTCCAAGCCATCTGTGATACAGATAACTGTATTGTAGATGAACACACAAACGTCATTCATAAATCATAGCATGATTTGTATTCTTTTTCATTTTCAGAATATTAGCAGCTTCGAAAGACTAGCACCGTCTAACTCATTCTTAATTTCGGTTCATTACCCTCTTTACAGGGTTGGTTCTCCCCCGGCCAAGTGTTCGTTCTCGACGAGTACTGCGCGAGGTACGGAGTTCGCGGCTGCTACCGTCACCTGTGTTACCTCTCCGACCTGCTCGACGTGGCTGAGAGCGCGCAGCAGACCGTGGACCCCACCCTGATGCATTACTCCTTCGCGTTCTGTGCGAGTCACGTTCATGGAAATAGGTAAGTAAACATATTCTCACGATAGTTTACTGAAATTATTTAAATGAGAGAAGCTGAATACTGAATAAGCAACGAAAAAGTTGTATGTATCTTAACATCAACATTTTATTAAATTAGCACTCCATTGTCATCGTCAACAGTAAGGACAGAAAGCCAAGATGAGAGTAAATTAATTGTAACCTTTTGATATTTTACTAATGTAATTTTGATATTATGAAAGCTTTTGCCTACGTCGATTAAGAAATATCTACTTAAAACAGCCAGAGGACCAATTTTCGCCAATTTTAATAAACCTTTAGGTCAAATCTTGGGAGTGAAACCCAAAAATATGAAATAAATCAGGTTAGTGCTTCCACTTCCCTTGGTGTTAGTTTGGTGTTGTGTAAGGACGTGCATTAGGCCCCTTTGTATTTAATGTATGTCTAAACAGTTTTTATCTTTATTAGGAGAACTGTATTGAACAATATTATATTATTGATCTTTGTATCATTAATTAAGTAGTCATAAAGAAAGGAATTACGAAATAATGGAAGAAATTGTAAATCTCCATCTGCACCTGTTTCTTTGTAGATAACTGTAACTTAATATGGTTAATTAGTTGGTATTATTATATTTATGACAGTAATCGCCAAAAGAGCGTAATTAGCAGTGAATTAATAAAATAAATATATTAAAAAAAAAAGATGATTAATTCTAATATTCATCTTGCATTTTATATAATATTTAAACCTCTCATAGTAGTAATTACCGGTAAATCGTAAGTGTTTCCGACGTGGCTGGGTAAAAATTTTAATCGATAGTAGAAATGCAGTATTTGGGGTTTTATCATTAATATTACCTTTACCATTAGTATTACCTTAGAATAATTACCATACGAACAAGTTAGTATCACAGTTTAGTAATGTTACTTATGTTTGAATTTGTGAATAGTTCTTAATGTTGAATACAGTTCCATACATTTTGTGAATAACACCTTTATAAATATCACACCCAATACTGACTGTCTCACATGAATGTAATATGCGCTTGCCGACAACTATTAGTTTTCCTGACTAATTAACTAACCTCTGCGAATGACGAATCAATGTGCTTACTAACTATGCCTGCTTACCTTACTAATGTATTTTCCGGACTTCTGGTGCTAGCAGTTTCGTTGTTTTTAAAAGTGAAGTATGGGTGGTATCTGGGTTGCTCAGGGGTTATATATTCTACAAATATGTAATCAAACACTGCGATGACAAAATTGATCGGAATCCAACAAATAATAAATTAAGCTGTTAAATGTAGTCGTGTTATGCTCTATTTACTAAATAAAAAATTATTAGCAAACTAGATTTTAGCAACGTAATTAAAAGTAGTTTTATTCTAATAGTAAGACGTAAAGATTAACTTTGCATAGAAACACAATAAATCATATCCAAAAAAGAACAGTCATTCTCAATCGTTATCTACTAATGAAAAATGCATCTACACACAACATTTAGAAACATAGATTATTAGTTACAAAAACCTGGGCTCCCCTACCCAAACAGCTGCTAAAACCAAAGTCCATTATAACCCCGCTTGTGCCCTACTAGAATAAGCCCCACCATGGAAGTGGTTCACAGTACCGCGACGTTGCCTGGCAGGCCCGATGGTGTCGGCAGCATCACCGTGCAAGAGAAGGAGAAGTTCGCTGAGATAAAGGAGAGGCTGAAAAATCTGCTGCAAGAGCAAATCACCAACTTCAGATATGCATTCCCATTCGGAAGACCGGAGGGCGCGTTGAAGGTATAGGAACCAAAAATGATGATGATGATTCTATAGATATTTGAAGAATCAAGAAAATTAAATGAATCAAATGAATATGACTAAATCAATATACATAATTAAATTAAAAATATACGCAATGGTTAGACATCCTTTACATTGATATGTCGATAGGATAAGAATAATGACTTGCCTGTCTGTCCAAGCGAAATCATTCACATAAGAAACGATAAAGAGATCTTTAATAAAAGACTTCCCTGAATATACCACTACTCACTTATGATAACCACTATATCCTGTCAATTCCAGGCAACACTATCACTACTGGAGCGAGTACTTATGAAGGACGTGGTGACACCAGTGGCGCCAGAGGAGGTCAGGACAATGATCCAAACGAGTTTGGAGCAAGCAGCATTATTGAACTACTCACAGTTGAGCCAGAAAGCAAATATAGAAGGTAATTTACAAAAATTTCAATACAGGCAGATGTACTTCACCTAAGCCCAGCCGACTAGGCATCAAATTCAATTTCACAATTGCATACCTATAGTTTAAATGATTATTTCAGAGGATCTCAGAGGAGAAACTATGGTGACACCGGCCAAAAAACTAGAAGATCTTATACATCTAGCAGAACTGTGCGTAGATTTGTTACAGCAAAACGAAGAACACTACGCGGAGGTATGGTTTTAATGAAATAACTTATATCTACTTAGATATATTTATCTTCATTTCGAAGAGGAAGGCTTATTGATCAAAATAAATCTTTGAATTTATATAAATTTATATTTGAATTTGTTTTAGAGATTTTTAAGCCTGTGCTCCGAAAATTTTCAGTAATATTATATCTGTCTTTATTCAATGTCAGAATATTATGGTGTAGTGTTTCAAAGATATCTTCAGATGTTTGTATCTTATTTTCTCTCTTAATTAAGCTCAAAGTATTGTATTACGACGTTAAATATGAAATCTTTGGAATATTCGCCGAAGACTAAATGTTTCACTGAATAGCACCCAACTCTCCTATCGCTATTAGTGTGGGGAATGATCAGGCGTATTATGTTTATGTTTTCCTTAAACTGATCTGAGATATTTTTAGGCTAGTTCTTTAAATCTTTCAGAGCAGTTTGCGCATCGTGAAGTCTTTGAGATATTAGGTAGAAGACAAATTCCAAGTATACCTATATGATTTCACTGTGGGCATTTTTATTAGTAACTATGAAATGTATTTTATTTTCCTGATATATATTCTGTGTCGCTTCATCGGTAATTGAATAGAAATTCACTACTATCTTCATAGAATCATTGTAAAGATGACTTATTTATATCGCATAAAATTTAATTTGACTGAGTGCGAAAGCATTTGTAATCATTTACAATGCTTGTAGTTTCTGAAATTCACTTACCGAAATCTGGATGTGTGCATAATGTAAACTATAACTTTATATTCCATTTCTATCTTATATTTTGTCTCTCCGCAGGTTTATAACACAAAACCGGACTCTAGCGGTCAACCAAATGTAACTACTCATTTAAGCTCGGCTGATCAAATCACTTGTCGACCTTTCTAATCACTTAATAATGATCATACTTCACTTTGATTGGTTTGATCACAAAGGAGTAGACTTACTAATAGTTTAAAGACGCTTGGCAAATGCTTAGATGTTCAGAAGCATTGCATGGATTTCTAAAATAGAAAAATATTAGATATAACTATGATTCAACTTTTCATTCTAGGCTTTAAATTTGCTAAATTCTTTGAAATAAACTCTTTTACTATAAAAAAATTGGCAGGGTGTTCTTCTCATATGTCTGTAATGAAAAGTGTTACAGTTTTAAAACAGTCTACTCCATTTTTTACATTCACAAACGAGATAAAACTGCTTACATTTACATAAAAACTCAAACGTTGAGCACATAACACAAAATTTAGCTTATTGTAGAATGCTAAACTTTGAAACCAATTTTTGCTTTCACTCGAACTATAGACACATATTTAGACATACAATTTAGGCGCACACACACATCAAAAACAAATACGTAACGAACGATACATCTAAACTGTTTTTATAGCTTTTATTATATTTGAAGTAGTGTAGGTAAGCTATTACTCCTTTTTATTTTGTATGTAGGTCAATATATTTTGCATGAGTTTTTGAAGTCCTATTATGATGGGATAATTCTGTCAAGATGTTGAGATTATCATTTTGCCTTTCTCAATATACTGACCCATACAGTTTGACAATATTTGAAATATAGTTTTTAGTGATGCACTTTTAAATTTGAATCCTTTAATTTGTATCTGCTTATGGACACTGAAGATCTACAACTCTTCAAAAAATCATAAGCAAATAATACGGAGCTCAACAGTGTTCAGGATTCCGCAACGTTTTAACGTTTTAATGGCTATAACAATATCATCCAAATATACCATCTGTGGTCAATTATTCAGCTCTAATTACAATGAGCATAAGTTTTCTTTGCAAAAGCTCTACAAAGAACCATATCCACATGTATAAATGTAAATCTGTCTCCTAAAAGTAAGGCTTAATGTTCTTTTTCCAGGCATTTGCGTGGTTTTCGGAGTTGTTGGTAGAGCACGCCGAGATCTTCTGGGCTCTTTTCGGTGTCGACATGGATAGAGTACTAACAGAACAACCTCCGGACACCTGGGATTCGTTCCCTCTATTCCAGATCTTGAATGATTACTTAAGGCTAGACGGTATGTGAATTTATTTTGAAACAATCATATAAAACAGATCAGTTGCACGAAGTGTTCTAAAACATTACATAAATAAATAGTGGTGGTACATTTCACACAAAGCTATCTAGCTAAAAACATTGTTTATAATGAATAGATATTTTGTTTTATTTGTAGCCGCTTACTGCTACCAAATAAACAAAATTAGCGAACTAGCTAATTTCACACTTATTTCAAGTGTGAAATTAAATATTTAAACCTCAGTTAAAACAACTTCATTGGGATCTTAAAATAAATGTTTTGGATCGACAAAAAGTTAAATGAGATTTATTTGATCACACGTAAAGTACGTGCATTAATGCTAAGCTTAGTTCCTTTTTATACTTTATCTAATCTTGTATGGACAAGAAAATACTACTTTCTATCGCAAGCATAAACTTTTGCGGGCTTTTATAAGTCGTTCTTTTTCACTTATTCATCTAGATGAGTTTACTCTATTTGTACTAAAACAACTTTCCTCCTTAGAAAATCTGAAAGGCGGTCGTTTCCATGACCACCTCCGAGATACGTTTGCTCCGCTTGTGGTGCGGTATGTGGACCTAATGGAGTCATCCATAGCCCAGTCATTGCATAAAGGATTCGAGAAGGAACGATGGGAGATTAAGGGGTAAGAGAATCATATACCCGCTGAGTTAACAAACATTCTTGACGGCGTAACCTCATGTCGGGCTATAATTGAATAAGCTTTAATCAGTCATTTGTCATTTGATGTCATATGCCTTTTACCTTTTGGTTTTAGTTCTTCTCGCTTCCCTCGCAATGTTTCGGTACACTGTTTTGCGGAAGGTTCATGATGTGCAAAGTTTTTTTACGTGCCTTCCACGGAATCCTAGTAAAAGAAATAATGGTCAACCATTAAAGATACTCATTGAACAACGACTAACAAGCTGCAATGCGAGCACAACCGTAGGAGGTAAAGGCTCCATCTTGCAATCCGAACGAAGGTCCTGGTCCAAATATCCATAAGCACGCTGATTTTCTCTGTGAAAATATTAATATGTCACGCAAAAATTTCATCTCAGAACGCATTGCTTCATTAGTCCCCTTCAACAAGCATTTCCGTGGAAGTTACGAACGTCAATAGAAATCAAAACGTATCTACTATCTATCAATGAAATCTTCAGAAAATTCAAATATCTGGTCTGATCAGTAGCTTTACTTTACTACTATACTTTCTTGCTTTTATAAACCACTTACTATCAAACTTCAACAATCATCACTTTCAGGAACGGTTGCTCAACAAGTGAGGAGTTGTTCTGGAAGCTGGACGCTCTGCAGTGCTTCATCAGGGACCTGCACTGGCCTGAGCCGGAGTTCAGGACGCACCTTGAGCAGCGACTGAAGCTGATGGCCAGTGACATGATGGAGACATGCATACAGAAGACCGAGTCTTCGTTCCAGGCAAGTGTCTTTCAAAACCAGCGAAGTTTCTTTCGACCAGGTGGACGTAGCTGATTAATTTACCTGACTAAATTGAAACAAAGAACTTATTGCATAAATTTGTATCGTTCAAGATCTACTGAATATAATCTGAAATCATCTGTAAGTCTAGCTCAAAAAGATGGATAGTAGCTCAAGCGAGGTGTTGTTCTTAATGCTGGATGCTTTACAGTGGTTCATCAGAGAAGTGAGTTGGCCATGATTTAGGATGTAGGTAGATCAGCGGCTGAAATTGATTGCCTTAAGACTAAACCTTCTTTCCAGCCACGTATAATACTTATACGTTAAGTCGGACGTAGTTTAATAATAATAATGATAGTCTTAGACATTTCACACAGTGCCATCTAGCCCCAAAGTAATCTGAGCATAGCCGGTATCATGGGAACCAGACAACTGATATAATACCTACATACATTTTTTTATTTAATACATATTAACACCCAGATACAGAACAAACATCCATATCGTCACACAAATGTTTGTCCTGGGTGGGAATCGAACCCACGACCTACAGCGCAGAAGGCAGGCTACCTATTGAGCTATTAGGCCAGTCAAAGTCAGTTTACCAAATTACTCTGAGCGAGCACACGAGACAGATTTATTTTTTAATGTTCAAGTCATTTCATAACGTGAATAGGGTCTCTGGTGAAACCAGAAAACTCGTCTTTTTCCGGTCCATAAGTATATTTTATTGTTAACGTTATATTTTCAGTCATGGCTAAAGAAGAGCGTTACCTTCATGTCAACGGACTACATTCTGCCGGCGGAGACCTGCGCCATGGTCAACGTGGCTCTGGATGCCAAGAACCAGGCGCTTAAGCTGTGCGCTGTTGATGGAGTGGATGTTGTAAGTCCACACCAGTGTTTAGTAGCGTTGAAAAAAAAGGAAGCCCTCCTTTAGAAATAAATGTTTTGATGTGAAACATCTATAGCCGCACGTAAAACCGATTTCTGGTTTGGCGACGCGTCGCCACGGCATGAGCGCTGATTGGTCCGTTCAAGGTTACGACAAATCATAAACATTATTAGTGATGGGGTACTTAGTTTCTTACAAAATAATATCGATGTTTCACATCTGCCAGGCGTCCCGTGACGGCTCACATTTTTTTCTTTCTTTCTTTCTTTCTTTCTTTAGGGGTTTAGGGGTTCTTGTCGATTCTTGCCCATGGAAGGTCGGATAGGCTTTGAACGCGTCAAACTTAGCGATAAGTACGCGAGACCTTATGTTTTGATATTATTGACGTTTCCAAGCCATTTCTTTATGAATTCTATGGAAATAAAGTTTTTGACTTTGTTAAGCTTATGCCTAGTTCATCCGGGGTTCGTTCGACTGCCACCATACTTATGTCTGCCCCAAGCAAAGTTGCATTCACGTTACTGCGTTCTGGTTTGAATGGTGTAGCGGTGAAATTACAGGCACATGAGACATACCACCTTCACATCTTAGGATTACGTCTCGGGGTGATGAACGCAACGCAATGCGACTTGAATCATCTCGTACTTTGGTGGAGAGGGCTTGAGTCGTATTGAAAGAAAGAAATACATTTATTCACAAACACTACACAATAACGGCAAACATCACAAAAACACAAAAAAACCCTAAGCAAAACACGGAAACGGATAAACGAAAAGTATGGGGAACGCAGTCGCTTACAGAGTTGTGTGAAAAGTCCTGAGCTCATCAGTATGTGCTTTGTGGTTTGTGGTGAGCCGTCAGCTCGTTCCGTCACATAAAATCAGTCAAAAAAAAACTAGTTAAATACACCTCATAAAATATGTTTGCAGCCATCATTTACCACATTCATTGACAGGCCTCACAGCTCAGTTGGTAGTAACTCTGCTTTCTACGCGTATTATGTATAGGTCGTGGGTTCAATTCCGACCCAAGACAAACATAAATGTTTCTTCTGTGTCTGGGTGTTAATACTTGTATGTATTCTATCAGTTGTCTGGTTCCGATAGCTATGCTTTTTTTGGGGCTAGATGACTGTGTGAATTGTCCACCAGTATATTATATTAAATTATGTTAAATTATATTAAATTATATTATACTTTATTATGATTCCGTGTCCGCAGTATCAGTATCACACAAAGATCGACAATCAGATAGAGGCGTGCCTCGGCGCGATGTCCACGGGTATGACAAGCCGGCTGTCAGCGGTGCTGGAAGCCACCCTCGCTAAGATCGCGAGGTTCGATGAGGGAAGGTAAATAATGTACAAGCTTTATTACACACTGGCTGGCGCCCACAACTACCTACGTCTGCGTTGAATTAAAGTAAAAAAAAAAAAAGTCAAGTTATTTCCATAGAATTCATAAAAAAAATGGCTTGGAAACGTCAATAATGTTCAAAACATTGGATCACGCGTATTTATCGCTAAGTTTGACGCCTTTTCAAACCCTATCCTACTTACCCCACGCGTACTTAGCGCTAAGTTTTACGCCTGTCCTAGCTATCCTACCCTACCCTACCCTATATACTTTCAGTACCTACCCTATTTTTTTCTCCAAGCGCCCGTAGCTCTGAGACGTGAAGGTGGAATGACTCATGTGCCTGTAATTTCACGGACAACCACATCATTCAAACCGGGACACAGTAACGCGAATGCATTCTGCTTGACGATATAAATCAAAGCCTTAGCCAAAGTCAAATGTTTATTTCCATATAATTCATAAAGAAATGGTTTTTTCGCCATATAGCCTCAAACTAAGCATAGCTCGTACTATGGGAACCAGATGACTGATAGAATACATTATATACTTTTTTTGGAAATACATGTCATGTTATAATTAGTTCTGGAGACAGATTTCGTCATGATTGAAATAACTAAATTAATTTATTCATTTAAATCTGTTTCCAATTACGATCCACGTAATTGGAAAAAGCAGCATAATATATTTTGGCCATCATTACCTCTCCGGGATCAATTGTAGCGATCATTGTTGTTTGCAGTTTGATTGGATCTATCCTGACGATAGCAAACGTGTCGGGCTCCGGTAAGGACATCGGCCAGGGGTATGTCAACTTTATGAGGAACTCGATGGACCAGATCAGATCGAAGGTCAGTGCCAACAGTAAATAAATATATAAATATATAAAGAATCGCAGGACATTTGACACAGCGCCATCTAGGATGTATGAGATGAGAATTCGAATTTTTTATAAGTTCTTCTTCTAAGTGACTTCAGAGATTTGATATTAAGATATGAGGTTGTATTTATTCACATAAAACATCCTCAATTCCTTGCAAAAGTTGCAAAAAGAATATCTATCAATAAAATTACAAAAAACAGTGAACGAACATCCCTATTTTTTTGCTCCGTTTTCGCTCCGTTTTTTGATTGGTCGGGCTGGGTGTCCAGCGGCGGCGGCGGGCGGCGCGGCGGCGTCATCAAACGATATCATAAACATCGGTTCCTTTGGCGGCATATTGTTTACGCGAGTAGTGAGCTTAGGTATTGGTGCGGCGGTCTTTGTTTGAGTATTCGTTTTTATTGTAAACGAGCCGACAACATGGCGGCAAATTTTGAACTTTGTAGAACAGATATACCGCTGTGATGATCGCGTTACTTTGCTACTAATGAAAGATAGGAAATATATTTATTAGTAAATTTGTCTTTTACAGAAAGATAAAATATAGCTTGATTGCAGAATAATATATGTTTTTGTAAAATGCTGTGTTTTGAATCCATGATCTTAAACCCAAACCGCCATTACCCCCTTCGCAGTTATATTTCTTTTGCTACCAATGTCGGTGCTGCATGGGTTGATAGAATAGAATAGATCCCAGTTATTATTTTAGTTATTCAAGTTATTATTCAATTCAATTCAATTCAATTTCGGTTATTTCAGACAACAATAAATTATGATACAAAAATATTATGTAGTGTAAACTGTGATGTCGTGCACAGGTGACAGACGAGCTGTGGATCCTCCAGCTGTTCGAGCAGTGGTACGGCATCCAGGTGAACATGATCAGCTTGTGGCTGGCTGACCGGCCCGCGCTGCATCCGCACCAAGTCAACTGCCTCTCCATCATACTGAAGGTAACTCCTATTTGAAACCAACAAGACGAATAATCGATGAATTTTAAAATCTGTTTTAAGCCACTAGGTTCAAATTACTTATACAATTTGAAACCATAAACCTTGTTATTCCAGAATGGAGTAGGCCACTCTGGTCCCTCATGGCCTCAATTCAAATAGTCTGGCTATATTTTATTAGTTAACGCCAAAGTACTTAAGTAATCTTTGTAATTATATTTTATGAATATAATTTTAATTTTCTAAATCTTCTTTTCTGTGATTAAATTTACGGAACGACCAAGATATACGGCCGTGTTGATTTTGGAAGCGGTAACCTCTGCCCATGACTGCGTCTTGAGTTCAACCGGCTATGAGGCCAGTCAGTTTGGGCAGACAAATTGGGGTGCAGGAATGGGCAGTCATCAATCAGATCATCTAACATTTCAACGTTATTGTGTTCACCTTTTCTTTATCGAAAGAGAAATAACTTCGCTCTGGAAAATCTGGTATAGGTAGCCATAGCCATAAATATTTAATATTTTCATGACAATTGTCTATTGCCCTTAAAATAATTTTCCCCAAATTTTAGGGTAATTTCTTAAACATACTTTCTAGTCTTCATTCTTCTTTCTTTCTGATGATGGCTGAATTAAATGTGGTGTTCAAAAATTATATTGTGACGATTTTTAGAGTTTAATCCTTAATAATCGACTTTCCGCCCGCGATACGCAGATTAGATGGTGAGCAAAATCGAGTGTCCACAAAAAGTGTTGCCATTATGTTGCTCCTCTACGCATCTTTTAACGAACGTGTGTTTAGAAGCATTCTCCAGTCGCGCGTCGCAGCCAACACGAACTATTTATTTTAACTTGCAATATATTTTTTATTTCTAGAAAATGTACAGCGACTTCGAACTGCAAGGCGTCATCGACGACAAACTGAATTCGAAGACGTATCAAGCAGTGGCATCGCGGATGCACACAGAAGAGGCAACGTGCAGTCTGTTGCTCACACAACAGGACTCTGGGTATAGTTATGAACTAGTTCTTGCCCGCGACTTCGTCCGCGTGGAATTTGATTTTATCACGCACCCCTATTTTACCCCCTTGGAAAAGTAGCCTAAGTTACTCCTTGTTACATCAGCTATCTGCCAGTGAACGTCCCGTCAAAACCAGTCCAGCCATTTCAGAGCTTAGCCGTAACAAACAGACAGACAGACAGACAGATACAAAAATTGTATAACATGTTGTTTTGGTATATGTATGTGTATGTGTTGTTGTGGTATACATCCATATTCACTTAGTAAAAAGCGGTTATTTTAATATTACAAACAGACACTCCAATTTTGTTTATTTTTATAGATAAATATTAGTGAACATTTCCCACAGCGCCATCCATTCCCATCTAGCCCCAAATTGAGTATAGCTTGTTGTATGAGAACCAGACAACGATAGACACGAACATTTTTTATTGTAAATAAATAACTACCTAATACATTTTCAGTTTCAGTTCGATTGTGGGTTACATAGACTTAGTAGTCCATCAATTCTTTCACACAAATAAAGCATTCTGCATTTAAATAATTTCTTAAAACCTTCAGCTTAGCATAATAAGCAGCAACAAAATAAAATGGGTCCGGGTTATTTTGCAATATTTATTTATGAGTTCTGATTGTGTATTTTGCGTACGGAACACTAGACCGCCATTTGGCCGAAATGTAATTAATTACAAAATGGTGGCTTACACGCTGGATAATTAGAGATAAGAAGAGGCCAGTTAAATTTGAATAAATAACTGGTAACACTATTAGCCAATTGCTCGCATATATTTACAGGGGTGGTGATGATGGATCCGAAGAAGGCTCGAGGGGAGGAAAATCGAAATTGGAGTCTCTTACCGAAGAAGCCAAGCTTGGAAATGTTACTGCTGTAGTGGGAAAGGTATAACAAAAACAAAAGGTAACTTGTCCTTCATTAAAGGTTTTATAATTAAATGAATCTCTCTTTTTTAGGTTGGCAATATGTTTGGCCGAGGAATTGGGGAGTTATCAACAAAACTAGGCGGAGCTTCATCTTGGTTTTAGTGTAATGCAAATGATAATAATTCACACCTCATCATACACCAACCCTTAGTTTTGTATCGATGTGAAAATTGAAATGACACGACATTCTAAATGCGTTTTGTCAGTACGTTCATTCAAATATGTGTAATTGTGAAGGAAGAGAAAGAACTGATAAAATGTTTTACTTTACTGTGATGAAGAAACCTCCTTTGCATTCGGAACACTAGACCACCATTTTGTAATGTAACTGAGAACAAAATGGTGGCTTACGCGCTACGTATTATTATAAGAGGCCAGTTAACGCATAGCTTAGTATGATTAAATAGTAAGGTCTAGATTTTATTTTATAAAGCTTTATGTACAGTTAGGCGTCATTCATTTATTGGAGCAGACTTACCTAAGAGTGTAATAAGTATATAAGAGTAGTATTTGATAACACGATTGAATATTACGGTATAATATTTACGACAACATACTTAAACACAATGCTACAATAAAAATACATATCGCTTTGGCAAAATTATGTTATCTAAATTACTATCGCGATCGTACGTTCATAAATTATTTACAGAAAACTAAATTGGGAAGTATTTGAAAGTAGCGTTGGTAAACTTTGATCGATTGTTTTATTAGAAGTTTAACGTTATGTTTGTAATCTTTTAATAATTGTTACTAACTTCTATGGGATTTTATAGAAATGTTTTCTATTATACCTAATGGTTTTCACTTTCATCTATTTTTGAGTGATAGCACATAGTTTTAATGTATTCAATGCAATCTTGTCTATGCCTAAGAAAAACCATATTTTTCTAAATAATGTAATACTAAATCGGTCTATTTTGGGGTCTCTAAATGCACATCTATGCATTTTTATAAAAAGCAAAATGGCACGAAATGTCATTAATTATTTTTCTAATCGGAATATTGCCCATTTAAGGTGATACCCATTTTTTGGGAAATGAATTTGTTTTTTATAAGAATGCATATAAGTTCGTTAGCCACTTTTTGCTTATGGCATACTACTTCAATACAATATTTTTCGCTATCTAGATCTAAATCTAGCTACACTTTAACTAGTCAAACTTAAAACTATTTATAATAATGCTACTTATGATAGATAATAGTTATCAGAATAATATTCTTCTACGCTAAAAACCTTACAAATTTTTGAACTAGAAAACTAAAAATCTTAGTCCTAACTTTTCGAGAAATAAAATAGCGTTTAGTCGCTAAGATAATCGCCTTAAGGAGACGGAAGAAAACCTCTCCAAAATTCCATGAAAATCATTTTCAAAGGGAACCTCTATTTTATTCTATTTAGGTTCATTACTGCCTGTCTTCGAATAACACTGTAGTGGCTTTTTTTTAATTACTTATAGAAATTTTACATTTATTTTATCACCTTCCTAACATTGACATATTATTGTATACTTTACCAGTACGTAACGCCAAAATAAAGCTGTAAAGTTCGATTGATCACTGAAATGATGATAAATACTTAATCAAAAGGATGTAGGAAAAACACGCTTGTAAATAAGTAGAGAGATTTGAAGCACGAATCTTATCTAAAAGAAAGTGTTTTAAAGAACCTGTTCTTCTGATTTCCTTCATGGAAGCTACTATGAGGGCTTTATCTGCACTATTAGGTAACTCACGTCAGTGCTATGGTAACTCTTGATTACTTCTTTCGCTTCTACTAACTTCTAACTTATCAATCAAATTATTTTATCAATAATTCAACATATAAAAATGGCTATCATTATAAGTTTTTGATAATATCCTAACATCATTTAGCTTAATTTAATTCTTTTTTAACCTATATATTTTTACCTACTGTTACTTTCGCAAACCCTATAAAATATTCCTAAAAATTTAATTTAATTTATTAACTTTATGTAAGTCAGGTAAGAGCCGACTGATATTGCTGCTTGTATCATTTTGCGGTCGAACATTACGATGGTGAATATAATAACTAAAAAAACACATATACATATGGGTCATATATCTATATATAGCCCATATGTTTACATATGACCTATTTGCCTAACCCTGAACTCAATAAATGATGTAATATTTTTGAACCAAATTGTATAACTGATTTGTTCTACATACTATTTTTAGTTTCTGCTGAAATAGCTATGTATACTTTGGATCAGATCATTGAATTAATAATTGTAATTGTGTTGTATTTCCAGCACATATAATAAAAGACACTAAGTTTCGGATAAAAACGGGATTATTTGGTTAACCTAACGTCATTGTGAGTTTTCGAAAAGCTTAAAATATCATCAGGTGCATCGCGATTGTAAGAGATACAATAAATAATATTTACAATAAAAATGTTTACTGTTTATGTTTTTTTTATTTGTTGTCTCCTTTAGAAACAAAATGCTAATGTTCGTCCATAGGAACAGTTCAAACCCAACACAGTCGATTGAGATACCTATGTGTAGACAAAATATATTTTTAATATTCAATACTTAACTATTATGTCTTAGTATGTGGTTATTCATACTATTATTAAATAATAGGACTTTTTTACGTCGTATTTGTGCAACTAATTCTTCTTATATTATCTCAAGTGAGGCAATAATTCTCAATAAAGCCAATTCTGCTAGATATATATTTAAATTTCCTCAGACACTAAACCACAGATGCATTTATATCGATGCAGTGTGCAAATATTCTCGTGTACAGAATAAATAATCTCAAGGTACAAACTGTTGTAAATTCAAATATTGTTTACAACAAATATAGATGTGTTAATGTAATAAAAACCTTGAAACCGCTTTCCACGATTCAACAGTTCTCACTGGATGATCATCATTACTAAGTCCACTTTGTTGAATCGTTTAATCTGCAACTATCATTTTCCCTGACATCGAATAAACATTCATCCATCCATTCGGCAAATGGGATAACGACCGGCGTATCGAGAGCGTGCCAACCAGCATTTTTAAATATTTGACCTATTTTTGGGCACCGCTAATAATAATTACGAAAGGTAACGTGAACCTCACGGCTCTCGACTGGTGAATTCCTAAGATATCCACTGCACGTCCCAACTCAACATTTAGTTTTGTAAAAAATTTCAAGAAGTGCTTGTGGTTTAATGATTTGCTAAATTATAGTGAAATCTGTAAAAAGTATAATAAGATTATTATGGTGAAGGTTGTATGTGTAACTATGTAATAATAGTGTTCATATCAAAATTAATGGGGAATATATTCAGTGCGAGCTAGCAACACCAAACCAGCAGAAAAAGAAAAAGAGACCATTTCGTTCGTTCGCACGCAGCAGTGTAGTGCAGTGGTGTTGTAATTGTAGTTGTGACCGCTGTGAGTGAACGTGTGTGTTGTTTTTCGAACTTTTTGTATGTAGAGAAAACAGAAAAACGGTAAGTTTCATAAATTAAACATTACTTTATTTTTATGTATTTTGCGGTTTTTAGCACGAGTAATGAACTGTGCTGCGTATAAACTTATTACGCTCCCGGAAACTGTCCGTTATGCAGGGCTTTTATTTAAAAGAAAAAAGTGAAATAAAACCTTTGTGGCCAGCATCATCTGTTGCATTCCAATGTTATTACGTCTGCGGGGTCACGGAACTTTATTTTGCTTCGAGTTTTGGCGCGTTTAAACTGAATTTAAACTAAGTTTTTATAGATCTTAAAATAGCCAAAAGATTGGCAAACTCTTTACTGGTGTAATGACTCAATAGAAAATGTGTCAAGAGGTGATGGTCAGGTGGCTGAAAAAAAGTTACCTTCGCCTAGATTCTATTTTTGAAAAAAAATGTTATACAATGACAAAATAATTCTATTTTTGAATTTGGTATTTCAAGTCCATCAAGATTTCTGTTGAAAACTCTTTCTTCGTAACTCATAAAGTTGTGTTACATTTTCATTTAACATTGTTTGGTTATATAATAAAAAAAAAACTATATTTTTAACAATAAACTGTTGTGGGTTTGTCTGGAGTGCAAAGTTTCCTTGATTACATTCACAAGAACTACATAATAATGAAAAAGTAATGAGATATTCCTCTCCGTATTGTGAAATTACGCAGTACACCTTACTCATAAACTATTACTAAATAATTTGTAAATTTTTTTTACAATTTTTTTTTTTAATTTGCTTAAACATTAATCTAATAAGCATTTCCCCAACCTGCAAAAAACTACGTTTTGCACACACTGTGACCCAGACATGGGGTCCTTCAAAAAGCACGTTGAAAACTTTCTAAAAGCCGACACCTCATCAGCATTACCTCTGGTATTGCAGATGTTCATGACGGTGACCACTTTTCATCAGGTGGGCCATCAACTCAGCTGCATGCTATCACATAAAAAATAATTGGAGTAGGGTGTGATGATCACGGTACTGAAGAAACTATTTGCATTGGAAGACTAGGCTTTGCCAATTGCAGTCCACAGCTAGATATATATATATATCTACCTTTCTGAGCAAGCTCCTGTATGTTTGGTCTCCGGCATTGCTCCACATTCTGCCACCGTCTACGATTCATCACCCTTTCTGCCATATTGCATGCTCACTCAATAACTTGCCTTTCTGTGGGCTGTGTTAATTGGTCTTATATCAAATAACGTCATCAGTGAGTATTTGAATTGTGGATTAGCTGTACTGTGAGTGTCCGTCCGGTTTTGGCACAGTAGGCCAAAACTGCACTGATTGAAAAAGCTTTTGAGGCACTGTGGCCAGTCAACGAAAAGATTGAACTTAGTTTTACAAATGTTAGTATTTTAGAAAGAAGTATTCTTCATCAAATAATTCTGCTCTGAATCTGATTGTTTGGAAGGAAAATTTCACTATATTTTTTTTAAACATTGTCCAGTTTTTACCACTTTTGGATAAGCACCAACCATTAAATTGACATTTGTCTTTCACTATCAGCAAATAGTTTTACTAAGTAACTCTTAGATAAGGGACAGATATGTAACCTTCTACCTACTTATCTAACTGTCACTATGCAGTGGTACAAAGATATTTCTTATGGAGCTCTCCTTTTGAGCAGATTTTATCCGGGAACATTCCGACATGCAGTGTTACTCTACCATCTCTTACTTGCATGTTTAGAAAATGGCATCATTCAGAATTTGAAGTTTCAGACTACTCCGATGCACTCCTATTGCAGAATGCTGGCTCCAAAATCGAATAATGCGCCAGAAAATGGCGTCAGCCTAAATGACTAGCCAGATTTATCCGACCTTCGTACGAATTACTTCAAAAGACTGAAAATACCATTATTTGTGTAAACAAACATCAACGCCAAAAATTTTACTGCTACTGTTTATGCTACGGTATATAACACATCAACATAATAATGAAAAGCTTAATAATTATTTTGCACAGAAACACGAAGAAACTTGACTTCCTTCATCACCATTGAACGAGAAAGATTCCACGTTATCTCGCATTTGTATGATATATTTTTCCAGTTATTTTCATTTAAAAACCAAACTACTGAACCGATCTTTATGAATTTTCTATGGGACCAAACTGAAAGTATATCCTAATATTCTAAAAAAGAATTTTCTAAGTTGACTGATTAATTGGACATACTAACCAAGAGTTCACAAATTATCCATCGTTGCAAATAAATTGGTGATATGTAACAACAAATATTCTGCCAAAACAAAACTATTCTGGAATAATAAACAAAAAGTCACTTAAAGAGGATATCAAGAATTTGTTCTCAGTTGGAGGCTATTGCTTCATCAGGCCTGCTTCTATAGAACTCTTGGTCTTTCAAGAGGTTTCTTAAACATATTCCTGATGTCTCTTCCGTACAGAAGTGTCTTACCTAATATTTAATAACGATTTGTGATTATTATTATTTAAGTGTATTAATTGACTGGCCTCATAGCTCAGTTGGTAGTAACCCTGTCTTTTGCGCTGTAGGTCATGGGTTCGATTCCCACCCAGGACAAACAGTTGTGTGACGAACATAGATGTTTGTTGTGTCTGATGTTCATATGTATTATATGTACAAATAAAGTATATAAGTATCAGTTGTCTGTTACCCATGATACAAGCTATATTTAGCTGGCTGGGGCTAGATGGCGCTGTGTGATATGTCCACCAATATTATTATTTTTAATTTATAATTACTTTTGTTTTGTGGAGTCAATAAAATCTTTCTTTATGTCCTTCTTCGGTTTAGTTCTGATACTTAGCAATGGCGTCTGTCCTCACAGTATCAGAAGCTTACAAATAAATGTTGACACCGCACAAACATTAGATTGTATGTCCTAATTCAATCAGGTTCAATAGAAGCAATTGTGCTGCTGTGGTGATTATATTCTTGGAATTAGCTGCGTACGCGCATACTTGCATTGATAACTAATTCGACCTTAATGTAAACTAAGGTATTGCGAAAGTGGCTTGCGGAATAGGCTATGGTAATGAATTTTACGTTCGTTGATTATTTTTTTTATGTTGGTGGACATTGTCTCACAGCGCCATCTAGCCCCAAAGTAAGCTAAGCATAGCTTGTATCATGGGAACCAGACAACTGATATAATACGTATATACTTTTTATTTGTAAATACATACAGTTCAACACCCAGACACAGAACAAACATCTTTGTTCATCCCACAAATGTTTGTCCTGAGTGGGAATCGAACCCACGACCTACAGAGCAGAAGGCAGGGTTACTACCAACTGAGCTATTAGGCCAGTCAATCATTTGAACGTGTAGTAATAGTGCACTTGTATTGCCGTGTTGGAAAGACGTGGTGCCGGTGAAATTACAGGTACATGAGACGTTCTAACTTAAAGTATGGGACGGTCTTGGATCTTCTCTTACTTTTGTAGGGGATTACTAAACATCAAGTGAGTCATCTGGTAATTTCGTCACTTAATATTTAAAGCAAAAAAAAAAATTGGCCGGTCAATACGTCTCTTAGATATCAAAAAAAAAGTAATTTTTCGGAAAATCTTATTTAAAACACATCCAGCTGAAAATTTCAATCCAATATAAAGTTTTTTTATGTGAAAAAGTACGGATCCAGCAGATGGCACACCTGGTGTTAAGTGGTAAAGTCTGCGATTTTGGTCCTCACCTACCTAGGTACAACAAGACCCAAGTCGCATCGTAAGCGCCCGTAACTCTGAGACGATGGTGGAATGTCTCGTGTGCCCGTAATTACATCGGCGACCACACCTTTAAAAACGGGACACAGTAACGCGAATGCACTACTGCTTGGCGGCCGAAGTGGGTATGAAAGCAGTACTTCCCCGAACTTGGAACAAGTTCTAATGCCTGTGAAATGATGCATTCTGAATCCAAACCACGTTAGAATATATGATTCGGAATTCGGAATATCGTTTTGATTTGCTCACATTAGAAACTGCTTCTCTGCCAAATGTTTAGTTGTCGTAAACACAGGTATTTCTGAGTCTCGTTTTCCATCCACGATTTTGAATTATTTCCAGCGTCAAATATGCTGGTCATGTGTTAATTTTACATTAGTAGTTGATATACTAAAAGTATATAAGGGAACATTATATATAATTCTGAACGTCATACTGTCATAATATACGTCATATTATAGAAATATCTTCATGATTTTTTATATATATATTAAAAAACATTTTGCATCAATTTACAAGACATAATAATTACAATATACATTGAAAGCAATCGAGCTATCTAACGATCGTTTCCAATAACATATAGATAGCTCAACTGATCCAATTCACTGGATCACTTCACTTGCTTCTGATACTCATGGACCTAGTCGACCAAGAAAGGCTTAATAAAAAGGAAATAATATTTTCTCACTTCTACATTGAACGAATGAAGAAGTCGACTGAAACAGCTTATTTACCATGAATTTTTTTAACATGGAATATTCAATTTATGGAAAAAAAATGTTAATTTTGATGTGAAACATCTATAGCCGCACGTAAAACCGATTTCTGGTTTGGCGACGCGTCGCCACGGCATGAGCGCTGATTGGTCCGTTCAAGGTTACGACAAATCATAAACATTATTAGTGAGGGGGTACTTAGTTTCTTACAAAATAATGTCGATGTTTCATATCTGCCAGGCGTCCCGTGACGGCTCACATTTTTTTTTTATTCTTCATATTATGTTCTGACCTGAACAGTCGACATATTCGTTTTAGAAAATTGACTATTCTTATTAAGTATATAAGTAATGCTTTTAGACATTTCAGTCTTTTTGCTTTTTACGGACAGAAGTAGTTTAATTAGCATTTTTAGTAACAGTTCCATCGTCAATCTTTAAACTACTATAGCTTCTACCTATTTAGCTCCTGCGAGTACTGTAGAATATTTTGATACAGATAATTTACAAGCCACTAAGGCTGCGTCTAACACATCCTAGTTATTTTATTTATTATATTTTCCCTGTTTTGAAATTTGTATTAAAAACAGGAAAATGCAAATAGGGACAAATGACTCTGAATAGGATAATAAAGGTTAAACGCGCAGAGATACTTATGGTAAATGATAAAGTATGGCCCAAGTTTGTTTGCCACAAAAATGGTACATTAATGTAGGACTATTCCAAGGTATAATACAAGGTAATAATATTGGTGGACAATTCACATAGCACCATCTAGCCCCAAACTAAGCATAGCTTGGACTATGGGAACCAGACAAATGATAGAATACATATATACTTTATTGTAGTTACATACATTTAATACATATTACCCAGACACAGAATAAAACGTATTACTGTTCGGCGGCTAAAAATGGTGCGGTGGGCAGTACTTCCCGGTCGAACGAACTACAAGTTCTACTGTCAGTAGTAAAACTGACGTTTCCAAGTAATTTATTTTAGAATTCAATGGGAGTAAAGTTTCGTCTAGGACCGAAGTCCATGCTTTTTATCACCTGCTAGTTTTGCCGCCAAATAACATTAATATTATTAACTAGCAATTGCCCGCAACTTCGTCCGCGTGGAATTCGGTTTTATCATGCACCCCTATTTTACCTCTCGGACAAGTAGCCTAAGTTACTCCTTGTTACATCAGCTATCTGTCAGTGAAAGTCCCGTCAAAATCGGTCCAGCCATTTCAGAGATTAGCCGGAACAAACAGACAGAGGGACAAAAATTTGAAAAAATCTTATTTTGGTATATGTACCGTGTATACATATGCACTTAGTAAATAGTGGTATTTAATATTACAAACAGACACTCCAATTTTATTTATTTGTATAGATATATACGCCCCTGGAAACAGTAGAGACGTCATAATAAACCTGGACAGAGCTCGACTTGTATTTTGTTTATGAAACGATATATTGGATTGGCTCTTGGCATCGCGCGCGAGAAGGTGAATCACTATTCAAAATCGTCTTCAAAACATTCAATAATGTTTTAGTTAAATAAACCCATCGGTCACTTAGGGCGTTACTTTTTCACACGAAATAAAATAGCATTCATGAGCAGTAAAACTCGCCAAGTACGTCCGGGAAGTACTGCCACCATGCCCATTTCTGCCTCCAAGCAGTAACACGTTGTTCTGGTTGGAAAGGTGTGGTTGCCGGTGAAATTACAGGCGCGTGAGACATTTCACCTACACGTCTCAGAGTTACGGGCGCATACGATGCGACTTGGTTCTTGTCGTACCTAGTAAGGGAGGACCCAAGTTGCAACGGTTGTTATGGGCAGAGGTTACCACTTACCACCTGGTGGGCCGTCGGCTCGTTCCGTAACTATAATATAAAAAAAAAAATGGAAACCCAGTCTAAACGGCTGTAATTAAACCGTATTAGATGTAATTCTCGTTGACTTTATGCTCCGAGACGTGTAACATAACATTGCTAAAATCGTTGATTTGGCTGCATACACTGGTATAGTGGCAGTACTTTAACGAACGAACTGGGCAAACATTCTGTTGCCTGCAAAATAATGTTAATTATTTAACCCTGTCTTCTCCGCTGTAGGTCTTGGGTTCGATTCCCACCCAGGGCAAATATTTGTCTGAAGATCGGACAAGTTATTTTTTAATTCAAGATATTTATCTTATTATTGACTGGCCTCATAGCTCCGTTGGTTAGTAACCTTTCTGCGCTGTAGGTCGTGGGTTCGATCCCCACTCAGGACAAACATTTATGTGACATTTGTAACATTGATGTTTGTTCTGTGTCTGAGTGTTAATGTGTTATATGTATGTATTTACAAAAGAAAAGTATATAAGTATCATATCAGTTGTCTGGTTCCATTGATACATGCTATGCTTAGCTTACTTTGGGGCTAGATGGCGCTGTGTGATATGTCCACCATTATTTATCTTATTATTATGTAATACTCCAGGTGTAATTCACCAGTCGATCAGTGACTTGAATTCCCGCGGTGCCGGCCGCGAATAGACACCGCTCGTTTTATTTTTACCTCGTAAATGTCAAAACGGCCCGCGGACAATTGGGTCGAGTTATCAATGCGGTCGTTTTGTGTTGGTCCGTTTACTGCTTAAATACCTGACGAACCATAATAATATTAATCTAATATATAAAATTCTCGTGTCACAGTGTTTGTAACCAAACTCCTCCGAAACGGCTAGACAGATTTTTATGAAATTTTTTGTGTATATTCGTCAGGTCTGAGAATAGGACGTAAACTATCTTTCATACCTCAAAATTTTTATTTTTGGACATTTTTAAGCTATTGCATAGCTTCTATCGCGGGCCTTGAGCGTGGAGACCGAATCCAGAAATTCCGTAACAAAAAAAACCTAACACCCCCCACTCAGACCGGCACAGCGGTGATACTTTTTAGTTCCATCTATCGATAAATACCAGAACTTTTAATGACTTTTTGAAATATCACGCGCAATAGCTTTACCGCGGCAGTCTCCGAGTGCCACACGTCTTTTTTTTATGATTCAGCTTTAAAAATACATACAACCCTAAATTTCCACCTTCTACCAACAACCCCTATTTTTTATTACGATATTAGTACTTTAATAATATTTTTCAACCCTCGGTGGTCGATTACTTTTTATGGCAAAACGTTTGAAGGGTCAGCTTGTAATATTATAAACGTCAAAGTTTGTATGGATGTTTGTTACTCTGTCACGCTCAAACGGCTGAATGGATTTGGATGAAATTTGGTACCAAGATAGCTTATATCCTGGATTAGACTGGCCTCGCGGCTCAGTTGGTTAGTAACTCTGCCTGTGTAGGTCGTGGGTTCGATTAACAATTTTTTTCTTACCGTATTTAGATTTACTTAGATTTTTTATCATAAATGCTACCACACTAACTTAAGGGCATCACACTTACATATCCACGTAATATTATTATTTCTTAAGAATGCTTACACATACTTCGTTTAAAACAGTAAAACAATCGGTTCTATTTATGTATATTTAGTGACAATTTGTCTCATAATAAACGCTTATTAACAGAAAGGGTCAGAGCCGTTATTGGCGCAAATTACATAAGGGCGAAATTATTTTAAGATTAGGTCATCCTCAGTCGGTGAGTCAGGCATTCCGACGGCCGCGGGAGAAAGTAAAGGGCATTGTTTGCCGGGATATAATTTTGTATCGTTTTTGTGGAGCAAATATGCGGACAGGAAAACGGCGCAGATGAGATCACGTTCAGAGCAGATTTGCTTGTTTTTCGTGTGAATAATTACGGAACGAGGCCGATGGCCCACCTGATGTTAGACGGTAACAAAGTACGTCTTAATTCAACTCTACTGTGGAATGGGAAGACCCCGCATGATATTTATATTACTATTTACTTAGCTTACTTTGGGGATAGATGGCGCTGTGTGAAATGTTCTTCAGTATTTATTTATTTATATTTCATTTCATCGGTAACAAAACCTTTAAAATCGGAATACAGTAGGGCGTATAAGTAAGGTACTGCTTCGTTGGCAGTAGTACCCCGGACGAAACATGGCACAAACTCTACTGACTGGAAACTTTATAGGTTACATCCAAATATCAGCAATATATGTAAATTGTAATACAGTTCGAGGCATAGTTATGTGTTCTTCGTGAACCTGTGTGTGGTCTGGTGTCATGTGGCAAGAGCATTGTAACACAACCTACCATTTACCACAGATTATGTTGACCACGTACAGAACTCTTTAAAATATTGACATAATTGCCTACAAAAATGTGTTGCCATTCTACAGAAACAAAAACTTAGGGTTTAAATACTAAAAAGTTTACCGTTCATAATGCTTGGACTAGATACTTATTAATTTATTTATGATTAGATTTATTACTGATTATTATAAAACGAAAAATACAAAAAAAAAACAAGCGGTCTTTATTTATTTTTATGGATTATAACAAACAAACACTTTAATTAAAAACTATATAATTCCAACACATATTAAGATATTCTGCCAGAAATAGCCACACTATCAATCATCACACAATAATTTAGACATTCGCTGCACACTTCTTTCCACATCAAACAGTGGTATAGTTGCCAAAATGTCTTATTTTATCTCTATGTCGATATCGGAAAGTAATTATATAATCGATTGGCAACGCAAAACTTGCATAATCGATTCTATTAACGATCTACTAATTATCAACAATCAATAATATCGATCTTTATAATACTGTGTGATTTTGGAGGTTTATCTCTACATCTTCAGGCTTTCTTAGCCCAGCTAGGCATAGGACTCTCCTAATATGCGCTCCTGATCTCAGTCTTAGGCTGTCTGCCTCCACTTCATCTAATATCAACCTCTTCACAAAAAACTATGTCTACCATGAAACACACTTGTCTTCAAAAACCTGGTCATATTTCGACTAGTTTTGAATTGTCCGTAGAAACACTGGCAAAGAGTTCCATTCCGTTCGGCATATCTGCACCAAAGGTTATCTTCATTCTGTTAGTTTATTCATCAGCATCAGGCGCAATACGTTTTGTATTTAGCAACAAAGTGTTATGTGATTTTAAAATAAAAAAACAGCTCAGTGATCTTAAAACCTTTCTCTTGATTATATCAAGAGGCTGTGATAGAGCTTAACAAATCTTTTACGCGAATTGGTAAAGAATGAAGAACTTCTCTAAATACTTGCATCAAAACAGTGCCTAATCGACATTTAAAAAAAATGTGTATAAATTTCGATTCAGTGCTTTTTTGATTAAATAATATGAAATGAAGTGGAAATATGCAGTGGTCCGAGTAGCAACGAAGATATTGGGAATTAATAATCAGAAGTACAGGATTCACAAACGGAAGAGAATGGAAGGTAGAGTAGTCCTTGGCTTTACTTTTCAAAGTAGAAATCTGTTCTTATTGCGTTGTAGGTCGTGGGTTCGATTCCAACCATGTATCATATGTATGTATTTACAAAAAAGTATAAGTTTTCTAATAGTTGTCCAGATATAAATTTTTCTTCTTCTATACCTAACCTTTAAATCAGTAAACACATTCGTCCAAATTCGCACAAGTCAGTTTTTCTTCAGTATTTTGTTGTGAGTTAGTTAAAGATTTCATTAATATTGTTTATAGCGATATGATTTCAATACATTATTATTAGAATTATGAAGGGTCCCACCCGCGTAAATATTTTGTAACTTTGTTATCCATACTTTTGTGTTACAACTATGTAACTTGGTCCCGGCTCCCGGGGAGACTGTATGTAGCTCGCGTCAAAAAGCGAAGGCAGCTGCAGTAAACGCCAAATAAATGATCCAGTATAACGTGGAGAATTTATGCTAATTACACTAGCAACCCATTAACTAAAAATATATCAAATATATTATCTAAATATGTTGCCAGTACGTCCTACTGGCAACACATGAAACAGATGTCTTGACCTACCCACACGTCCTGCGTAGGACAGAGATTGATTCTAACAATTTCCAGATTAGTAACTATAGGGAAGTTTACGTGACCTAATATTAGGTCTAATATTAGGTTAATATAAGATAAACGTGGAGTCACTCAAAAGATGAAATCGTTACGAAAGAGGTCCTCCATAGCCCCTAGCTGACGTGACCTGACATTTGGATCCTTAGACGTAGGAAATCGACACTTTGTTCCTTTGCAAGAAAAAAATGCAAATGCATTCTCACATGTAAATAAGTAGTAGGCGATTAAAAAGCCCTTGATGGCAACACAAAAATAAATCTTGAACTACCCACATCTGTTAGTGGGACAAGGATAGATGAATCCGACAATATCCAGTTTCGTATAGGGAAGTTTACATGACCTACATAGGTATGAGACTGGCGGTATGGTCACTCGTTATTAACTATTTTGGGAAAAACAGTGACATTTGTTCTACAATATTACATCAGCGTTATGTATAATAACAGTGCCTTGTTTTATATTTTAAATGGCCGGCTGTCTCCGGCGTTGATTCCTTATCTGTCGCACTGAAACTGTGCAATATCCGGGGTAAAAAGGATAAAAGAATAGAATTTTTTGTTGCAAGTGAAAAATATGTTATTTTAAGCATTTTTGATTGCATGAAATTTGCAACTGAAGTTGATTCGGTTCCCCCGAGCGACTAGAGTATAATTTAAAATTTATAATTTTGATAATTTTACCAGTACGATTAACGAGGAGGGTAATAAATGATAATAATAATAATGCTTTATTTTACACCATGAACATAAAAAATAGCAAAAAATCTTAGGCACTCGTAGTACAATGGGCGGTCTTACCGCTATAATGCGATCTCTTCCGACAACCTTGTTGAAAAAAGAAGGGAGAAAATGTTTGTATATATAATGTATAAATCGTGCGACAGTAGATACTTAATGCTTCCCGTGCGAAGCCGGAACTTTTCTCATGAGAACGAATCTTAATTGTTATTTTAAAAATCAGCAATCAGGAAGAGTTATACTTAGACATCCACTGAACGAAATGTGAAGTGCTGAAGTATTGTCCACTGTGACATAACGCGTCTAAAATTAGCCAATCGAACGTTGCGTGCGCGTGCGCCGGCGCATCGTGCAGGTGGGTCGAGTTGCCAGGACACACGCTAATTAAACTCCCCAAATTTCGGGTAATTTACAGTTTCCAAAATATTAGTAGTGTTAAACACATATTTATGTATGCTTTTATAACAGTGGATCATATGTTTATTTGTTGTTCGTTTACCTGAACTGAATTGAACCTGCTATCACTGGAATCGATAATTGCATTAGTCAGCGCATTGCCGAGTGGTGCTTATCGGAAGATATTGCAACGTTCGCAGCTCGTATACACATCAAACGGGCAGTTCTGATGTTTACATCGACTGGAGGGGAGCTGGTTTGTATTTGCAACCTAACAAATATTTGCTAAGTGCTGGGAATTTCGTAATCCAGAAATAAACCTTTCAGAACATTGCTCACGCAGAATCTCACACGAGGCATTCTTCTATTCTATTCGAGTCACTGGTTTTCTAGATGTGGTGAAAGGATTTTAAGTGCGCCTCAAAGAGGCTCCTTTCGTGTACTTGACGCATGTCTTCGAATTTTTAGTTCTAGGACATATCAGTTTCCTCACGATGTTTTCCTTTGTTGAGAACGTGGTATAACAATATATAAAAAAAAAAAAAAAAAAAAAAAAAAAAAAAAAAAAAAAAAAAAAAAAAAAAAATAACGCACATAAATATTTCAATCGAAAAACTCATAGGTGCACGTCGGGATTTGAACCGGCGACCTCCGGATTGAAACTCGGGGTCAGTACCACTACACCACCACGCTCTCAGTCAAGGTATTGAGGTTTGAATACAGTTGTCCAAAATTACTGCCATCAAACCCATTTCTGTCGCCAGCAGTACCTAATGCATTCGCGTTGTGTCCCGGTTTGAAAGGTGTGGTTGCCGGTGGAATTACAGGCATATGAGACGTTCTACCATCACGTTTCAGACTTATGTGCGCATACGATGCGGCTTGTGTCTAGTCTTACCTAAGTAAGGGAGGACCTGAGTCATATTACTTTGTTACGGGCATAATTAACCACTTAACATAAGGTGGGCCATCAGCACTTTTTCATTTCTTCATTTCATATTACTCAAGAATAAAATTCTCTTAAATGTCTGAAATTAATTAAACTAACTTTTTCTAGATAACATTTTCTTTCCGTTTATTTATTAAGTATGTATATAAAAAAATTGCCTTGGAAACCTTCACAATAAGGAAACCGGTCCTTTTCCCAAATCAGGAACTTAAATTATCTATTAACGTTCATACTAAGAGGAATAATCAGTTCAATAAAAAAAAACTCTCTTTAGTTTTTAAATGCGTTTACATAAATATAACTTACTAATAATGTACATTTAATACTTTCATTAGCTTATTATTATTACTATCAATATTCCTCAGATATCTAATTTAATCAATAAATACAGCAAAAGTAGTCGCAGGTGTTAAATTTTTACATCAAAACACGATTAAGTGAAAGTATTATTGAAATAAGCCGTCAATATGGAATTTACGACGTTTTTACTTCGTTTGTCTTAACGTCGCTAAACGGGTGTATTTTAAACATAAGCATATCATATTTTGCTTAGCAGTATGTCGAGGTCGTTTTAGTTGCAAAACCGTGTTGTCTGCCTACCCTTCCGGGAAACGTGCGTGATTTTATGTATGTATTTTGGGGGGCCAAGTTGCTCGCGTCCGTAAGTGATTACCCTTTGAATCTCTACACGTGTCCCCCGGGTGGTGCGAAAGGAGCGACCCAAAGTAGCAGTAGAACTTGTGCCAAGTTCGCCCGGAGAAGTACTGCCACCACACCTGGTAATCCGCCGCCAAGCAGTGATGCACTCGTGTTGCTGTGTTCCGGTGGAAGGGAGTGGATGCCGGTGAAATTGCAGGCGCATGAGACGTAACATCCCCGTCTCGGGGTGATGGCCGCAACGCAAGACTTGAGTCATCTCGTACTTTGGTGGAGAGGACTTGAGTATTGCTTTTGTCTATGGGCGGCGGTTACCACTTAACATCAGGTGGGCCGTCAGCTCGTTCTAACACCTGCATCACAAAAAAAAGACAATTCTGGCGTTATCTACCATTTGTCACGACTACGCGTCCACGATATAATACTAAGTGAAAATTTGTCCGTCGGGGCATCTCTTCGTAGAGATATTGAATCTATACATATGACATGTATCCAATATATAGTTATTAAAAATATGTAAAATATAGGTAACTGTGAAGAAAGTCATATGTTTAAAGATGAATGTTGGATGGATGATGGAGATAAATACTTAACCATTAAACTGAATAAAAGTGTAATATGTACCAGTTAGCTAAAACTGAGTAGCGTGAAGATCTGATGATTATTAATTGGATACGGGTTAGGTTAGAAAGTGTTAATTTAATTACACGAATTATATTGACTGGCCTCATAGCTCAGTTGGCCTGCCTTCTGCGCTATAAATCGTGGGTTCTATTCCCACCAAGGACAAA
Organism: Chesias legatella; assembly: GCA_947359385.1. Lineage (NCBI taxonomy): Eukaryota > Metazoa > Arthropoda > Insecta > Lepidoptera > Geometridae > Chesias > Chesias legatella. The sequence goes on along the minus strand of OX375764.1, from coordinate 12,564,955 downwards.
CATTTGTGCGACGATCATAGGTGTTTGTTCTGTGTCTGAGTGTTGATATGTATTATATGATTGACAAAAAAGTATTTGAGTATTATATCAATTGTCTGGTTCCCATGATACAAGCTATGCTTAGCTTACTTTGGGGCTAGATGGCGCTGTATGAAATGTCCACAAATATTTATATGTTGAATGGCAAATTTTGCCCAGGGTGGGTCAAATCGTATTCTGTCAGTTGTCTGGTTCCCATAGTCCTTGCTATGCTTAGTTCGGGGCTAGATGGCGCTGTGTGAAATGTCCACCAATGTTTATTTATTTATTTTGGTTATCACGCATAACGCAGTTGCCAATTGGTGCATCGGGAGGTATTTCAGATCGTTGTAATGATCTGTGGACTTTTCAACATCCAAACTTAGAATAGCCGTTTCGCCAGCTAACTGACATGTTTGTAAATTGACCGATATTTTTCTGAAACTTCAATCTTCACCTCGACAGGTGAGATTTCGTTGGCTTCAGTTGACCTTGTTGACCATCGAACCTACTACCCTAGATTGTTGGACTGTTATTTAGTCGCCTACTTTCATACGGTGCTCGTCAGAATTTGAACTAGTGACCTCCGGATTGAAACTGGTCCACCACGCAGCATTGTAAGTGCAATACTGCTTTATATCCTAATCTTTTTATCTCCCCTATCATACCTGCTACTATACAAACTTTGGTTACCAATTTCTACCAACTTCTACCACTTTTAATTGAAAGATTTATACAGAAACCGTAGTTTTTTAGAAATTAACCGAGCGTTTATATTTCTCGGAACGTGACCTACATTCCATACGCACGCTTAACCGACTCTTGTATGGTCTGTGGTTAAGTCGTAGTAGCTCTTTTTTAATCTGTACGTGAAGAATGCCGTCGGAAGATGTAGGGTTTATTTTTGTGATGAGTTTTACTATGTCACAATAGTTGGTTGCGATGTTAGTTATATGGTGAAGATATAGATTTATCGTGAGGTTGGACATAGTTGCTAAAGTATCTGGCAACTACGTGTCTCCAACCTTGTTTGCCTAGTTAAGGCCTCATAGTTACTTAAGAATCTGGCAACCTCGCTTGTCGTGCTAAGGCCTCATAGTTGCTAAAGGATCTGGCAACCTCGCTTGTCGACTTAAGACCTCATAGTTGCTAAAAGATCTGGGAACCTCGCTTGTCGAGTTAAGACCTCGTAGTTGCTAAAAGATCTGGCAACTTCGCTTGTCGTGTTAAAGCCTCATAGTTACTAAAGGATCTGGCAACCTCACTTGTCGTGTTAAGGCGTCATAGTTGCTAAAGGATCTGGCAAGCTCGCTTGTCCAGTTAAGGCTTCATAGTTGCCAAAGGATGTAGCTACTACGTGTCTCGAACCTCGCTTGTCCAATTAAGGCCTCGTAGTTGCTAAAGGATCTGGCAACCTCGCTTATCGAGTTAAGGCCTCATAGTTGCTAAATGATCTGGCAACCTCGCTTGTCGAGTTAAGGCCTCGTAGTTGCTAAATGATCTGGCAACCTCGCTTGTCGAGTTAAGGCCTCATAGTTGCCAAAGGATATGGTTTCTGAGTTTGGTTTTTAAATCGGGATGACTGGAAAACAATATGTCATCCAAGTACGAGATAACGGGGAATCATTCTCGTTCATTGGCGATGAAATCCGTTTCTTAGTTTTGCTGCGCAAAGTGATTATAACTTTGGAGCATTCGATAAGTTTCTCTCATTTTAATTGTTTAATGCCGTTAAATGTAATATGCTTTGGCATCAAATTACACTTCCAAATCATATGCTCAAACAAGTGAAAATTCGATCAGAAATATATTATAGTTGATTCATCATCGCTACAAATGACTCGCACACATCACGCATAAGATGATTTGTACAAGCATTCATTTTTCTACACCCTTGTATGTGTAGGGCCAATGAAACTGATCTTTAAGTCAGTTCTGAAACCTATTGAGCCGAATTTTGCAAACAAACGCGTTTGAAGTTTGTGAGAATGTACGTACAGCTGTTTTTTTTTTATTTTAAAATGCTTTGTTTGAAACTAGTTAAGTGATAGAATACTTGAAAAATACTTTTTGTAAATTCATACTACACGTTAACACAAATGTTTGTCCTGGGAATCGAACCCACGGCCTACCGCGTAGAAGGCAGAGTTACGAACTAAGCTGTGAGGCGAGTCAAAAGAGAAGGAAGATATATAATGAAACTATGATATTTTCCTTTACCGTTTTGAGAACGTGGTATGCACACAAATTTGTTAAGCAAAAAACTCGTTAGTGCGCGCCGGGATTTCAACCAGCGACCTCCGGATAGAAACTGGGGGTCAGTACCACTGTGCCACTACCCTCTTTATGCTGCTGTAACTATCACAAGCAAATGGTGCGTCCTACAAATGGTTTCTTTAACCCCAAACCGTATACACGATTTTGACAGCCAATAAACTTTATAGCCGCTCTATTAATAAAAACGTAAAGTTTTGTCGGTCCAAGACACGAATAGATTTGATTTATTATTTTGTTTTTCGTGTGTTTCACTCTTTTGTTCTTCTAATTTCACTCGGTGTCAAATTACGGTTTTACTTGGCCGATTTCGAAAGTGCATTTAAATTTGTAATTTGGTTAGTGGTTTCCATTAGCACGAATTATGTTGATTTTATTCCTTATATTTCGTTTTTTTTGATTATGTATTTAATATTTGTTGGTATCACCTGTCAATAACAATAGCAGTACTTTATTTTAGTGTTTCAAATTTAATTATTTCATTAAAATGAAAAGGAGGAGAGGCGCTCTGTAATTATTACACATTGATCCGAGTGAGCCAGTGAGAAGAGTATCTGTAGTAGTAAGGTCGACAAAGAATGTTTCATATTAAATAAAATATAAATAATATTGGTGGACATTTCACACAGCGCCATCTAGCCCCAAACTATGCATAGCTTGTACTAAGAGAACTAGACAACTGATAGAATACTTATATACTTTTCTGTAAATACATATTTACACCCAGAAACAAAATGATTGGTTCGATTTTCACCCAGGACAAACATTTTTGCGACGAATATAGATGTTTGTTCTGTGTCTGGGTGTTGTATTATGTATTGCTTTGCAAGCTATGCTATGCTATATGCCAAACTTTGGGGCTAGATGGCGATTTGAATTGTCCACCAATATTATTATATTACTAACTGTTGTCCGCGACTTCGTCTGCGTGGAATTAGGTTTTATCACGCACCCCTATTTTACCCCTCAGAAAAGTAGCCTAACTTACTCCTTGTTACGTTAGCTATCTGCCAGTGAAACTAACGTCAAAATCGGTCCACCCATTTCAGAGATTAGCCGGAACAAACAAAATTGTTTTGGTATATGCACTGTGCCTATATGCACTTAGTAAAAAGTGGTTATTTTAATATTACAAACAGACACTCAAATTTTATTTATTTTTAGGTTATTCTTGCTCCAAATACGTGAAGCAAATGCACAGTTGCATTTGGATTCTCGCCAAAATCTTAATGCCGACGCATTGTTCCCTCTGCCCGAGTTAACCTAACATAGACCATTTGTCGTTGGGATTATTTACTCAGATGGTTTGTCATTTAAATATGTATTCCTCATCAGTGATGCACAAGATAATATTCGTGGTTTGAATCGACCGAAATTATTCATTCGAGTTTTGTTCGTCGGTGAAAGATATAGTCAAACGAAATTTAAAAAGTAGTAAATTTTAGTTTTGAAAATCATAAGTTTTCTTATCGAAAGGACTAGCTAAAGTTGTTGTGAATTTATTATTATGACTGTGCTACCGATATATCGAAAAGGTAAATTTTGACTTTAATATCGCAAACCATAGACGTGAAAAAAAAAATGCATGTTGCGATTAAGTCCCGTTTTTAAATTCGTGAATACCTTTTTAAGGGCTTAAGTTTCATTATTTTTTAAATTGACGGATTTAGTTCTGCATTTCTAGTTGCCTCTAGGCTAGCTGATATCCATACAAATAAATAAAATTGTAGTGTCTGTTTGTAATATTAAAATAACCGCTTCATTTTACTAAGTGCATATGGATTGTATACACGGTACCATAGACAACAGCAATACGACTCGAGTCCTCTCCACCAAAGTACGAGACTCAAGTCGCCAAGACGAATTAATATAAATTTTTCATGTCATTCTGTCAGTCATTTCTGTTTTCATGTCATTAGTTAGATATGTGTGTTTTATTTTTGTATCTGTGGATCAAATAACATTATTATTAATATTATTTCTAGTGCACTAGCTATCTTACCGGTTTTGCCGCAGAACGCTAAAAGCGGTAACATCCTGCATATAGAAACGTGAACCCGCATGTCGCGTGACGTGACATACAAACATGGCATCTTGTATTAGAAATTGAACATGTTTCACTTTCGACAGTGTCTGATATCGCCTGCATTTGCATTTCCAGTATTGGTGCTCGGATGTGGTAAGGGAGCCATTTGGGTACCTGTTTGTTAAAACCACTTTATTGAACATAATGTAGTTTTTACGACCTTATGGTAGAGATTGTCGGACCAAAAACATAAATGGAAATACTTTGCTGTATTAAAAATTTCATATGTAACGCTTCATTGATCTTAAAAGCAGTTTTTCTCCTAATTCTTACTTAAATATTAACTAGCTGCGCCCCGCGGTGAGTAATCCCACGGGAACACTGCACTTTTCCGATATCAAAGTAGCCTATGTGTTAATCCAGGATATAAGCTACCTTGGTACCAAATTTCATCCAAATCCATTTAGCCGTTTGAGCGTGAAAGAGTAACAAACATCCATACAAACTTTCACGTTTATAATATTAGTAGGATCAATATATACTATGAAGTTTTGAATTCAAAACTGCGGACATTGTCGGACTTGTTTTATGAAATTTAAAAGTTTTATTTACGAATTGAAGGTTCATTTCACATCCCCCCGCATCGCGACCCTGTTCGGAAGCTAGATCCTCAATTGAGAGACTATATCCTCTCTCTAAATATAAAAAGCATCAACTTTTCAGAAATTCCAGGCGCCTATGATACTCTATAAATATAATAAAGACACAATTTCAAAGATCTTGTGGTTTGAGAAATTTTATTTAACTCTAAAGATTACAAAAAACACTTAAAGATTAAATACCAGTTTTTAAATGATTATGCCAAATGGCGTAGCTAGTAAATTTTCAACTCAAAAGTGCGATATAACTCAGTGACTATACGCACAGAAAAAATGATAAATAGACAAGCTCGAGTTCCAACTAATAAAACATAATGAAGCGGACATAGTAATAAAATTTTCAGTATTAAGAAAGATCTTTTAAAATGTTAATATCATGTTCCAGAGCACAGTACAATGGCACTGGCGACCGCCTCGGCCACGATGGAGTCATCGTCTCTGATCCAGTCAGAGTCGAGGGTGCAGCGGAGCTACCAGGAGGTGCAGCTCACCGAGAGACAGGTCAAGAAGAAGAAGTCCAGGAGGCACAAGGAAGAGGGAACTGTCTCTGTGGTGAGTTCTGCATATAAGCTATCTTGGTACCAAATTTCATCCAAATCCATTCAGGCGTTTGAGCGTGAAAGAGTAACAAACATCCATACAAATTTGCCCCACCTGGTGTTATGTGGTAACCTCGGCCCATAACAACTGAAATGACTTGGGTCCTCCCCTACTAGGTACGACAAGACCCAAGTCACATCGTATGCACCCGTAACTCTGAGACGTGTAGATGGAATGTCTCATATGACTGTACTTTCACCGACAACCACACCTTTCAAACAAGTAACGCGAATGCGTTACTGCTTGGCGGCAGAAAAAGGCACGGTAGCAGTGCTTCCCCGGACGAACTTGGCATGATTTCTACTGTAGTTAGGTCGCAAGTGTGTGGCATTGTATCAGTTATCTAGTTCCCATGTGATTGAGGCTAGATGGCGCTGTGTGAAATGTTCTCTGATATATATTTATTTCTTCTTTCACAGTCCAAAAGCTCTGAGAAGCTATACAAGAAGCTTGGCGCCCAGGCCGACGGGCAGGGCGAGCCCAAGTGCTGCAAATGCTCGCGTCCCGTGTACGCGATGGAGCGAGTGAAGGCCGAGAAGCGAGTCTGGCACAAGGAGTGCTTCCGATGTGTGCAGTGCAGCAAGCAGCTCACGTGAGTCAAGCTGTTACACTGGCCTCACAGCTCAGTTAGTAGTAAACCCTGCCTTCTGTAGGTCGCAGGTTCGATTCCCACCCAGAGCAAATATTTGTGACGATCATTGATGTTTGTTCTGTGTATGGGTGTTATAGTTTTTTTTATAATAATAGTGGACATTTCACACAGCGCCATCTAGCCCCAAAGTAAGCTAAGCATAGCTTGTATCATGGGAACCAGACAACTGATATAATACTTATATACTTTTCTTTTGTAAATACATACATATAATACATATTAACACCCAGACACAGAACAAACATCAATGTTACAAATGTCACATAAATGTTTGTCCTGAGTGGGGATCGAACCCACGACCTACAGCGCAGAAGGTAGGGTTACTAACCAACTGAGCTATTAGGCCAGTCAAGTATTATGTTTGTTATTACAAAAAAAAAGTATGTGTATTTTATCAGTTGTCTTGTCCCATATTAAAAGCTAAGCTTAGTTTCTGGCTAGATGGCGCTGTCCATCAATATTATATTACATTATATATTATATTAAAACGGTCTCTGTCTCAGCATGAGCTAATTATAAACACGTTACAACGCTTTTTCATGATGAATTGACACTCGCACTCCATTCCAGGTCGAGAAGTGTATTATCAGTTGTCTGGTTCCCATAGTACGTGTTGTGCTTAGTTTGGGGCTAGATGGCGCTGAATTGCCCACCATTATTATCATTAATTTATTCATAAACTTGTATCCGACAGGGTAGAGACGTTCCAGAGCGACCACACAACGCTATACTGCAAGCCGCATTTCAAACAGCTGTTCGAACCGAAGCCAGTGGGCGCCCAGGACGAGACAGATGGTACCATTCCAGAACATTCTACATTCATATACAAGACGGGAAATAGCTTGAATTAAGTCATTCGATGCGCAAAACTCATTTTTCCTTTTTAGATTGCAGCCGCATGAGACGTTACATCCCCGTCTCGGGGTGATGGACGCAACGCAATGCGACTTGAGTCATCTCAATCTTTGGTGGGGAGGACTTGAGTCGAATTGCTGTTGTCTATGGGTGGCGGTTACCACTTAACATCAGGTGGGCCGTCAGCTTGTTCTACCACCTACATCACATAAAAAGAAATCCCCAAAGTAAGCTAAGCATAGCTTGTATCATGGGAACCAGAGAAGTTACATTATACTTATATACTTATTTTTTTTTGTAAATACATATATTAACACCCAGACACAGAACAAACATCTATGTTATTACTCAAATATTTGTCGTGGGTGGGAATCGAACTCACGACCTTCAGCGCAGAAGGCAAGGTTACTACCAACTGAGCTGTGAGACCAGTCAAAGTATGCGCGAGTTTTCCCCCACCTCGCCAACTCATCTTAAAGTTGTTTGCGGGCAATTATAACTCATCATTTCCAACTATCTCTCTGTGATTTAATATTTTATATATTTTACAGCTGCCCCCAAAAAACATCAGATGATAATTTCCGAAAATAGTCCAATGGAACTGCCGCCAGATGTCGTTAGAGGTAAGATGACCGGAATTCTCCATAATCTATACAAATACATAAAATTGGAGTGTCTGTTTTTAATATTAAAATAAACGCTTTTTACTAAGTGCATACGGATGTATACGGTACATATACCAAAAAAATTTTTTTACAATTTTTGTCTGTCTGTCTGTCTGTTTGTTCCGGTTAATCTCTGAAATGGCTGGACTGATTTTGACGGGACTTTCACTGGCAGATAGCTGATGTAACAAGGAGTAACTTAGGCTACTTTTCCGAGGGGTAAAATAGGGGTGCGTGATAAAACCGAATTCCACGCGGACGAAGTCGCGGGCAACAGCTAGTATATGTATAAGCTTTACCATAAACCTTCTCTCCACCTTTACATAATAAACAGCCATATCAAACGGGCCTCTTATGTTGGTTCCACTAAAGACTTGTAAAGGAGGACTGTCCTGACGTCCTGACAAAAACTATGGCAATAATAGATAGATAGATAGATAACACATTTATTCGGCACACAGGACACAAATACACAAAAGAGCGATGACTAAAAATAACAAACATGAAAAAAAAAAACCTACTAGGTACGACAAAATCCAAGTCGCACTATATGCGCCCGTAACTGAGACGTGTAGGTGGAATGTCTCATTTGGCTGTAATTTCACCGGCAACCGCGCCTTTCAAACCGGAACCGGAAATGAGCATGGTGGCAGTACTTCCCCGGACGAACTCGGCGTGAGTTTGAATAAGAGAGTTTTAACTAACAATAAAACTTACCTATTATTTTTCCAACGATATCCGGAATCCATCTTGAGTCAAGCCTCTGTCTTTTAGCATTCGTAGGTCCTAGCTACTTCCTCCCTTATACTTCCGGCGCCACCGTCATCCGGTTTTGACGGGTAAGATGGCGGCGTCCGGTATGGCGTACAGATTTTACTTCATTATACTCACGATGTACCAGGTAGGTATTACCTGGATTCCGGATATCGTTGGAAAAATAATAGGTAAGTTTTATTGTTAGTTAAAACTCTCTTATTATTTGTTCCGAGACGATATCCGGAATCCATCTTGAGTGATGTGTTTGTTATCTCCTGGTAGCCTTAATTTATTTTACAGAATGTTGACGCTATAATGTGTTACGCTAAGAATAATAAAATTATATGGAAAGAACTTTTATTAGACACTGAAAATTAAAAATACCACTTAACCAGTAATTAAATTAACGCACTGGTTCAAAGAATCTTGATAATGAAACAGGATTGGAAGGGTCCATGGATTGATTCGCTACTTCCTTCTGATAATATGTTCTGAAAGTATGCTCCTGTCTCCAATTTCCTGTGTCGAGAATTTGATCAATAGGAAACTTTTCCAACCAATTTAGCGATGCTACAGCTGAGCGCACAGAGCCCGGAGAGGCTTCTACACCAGCGTCTTTCAAAACAGACTTGACCCAACCGCCGATTACGGTTTTGGAAGCTGGTCCTGGTTCCCCTCTAGTAGTTATAAATAGCACCGAATGCCCATTTAAATTTCTACGACTTTGTGAAGTCTTAATTAACTGGCGAATCCAATATACGCAATCAAGGTTCTTGTTCTGATGTTTTTTCAGTCTCCATCCAGATTGCCTATAGTTTATGTTGTCGGTTTTTGATCCAAAACAAGGCCAGAGTACAATTGCGTTACCTTCATCTATGCAGTCCTCAGCGCCGATACTCAGCAGAGTCAGGTCATGGACTCGTCGCCCCGAAGCTAGTAACAGTAAGATGGCGCAGCGACGGGATACTTGGTACAAGTTATTCTCGTCTGGTGCATTGTTTTCCAAGTATTGCAACACATTTTTTGCACTCCAAATAGGCGGCTTCAATTTTTTGTTCTTTGCGACTGAAATACCTTTAAGAATATGTTTTATGAAAAAATTTGCCGACAAAACATTACCGGATAAATTGCTAAAGGTGGCAATTACGGATTTGTGTACCAGTATAGTCCGATAAGCCAAACCTTCATCGTTATGTAGATGTGCTAGGTAACGAGCAACTTGTTTTGGAATTGGACTCTTGTACGAAACGTTATTACCGACGCACCATGTCTTCCATTTATTCCATGCAGGGCGGTATGTATTTAGAGTGGATGTCCGCCAGCTCGATATTAATAAAGATTTTTCTTCTACCGACCAATTTTTTATTTCATCTGTCCACCCAAAATCAGCCATGCTTCCAAAAGAATATCTTGAATTTCTGGAGGATGTATCCCGGTTCTCGTGTCGATCAAAACTTGTGGAAGGTTCGGAATTCTGTAAGGATCTTGAATTGCTCGGACTTGAAGGTCTGGTCGCCAAAATACCCTGTTCCACTTGGGAGCTATCAGAATGTATCGACCTCTGGATGTGTTCAGGTGAGATAGTACCTGAGGTATCAAGTTCGGCGGTGGAAACACCCATGCTAGCTCGTAGTCCCAACGACGAAGAAACGCATTGTGAAATACGGCTTCTTGGTCCTGTACATCCAACGATACATACCTCATTGTCACGTGTGCTGTCCGTGATGCAAACAGGTCCACTTCCGGTTTCCCCCACAATTTGAATATTATCTCCGTTGCCGCTGGCATCAGGTGCCATTCCGGACATATCTTGCCACGTGATAGAGCATCTACTTCGCAATTGAATCGGCCGGGGAAGTATTGTGCCGTGAGAGATATATTTAACTGGTCCATTACCAGTAATAGCCTCCGAGTCAGATCTAGAAGTTTCGTCGATTTGGTCCCACCTTCCTTGTTGATATACGCCACCACAGTGCGGTTGTCCGTTTGCAATAAGATGTGAGCGTTGTGCAAATGGGTGCTTTCTCGCTGGACAGCTGCATAGACGGCAAACAGTTCTTTGAGGTTGACATGCCATGATTGTTGTTGTGCTGTCCACTGACCGGACATCTTCGAGTCTCCCAATTGAGCGCCCCAGCCGAAGTCGGACGCATCCGTGGTGAGCAGGTGCGAGATTGAGCTTGTATGTATTGGTAGTGAGCTCCGCACTGCTTCGGACCACCATCTCATCTCTGCAAGGACAGTGTCTGGCAGTGCCACCTGCTGGTAAGGATGTTCTTTGGGTAGATATCGAGTGTGATATTGCATGGTTCGACAGTGTCCTCTGCGCACTACAAACGAAGCGAAGTTGAGTCTCCCCAGGAGGGACTGGGCCTGCCTGAGGGACCAACGACCTTTGGACATCTGACTGAGAAGTGCCCTGCGTAGCGTTAGGCACTTCGGTTCCGACAGAGACTTCGTGTTGAGTTTGGTGTCCCATGTAATGCCCAGAAATTCTAGGCGTTCGCGTTGGGTCGGAACCAGAACAGACTTGTCCGTATTGATAGTCCACCCTAGTTGTCTCATTAGGTTTACCATGAAAGCGATGTGTTGTTTCAAAAGCTTGTGGGATTGGTCCACCAGTAGAAAATCGTCTAAATATACTACGCACCGTATATTGTGGCTTCTTAGGTATTCGGCTATCCAGTTTGTCAGCGAGGAGAACGTCCGTGGTGCTGACGAGAGGCCAAACGGAAGGCAGCGCATCTGGAGTAGTTGACCACCGTAACTGAGCCTCAGGAACCTCCGATGCTCCTTGGCTATGAGCAGATGGAAATATGCCTGGCTGACGTCTACCTTCACCATCCAATCCTCGCTCTGCAAAAAACTTGCCATCCGAAAGTGACTGAAAAGCTGAAAGCCTTTTAGATTGACGAAATGGTTCAATCGCTTCAAATTGAATATAGGGCGAAACGAACCATCTGTTTTCGGAACAAGAAAGAATTTCGATAGGTAACTGGGACTTATCTCTGCTCTTTCGAGTACTTGAGTGTCCAGCATATTGTTTATTAGCTGAGTCATATGAATATTCTTTTTTGTTTCGTATTTTTTCATTAGAGTCTGATTTGGATATACTAGGGGCGGTTTCATCACGAATGGAATTCGTGCTCCTTTCAGAAGTTTGCATACGTGTTTGGGAGCACCTAGATTTTCCCATACATGCGTATACAGACTTAGACAACCGCCCCAAAATGCAGTCGAGTCATGCACGATTATATCTTTGTGGTGAATGAGATCTGTATTTCTTACCCTTTGTATCCATTCGTTGCTTGTTTTTGGAATCTGCATTGGCAGATTTATTATTTCTCGATGACTTCGCGTGACCTTTGGACTTGTTCTTGGTGGCATTTGATCGAAAAAAATTATTACCTTGCTTACTCGTCGATGGCTTCGGTTTATCATACGCCCGCCTTTGGGTGGTGGATGCGGCGACTGTAGTCTGATGTGTCATCGGCTGAAAGTAAGCGTCTAGTTTTTGTGCCCCCCCAATTTTTTGCAAGTACCCTGCAAGCATGTCGCTATCAAATAAATCTTCCTCACTGGGTGGAATTTTTTGAAGGGCCCCATAATGATATTCCTCAGGAATTTGTTTCAACAGCGATTCCCTGCGCATGCTAATACAATCAGCTCGTCTACCACAAGCAATTTGTAATATATCATCGGTAACCTTTGTATAGTTCGAATCTTTACCGAAGCTATGTTCGATTTTATCAAAAAGCGTCCTTGGTGTAAGTGTTGCGCTATTCTCATTAGACCAATCTACTAAACTTTGCAAGGTAGCGCGCAATTCATCCTTCTGTGTCAGAATAGCATTTGATAACGCTGCGTATGTTCTCTCTAGTAGATGTAAACGATCATCGTTAGAGTTGTGTGCACAAAAACGCCTCATTTCATCATTAATATTTAGTTCCACAAAACCGGGGGTAGTTAAATATTTTTTCTGTGCTTCAGAAAAACGAATCGATTGCCAATCATTGCATTTAAATCTTTGTAGTTGAGATATTTTTTCCAAATGCTTACTATCGGTTTTAGGAAACGGCGGATCTTTTAATGTAGTCGATAAGTCTGATAACTGAAGCTGTTTTTTATCTATATCATTTACGCCTTGCGGGGCACGCAACCCTAAATCATCTGTTGTACAGTTTGTAGGTTTGCTCACCGTTTCGATCACTTGTGAAGGCCCCGCCTCGGTCCGTTGCTCATATTGTTGAGAAATCAAATCCGTCAGAAAAGCCACTTGCTGCGATAAGAATTCGTAATGGACATCACTTACTTGCTTCGAACGTTTTGATTTCCCTCGCTCTGAGCAACAGTCTTCTGATGATGAACTACTCGTACTTTGAGAACGAATCCTTTTTCGAGATCCATGCTCTTTAGAAGTATCATTTTGTTCACCATTTTCGTTCTCCATAATGAAGGGAGGGTTTATACTTTTGTTTGAATTTCCAATTTAAAAATTAAATTCAAATATATTTGCTAAGACGTCTGAACTGTAGGAAAGACGACGCTATAATGCAGTAAAATCTGTACGCCATACCGGACGCCGCCATCTTACCCGTCAAAACCGGATGACGGTGGCGCCGGAAGTATAAGGGAGGAAGTAGCTAGGACCTACGAATGCTAAAAGACAGAGGCTTGACTCAAGATGGATTCCGGATATCGTCTCGGAACAAATAATTGTAATTGTATTTTGTATGTGATTCTGTTGGCGGAACGAGCTGACGGCCCACCTGATGTTAAGTGGTAACTGCCGCCCATAGACAACAGCAATACGACTCAAGTCCTCTCCACCAAAACATGAGATGACTCAAGTCGCATTGCGTTGCGTCCATCACCTCGAGACGGGGATATTACGTCTCATGCGGCTGCAATTTTATGCCTGTATTATTTTGTAGTGAATAATGTGCAAATAACAATGATGTGTGTCCCCCCCACCCCGCACAGCGTCGGACAAGCCCGAGCTAGGTCTGGAGGAGTGCACTCAGCTCGACGTGAAGTCTAGATTCGAGATGTTCGAGAATGCGGGCAGGCGCGAGCAGCCGCGCGCCCCCTCCCCGCCCCCACACAACAAGGAGCGCTCCAAAGTGCTGCTCGCCAAGTTGGCCAAGTCAGTCTCCTACAATATGAACATACAAACAAACAAAAGTTCATTTAAATAACATTTTTTTTAACAGCGCCATCTAGCCCCAAAGTAAGCTAAGTATAGCTTTTATCATGGGAACCAGACAACTTTACACCTATAACTTTTTCGATTGAAAGATTTATGTGCGCATACCACGTTCTCAAAACTGTGAAGGAAAACATCGTGAGGAAACCGACATGTCCTAGACTAAAAATTCGAAGACATGTTTCAAGTGCACTAAAGGAGCCTCTTTGAGGCGCACTTTAATTCCTTTCACCACACTGTCTCGAGAGAACCAGTGACTCGAACAGAAGCAGACCAAATCTAAAAAATATATATATTCTTGGAACTTACTAAAATACTTTATTCGTAATTAATCCACTATTAAATACATCCTAGTCATTATAAATTAACAAGAACATTTTGATAACCCACAAACATCATAAGACCACTTTCTTTCATGTTTTTTATTTAGCACGGGAACATTAGTTCTATTTTAAACTCTATGACAGGTGAAATTACGGTTCATATTAGTCATGTCCTTCGACCGTTTGGTATCTCTCACACGTGTGTAGTGAGACTTAATCATTTTGGTCCACGGCGTAGTGATGCTGGGAATCATCAGCCGATGATTTTTAGAAACTCTTTAAATGACTAACTTATTGCATCATTGTCCATTTTTGAATCATGCTCTATACAAAGTCAAATTCAAAAACTTTTATTTCCATAGAATTCACAAAGAATACATATACCAATTAATCCTTCTAAAATGGTATAGCGTTTAAATTTTTGATGTTTTTATTTTATTCTATCAGTGTAGTAATGTGGGTAAACTGTCCTAGTAATGACTACCATTTGAAATTAATTTAATGTAAATAAAAGTAAATATATAAAATGTAATGTAAATATATCTAAATTTTGATCAATATGAAAACCAGTTAGTTACTAACTTAATATATGTTTTTGATACAACTATTAACTAGCCGAATAAAATCAGGCGTTAATCCCGGAAACGCAGGGTTTCAGATAAAAAAATGGAGTCGATATTAATTAATGAAATATTTGTATACAGAAGTAAACAATTACTAGTATATAAAAAAATATACATCAATACAAACAGCTTCTTTATACATATATACACCAAATTGAATTATATCATACCTATAGCGTACATATTTTAGTATAGATATAATAACAGATAATTTAAGAGAATCAGTAGTTTTAGTTAAAAAATAATGCCACAAAACCATTAATTCCACTCAAAAATAACCATACACCATTCCCCAGACGGCATGCGTAGGTGTAAAGTATCAAAATATTAAATGCAAGTATAAAAGCACTTGCGTCATTCAAGGAGGCGTCGATTCCGTCTATTTTGGAATCCCTTGAGAACATTTCCTCCAGCGGGGCCGTAAGCGACTTTATACTCTAGTTATTGTACATTGCTGTCTCAGTACCTAGCGCGAATACTACACACACTTTTGTTAGGTCGACGATGAAATTGGTAATTTTATTTATTAATAATATAATTAATAATAATAATAATAAATAATGGTGGACATTTCACACAGCGCCATCTAGCCCCAAAGTAAGATAAGCATAGCTTGTGTTATGGGAACCAGACAACTGATATAATACTTATATACTTTTTTGTAAATACATTCATATAATACATATCAACATCCAGATACGGTGCAAATATGTATGTTCGTCACACAAATTTTTGTCCTGGTCATGGGTTCGATTCCCACCCAGCGCAGAAGGCAGGATTACTAGCAACTGAGCTGTGAGGCCTGTAAAAAATTATATTAATAAACTGATAATATTAATTTGTTGTTAAGCGAAACATTAAGATTAATTAAAGGATAATATAAATTAAAAAAAAAATTCACATGCAAATGATTTGATGTAGCAGAGTACTAAAATGACAACCAGCAATGTATCGAAAACATTTTCAAAGTATCGACTTCATTTCGATACTCTGGGTGAAATATTTTTTCAGTCAGACAGTATAACCACATGTTTGCTACACCTGAAAAGCCACGTTTGGCGTAAACTGAACCTTGTAGGGTTGGGAATAAAGTCCGAAGTACACTTATAGAAAAGTATGGTATAACATTGTATTAATGGAAGTCTGTTAGTATTTTATTATAGTTTAAAGAACGGTGGGGTATCTCGCGGTAGTTTTTTGTACACTTCTTTAATGAGCGGTCGTGTTATGTGGTTTTGACAGTAATTACACATTTTTTGGTGAAAATCAGTGTTAAGTGAGACGTAGAATTTGGCAAAATGTACAGGTGCTTTTTTTATTATTATATTGGCATAGTATTGTTTCTAGTTTGACTGGCCTCACAGCTCAGTTGGTAGTAACCCTTCTGCGCTGTAGGTCATGGGTTCAATTCCCACCCAGGACATATATTTGTATGAAGAATTGTTTATTCTGTGTCTGGGTATTATATGTATGTATTTACAAAAAAGTATATTATTTATATCAGTTGTCTGGTTCCCATGATACAGGCTATACTTGGCTTAATCGGGCTAAATCGCGCTGTGTGAAATGTCCACCAATATTTATTTATTATTTAGTCTTTAATATATTTCTACGATAAATATCATAATTTTTTTATTTATTAAGAAAACCAACAGCATACATAATAATTGAAATAACATTATCCTAGTATAATTATCTAGCCCATTACTGATTTCCCTAAATAGGTACAGTAAAATATATATTAAAAATGAAAATTTTTACACAACAATGCGATAAAATGAAATTAGTTCACAATATGGATTATGTGATGGATTAATACTGTCCTGTCCCGGCTAGGGGTAGGCAGAGAGCACGTTTTCTGCTACGATCCTTACATCTCTCTGTGTCATCAACTATTATCATATAACTCATAAAACACGCAATTTTCACCTAATAAACGTAAAATGTTTGTTGTATTCAGTCGTTCAGTTTGTTTCGAAACTATTACTACCGACTGTGCTGCGAATTAATTTGGGATTTGTATTCTGCGGTCGCAGGTTCAAGGCAAAGGGTATGGACGTGGGCGTGCCGGACGAGTACCTGAACGGGGTGCCCGTCGAGCCAAGCTCCAGCGAACCCGAGGAGGAGGAAGACGGTGGTTAGTCATGTCACCACTAATCCAAAGAGGTCGCTCGTGCAAATGAAAGCGAGTGAATGTCGATGCTAAAGGATTCCAAATGAGGTCGTCCATTGGACTTGACGCCCACCTGATGTTTTTAAAGACCAGTTGTCTGGAAGAGATCGCTTCACAGCGATAAGACCCCCTATTGTATTTGTGTCTTAAGTAGTTTTAACGTTTGTACTGTATCATAATGGTGTACAATAAATAATTTTCATTCATTCAAGACCACAGAAATGAGAAGAGAGTCTTCTAATATAGGTTTAATAAAACTTAATAGAAGAGATTCCGATTCATCAAACTGTAAACGTTTTAATTTAAATAAATAAAATGTTTATGTTAATAATATAAAGTAATTAAATACCTAATTTTTTTACCTATTTAAGTGCTACGATGTAATGATTTTTTTTTCAAATAAAAATAAATTTATTTATTAATATTATTATTAAATATTGACAGATGAAGACTCCGTGCTCAAAAAGTCATACAAGCACACGTCAAACCGCGAGCAGCCGGTCTCCTTCTGCAACATGAGCGAGATAATGAACAGGTTCGAGTCCGGACAGGACTCGGCGGGCGAGAGGCACCGCGAGAGGAAGCAGGAGATACAGAACATACGCAGCAGGCTGTTTATGGTGAGTGACAACTGGGACACAGGCGTATTCTCCACATGCGGTAGTAGTTGGGATTTCTACCACGTACTAATACTACTACTAATACAATTACTGCTACTACTACCTACCACTACTAAAAGAATTACTGCTACTACTACTACTACTCATGCCACTGGCTGTCTCGAACCAGTGTGGTGTAAGGATTAATGCGTACCTCAAAGAGGCTCCTTTTGTACTTGAGACATGTCTTCGGATTTTTTGTTCTAGGCATGTTGGTTTTACGATGTTTTTTTTTCACAGATTTGAGAATGTGATATGCGAATATTTTTTTTTTTACTAAAAACGTCTTTGTTTCTCTGGGACATCCACACTCTCTCATAAATATTAAGTTATATCTAACTGACCTCACAGTTCAGTTGTTAGTAACCCTGCCTTCTGCGTTGTAGGTCGTGGGTTCGATTCCCACCTAGGACAAACATTTATGTGACGAATATAGATGTTTGTCTGGGTTAGGTCTGGGTTTTGATACATATTATATGTATGTATTTACAAAACGTATATAAGCATTATATCAGTTGTCTGGTTCCCATGATACAAGCTATACTTAGCTTACTTTAGAGCTAGATGGCGCTATGTGACATGTCCAGCAATATTTATTATTATTATTTATTGATGTATTCTTTCTATTATAGGGAAAGCAAGCAAAGATAAAGGAGATGTACGAACAGTCAGTCCTGCAAAGCGAACAAGGTGAGACTTATAACTTAATTATATACTACAAACCAGCGCTGCACTGTTTTTTACGCAGCACTATGCTAAGAGTCCCACATATAAAGGTACAGGCGCAGCACATGACAACTTGGGTCTTCCATACCTAAGTAGGGGAGGGCTTAAGAAAACCTGCTTTTGTTATGGGCATGTTTAACATAACACGTACAAACGTACATATTATATTTGGTGCCTGTTCGGACCCTACCTGACCCTCTACAAAGAAACAACCAAGATATCTCACATAATAGATGTTAATAATGTATTATAATGTGAATATTTACAAAACAAAAAAAAATATGTATTCTATCAGTTGTCTAGCTCCCATAGTACAAGCTGTGCTGAGTTTGGGGCTAGATGGCGCTGTGTGGCTTGTCAACCAATATTATTATTAATGAATATCGTCTCCAGGAGTGACGTCAGCGGACAAAATAGCCAAAGAGCTGGACTTGGATGCTGAGAAGTCCCGCGCGATCAAGCAACGCTTCGAGGCTGGAAACTTTAACGATGAGAACCAACCGCCCAAGAACAGAGAAGTTGTGGACACAACACTCTTCAACGACGGTCAGTATTCATTATCAAGTGTCATGTCAGTATATCAACAAAATATTACATAAAACATAAGAAACACAATCAAAAATTCATTGTCATATAATAATAATAATAAATATTAATCTTGTCTTGAGGGCGTGGTGGCCTATATATAAAATTTTATATAATTGTCTTTATATTTTAGTTCATGTAATAATTCTATTTTATAAAAGTTACAAAGTTTAATCCTAAATTCCAGGTATCAGCAAAAAATCTCGTTCCATATTCCTGGAACTGGACGCGAACGCGAAGAACCTCCCGCCCTCCGCACCCGCACAGCAGGAGGTGCCCAAACGCAAGGAGATTGTGAGTCTACCAGGGAACCAACTACTGGCTCCTTATTTTTTTGTTATGTTGTAAGTGACGGAACGAGCCAATGGCTCCTGATGTTAAGTGATAACCGCCGCACATAGACAACAGCAATACGACTCAAGTCCTCTCCACCAAAGTAAGAGATCACTTTAGGCGGCAGATTACCAGGTGTGGTGGCAGTACTTCTCCGGGCGAACTTAGCACAAGTTCTACTGCTACTTTGGGTTGCTCCTTTCACACCACCCGGGGGACACGTGTAGGGATTCAAAGGGTTATCACCTACGGACGCGAGCAACGTGCCCCAATTATGGCACGCCGAGGTTCAGGGATTCAACTTTTGACCCAGGGAGGTTACTCCGCGGTTTTGCTAAGAACCAAACGCCAGAAGCGCCCAGCGTTATAATTATTGTGTTTAATTGAAACTGTTTCGTTGTATCCGGTCAGCCGTTCAACCCGAAGGATTTGGTCCGCGCGGGGGACAAAGTGGAGGAGGTTCGCGTCGAGACGGCGGACATATCGGACCGCTTCCGTTTCTTCGAGACGTACCAGCCGCCGCGCGCGCACAAACAGTTCCGCATCACGCCGCCGCGTCAGCTGCAGGTACTGCTAGCGTTCGTTATTATATATCCTGTTGCTATTTGCTAGCGCCATGTTTATTGTTTAACCTTAAGCACTAATCGCTGTGACGAAACATTTTTGAATGTACGTGTGTTCCATTGACTAGATCAATACACGTGGTAAGTATAGTCTCTTTTCACATCAAGAACTATGTTCGATCCTTTTGGATTTCAAGCGATTTCTCTGGGTTCCGATTTGTGCTGTAGCCGTAGTACATTTATCAGTTTTTAATTTGGCAGTATAGTTTTGTCTGTTATCATGCGCTAGGATGAGAAAAAGATACCGGAAGTTATATATTTAGTCGGTAGCCAACAGAATCATGTAAGTAAATGATTAAATATTTAATTAAGCGAAGAAACAGACCAATAAACGAGAATGGTTCCTCGTTTCGAAGAAATCTTTTTTCCACAAATTTTGATTTATAAACCAAACTACTGAAATTTATATGAAATCTATATGGTACCAATCTGAAAGTATATCCTTTGAATAAAAAAAAGGATTTTTACGAATTCGATTTATAACCGACGTAAAGGTAACGGGTATACAAAAAAGTATTGACTACCTCCTCCTTTTTGTGATGTTGGTTAAAAATAAGATATAGTTAAGATATATAAACAAACTGGTACCCAATGGACAAAAAGCGTAAGCGAGGAAGACCATTCAAACGATGGAGTGATGACATAGCTGCAATAGCATGCAAAACATGGAGTAGAGCTGCTAGAGACAGAGAGAGGTGGAACCAGCTGGAGGAGGCTTTTACCGCTAAGGCGGCCCTTACATAGAAACATTGAACCAATACTAAAATATATTATTTATGTACATAGGTATAATGTAAAAATAAGTCAGTTCAGTTTCTTAAGCATTTCACTATGTAAGTTTAAATAAAGCTATTATTATTATTATTATTAATGTATAATTGTACCTTTATGGAAAGAAATAAGTATTATTTTTTTTATTCTGGCGACAGCGTCCGAAGTCCCCGTCCCCGGAGGTGTACCATGAGCCGGGCGTGGCGCGCAGCGGCGAGCCGGCCGCGGACACCGGGCTGGCCGCCTCGCGCCACACCGCGCAGCGCATGATCAACGTCTTCCGCCAGATGGAGGAGCAGAGAAACGCGCCCGACGAAACCGGTCAGAATCCATACATTATACTATACAGGGGGTTGATACCACAGCTTTAAAGCTTGGGTTAAATGTGGTCTATATATTCTTTGATCTTTCCAAAGCTTTTGATTACGTTATTCATTATGTAACTTGTATCTTGATATGCAATCTCAACATTACAGCATCCAAAATAATCCTACTCACCTTGTACAGTTATATTTATCTAACGGAATCCAAGTAGTTTCTAATGGCTGTGTTATGTCTACTACGGGTTCCGCTATGGACCTTGGTGTGCCACAAGGTTCAGTACTGGGCCCGTTTTTGTTTCTAGTTTATGTCGACGATTTCGCTTTTTTCGTGGAAACTATTTGTTGTGTTTATTGTAGATGAAATATTTGTTTTATACTAAGTTGATTGACATATCTTAAGATAATTACAATGATATAAATGGATCACTGTCGAAAGATCTAGATTGGTTCATGTCGACTAATCTTATCCTTAATTCAAATAAAACTAACTTGATTAAAAATAATAATATTACATATATACATACCGAGTAAAGCCCGTATGTTTGTGGACTTTCTATTATGCCCAATTATGCTGATGGTAATAAAGATTTTGAAATCTTGACTTATGACTGTTTTTACATTGTTGCTACTTAGTTTTTCTAAGGCCGTGTCTGAACTTTGACATAAGAAATGAAATTTGGATAATTATAGCTGTGTTAACATTCGCAGGGCCAAAGCCCCTGAAATGCTTCACGCCCCCGCCTCCGGGGGAGAAGACCCACACGGGGGACACCACCTCCGAAGAGGAGTACTCTTCAGAAGAAGAGTATGAAGAGGACAGCGAAGAGGAACGCAGGAGGGTGATGTACGCGGCCAGGGAACAGGACGAAGCGCTGAAACAGGTTGGTTATTGGATTCTGGCTCGATCTGACCGTATCTACACATTATCAACAAGAGTTTCCGAAGAGCGTTCGAAAAACTACTCAGAATTTTCAGACACTTATTGGTGATAAAGTTTTTTTTTAAACCTTGTTTGGTAAACGAGAGAAAGAATAAATTTATTTACACAAAATGTACACAACACAACATAAAAAGAAAAAAAAATATCGTCGCGTGTTTGTATAAAAAGCCTCGAGCTCAGCGTGTGTAACATGTTACAGCGCTGATTTTCAGCACAAGGCTGCGATGAGGCGACGGCATTTATACAACTACATATTTTTTTATGTTATATAGTTACAGAACGAGCCGACGGCCCACCTGGTAGTGTTAACCTCGGCCCATAACAACCGATGCGACTTGGGTCCTCCCCTAGTTGGTACGACAAAACCCAAGTCGCATCGCGCCCGTAACTATGAGACGTATAGGTGGAATGTCTCATGTGCCTGTACTTTCACCGGCAACGACACCTTTCAAACCGGAACACAGTAACGCGAATGCGTTACTGCTTGGCGGCAGAAATGGGCATGGTGGCAGTACTTCCCCGGACGAACTTAGCGAGGTATACTGCTCTTAAACATGTTTGTGCGCGTTGTGCACCCCAGGCCCAGCAGCTGGCCCGCACCAAGAGCTTCCGCGACCGTTTCGAGAAGTGGTCCGAGTCGGAGCCCCAGCGCGCGCCCGCCGCCGTACACTTGGACCGCGGGGAGCTCGGAGACGACGACGGAGACTCACAGCTCGACACCGCCAAGAGGTTAATATTAATTTACCTAACACCTTTGGCTGAAAACCAGCGCTGGAGTAAAATTACTCGGCATATGCTGAGCCAACCCCTTTTTCGGCACTGGAGGCACAGGTACATTTGTAATATTTCTTTTTTCTTCATGTTTGTTATTTTTAGTCATTGCTCTTTTATGTATTTGTGTCCTGTGTGCCGAATAAATGTGTTATCTATCTATCTAATATTTTTAAAATTTTTGTCTGTCTGTTTGTTCCGGCTAATCTCTGAAATGGCTGGACCGATTTTGACGGATCTTTCACTGGCAGCTGATGTAACAAGGAGTAACTTAGGCTACTTTCCGGAGGGGTAAAATAGGGGTGCGTGAAACGGAATTCCACGCGGACGAAGTCGCGGGCAACAGTTAGTTAATGTAATATGTATGTTGTTCAGCTTGCGGCAGAAGTTCGAGAGCATGAATGTCACCACTAGTAGCGTCTCCAAGACGGTCTCCGCAAAAGTCAACAGATTTGTGGTGAGTACACACGACCGCTTTTACTTTGTCATGTCGTCCACTTAGTTTTTCTTTTTACCTCACTACTTTTAACAACAAAGTAAAAAGATAAGCATAGCTTGTATCATGGGAACCAGACAACTGATATAATACTTAAATACTTTTTTGTAAATACATACATATTAACACCCAGACACAGAAAAAACACCTATTCGTCACACAAGTGTTCGTCCTGAGTGGGAATCGAACCCACGACCTAGAACGCAGAAGGCAGGGTTACTACCAACTGAGCTGTAAGGCCAGTCTAAATAAATTAAAAATAGATGCAACAAGCTTACCTACATTTTTATCTTGAGTATAGGATGTTGTATTGTGTGTCTGTGTGTGTCATCCGCGAATATTGTTTATGAATTAAATAATTGTTTCAGTAACCGCGGGGTGCGCCATCTACTCAAATTACCAAAGTGTTTAACCTGTATCTTAACATTGTAAAGTCATAACTTGCCAGTCGGTATTATTATTTAGGTGTTACATTATCTTTCGACGGAATTTTACCTTAGCTAAGAAATATTTATTATAGGACTGATTTTTGAAGATCTATTTGACTATTCCATCGATACGTCAATCAATGTCGGATGGAAAAACCGTGGGTTCGATTCCCGGGACATATTTTATGGCTACTAGGTTCGTAGTTTGTTTCGATGGGATATTGTCTTAAAATGTTAATCATTTTTTTATGACTTAATCAGAGTGGTATAAATAAAACAATGGTTTCGCGCGCTTACTTGGGTACTACTAAAATACTAAGCACTGCTAAAATAGTGCCACAATTTGTCTAAGTACTTTCATAACGACCTGAACTTAAGTCCAACTTCTATACTAATACATTGACTCTTTTTTTAGCGGTAAAGTTACGGAACTAACTGATGGCCCACCTGGTGTTAAGTGGTAACCTATGTCCATAACAAGCAATACGGCTTGGGTCCTCCCCTACGTACGACAAGACCCAGATCTTACCGCTTGCGCTCGTAACTCTTGAGACGTGTAGGTAGAATGTCTCATGTGCCTGTAATTTCACCGGTTCACGCTCTACTCTCGCCAAAAGCCCGCGCCAACGCTGTCGACGCCATCTGGTAGCAACACCTAAAATATCTAAAAAAAAATATTAATTATTGCCATTACAATTAATAACTATTGGTGGCGTTTGTATCTGCTGCTCCATTGTGTTGCCAGTTTTTAGATAAGTCTTTGCCGGTGTGGCCTAAAATCCATTGTTTTATTTATCAAAGTTAATTTGAAAATTCAAAATTGTTGATTTTCCACATTATTAAAATGAACCCCGATAGGGAAAACGTTTTCTTTATCGCTTTCTCACGCTGATAATTCATTATTTATGCAACTCGCGGTAATATATAATAATATATAAATAAAAAAATATATATATATAAGATAAAAGTGCCTTATATTGTGCAATCTCATATTTACTAATGAATCTCTATTTGTAAGATTTGAATCTATTTACATGTTTTAAAAATTGACAATAATTGAAATCTATTAGAATTTATATACACACATATTTGTGTTAAAGTATTTCGAGATAAATCAATATATATCTTCTATATAATATATTGTTTTAAATAATAAATATTTTAAAAATCTATTGTTTTGAGGTTGTATTTAAAATTAAATAACATTTGGAAATCGAAGCAGCATTATATATAAACGTATTAATAACTCCCAGTATTCAATACAAGATAATGTTTTAGGTTATGTAAGATGCGTTTCTGAAAACAGATGATTACAGTTTCTTACCTTTTACAAACCCTTAGCTGGGAAAGTTAAAGTCACCTTGCATAACGTTCCCGCACATAGCAGTGGGTTCCCTTAACAATGTAGTTCTTAAGTCCTTTATGTTTTAAAATATCGACATCAATGAGTCATCTAAGATTTGTTTCATTTAAGATGGCGTTGCTATCTTTCAGGTATCTGGGCCTACTCTCAACTTAAGAGAGTGAATGCCTCAGATCCCTCTGTGTTCTATTTCTGTTTTCAATCTCTCCTTTGACATTATTTTCCAAAAATTGCAATTACAAACCTTCGTTTTAGATTTCACGAAAGCTTCCAGACTAACGGGAAGTTTGGACAAGTCAAAATTTTGTATAATGTGCCATTTCGAGTTTGTATAAAACAACCATTTGTATAAATATATATAGATACTAAGCATATTTATCATAGTGTAATGCGATTTGACTGAATATCGATGTTTTGTACTTAAATACGAATCGTTTCAATGTTTGTATATCGTAAGATAATAAATGTATAAAACTTTTGAATCTTGTTTGATTTTTACAATTCATGAATAAGTAAATAAATAAATATTGGTGGACATTTCACACAGCACCATCTAGCTAAGTATAGCTTGTATCATGGGAACCAGACAACTGATATAATACTTATATACTTTTTTGTAAATACATATAAAACATATCACCACCCAGACAGAACAAACTATGTTCGTCATAAAAATGTTTGTTCTGGATGGGAATCGAACCCACGACATACTGACTACCAACTGAGCTGTTAGGCCAGTCTAGATCGGTATTGTTGGCATTTCAAACATGTCGCGGACACCTGATAAATCTGGCTCAGACTGAATTATACAAGGTTGAAACAAGGCCAGCGCCATTACTTGCAGGAGGGAAGAAATTTACACTGGTCCGTAGTCATGAGAAAGATGACACTTACGACCTGAGGATAAAATCATGAAAACGTTCATGAACTTACAGGAAAACGTAAATATAAATAGATACGAAATTTAAGAAGCTTAAAGCTCTCTAGCATTCAGAAAAATATGCCATACTGTGATATACAGCCCGCCATCTAAAAATCTATGGATTTGACAGAATTTTAATGAAATCACCGCAAAAGTCGACCGTCTAGAAGAAAAAAATCTTCAAACGTCAAAGTCAGGAAATCACAGGATTACAATGAAAAGAATAATAGTTTACGCATTACTTTATTTCGTTAAATTTGGAGTCTTTTTACAGTTTCTCGATTCTTGGTACCAAAATTCTAAGCCAGCATGTGTGCGTTTGTAGTCACATCTGTATCTGTTTCATGACAATTTCCTGCAAAAATTTAGCGAGTTGGGAGTCTGAAAAATATTAGTACAATTTCCGGTACTTCATACATATTCGGAATTTTGCTTGACAGTACAATATTATGTATAAAACTTAAGTTTTCTTAAATACAAATGCCACGTTTCAGATATACCTAAAGTTCCGGCAACGGTGTGCGGAAGTCTGAAGTCAGCCACATAAGAAAAAAAAGAAGCAATATATTTTGGCCTTAAACAGCTAACTTCAGATGTCAAATCCGAGGGTAGCGAAATAATTTTGTCGACCAAATAATTTTAAGTAAAACTGATTACAAACAGGTGCCTTACAGACGCACAGACAAGCTCACTTTACATACTATCGGAGAGACTATCATCTGATACTATTAACACTCAAGATATAACTTAATATAACACTCGCGGTCTTATATTTACAAATAACACGGATGGTTTCGTGATGAAGATTTTTATTGAATGAACCTTCTGAATACTAAGTCGATACAATTGATATAACACTTTTGTAAAATTTCTAAATCGTATAAAACAAAGTCGCCTTCAAATTCTAAATATTATATTTAGATTTAGATAGGGTTTTCACTAATAGAAAGAACGATAAAGGAAGGTTTATCTGTATAATTTGTAAATTAGTCGCACTCGTGCGAAACCAGGGCGAGTCGCTAGTTGATTAAATAAAACTGTAAATACACATACATATCTTTTTAGTTCCTAAAAATATGTTATACTAATCGTGTTGGCTCGCTCGAACAAGCGTGGTGAGGATTGCAGTGCGCCTCAAACAGGCTCCTTTTGCGCACTATCATAAAAAACATGTATGTCCACTACGAATATTCATTTAGTTTTTGTTTCAATACTTTCTACCGTACCGTTTTGAAATATTTGTCATAATTTCAATCATTTCGTTCCACGAAAGAAGTCTCCTGGCTGTGGCGCTAGTTTCTATGCAAAAGAGAAATTTCACTTCAGCTTTACGTTAGTTCCTTTACCTGCCGCAGGACTTATTTCGTAAAACGGACTATAGTTATCATAAACTGACAACAGCAGACTGATTGACTCAAACCGTCAAACTAACAAGAAGAAGAATGTCTTTAATTGCCTTTTATGGAAACATGATTCTATATCGCACGAAGTAGGTTTTATACTCATCCTACATTATTGGATCTAGTTTTAGCCATTCAACTACTGAGAGGTCACATAAAAAACATAATGGCGGTCTGCTTCATGGCGTCGCAAATATGTATTGCATTTTACGAAAATAGATATTATTCTGCAATCAAGCTATATTTTATCTTTCTGTTAAAGACAACTCACTAATATATATTTCCTATCTTTCATTCGAATCAAAGTGATCATCAAAACGGTATATCTGTTCTAAAAGGTCAAATTTGCGAACTATGTTGTGGGTTCAATGACCTAGAGAATAAACCAATTATTATTATTATTATGACTGCTGTAAGTCTTTTAAAATCTTACATCACAAAACCATAAAGTATATGAATAAAAAATGTGAGCCGTCACGGGACGCCTGGCAGATGTGAAACATCGTCATTATTTTGTAAAACTAATATGCAACGCATGCCGTGGCGACGCGTCGCCACGCCAGAAATCGGTTTTACGTGCGGCTATAGATGTTTCACATCAAAAGTATACATATGTGAATTAAACAATTAATTTAAGTGCAATAAATGTATGGTGACGCTATTATAAAACTTTCTGTTACATATCTTTGTTTTAATAAACTCTTTCGGATCACATACATTTCGCAGTTTTAGATCTTCGATATGGAGGTCAAAATATCCTTAAATCCTTTATTAATCCAACACGATTACACTAACATAAATAAGATAAAAAAATAATAAATTATTGATGGCATAATTTTAATCTTCGATATGACAGTATACATTAGAAGTACTTTCCTACATCTGTATCAAATCGAAACGAAAAAAAAAGTACAAAAATATAATTAACGCTTTTTATGAACGCTTACTACTCATCAAATTTTTGTATTTGGGACTAAATGAAAATTGATTCTAAATGATAAATGTCAGTCATTTAAAAAAAATAACGGGCGCATATCGTTTTAGGTGACACCGACTAATAGGCAAATGTCGATTAAATGTGGCAAGAAATCGGCTTCATTTAAACTTTAGTATTGACTACGCTGCCATCTATTTTGCCACTAGCAACAATTTCGACAAGAATTCACAAATAAAACTACTAAAATATTATTTTATATATTTTATTTTAAAAATTATTGTTATAGTGAATTTGGTTAATAAAGATTTGTAGGTTATTTTCTCTCCCTTTCCATGGAAAAGAAAATACATTCAGAATACAACTTTTGCTTTTTGGTACTGTAATCGTAGTGAAGTTGCCAATGAGAGCTTATTGTACATATATATACATACAAACAAACAGTTTTCAAAATGCATTGGAACTTAAAGTTGAATGTTTGAATGCAAGTGAGTGTACCACTTAAGATTATTCTCATGTATGGATGGAGTAATAACTTGATCAGCAGTTTGATGAGAAACAGACAGACCGCTTCCACAAACCTTTTTATGTGACTGTTTCGAACCCTACTTAGTTACGGGTAGACATACATCATGTCATGTACCTGTCCCATGAGACTTAAATCGACATCCCATGAATAATTAAAGGGGTAAAAAGACATGTTACCAATTTTGTTTGGGATAAGAGTGGTCTCGAAGTCCTGGCTTGTATGAGATCTTTAGCGGTTGGGTCACATCCAAATGGAAATTATAAAACTCTTAAAATGGATATCAGTTCATTTGATCCGATCATAATTTAATACTGAAGATACTATAACATAAAAAGACTCATCAGTCTAATGCAGGTTTTAAAATTGAAGATAAAATCACTGGTTCACACTGGGAACACGCTGTATAAACCTCGGAGCATACTTAAAATAAGCACAAACAAAGGTAACCTTAGTATGATTTATTACTTTCGAGTTGACAGGGACCCAGAATTAGGCTCTGTACACAATATTATAAAGTTATACAAAATAAATAAAAAAAAAAAACAAAATGCCACAGAATAAAGACGCTGTACTTAAATCTAAAACTGCATTCGTCCATCAAACGATATTTTGTTAGCCTCTAAGAGACCTACTTACATGATAATATTTACAAAATTAAATCTAAGTTTACATACATCAAAGGCGGCCACAGCAGTGCTTCATGTAATGGCCGAGTCGTAACCATTTTGTAGCCCATTGGAAAAATTGGTATAACCTATTTAGTATTTAAATTATATCATAGTAGAAACTAAATTTTTAACTAATTATTATGTTTTGGGATCAAATTTGACTGCACTGATTTAAATCACAGTTACTCATTGACACAACCAAACAGTCAAATGTTAGCTAACTTTTCACTAAGTAATGCTTTTCTTGATTCTTTTAGTATGTTGGTATTTAATTTTATTAGAAACTTTTCTATTTTCCTGTCATATATATAGGCGTATTATTAGGTCCTTAATCACATTGCATTAAACTGAGATCAACTATATCTTTCACACAGTTAAAATGTTCACTCGGTTAATTACTGCAACTTAAGGATGGCTATTTGTGGCCACTAAAACCAAAAATCTATATATAAAAAGACTCAAGACTCAATTTACATTTTATTATTATTTATGTATTCTATTACTTTTATTTACTTGTCAGATCTACATTAAGATCAGAACAGACATACGTAAAGTCACCATCCTGAGTGTATCCGGGTAACAATATATAAATGGTGGGTGGACATTTCACACAACGCCATCTAGCCTCAAACTAAGCTGAGGATAACTTGTATCATGGGAACCAGACAACTGATATAATACTTTTTTTAAATATATAACATATTAACAACCAGACAGAACAAACATCTGTTTTTCACACTAATGTGACCCGGGTGGGGATCGAACCAACGACCTATAGCGCTAAAGGCATGGTTATTACCAACTGAGCTGTGAGGCCAGTAAACAATGTCTGGAACCTGAACAAAACTAAATTAAAATCTTTATGTGAGATCAAACAATTAACATGTTGTTTAACCAAAGTCAAAGTGGAGCCTATTCTCACTTCATTTCATTTAAATTACATATTCTAAATTATCTATTTCTAGAATAGGCTTTTATTGTCCCAATTATGAAATAGAATTTAAGTTCTATAATAAAAATATTTAATGTCATCCAGGTAAAGTTACTTTAATTCAGACATGACTTATAAGTTTATGTTATGGGTTACCACTTAACACCGGGTGGGCCATCTGCTTGTTCCGTAACTGTACCACATAAAAACAATCCATATAAACACATCCCTTACCTAACTTTATGTATGTATCCACAAATGTAATGGTTCCAAGCCATTTCTTTCGAATACTATGGAAATAAAGTTTTTTACTTTCGAGTTAGCTGACTTGGATAGCCTCCGAGATAGCACTGCGGCCGCCCTTGATCACATTTAGTCACTCAATAGTTTAACACTTAACACTAATCCGGTGGCCGGTGTAACACTTCTGGTATTCTTGTCTCGGTAGCTTTGATGTCTTTCACACAGTCGGAGCGGTCCTTTTTCTTGTCATCCGTCTTGTGGTCCTTTTTGTGGTCCCTGGAACGGTCCGAATGGTGAGATTTGTGACGAGACGATGAGGAATGTCTCCTGTGCTCCTTGTCTGTCTGTTCTTTATATCTGTCTGAATGTCTCTCTTTGTGGCAATGGTTTTTGTCCGAGCGACCAACGTCAGACCGGTCAGATTTTTCAGATCGGTCCGCTTTTGATATGTTCCGTTCAGACTTATCTCGCCTTTCTTGTTTTTCAGTTTTGATTTCCGGTTTCTCACTTCTGATCTCGGCTTTGATGGAGTTGGTTTCCGTTTTAACTGGGTTGGGTTCGGATTTATCCTGCTTTGAGTCTGTTTTCTCATTTTTGTCAAGTTTCTCACTTTTAACATCGGCTTTATCACTTTTAACGTCAATTTTCTCCGTTTTGACGTCCACTTTAGATTTCTTGTCGTGTTTGTTGATGTCGAAGCTCTTCCTAGTGTGTGACAGTTTCTGCGGTTTGTTCAGTTTCTCGTGGAACTTGGCGCTGAGCGCGCGCATCTCGATCACACCGGTCTTTTGATTGGTCGCGGCAGGCTTCTTGGGTTCTGTAACGAGGGGAAAAGTGGCAAAATTGGTACCATTACAATCAGAATTAGCGGTGTATATTAGTTAGTAGACTTTGGTGGGTGATGCGCCTCCATTACTGTGATATGATGCTGATTATCATCATTAGTTATAGATTTGTCATTTGATAGAGTGATACATAATCGCAAAGCGCGTGGGGAGCGCCACGTCAAGAGACAAACACAGATAACCAAGATATAAATTAACTGTGCAATTGTAAAAAAAAAAATGTATAAAAAGGATGATGAAATGTATGTTTTTTCTAAGATCATTTTTAGCAGAAAAACACAAGAAGGTGATGATTATAAAATATATAAATAATAATCGCCGCCCGACTGGGCCGTGTGTGCGTGCGTGCGTGTGTGACTGACCGGAGGGCGGCGGGCGG
Source organism: Chesias legatella (assembly GCA_947359385.1). Classification (NCBI taxonomy): domain Eukaryota; kingdom Metazoa; phylum Arthropoda; class Insecta; order Lepidoptera; family Geometridae; genus Chesias; species Chesias legatella. Next base: position 12,533,256 of record OX375764.1, on the reverse strand, counting down.
GGCGCGGGCGCGGCGGCGGGCGGCGGGCTGGCGGGCGGCGCGGCGGCGGGCGCGCGGGCCTCCGCCGGGGAGGACGACGTCGAGCCCGGGTAGTACTGCTTCAGTCTCAGGTGCCACGCTGCAACACACACACACACACATAAGTTCATTTATTGACATAATGGTTTGTACCATACAGTTTTGAAGCATCTGACCCTCGACGTAGTTTTGCACTGTGTTTCGAGAACCTATTCCTTCTCCCATTTAATATTAATAATAATTTATTTCATCCACAGATGTAAAAATAAAACACACACGTACCTAACTAATGACATGAAAACAGTTTTAAATTAAATTTTGGACTCGGATCTTGGAAGTTACAAAATGAAAATTTTAAAAGTTTAATTAGTGCTATATCAAAATGTATTACCCATATATGTCTGTATCAATATAGGCTGCATAATTTCTACGACACATCTACACTGATTTTTGCCTAGTTTAGGACCGAGATATATATGACGCAACGCAATGCGACTTGAGTCGTATTGCTGTTGTGTATAGGCGGTGGTTACCACTTAACATCAGGCCGTTAGCTTGTTCTGTGACTTCAATTACAAAAAAAAAATGGACTACGAAATAAAAGTATAAGTACGTACCGACGGACGCAACCGCGGACACAGTCCTGAACTGGTGTATGATGTTCCGCGGCAGGAAATACACGTCGTCGGAGCACAGCGGCAGCCGCGAGTAGCGCACGCCCTCGCGACGCAGCTGATTCAGTTTCGCTTCCTCCAACCTGTACACAGATACTAAACTGTTAGTTCAACATAACATTGTCAACCTTTTGCGTAGTATTAGCTTGTTATAGCTGATTTGTATAAGCTATCCGCCTGTGGAATGACTTTCTTGCAAATATCAAGAAACGAAATAAAATTTATTAATAATAAATTTCAATAATTCCCCCCTCCCCCCCCCCACACAGACATATCGGCCCGTATGACGGTAAGATTGGCGGTCTCTTATCTTCTTCGAGTCACCGGTTCTGTCGAGACAGTGTGGTGAAAGGATTGTAAGTGCACCTCAAAGAGGCTCCTTTCGTGCACTCGACACATGTCTTCGAATTGTCAGTTCTAGGACATGTCGGTTTCCTCACGATGTTTTCCTTCACCGTTTTGAGAACGTGGTATTGATTGAGATTGGTGGGTAGGGGGGGGGGGGGGCTACGGGAGGTCGCCCCCCTACTGGAGTGCGTGCGTGCGTGCGTGCGTGCGTGCGTGCGTACTGACCAGGTGACGCACTGCGAGATGGGCGGCTCGTAGAGATCCAGCTGCAGCAGCTGCACCAGCTTGTTGAAGTCCGCCGCGTGGAACGCGACCACGTCTTTGGTGATCCTACCGCGGTCACACTCCTCGCCGCAATGTATCGCTTTTAACACACCTGCAATACAAAATTATTCAAGTGTGTTCTGTTGTTTCAACAATAAAGATACGATTTAGTCACCAGTTTCATTGACTGGCCTCACAGCTCAATTGGTATTAGCTATACCTTCTGCGCTGTAAGTAGTGGGTTTAGATTCCCACCCGGGATAAACATTTGTGTGACAAACATAGATGTTGTGTCCGGGTGTTGATATGTATTATAATGTGCGTATTTACCAAAAAAGTATATAAGTATTATATCAGTTCTCTGGTTCCCATGATACAAGCTATGCTTAGCTTACTTTGGAGGCTAGATGGCGTTGCGTGAAACACCCAATATTTATAATGGGTATGGTAGGATAGGGTTTGAACAGGCATCAAACTTATCGATAGGTACGCGTGACCTTATGTTTTGAATATTGACGTTTCCAAGCCATTTCTTTATGAATTCTATGGAAATAAAATTTTTGACTTTGACTACGATACTGTGTAGTACAGTATGATACGGCATGGCGTGGTATATGGTATGGTATGGTATGGTATGGTATGGTAAGGTGTCTCACCGACGGCGGCGGTGGTGATACGGTCGAGTCCGTGGCCGACGTGGTCCGCGTGGGCGCGGGTTCGATCCTCGAACAGGAACTCGCGCGCCTCGCTGTACCGCGGCAGGTACTGCAGGTTACGCAGCTCGTTTATACCAGTTCTGGAAGATAACGACACGATTATACTCCTTTTACAGTTCTAACAATGTTGCCATTATTCATTTTTTACTTTTTATATTGTATGTGTGTCAAATAAAATATATCCTATTTTATACAACACTGAAGTTGGTCTCATATAGTTTTGTCTCTTTCAATGCAGGAGGCAGAAAGAGACAACAATATTATTTTAACAGATAACTGTACCTCACAACATTACAGATTTAGCAAGAAATTGTTGGATAAATTATATCGCTATAATATTTATTTCTTTTATTCTATTAATGATTGTGACCATGTAGAATAATGGCTTTCCATTTAGAGAGCGTGGTCTAGTGGTACTGACCCCGAGTTTCAATCCGAAGGTCGCCGGTTCAAATGCCGACGTGCACTTATGTGTTTTTCGATCGAAAGATTCCACGTGCGCTTTATCACGTTCTCATAACAGTGAAGGAAAACATCGTGAGGAAACCGACATGTCCCAGGAACTAAAAATTCGAAGGCATGTGTCTAGTGCACGAAAGGTGCCTCTTTGAAGCGCACTTAAAATCCTTTCCCCACACAGGTTCGAGAGAACCAGTGATTCAAATAGAATAGAAGAATTTAAAATTACATTCCAGTTGAATTGATTTTTTTACGTCATGTTGGTGATAGAACGAGCTGACGGCCCACCTGATGTTAAGTGGTAACCGCCGCCCTTGAACAACAGCAATACGACTCAAGTCCTGTCCATAGTACGAGATGACTCAAGTAGATAATTAAAGAGCACAGTTACCTTCTCTTCTTGATGGGACTCTTGCCGAGTTCAGCTGTGGGCACCAGCTGTTCCCCGGGGCGGATCCACAGGATGGGTCCGTCGTTGGACTCCTGGGGCTCCATCTCCACCGCTGACATGGGGCCCCACGGCATCGTCTGATAATAAAACATATTCCATAATAAATAATGACAGGCCTCACAGCTCAGTTGGTATTAACTCGGCCTTCTGCGCTGTACGTCGTGGGTTCGATTCCCATCCAGGACAAACATTTGTGTAACGAATACAGACGTTTGTTCTGTGTCTCGGTGTTAATAGGTATTATATGTATGTATTTACAGAAAAAGTATATATGTATTCAATCAGTTGTCTGGTTCCCATAGAACAAGCTATGCTTAGTTTAGAGCTAGATGGCGCTGTGTGAATTGTCTCCCAATATTATTATTATTAGTAATAACAAATTGATGGACACTTTACAAAGCACCATCACGCTTCAAACTGAGCATGGCGCTGGATACCAGACGACTGATATAAATTTTTATGTAAATAATTGCATACAATACTTATTAACATCCAGACACAGAAATAAAAACTATGTTCGTCACACAAATGTTCGTCCTAGGTGGAAATCCAACCTAAAGGGCAGAGGGCAAATGAACTGTTAGCCCATTTGCAAACTTACTCAGATATAATTAAACAGATCTTAAGAAAATTGCATTTCAATCCTGGGGATCTTGGAAGTCAAAGTCAAAAACTTTAATTCCATAGAATTAATAAAGAAATAGCTTGGAAACGTCAATAATATTCAAAACGCGTACTTATCGCTAAGTTTGACGCCTGAAGTGTGAAGAAGGAAACTGAAGTTAGCTGTTAAAGTCTGCAGTATAACGTTTGTTGGTATATAGGATCAGTTCTCACCAGCTGTAGGAAGGGGCAGCGACACAGCATATCCAGCATGTCGGGGAAGTACCCCCCGACTTCCTCATGCACCGTCCCCACCAGTGAGATCTGATGCAGGGGGCCACACCGACAAGTGCCTGCACTGTACGACTGTTGGACCTGAGGACAAACACACAACAACTTATTATGTCCATTACATCACACAGTAATAATATCATAATAATAATAATAATGGTGGACATTTCACTCAGCGCCATCTAGCCCCAAAGTAAGCTAAGCATAGCTTGTATCATGGGAACCAGACAACTGATATACATACATATATACTTTTCTTTTGTAAATACATACATATAATATATATTAACACCCAGACACAGAACAAACATCAATGTTACAAATGTCACATAAATGTTTGTCCTGAGTGGGGATCGAACCCACGACCCACAGCGCAGAAGGTAGGGTTACTAACCAACTGAGCTATGAGGCCAGTCGAAACAAAAGTATAGTAAAAAACAACAGTATAGTAGTGGTAATCAATTATTGACTACTCCATATCTAACTCTAATTTCTCCCATCACCATTCAACAATGGGATATCCAGACATCAACCTTCAGCCTTTCTTGGTTGAGTTACCCCAATACAAAGCGTTGGCAGCCACAAAAGTAGAATTTTTTGGCCTCGTTTGTGTTTCCAGAAAACTATTGTCTTCAAGAGGAGACGGAATAGGTCATTCATAGGCTTTATCGTAACCCACATAACATCAGGTGATAATGCGGTCAAATGTTAGCCAGAAATATAAACATAGACAAGTGACAAGATACATTCTCGTAAAAAAGTGATCCTGATTGTACAGCTCAATATATATATAATATAATATAGACAAAATAATGAAACAATTTATTGTTCCATAACTTTGAGTCTGTAGGAGACAATTATTTATAATATAATATCTTCCCTCCATATAGACACAGACCGACACTCGACATTAGCAAGCATTTAGTCTACCTTATACAAAAGTAAAACTGATAAATGTACGGATAAGACCAATATATCCACAGTAACCGTTGAACCGTTGATCAGTAACGATGTGTACCTGTTGATAGTATCTGGAGACAGTGGTGGTCTCAATGTCGGAGGCCCTCGCGAGCACGCCCGCCTTCACGGTGAGGTTGGGATGCGTGTCGGTGAGGTACTGAAGCAGGCACGGGAACTGAGCAGCCGCGCCGCGCACCACTCCGCACACGAAGTACGCCCAACCGTCGCTGTCCTCCGAGAACACCAGCTGGAACGTTATTACAGTACCGCTGTAGGGGGTCAGTCACATTCGCTGTGTCGCAGGTGGCATGGCCATGGTACACGTGCAACCAAAACAACAGCTAGAACGTTAATATAGTACCGCTGTCATTGAAACACTCAGCACAGAGGACAGTAAGATTCCCTGTGTCACAGGTGGCATGGCCATGGTACACGTGCAACCAAAACAACAGCTGGAACGTTAATATAGTACCGCTGTCATTGAAACACTCAGCACAGAGGACAGTAAGATTCCCTGTGTCACAGGTGGCGTGGTCATGGATACACGTGCAACCAAAACAACAGCTGGAACGTTAATATAGTACCGCTGTCATTGAAACACTCAGCACAGAGGACAGTAAAATTCCCTGTGTCACAGGTGGCGTGGTCATGGATACACGTGCAACCAAAACAACAGCTGGCACGTTAATATAGTAACGCTGTAATTCAGAACACTCACAGTACAGGGGTCAGTGACATTCCCTGTGTTGCAGGTGGCATGGCCATGGTACACGTGCAACCAAAAACATTCAAGAACTGAGAATGAGCTCCGTGATTATGACCCAAATGTTTGCCCCGGCCAGGGCTAGAACCGCTTTGCAAATTGGGTTACCACCAATTAATCCATGGAGTAGTATAACACTGATAGTATAGATACACACATATAATCACGCCTGTTTCCGTTTCCTCCTTCTGTATGTGGAAACACGCTACAATCTTGTATTTTTCACTTCATTCACTCCTGCGGTCTGTTACAGATACTTTTGACCTCTTCAGAAGAACAGGTCAAAAGTACCCGAATTGCCAAATTGGCAAATTGGCAAAGTACGTACGGAAAGGTCTACCCCTTCCTACTGCAACCATTCACACTCACCAGATACAACCTTTTTCATCCATCCTCTTTAACAAACCATCCTCCACTGTTTGATGTTACTTCTGTCTCCATATCTCCACGTGGCGTGAGCAATCCCTCCCATAGCTAGGTAGGGGCAGTGTGTACCTTAAGGAACTCTTTGGCGAGCGCCTCCTGCTGATGCGAGCTGAGAGTGTCCACGTCGCGTTGGTGCAGATAAACGACACTAGCGCCGCCGTTGGGGTGCGTCTCTACTCGCATTAGCCTGCAACAATAATAGTATTTTTTTTTCATGTGGTACATTTACGAACGAGCTGACGGCCCACCTGGTGTCAAGTGGCAACCTAGGCCCATAACAACAGATGTAACTTAGATTCTCCCCTAGTATCCTCTCCCCGTAACTTGAGACGTGTAGGTGGAATGTCTCATGTGCTTGTGATTTCACCGGCAACCACATCTTCCAAACCAGAATACATTAACGCGAATTGCTTGGCGGCAGAAATAGGCATGGTGGCAGTACTTCCCAGGACGAACATGGCCCGAGTTCTAGTGCTTTTAAAATACAATTCTCTTACTTAAGCTTTTCGGGATTCTATAGTTTTATTAAAGGGTTGCTTTCAACTACATTATATCATGATGTTGTAAGGGGGGGTTGAGGAGCGATTCGCATTTGAGAACCGCGGCAACCCTATTCTGGCCACCTGTCCGGTGAGCAGTCTCGGTAATGGTTATGGAAAGGAGCGCAGCAGTCGTGTAGACATCCATAACAAGTCTAATAGTAACCTACACGCGGTGCCGCCTGTTATTGGTCTGGTCCCCTCAGGAACAGACGTAGCCGATACAATAGACGCAATTCTACCCCAACCCTATTTCCAATTCCAAATCCCATTTTCATTTCCAACTTCAAATTTCCTTATCCGCTACGAAGTGATGTGGTTCGGCTTCGTGGGCTTGTCATCCCAAAAAAAAGAGCGATGGCAGGTGGGGGGAACCACCTACGTGTTTGATGCTGCGCGTAGGGCCCCGTAAGGAGGGATGAAACAAACCTGGTGGCTGAGCGGACAGATGTCTCTTCCGCAACACTCCTCTTCGGTGTGGATTTCTTCCAAAACGGGGGGCCACGGCCCAGCCAGCCGTGGTTAATCAGCATGGCGGGCGGCCTTCTGCCACCGCTGGCGAGAAGGGGGGGTCGATGGGGTCTGCAGTCGGCGATGCACGCCTTTCGCTGAGCGTGTGGTCTCGCTAGGTTAGGTGGCGTCGTTCAGGCTCGTGGGCAACTCAATCAGCCCTTCTATATCCGACCGGTAGCCCTGGTGTATAGCAATACATCCCTAATGGTGCGGGCTCCAAGGTGGGTGGGGAACCGGAAGGACGAATTTTAAACAAACAAATATTGCAATGTCGGAACACTTAGACCAATTTATTAAGCCCTCAGTCGATGAGACTGTGGAGGAACTGGTGGCGGCCTATACGGTCCCCCAACAAAACACAGCAACCTGGACGGTCGTAGCACCCAAAGGTAAAGCAAAGAACAAGGGTAAAGGGAAAGGGAAGCGTTCTTCGGGACCCCCCGGTACCAAGGTAACTGACCCTGTGGTGGCTAACGTCCCCGGGGGAAGAAACCATAACCCGAAACAACAAACTCAACAGAAACAGCTAGGACAGGGAGACCGCCAGGAGAGCGGGAAACCCACCCCGGGTCCTAGCCAAACCCACAAGCAAAGACAGAACAGCACCGGGTCTCAACCCAAGCCGAAAGCCCAGCCGCCGACGAAACCCACGGTTACGCCTGGGGTGACCGCCGTGCCAGCTGGTAGTGGTATGGGTTTGAAGACCAAAGCGGGTAACAGGTGGAACCGCAAAAAGCGCAAAGAGGTGTTCGCATCGAGGACAGCCTCAGCGCCATCCCAAACTGAGTCGAGCAAAAGGATGCGCCCGGACGATACCATATCTCCAAGAGGCAATTCCAAAGTACCGCGTATCGAAAGCACAACTCGCGCCCCCGCCATGAGCTTTGCGGACATTGTCCAATGCAAATTAGCCGTGGCCGTGGTCCGAGACGACAACGTGCCACAAAGTGAGGAGCAAGTCAACTCCTTAAAGAAGTACCTGCAGAGCAGTCTCCTGAACTGCGGTAGAGACCCCAACTGCAGCTTCTTACCCAACTTCAAGGGGAAACCCATCATCTCTGATGGCGCCTTGAAGCTGTGGTGCGCAGACGAGCCCTCGCTGGAATGGCTAAACAAAACAATATCCAAACTACCAACAGCAACCTGCCCGAAACTGAAGACGATCAGGCAGAGCGAACTGACGCGGAAAGTCCGTGCGGCATTGTTTGTCCCGGACTGCGATAACACCGTGGAGGACACGAGATTGCTATTGTCACTTCAAAACAAGTGGGCAAACGTAAACTCGTGGACCTTATACAACCACGTTATGCAAGAGGGGAACATCCTCTACCTATCACTCGGGATACCCGAAAGCTTGATTGCGGAGATCATGGCTCACGAGCGTAGACTCTACCATAACTTAGGTAGCGTCTACATCAGGTTCGTTGCAGGGGATGGAAGTTTTCAGGACGAGCCCCCTGTGCCAAGGTCAGCAATAACAGCAACGACAAACTTGGAGACGGAAGCCCAGGAACCACAACCAGGTCCTAGTGGTCAGCAAGGTACCGTATGCCCACCCTCAACAAATTTCTCGCACTCATCACCTAGACCGTCGTGCTCAATGCAGATGGAGGAAGAGAGTGTAGACCTGGGAGAAGATCCTAACATAGACAGCTCGGAGGACGAGGGGGAGGAACAGGGAAACCTTAATGGCGACCCAAACCTCCAACTATAGTATCGTCCAGTGCAATCTCCAGCACAGCCTCACTGCAACGGCTACCCTACGCAGAGTGCTGGAGACAACCAACAAGACCATAGCCCTAATCCAGGAGCCGTGGATCAGAGCAGGGCGCATATGTGGTCTAAACAACTTAAATGGTAAGTTACTTTTTGATAACACCTGTAACAACCCACGTGCGTGCATATATGTACCACGTGATTTAACAACTGTCCCCCTCACAGAGTACTGTTTCAGGGATCTGGTAACAGCCAGGTTTCAAGGAACCTCGTGCGGGGAGGTCACGGACGTGGTGATTGCGTCGGCATATATGCCAGCGGACGAAGACGTCCCATCAGGAGCAATCACAGATCTGGTAAGACAAATTGAACTACGAAACTCCAACCTCATAATTTCAGCAGACACCAACGCACATCACCCACTGTGGGGTATGTCCGCGTCGAACAGCAGAGGAGAGGACCTGGTAAATTTTCTCTTTACAACTTCACTCTCCATCGCAAACAGAGGGACCGAACCAACTTTCCTAAACAGACGGTCCCGCACAATCATCGATGTAACTCTGGCAACGGAAAGTTGCTCACATTACATTCATAACTGGCGAGTATCTGACGAAGCATCCTGTTCCGATCACAGGTGGATTCGTTATGAACTAAAACTTATAAAAACTCAATCGGTACCATCCCGCAACCCACGCAAGACGGACAAGATCTTGTTTGTTAACTCATTACAGCAAAGTCTTGGGGATAAGTCGGGACAGGAACTGGCAAGCATATCTTCGATTGAAGAAGAGGTTAAACACATTACGTTAAGTCTGACTAAGAGTTACGAGGCCGCTTGTCCTCTTATACACCCCTGTGACAGCGCTGATAACAGCAAAACCTGGTCCAGGGACTTAGAAAGACAAAAAGGTAAAATACGCAAACTATTTAATAGGGCAAAGAACACCTACAACAACTTAGACTGGGACAACTACAAAGAAGCCCTAGCCCAGTACAAGAAAAGCATCCGGCGTAAGCGCCGAGCAAAATGGCAAAAGTATTGCACAAATATCGAATCAAACTCACAATCAAATAGAGTGAGGAAAATTTTGGCGATGGACTCAAATCGCGAAATAGGTTCATTAAAGAAAGCAGATAACACTTACACTAAAACAACAAAAGAAACACATGAACTACTGTTACAGACACATTTCCCAGGATGCCATATCGATCGTACCACTATGTGGCAAGAGGACGGTGTAGTGCCGCCAACGGCAACGGACTGGTTGGTAGCTCACACAGTTGTGACCGGGGACAAACTAAACTGGGCTATAAACACATTCCAAACTCATAAATCCCCAGGAATAGATGGCATCTTTCCGGGCCTCCTACAGTGGGGGGAGCCTGTGATCAACAAGATTCTTACTAACATCTTCAGAGCCTGTCTTGCTTTCCGGTACGTTCCGACGCACTGGAGAGAAGTCAGAGTTCTTTTCATTCCTAAACCGGGGAAAAGCGATTACACGGAAGCAAAAGCCTACAGACCTATAAGTCTCACTTCCTTCCTACTCAAGACACTGGAAAGATTGTGTGACCGGCATATTAGGGACAACATACTCACGATAGCACCACTCCATCCACAGCAACACGCTTATAGTCCAGGCAGATCGACGGACTCGGCGTTGCACACAGTGGTTAGAACAATAGAAAAAGACATTAGTAATAAAACGCTTTGTCTTGCAGCTTTCATTGACATAGAAGGCGCCTTTGACAAGACCAACTTCAACAGCATCAGCTTAGCCCTACAAAAACACAAGGTAGACCAAACCCTATCCGATTGGATCATTGCCATGCTCAGCCTGAGGGCAGTATGTGTCAACATACAGGGCGAGACCAGAGCAGTGGTGGCAAGGGGGTGCCCACAGGGGGGTGTCTTATCACCCCTTCTGTGGAACATGGTTGTAAATGACCTGATAACTAAACTCAACAATCTACGCTTTTTCACGGTAGGCTACGCAGACGACCTTGCCATACTTGTATCGGGGCACTTTGCTGGCGTAGCGTGCAACATCATGAATAGTGCACTAAAGGTCGTCGAGACATGGTGTAAAGAATACGGATTAACCGTTAATCCATCTAAAACTGAACTAGTCATGTTTACAAACAAGCGTAAACTAGGAGCTTTCAGCCTTCCTAGCCTTTTCGATACGCAACTAAACTTATCCGAGGAAGCTAAGTATCTCGGGATAACTCTGGACAGTAAACTAAATTGGGCAAAACATCTCGAAAACAAAATAAAGAAGATCACCATCTCGTTCTGGCAATGCCGAAGAATGATCGGCAAATCATGGGGTTTAAGCCCAAAAATTACCCTATGGCTATATAACACGGTGATTAGGCCTTCGCTGACGTACGGTGCCCTAGTATTTTGGACGAGAACCAAACAGAGCACCGCTATAGCAAAACTGCAAAAGTTCCAGAGACTAGCATGTGTGGCAGCAACCGGGTGCATGAGAACGGCCCCGACTGCTGCACTGGAGGCCCTTTTGGGACTTACCCCCCTACACCTACATGTGCAGCAGGAAGCAGCTGCAGCTGCCTTTAGGCTCTGGGCCTTAAAGCTGATAGAGTATGACACAAGGGCTACCCATACCACAATCTTGGATGACTTCGCAGCGGACAACCCGCTTCTACTTTCCATCTGTGACAAGGTACCCAAGAAACACATATACCACAAGAGCTACACTGTACAATTACATGAAGAGCCCAGTGACAGCTCGAATATACACGAACTAAGAATCTACACAGATGGCTCCAAAATGAAAGCGGGAACCGGAGCGGGAACCTTCTCCGAGGACCTTAACATCCACTCGTCTGTAGCCCTGGGTGCACATAACTCCATTTTCCAGGCGGAATGTGTAGGTATCATCCAGGCTGCCCACGCAGTGCTACGCAGAAAGGTAACTGACTTCAACATCAGGGTACTCTCGGACAGCGCCGCAGTACTTCGAGCTATGCAAAAAACTGAACACGCTTCAGGGCTAACCATTCAGTGTCACCAGCTCTTAGAAGAAGTAAGTATTTCAAACAAAATTACCCTGCAATGGATCAAGGGACACAGCAGGTCTAGAGGTAATGACGGGGCGGACGCTTTGGCTAGGAGAGGCTCAGAAATGCTACCAGCAGGGCCGGAGCCTCTCTTACCACTCCCCTTTAGCCAAATCCGCCGCTGGATACGTCAACATACTTTCAATGAACATAGACAGCTTTGGGCAAGTATCCCGGATTGTAGGCAGGCGAAGGAGGCTTTTCCGGACTTATATCCGAAATACTCCCGAAAACTCCTCAATCTGAAACGTGACAAACTCCGGCGTATCGTCGGCATAGTCACAGGACACTGCCCACTAAACAAACACCTATTTACTTTGGGTGTTACAGACAGTCCCCTATGCAGAGGCTGCCTCACTGCAGAAGAGACGGCCGCGCATGTGCTCCTAGAGTGCGATAGCGTGGCGTCTCAAAGAGCAACCTTCCTTGGGACACCGAGGACACCCAGTCAGGCCTGCGCCGGTATCAAGGAGCTGCTGGCCTTTCTGGAGGACATCGGGTGGCTGGACTAGCGGCCTCCACCCTACACGCAAAAAGGGCCCATTTGTGGCCTAGTTGCGGAAACCAGTTCGCGCTACAAGTATCATGATGTTGACTATGTAACCGATGGTGGCAACATAACGCTTGTCTTAGGAGATTTAGCTTGGCGGCAGATTTACAACTTGAGAAGGTAAGTGGTAGTGAGATGTAAGTGGCTAACTGGGCACTGCACTATGGTATTCTCATGATGTTTTCCTTCACCGGTAGCTCGAGCTCGTTGTCGGATTGGATGGAGTACATACAGTACCTGTGGTACTTGAGCCCCTTGACGGCGGGGTTGTCGTGGAGCGCGGTCCAGCGGTCGCTGAGCGCGGGCCGGTCGCGGCGGCACTGCACGCCGATGGAGCACCGCTTGACGCGCGCGCGCCGCCGGCACTGTCTGCGCGACGCTGCCGGGCTACATACAGTACCTGTGGTACTTGAGCCCCTTGACGGCGGGGTTGTCGTGGAGCGCGGTCCAGCGGTCGCTGAGCGCGGGCCGGTCGCGGCGGCACTGCACGCCGATGGAGCACCGCTTGACGCGCTCGCGCCGCCGGCACTGTCTGCGCGACGCTGCCGGGCTACATACAGTACCTGTGGTACTTGAGCCCCTTGACGGCGGGGTTGTCGTGGAGCGCGGTCCAGCGGTCGCTGAGCGCGGGCCGGTCGCGGCGGCACTGCACGCCGATGGAGCACCGCTTGACGCGCGCGCGCCGCCGGCACTGTCTGCGCGACGCTGCCGGGCTACATACAGTACCTGTGGTACTTGAGCCCCTTGACGGCGGGGTTGTCGTGGAGCGCGGTCCAGCGGTCGCTGAGCGCGGGCCGGTCGCGGCGGCACTGCACGCCGATGGAGCACCGCTTGACGCGCGCGCGCCGCCGGCACTGTCTGCGCGACGCTGCCGGGCTACATACAGTACCTGTGGTACTTGAGCCCCTTGACGGCGGGGTTGTCGTGGAGCGCGGTCCAGCGGTCGCTGAGCGCGGGCCGGTCGCGGCGGCACTGCACGCCGATGGAGCACCGCTTGACGCGCGCGCGCCGCCGGCACTGTCTGCGCGACGCTGCCGGGCTACATACAGTACCTGTGGTACTTGAGCCCCTTGACGGCGGGGTTGTCGTGGAGCGCGGTCCAGCGGTCGCTGAGCGCGGGCCGGTCGCGGCGGCACTGCACGCCGATGGAGCACCGCTTGACGCGCGCGCGCCGCCGGCACTGGCTGCACGCCGACGACGCTGACGAGTGCCGCGACGAATGCGACCTGGGATACGGAGACAACTCTCATTATTACTTGCTATTTGTAATCTTCTTCGAGTCACCGGTTCTGTCGAACCAGTGTGGTGAAAGGATTGTAAGTGCGCCTCAAAGAGCCTCCTTTCGTGCACACGACACATGTCTTCGAATTTTTAGTTTTAGGACATGTCGGTTTCCTCACGATGTTTTCCTTCACCGTTTTCGGAACGTGGTATTGCGCATATAAATCTTTCAATCGAAAAACTCATAGGTGCACGTCGGGATGTGAACCGGCGACCTCCGGATTGAAACTCGGGGGTCAGTACCGCTAGACCACCACGCTTTCACGCTATTTGTGATGACTGATTTATTAGAAACTGCATGAATTATTGAAAAATATTGCTAATTTACGTTTCGATTTCATTGAAAACTAAAATCACAGCGAAAACTAAAACAAAATAGTTAAACTCGTTTATAAGTGAAGATCCATAATGAATACTAATCAAAATGCTAATATCAAAGAGAAAGAACTCACCTGTCTCTATCTCTCTCTTTGTCCTTATCTCGTTCCTTATCTCTCTCTCGCTCCCGTTCCTTCTCCTTATTCCTATCTCTATTCTCCTTCCTCTCTTCCTTAACTTTAACATCCACAAGTTTATCCTCAGTCTGAACACACTTTCCGTGCTTATCTTCGTCACGAGAAGACTGTATGCTGTTTATAATAGAAGGGAAGAACTGCGGAGCTGTAGAATTCTCATGCTTTATCTTGAACGGTAGCTCTAGATTGCCATAGCAAGGCAGTTCCCTCCTCGGGGTAGACTGAAAACGAATAGCTTTCATCGTGAGACTGAAGTGTGTGGCCGGTTTCCTCAAGTTGGACGTTTCTAGTAGAACATTGGAGCGTGTCACTCGGGGATACTTGTACCGGAACATCTGATGCTGGAAGTGAGTGTTGATGATGCGGAGCTGCCGGGAGACGGAAGAGAATATCCGCTTGGTGACGTCATCGTCCTGTATCTTGTTGGATATCTTTGTCTGCGTCCACGAGGCGTGGAGGCCACCGAACCAGTCTCTCCTCAACGGTCCCTCGGTGAAGTTGAGGATGGAATCCCGGGGGAAGAGCAGGGGGTTGCTAGCTGCTGCTGTTTTCTTCATCACGTGGAGGTTGAGGACCGCTGCGTTCCCGAATCCTCCGGAGTCGAAGACGGGCCAGATCTTTGTTAGCTTGGCCGGCGTTGCGCTGGGTTCGACAAGGGATGTCTCGTTGGAGCCAGGGCTTAACTTACGCTTCTTCCCTGCGAATAATGAAATAGAGATTTTTAAGACAGGAAAGTTTAAGTTTTTACGTATCACTGATTATAAAATCAAACGATTTCAGATATGTATATATTTAGGGTCAGCGCAGGTGGTCGCAGCGAAAGTGAAGTGACAAATATACAAATAATTTTAACTAAAACTAAGTTTTTGCATCCAGGTGTAAACGGAAAAGCGAAAAAAAATCAATTACAATTATAAATAAATACACAAAAAACTCCCAATTGCAGTTACCCTAACAAGTGACTCGGCAGAAGAAGAGGTCGGTGATGCGTTGGCTTTGAGGTAATGTGAAGGAAAATTTATGGGTTTTTAGTCATTATGCCGGTAGTTACCTAATTACAACTACGTTTATTGGAGAGTCAGATCTCCCCTATTCTCCCTGGGCAGGGGGATGTTCAACTAAATAAAAAAATTAAGATGAGCTTTATCTTTTAATGTACCTTTCAGCTACCTTTGAGGGTATAATGTTTAGAACTCTTGTCAACCATAAATATGTACCAAAACATGCAATAATTCATTATAATGATTGATACAGCATATTACAAACTATTATCAAATTCTAAAATATCTAATGCATATCTGTAATAAACCAAAACAAAGATCAAAAATTATTTGCCTTATTTCGTGGTAGACCAGACTGTCAAAGGAAGAGTCCTTCAGTTATCAAAACAGACGCTCCAAATTTATCTCACCAATGAATACTATAATTAACAGTAAAGCGTGATGGTCTAGGGGTACTGACCCCCGAGTTTCAATCCGGAGGTCGCCGGTTGAAATCCCGACGTGCACCTGTGAGTTTTTCGCTTGAAAGATTTATGTGCGCAATACCACATTCTCAAAACAGTGAAGGAAAACATCGTGAGGAAAACGACATTTCCTAGATCTAAAAATTCGAAGACATGTGTCGAGTGCACGAAAAGAGCCTCTTTGAGGCGCACTTACAATCCTTTCACCACACCGGTTCGACAGAACCGGTGACTCGAAGAAGAAGAAGAACAGTAAAGCTATCACAGAGAACTAAGTCCTTAACGAACTATCAAAAGAGTTATAAAGATATATCTTCCAACTAACTTAGAGGGTAGAGAAATAATGTTTAGAACTCTGTGAACCATAAATATGTACCAAAACATGCAATAATTCATTATAATAATTGATATAGCATCTGAAACACCTACTAAATGTCTCTAATAAACCAAAACAAAGATCAAAACTCAGGTTAGTTCGCCTTATTTCATGGTAGACCAGACTGACAAAGGAAGATATGACTTTTTCCTAACTATAGCAACAAAATGAGGGGACTGACAAAATTAAAAGGGTCAACAAGGGAATAACAGCATTAGTAACATATTAACAACAAAATAATTACAAAAATAGGTTTTAAAACAAATAGAAAGTAATTGTCTGGATAGTTGCAAGGTCAGCCATGATGCAACTATCAATACTGCACAAAATGCATGGTAACCCTGTGCTGTGGCACATGGCCACTGCCTGGAAAATGGCAAGACAACACCCACGAAAGCCTAGATATTGAAACCAAAATGAATACGTATGTTTACAAACATATTTGACCTCTGTTGTGATGTAAGAGAAATGATAGGTTAATAATTTTCCCACCAAAAAATAACACGAACAGATCGAAGTTAAATCGTCGGCAGCACTTCAGATAGAGTCAGATACACCTTTATAAGAATAATACGTATGTATAAATGATATACCTTTGGAATCTGTGTACGGAGCTTGTCTTTCCTCAGTTGACACACTTGGACCGTTTCCCAATTTCGGCAGTTTGCTGTAGTCGTGTGTGGGACGGCGGCGCTGGGCGGCTTCACCGGCGTCTCCCACGACCGCTGAACTGCAGTAATCATCAACGTTGTCATGATTTTCACCAACTTTTACATTCGAGAGACTTGGCTCTTCCGATGACGCCATTGTCCGACCGTCCGCGATAAAAGCGACACGAATTACACACTATTCGTCAATTAAACATTGAGGCAAATTATTTGTTTTATTTTATGCACGCTTTCAAGATCATCAATGCGGTATAATGATCAGAAACACATTATTAGCGAATAAAAAACAACTTGCGACGCCATTTCTTCGCTGCTACCTCATACTGTTTTACTTTTTTTTTTATCACGACGAGTGACGACGAGAGATTGTGAAAGCGGCGTAGAGCAAGGCTATTCTATTCAACCACTTTCATTTTTGCTTTTGATTATACTTTGTGTAAGTTATTTAGTAATTACTAATACATTTAATTATACATTATTTTTAATAGATTGCGTTTTTAAAATATTACTATTTGGTTTCTTTACGGCATCTATTGGAATATTTGAGAACTAATTGGCCAGCACAGCTTTGTACTCCTTAGAACATTCGACAATAGATGACGCTAGTTATGTTAAGTAACAATGTTTTTCTTGAGTTGTGATGCAACAATCTTGATAGGTAATAAAACAGATGGCTTCGATTGTCGTCCAACACCGGAACTTAATCTATGCGAACTCGACCGATCCTCTGACCCAACTAAGTCGAGCAAAAGTTGGCGTACATTTTAGCGCCCCATCTTTGGTGTAAATCGACCTTTCTGATACTCACACTTGCTTGCTTGAGTTCATTAGCGAGCGACTGCTGACTAAGCAAGTAATCTAATGGTTTTGCACAACGGTTAACATTGAACCTTCATAAACATTATTTAAAAGGGCTACGCTTATTAATTTATTAGCTAGGTAAAGTTCTTTTTCAATATCTGTGACAGTATTATCGATTATACAAGCATGTGGTTACTTACAGGTACTTTTGAATTCAGAGCCATACATATACAATAATTATCAGCTACCGCATTGTCTCACCTCCCAGTCTCCTCAAGTAAATTGTCGTTATAATGAGCCATAAAATGTTGCTGATAGCTCCGCCATTTGACCATATCTAGTATCTCCAGGCCTGTAATTGTTACTAATCGTGTCAATAGCTCTCTCAAACCATTCAGGTGGCAGGATTAAAGCGCGACTCAGAGGCTCCTTCCGTGCACTCAGACGGAAGAGAAAATTGCTAATAGTGTGTCACTGTTATTATTTTTAATTATTATTAATATTATTATTATTATATTATTTATTATTATTATTACTGTCAATGAAAGCGAAGGCGAAATTCCACGAAACTAATAACAATTAAAAATATCTTTAAACTGTCGTAAAAATGAGACAAAAATCTAATCAGATATGACTCCATCATGAATATATTAGACAAATATATAAATAAAATTAAAGTGTCTGTTTGTAATAAATTTTTAATAAATGCATGAAAGTATAATATATAGGGTAAATATAATAACGTAAAATATTTGTTAAATAAATATTTTGGCTTCTGATTTTCCAGCTAATTTTCGAAACGGCTGAACCTATGTGATAAGGAGTAACTTAGTTACTTTACAACTGACTTCATACAAAGGAGGAGGTTCTCAATTCCGTTGTTTTAAAGGTTTGTTATCTCATATCTAAGTAATTTATTGACTGATTTTGAAAATTCTTTCTTACATGCAATGATATATATATATACTTTCAGATCAGTCCCATAGAATAATCATCGAAATCGGTTTAGTTGTTTGGTACTATTTTATTTTTTAAATATGGTTAATTTATGTCACCCAAATACGAGATGACGAGGAATCAATCTCGTTAGTTAGTAGGTTTTTTGTTTTGCCAATGTAATTATATTAAAGTTAATTCACAAATTGATATAAATTACCAAGTAGCCACTTTTTGCACAGAATTCTGAATTATGAAAATTCAAAGAAGGCGAATCCGCGTGCACAGCTAGTTCTAGTAAATTCATCCCTGAACAACGCAGTCGAGCGACACCATGGCTCCGTGTTCAGACTTCTTTTACTTAACTTTAACTGAATAAGATATCACATTAACACATTTTAACGAACGACCGACTATTATGACCTTAATCTCCTCACACGAACGCAGCTTCTACACTGCCCGCGTTTCAAAAATAATAATGTTTTCCTTCACCGTTTATTTATTCATAAACGTGGTATTATCGCTCTTGAGTTGTGGTAGAGTGTATTACTAAATGTTAAAACGCAATAATAGCGCGTGTTAATCTACTAGTAGCGCCATCTTGTTTTACGTCAAAACACTACTTTTCAACAGTTTTCTTACGTTGCCTTGCCTACGTCTTCTGTCAGAATCCTCAATTTTATTAAAGTTATTTTTCTCACATACTTTTAAACAAAACTCAATAACATAACCTTATATTTGTAGTGTAGGTTAATTGTATCTTAATACAAGCAGAGTTTACGGTCGTGCTGTGTTCTTATTAAAATAATAAAAACAACATGAATCCATAGGTACTTAATATTATAAATGCGAAAGTAACTATATGTCTGTCTGTAATCTGTCTGTTACCTTTTCACGCCTGAACTGTTTATACGGATTTGAAGTATTTAGGTATATTAGGACTTTGGAGGACATGGGCTACTTTTTGTCACAAAAATAAAACTTGAAATGGGTGAAATAGGGAGTGATAATTTGTTTAGGTACCTAACCAGTTAAGTAAGGGATATAAAACTTATCATAATTATACTTATGGTAAGAAATAAAGAATATTTCTGCGTTTTGGACCAGTCAATAGGAGATGTTTTTTTTTTAAAGTACGTCCCTACCCTACCTTTGTATGGAGATTGATGAAAGCTTGAAGAAAAAAAAGGCTGCTCGAAGTACTGTCTACACAGACGAAGTTGAGGGTACCAAGTAGTATTATATATAAAGAATCTTCTTCTTCTTTCTTTTATACATTCGATAAGGTCAAAAACGATGATGATATAAATATTTATGTAGTGATTGATTGAAATAACCCTACTTTTTAACTACTATATACTTAACTATAGGTATGTAATGATTTGGAAGTAATTTTGTTTTTAAATGTACTAATATTATAAGCAAAATGTTTTATGGAATATGTCGGCAACTAAGTAGGAAATTAAATAATTACTGTCGTCACAATCGAGATATGTTCATAAATTACACAGCTCATTAGCAGTCAAAACGCGGTCGCAGATTCGATTCCCGCAAAATTGGTATGCGTCGTCTGTGTATGCGAATGTTGGTCGCATAGTTTCGAGAACCAACAGGCTTTTGTGATTAATGGTTATCTGGAACCTGTGACGCGCGTACATAAACATATTTGTTGATAAGCAGCAACATGGTTTTAGGAAGAATATATTACAAACTGTTATAGATTATAATTTAACGTGTTTTGGTCCTCGCCTTAGGTAAGACAAGACCCAAGTCGCATCGTATGCGCCCGTAACTCTGAGACGTGTAGGTGGAATGTCTCGTGTGGAATGTGGAAATTGTGGCAGTAATTCCCCTTACGAAATTGGCATATGTTCTACTGATTCAAAACTTGTGTGATTACATTTCTAATGAAGTAATTAAATATAAAGTAATTAGGTAACGATCGCTGCAACGAATCTTAACTTTAATTACATGAACAGACTTTATCTTATAATGTACTGTGTAATGGAGAACATGTAAGTACCAGCTAGGTACTTACTAAGCACAAGTAGATTACACATAAACTCGCCAATAACAATATTTAATTGTTTTACTCTGACGTCAATTTGACAAGATGTTTTATGAACATATTTTATCATCGAAGCTCTGATTGTTTGTCGTTTTAAGTAGTTATATCGCGTACGAATATTATGTAGAATATGTTTGTATGTGTGATACATTCATAATTAATTCATATATTTCGCATAGACAATGATTGGGGCCGGCCGTGGCCTCGCAAAATTAAAAATAAATGCGATAATCTATGGCGCGGCTCGTCCGCCCCGCTCGCGTTCCACATTCGAAATAATAATTGTATTAAGGAAACATGAGCGCGGCGCATGTGTTTGTTTGTTTGTTTACCCGCCGGTGACGTCATATGTTTATTCTCGCGGGGAAGTTTGGGCTAGTTGGACATTGTCTACAATATTAAATTTCAGTGTTGTCTGTCACTGATATTAATGCAAATTTCTTAGTACATTGTTATATTGTTTATTAGCTATAATCCCGTTCTAAAAAGTTGAAAGTACATTTTGAGTTCCTTAAATCTACTTCTAATTCAAGCCACGCTCCCTAACATTTTATATTGTGTAGTATCTTTAATGCCATCCATTACTGCATAGGTACCTAAAACTAAAACTATAGTCACAGTTTTAAAATGTTATAATAATACATTTTTTTCTATTTTTAGACATCATATAGAAAAAATTTCTCAACTTTTTTTTTAATAACTATCGTTTATGAGTTTGAATAAAACAAAATCAGTGATTTATGAGAGTAACTGAATGTGAAGTATGAATAATCGTAATTTTAATTGGGTACATATACATAGATATAAGCCTTTTTCCTCGAAGGCGTAGGCATAACCTCCGTCGGCCACTTTTCACGTTGCGGATGTGAACGTGATAAGAAATGAGCATATTGTTACCATTGTTATTCTACAAACAACGTAGGTGACCGTTTCGCTCCCTAATTTTCCGAATGCCAGGAGAAATTACCAACAAGTCAAGACGGAACAGTTACGAAACCAATATTGTGATTTTAAGCGTCTGTCATCCACCAGGGCACTAAGAACACCTTTTGACTGGCCTTGCAACTCAGTTCATAGTAACCCAACCTTCTTCGCTGTAGGTCATGGGTTCGGTTCCCACCCAAGTTCAAACATTCATGTGACGAGGATAGATGTTTGTTCTGTGTCTCTGTGTTGATATGTATTGTATGTAGGTATTTACAAAAAGTATAAGTAGTATATTAGTTGTCTGGTTCCCATGATATAAGCTATGCTTACGTTCAGGCTAAATGGCGCTGTGTGAAATGTCCACCATTATTTATGACTTTTTACAACACCAAGGCTTCTCACAACTTCAACTGGCTTTACAATTCAGTTGGGACTTTCTGCGCTGTAAGTCGTGCTATCAAGCTATGCTTAGCTTACTTTGGGGCTAGATGGTGTGAAATGTTCGCCAATATTTATTTATTATTTAGCAATTACAGACGATTTACTTCCTAGGACATGCAAAATGAGTAATAGTGTGTGTGTATATCACGCGTGCCCTGTTTCCCCTTGTTTACACACGCACACAGGCACACGGGCGCACTCGCGCTCGCTCACTCACACCGCGCCGCTCCCGTCGAGCCGCTTATTTAGGTATATTGTTGTTTATTTTATTCGGCGCTATGCTCCGACACGGGGCGAGCCTTTCGACTCAGTTTTAACGCGCACGTTTTATGAAACGACAACTATGCGTCGATGTTCGCTCGCCGGCGATAATAATTATTCATATCGGAACCACTTCTGCCGACCGAAATAGCGACGCGGTAAACAAATTCGCGATTTTATTGGCAGGTTCACATTGTTGATTATAAATAATCATTCGTTGTGTTATTTTTTTTTTGTTACCTATTTACCTATTTATTTTTCATAACACATTCGCATGTCGGTCGCCGGTGCCGCCTCGGTTGCCTCCGCGAATCTTAATAGTAGTTAATCATAGTTTATTTTTACCGTGAAACGTGTTAATAAGTGTCGGAGTCACTTGTCGCGAATCTTTTATTTTGCGATAGTGTTTGATTGGAACAAGTTGAATTGCGGAAGCGATTTGGGACTCGTAAAAAAATATTTGTGTTTGCAAATTCGCATTTTGTGTAAAGACTGTTTCTCAAGACGGAAGTTTATTTTTATGGACTAAAAATACTATTGTGAGTTGTTAATTTTTATTCAGTGATTAGCGCGCGCTTTCTCAATTTCGTTTGATTTTCCGTATCCAAGTTTTTGGCGGGAGTGTTGCGGTGTTGACTGGAATTAGGCTGGACAGAAAGTTTGGAAAAGTGTTGACTATACAACATTGGATGGTGGCGAGTGTTTTTTCATCGCGTTTTAGAGGCTAAGCGTTGGTTGTTTGAACAAGTGTGTTTTCTAATGGATTTATTTTGAGGTGAGTTTAAATTTACTTGTGTGCGGTGTCGGTATTGTTTGCTGTTCGTGTTTTGTGTGCGTGTTCGCCGGTGGCGGGAAACCGAATACCTAGCCGGTTCTCTCGTGTGTGTGTGTGAGTGTACAAACAATGTGTGCGTGTGAGTGTGCGACTTATTGTCACTCTGTGTAAGAGGGGAGACAAGGAGGTTACTTGTCATGTATTTAGGCGAAGTTGAAACTTTTTTGATGAGTTGACTTTTTAATTTATGTCCATCGTTTATGGTCGAAGGAACGAGGTAACGTTAGCGCTGTTTACTCGCCTATCGAGCCTCGCATATTTATCTTTATTGATTTTTGACATCACGCCACCAAATGTCATGTTTGAACGCGAAATCGTAGTTTTACGAGTTTTTTTTTACTGTTCTAGACTCTCTTCTAGACAAATCTGGAATAAACATCCGCATTCGTATATTATTGAAATTTCTTTTCAATTAAATGTTTAATTTGAATTATGTTAATCATTTCCTGCAAGAAGTGACCTCTTTTGGCGAACCTTGTCAATTCAAGGTCGTTTAGCAGATTTTCAAATTGTGTTCAAATAATTTGCGTGCAAATACTACCGGTTGCGCGTTTCCACGTGTATTGTCAAATTTACATATATATATTCAAATTGTAGGTTCTAAGTGTACATAAAAAATAATACATACTTAAAGCATATAAGATTTTTTCATGACTAGTTTAGGTACAGCCTTTCCAGGCATCGCCTATATATATTTTGTAAACTTGGTTTTTTTCCGTTAGGTACCTGTATTTTCATTTAAATAATTAATATTGCTAAGTTATTAGCGGAAGCACTGAATCCAAAGGTGATTATTACTTATGTTTAATTAAGAAATCGTTGACAATGACAGAATACCTTGGAAGAAAAAAATAAAGACTAATTTATATTGAATTTATTCAGCTCAACAATGATGCTTTAGTACATAATTATATACTATTAATACTCTTAAGCATGTAAGTGAAGAATATAATGTTTTTTAATGTTATTTAGTTGCGGAACGAGCAGATGGCCTGTGAAAGTGATAACCTCTGCCCATAACAAAGCAATACGACTTGGGTCCGCCACTACTTGGCTACAAAACAGAACCCAAGTCACATCCTTTGCGCCCGTAACTCTGAGACGTGTAGGTGGAATGTCTCATGTGCCTGTAATTCCACCGGCAGCTACACCTTTCAAACCGGAACACAGTAACGCGAAAATTAATACATTTCTTTTAACTGAGTTTAATTATACGTACGTTAAAGTCGGAAAGGGGTTTGAATGTTCAAAACGAGGAATGGGAAAGGCAAATAAAGGGGATGGATTATAAAAACAAGGGTTTGTAGACACTTGGGCTTTTTTTCTTCCATCCTCAACGTCTGTATTTAGATTTCGTGTTATGAACGGTTTTGTTTTTCATAGATTTTATTCAGAGATTATTTAAAAAATACTATTTTGGTTTTCAAGCGAGTTCACTTTGCGAGATTTAAGTCAACTGTGAATTCTTTAGTATTAGATAAAAAAATAAGTATTTATTTCTAATTCTAGAAGCGTTATTGTAAAAAAAAAATGTATTTCAACACAGATAAAATATATTACTAAATAATGAGCATACGGATACTTGGTGTTTAAGTCGGTAGTAACCTGACTGCAAAGAGGGGGGTTCCGTGTTCGATTCCCGGCCGGTGACAACTTTGTGATCAAATCTATCCACGACACCTGTCACCTGCCAACACAGGGATCCCTAGTGCAGGTACCTATGAGTGCAAATACAATACACAGTAATATAACTCTAACAGGATGATAAGTCAATCTATCTAAGTACTCAGATTGTTACAAGGATCGTGCTCGCGAAAACAAAGGAAGCCCTCTTTTAACCCCTAAAGAAGGGCTTCCTTTCTTGGCTGTTCTTCCCCGAGGGTCGGATAGGGTTTGAACAGGCGTCAAACTTAGCGATAAGTACGCGTATGCTTTGAATATTATTGACGTTTCCAAGCAATTTCATTACGAATTCTATGGAAATAAGAGTTTTTGACCGACTTAATTCATCCTACGGGAATCCGGCACTTTTCCAGGATATAAAGGCCTATGTGCTATTCCAGGATCTATCTCTGTACCGAATTTCATCCACATCTGTTCAGCCATTCTGGCGTGATGAACAAACATCCGTCCAAACTTTCGCATTCTAATATTACAAATGCGAAAATGAGTGTGTTTGTTTGTTAGGCTTTCACATCTAAACGGCTGAATCGATTATGATGAATTTTGATATGGAGATAGATGGGACCCTAGAGACGGGTATAGACTAATTTTTGTCGCTAAAAACTTGTAGGGGGTGAGGGGAGGGGTAAACTTTTGTATGAAACTTTTTATGATCCGATTTGATTGAATATATATATTGAAATATAATATTGGTGGACATTTCACACAACACCATCTAGCCCTAAAGTAAGCTAATCATAGCTTGTATCATGGGAACCAGACAACTGATATAATACTTTTTTTTTGTAGATACATACATATTAATACCCAGACACAGAACATACATCTATGTTCGTCACAAACGTTTGTCCTGGGTGGGAATCAAACCCACGGCCTACATCGCAGAAGGTAAGGTCTGCCAACTGAGCTACGAGGCCAGTCAAAGCTTTGCAGAAATGTTTTTGATGACAAATGATTGAGATTTGTATATATTTTTGAAACTGCTCCTAAAGCGTAATGAAATGGGGGGTAGCAAAGTACATATGGAAAAAATCGAAAGAATTCTAAACAATTCTGTATCGATCGCCAATCAGAATTGTTTGACAGTCAATTATGCGAGTGAATCCGCGGGTAACAGCTAGTTTATAATAGTAATTTATGCATAGTAGGATAAACCATAATATATTTCATAGTTAATTTACTACCCATCCGGGCTTATTCCCTATCACCATATTACGGTTTCCTAAGGATATTTTGCTTCCGAAACTCGAGCTCATTGTAGAATTAGAACCCACGACCTTAAGATCGTGTGCCGGCTTTACTAGCACTGAGCTCTTCGTATCGTTTGTTCATTGAAATCCAAAAATGATATTGTATTATCAATTATTTTATAATAAAAAATGATTATGTGTAAGTATTTTTTTTTCTCCCTTATCTTTTTACTCCTAGGACTGGAGTTAGAATTTTCGATACAGGGACTCCCAGGATGAAACCCTCAAACCTGCAATATCCTACAGGGACAGGTATTCCCTGAAATCCATCCACTAAGACACAAAGTTATAGAGATCTCTTATACCTGAAATTAAACTATGCATTACTATTCTTATGGAATCGCAGAAATAATTAACTTAGCGATAAGTGAGAGTGAGTGAGAATTCTATGGAGTTTAATATATTTTTTTTCTTTGGAATGAATCGTTTATTTTTATTAACAAAGGGGGTTTTGTTTGAATGCAAATATTATACGTTTATTAAAATATTATAAAATATTTGATTGATTGATTGGTAGTGTCAGTCGTATGAAATTTCAAGATCATCTTATATCAAATAATACAAAAACAGGATAATACTAAGGAGTAGGTATCTCATTAAAATACGAGCAAATTGCTGCTAAGTCTAAATATAATCTTAATTAATTTAAATGAATTCTAAACTTGATTATACAATCTAAAAATAGAATTTGGAGAACATATTACATGGCTGAGTTACTAACTGCTATAATTAAACAGTAAATAATGAAATGATGGTCATATCAGCGCTGAGTTGAGAACAAAGAATGTTATTCCTTCCAATATTTCGCAAAAGATTTGGAAGTGTAACTTCTCTAAAATATTTATATTATATTCTCTAAAATAATCTAAGAAACAAATGTACTATATAATATAATCTACACGTATCTGCTGAGTTATGGGTCCTATACGGATTCATCCCGAATTCGTGGTGAAGACACACATACATAATATCACACCTATTTCCCGGAGGGGTAGGCAAAAGTAGCATTTTTCCATCGCGGCGTTTCTAACATAAATACTTAGCTTCGTCCACTCTCATGACATTCTTCATGGACGCTCTCGCTGCAGAATACCCTTGATAGTAGGCGGAAGTGTTCCCTTTATAACGGTCCCGTTAACACTTTCCTTATGCTTTTACAATAATAATTACTATAATATTGGTGAACGTCCAGTGGCCATCAAGCCCCAAAGTAACCTAATCATAGCTTGTATCATGGAAACAAGACAACTGATATAGTATTTAATATACTTTTTTATATACATTTTAACACCTAGATACAGAGCAAACATCTATGTTCGTCACACAAATCTTTGTCCTGGATGGGAATCGAACCCACGACCGCAAAAGCGCAGAAGGCAGTGTGCCAACTGAGCTATAAGGCCAGTCATGTTGTGTGCCAGTCTCTTGTTTCGTCATTCTTCTTTCATTTATCCTCTCTACATACCCAAACCATCTAAGCATCCCTTTTCATCCCTCATCACTACGTCTTCCTTCACTCTACAACACTCTCTTATTACACTGTTCCTCACTATATCTTCAAAATGGTGAGAATAATCAAGAAACCCTAAAAGAGTTATACTGAGTAATATTCGTTTTACATTGAATTAATAAACGATCTTATATAAAAAGAATAAATAGAAATAAGCCCTAAGTATAATTTCAACTCTAGTAGGAAATAATGAAATGAAAAAACTTAGTGGAAATCTGCGAAGATCTGTAACCAATTTCACTTGTATCGTGACATTTAAAATGTTTATTCCTATTTTAATTGTCGTAGGCGAGGAGATATTTAGCATAAAAACTCCTCAAATGCTTATAATTACTACGAAAATTTAAAAAGTAATAAATAAAATTCAAATTTTGTTATATTTAATATTTTATTGTATAAGAAAACTTGAGTAGTTGAACCTTCTGGAAACAGAAAGTTCATTAATTATATACACGTAGGCCATAAATTGAAAAAAATAAAAAATAAAAAAATTACAGAATGAAACCTTAAATTGAGAAAGTTGAATCTACAGAACGACTTGTGCCTACATTTAAAAAGAAAATGAAAAGTTTCTTTTGTGCCAGCAATAAAATTTGCACAAAAAAGTTTGCGCTAAACGGCGGCATTTCAGATTGTTTAGGAAACAAAAGGAGGTCGGAAGCGTAGCTGAGCTGATACCACATATTATTTAGATTTCGAGGCCGCGCTACATTATTTAGGTTGTTTTGTAGTTATCAGTTGGAAGGCGCAATTTACTACGAACGTGTATGCGCTAACGTTTGAGATGTCGCCAGATTATATGTTTTTTACCGATCGACATGAGGGGTGCTATAAAAATCAAAAATTCTATTGAAGACGATTGCGTATTTTTTTTTTTACTTACCTTTTTTTTATGTAATGTTAGTATAGAACGAGCTGAGGTCCCACCTGATGTTAAATGGTAACCGCCGCCCATGGACAACAGCAATACGACTCAAGTCCTCTCCACCAAAGTACGAAATGACTCAAGTCGCATTGCGTTGCGTCTATCACCCCGAGACGGGGATGTTACTCATGCGCCTGCAATTTCACCGACTGACATATTTTTCTACAATGTATCTAAATATTGTTTAGTTTTTATTTTAGAATAAGTATGGGTATGAGTCCATTGTCACTTAAAATAAATGATTTATAATATAACAAACACACCTCCATTTTTAAATATACTCTTAAATATAATTAGTAAACTAGAAAGCGCACACGTAATTATAATAAATGAGTTTTTTTATTTATTTTACCTAGTTAATTATCGGCAGACCACACCTGTGTGTTCTGTGTGTTTTGCATGTACTGTGTGTGTGTGTTTGTTGTGTATTTTTGCAAGACTCGATAGCGTTATCTGCGTCACGCCTACACACTCAGACACGGGCGTACGAAAAAAAAACAATTCGTGAGTTGCCAAGTACAAATATTTACTTTGACTATTTTAGCTAAATAAGGTAGAGTTTATTAGCGATCCTTGCCAGTAAAAATGGCATATATATGGAACGTCCCATGTCCTTGGTCCCATTTTTGTTGTTATGTTCCAGAACGACATTCCATCTTTGTCTCAGGGTCACGGGCGCATATGCGACTTGGGTCTCATCTTAACCAAGGAACCCAATTCATATTGCTTGTTATGGTATCACTTAACACCAGGTGGGCCGTTTGCTCGATCCGTAATGTAATCGGATAAACAAATTACAAGCTAAAATATTTATATGTATGGGTACTACTTGTATTAAAATGTAGACGTAATCGTCATATGAGACTTCAAGGTCCGCTATTTCTTAAGGCCACGTATACACGGACATTAGTCACTATTTCTGAGAAAATGCGCGCAGTAGGTACAAGAGAAAAATAAAACAATCTCTTTAACAGTTTTTGATATAATATGAAAGGCGTCAACTGCAATAATAATAATAATTAAATAATTAATTAATTTACACAGATACAAAATTAAAAATACACGTCTGAACGCCGGATATTAACCAAGTGATTGACCATTTCCGACCCATTTCTTCTTCTTCTTCTTCTTAGTAGATAGAAGAGTCAAATGAGTACTTATTTATTGATTATATACAATTTGTTTATTTGAAACTTCCGATAATGCTTGTTTAAATTAATAATTTATTTTTATTTATTAAAATATGGTTTCATAGATAGAGTTACTAACCTAATTCTTTGATATGGTAATTAATTTGTTTGTTACCTTAAGCTGTATGGTACTTGGGGATTCATTAATTAAAACTCAAGTATTATAAATATCATATTTATAAAGAGATTTTGGGATATTAATGGAAATCATTTTTCCTACTTTAGTTATTTAGCATGAAATATTCTAGAACTAAATCTAGACTCAATCGACTGCTTCCTGTATCGTTATCAGCCAATCAATTTTAACAGTCGGATTTGCAGAATAGTAATAAAAATTCTAGACCAAAACAAATAATTTGTAGTAACTTTACTTAATTGAATTTCCCTCGACATGTCGTCACAGTTACCTGTAATGAAAAACTATTTTGTATTTTGAATTTTAGGAGCACTCATACATACATAGTTACTCGCCTTTATCCCCGATGGGGTAGGCATAGCTCCAGTGTGCCACTTCTCACCTGCGGGTTACACTATAGAAGCGTAGACGTGCCAAGGGATGAGCTCGGCGACACAATGGATTTTTCGCGAATAACACAGCTACTACTATTCGTCTCACTGGCTGGAACCAATATAGTGAAAGGATTAAAATGCGCCTCTAAGAGGCTCCTTTCCTTTCTAACACGGCTTACACTTTCTTCTTTATTCTTTATTGTACACAGAAAACATAATACAATAAGTCATAAGTAATACATGTACAAACGTGAGTTGAACCCTAAAAACAGTTCTCTTCCAGCAAACCTTTGAGGCTTTTCTTCCAGTAATTCATTCCTTAATATCCGGCATCCAGGACAAATGTTACTAACAAGTCTAGGCGAGTTTTGGCCTAAGCCTCAGGGCCTATTATATAAGACAAGAGGGCCGTGGGCCATCTCGTCCCGTCACATAGCCGCGCTAGTTTTCCGTGGTGGTCTAGTGGTACCGACCCAGACTTTCAATCCAGAGGCCGCTGGTTCAAATCCCGAAGTGCGCCTATGAGTTTTTCGAATGAACTAAAAAGGTTCGAAGACATGTGTCAAGCACGAAAGGAGCCACTTTGAGGCGCACTTAAAAGTCCTTTCACCACACTGACTCGAGAGAACCAGTGACTCGAATAGATAGACTTACGAGTAGTCGCGCAAAAGTCTAGTACGATCTAGAACGGCAACATATAATCACAGCACAATTAATTATTTGCAAGTCTGTGCTCTACATAACAATGTTAAGAAAGGCATTCCCATACTCATTGTTTACTGTATCTCCTAACTATTGCAAAATTACATAACTTGTACTCAGGCATGTGACTTACCTAAGATACAAGTATCTGAAATACAGATACAAGATACAAAAAACGTATTACGTATTTAAATACCTTTTGTTTGGTATCTTAATATTTTGTAGATGTTTTCTAAAATACTTTTACACGAAAAATTATTCGAAGTAAAAAACAAAAATCAGAGTCTTTAGACAATATAAAAAAAAAGCAAAAATATGAATATTACATGTTTTTAGAACCAAATGCCTTAGAAAATAAACTTTCATTAAAAACAATTTTTTTTTTTTACAAAAGTACTTTATCTACAAAACGTATTCAAAAGATACGTATTTTATATCTAATATTTCGGATACCATTCCAGAAAGTTATTTGTATCTGGTATCTGAAATACTTAATTTAAAATTAATACTTAATACTTTAAGGTATCTTGTACATCACTGCTTGTACTTATATGTATGTCTTCACAATCATAAAAGTGCTTTATTTCGTTGGAATACAATTCAAAATGGATTTTACCTTTTTATCTGCATGTTTACATGAGTTGTGACGTTACATTATGGGCACAATGAGATATTTCCTTCTTAATCACAGCGTATGCGTAGTATGACTTAGATCTTCCCATACTTTAGGGCAAGATACATATTGCTAAGGCCCTATTTCCGGCCTCACAGCTCAGTTGGTAGTGACCCTGCCTTCTGAGCTGTAGCTCATGGGTTCGTTTCCCACCCAGGACAAACATGTGTGGCGAAGGTTTGTTCTGTCTGGTTGTTTGATATATGTATGTATTTACAAAAAAGTAAATAAGTATTATATCCGTTGTCTGTTTCCCATGACACAAGTTATGCTTAGCTTACTTTGGGGCTAGATGGCGCTGTGTGAAATGAATAGGCTGCATTAAACCAAAATTATAATGACTTCTTTTAATTTAAAATGCATCTATGTGTCTTCGCACAAAATGAATTAATTAAATGTTAATTCTCACATCGGACCGGCATGTCCCTGAAATCTGTTCTCAAATCAAAATATAGTTTCCTATCTTAGATAGCAACTACGGCGCGAGAAATACTTTGTTTTATCGGGTTATAAACTAGGTTTAAATTTTTAAAAAAACTAACACATTGATATAGGTGCAGATTATCAGATTAAAAATTAATTAAAGTGGTTTTCAGCCATTCTTACAACAGTGCGTTTAGAATTCTGTATCCGTAATAAAAATATGATTTCATCACAAGTTTTGAGGCAGAATAATATTCGTGGCGGGCCATGCAAACAACAACATTTTATGTGTACCGTCCTCGAACACATACAGCCGGCTGTGAAAACAGAACGCACACCACCACACATCCACACACAAAACAAACCAGGAAACGTCTAGCGAAAAACAAACAAGGGTCTTTTGTATTGTGTAAACAATTGGCTGGCCGTATGCAACAGGCATGACGTTCACGAAAAAATTAAGCTTCAGGTTAACTTCAATAGATGGCGTTGGTTTGCGGCTCGAGATGGGGGCGGACGAGGTTCTACAGGAAATGCAGAGATGGCGTTACGGCACTGAAACATTCACAGCCTCAATTTGGGAAAAGATAAAAGCTTTGTAAATTAATTATTTTTAACATAAATTACGTAACCATTTCTGCCGCCATCGTACGTAAGATTTTCGATTACTATTCAGCAAAGCAATGAATATTTAAAGGGTTATTTTTGGACAAAAATTTCTACCTCAAAGTTTTTCTCTATCGTTTTTCCATTCGCGATCGTGGTATTGCAGATGGAGCACCTGGTACGAAGGGTGGTATTATAACAATAGGAAAACCAGATAAATCATGCAGTGGTCCAATTTACCACTAGAGTGCCATCCGGATTGATCTACTTTGAATTTGAAGCGAGAAGCAATAACAAACTAAGTATATTGTAAGTCATTATAATAAATATTGCGGGACATTTCAGACAGCTTCATCTATCCCAAAACTAAGCAAAGCGTAGTTTAACTTTGGAAATCAGATAGCCGATAGAATACTTATTTTTACATTATCTCTTAACACATACATAAAGTGCATTAGTATATAATTATATAAATGTACGTTATCAACCCAATGATAAAAATTTTTCGCCTTCGTCTAAGCTTTAAATGGCGTCGACTACATAGTACCACCGTACAATAAGCGTACACAAACAAACGGACAAGCTATACTTACAGTTTATTAATGTTTTTTCTCTCCGTTACAGATTGTATTCAAAACATTGGACTTGTGTGGCTTCAGTTGAAGAGAGTGGATGCGGTGTGCCGCAAGGGTCTCGCTTCGGGCCCGTTTTGTTTATAGTTGACGGTTGGACTTTTTGTGAATGTGTCTCCAAAGGGATGACGATGTATACGTGAATGAAACGGTAAGTCCTCTATTCTCTTCTTAAATTTCTTATTCTTATGGTGAATACTTGTTATTTATTGCCTAAAGAGGTATTATAATTTAAGTTTACATGCCATTTCAAACTTTAACTCAGTCTACGTTTTGCGAGGTTACAAACATCTGAAATAAAGCAGGTAATTCAATGATTGCTGTGTCTATTGCCTCCTGGGCTACACTATTTTGCAAACGTAGACATGTTAAGTGATGAGTTAATCCGCGCCTTTGTTTTCCCACGAATAAATCGACTAACACTTTCTCCCCGCAATTAATTCAAGTATTATCCGACAGTTATTATACCAACGAAATTACCAATAATTATTGTCCAAAACAGCTATTACAGATAATAACATAATATTTTGAAATGCCGTCGCATTTTTAACCATTTTTTAACGTTTCAATCCCTTTTGATTTCTAAGTGACGATGCAATTTTTCAAGATGACTGTTATATTTTTGGGAAAAACATATTTTGATGTTTCTTACGCCCTTTATCTAATAATCCTGTATATTTTAGCTCCTTTTAGAAAAGTCTTTAGATTTCGGATATATCTTTTAATCGGCCCGCTAGCGCCCTCTGCTTGGAAATGGTACGAAATGGTTTACCCGCTTCTGGGTGGAATTTCCAACAATTCCGTATTAGCGATTAGCTACGTGTTGGAAGGAAAACCCATGCGCTATCTAAGATTAGGCCTTTTAGTTTCATATATTTGGCGATAAGTCAGTGAATGAGTTGATTCTTTTCTCTTATGTTATAATTCCGTATTACAACACATTATAAAAGTGATGTAAAAGTTGTGAGTCAGGCTTGCTTCCGAATTGAACAAAGATTTTTTTTACTGCCTACAATATTTACCGGTGAAATTGCAGGCGCATGAGACGTAACATCCCCGTCTCGGGGTGATGCAACACAATGCGACTTGAGTCATCTCGTACATTGGTGAAGAGGACTCGAGTCGTATTGCTGTTGTCTATGGGTGGCGGTTACCACTTAACATGGACATTTTACGCAGCGCCATCTAGCTCCAAAGTAAGCTAAGCTTAGCTTGTCATGGAAACCAGACAACTGATATAATACCTACTGCTTTTTATTGTAAATAAATATACATAATGCATATTAACACTCAGACGCAGAACAAACATCTATGTTGGTCACACAAATGTTTGTCCTGGGTGGGAATCGAACCGACGACCTACAGCGCAGAAGGCAGGGTTACTTCCAACAGAACTGTGAGGCCAGTCATACAAATTTGAATATATAACCAATAAACGATTAATTTATATATTATTACTAGCTGTTAACCGCGACTTCGTCCGCGTGGAATTCGATTTCATCACGCACCCCTATTTACCCCTCGTAAAAGTAGCCTAAGTTACTCCTTGTTACATCAGCTATCTGCCAGTGAAAGTCCTGTCAAAATCGGTCCAGCCATTTCAGAGATTAGCCGGAACAAACAGACAGACAGACAGACAGACAAAATATATAAAAAAAAATTGTTTTGGTATATGTACCGTGTATACATCCATATGCACTTAGTAAAAAGCGGTTATTTTAATATTACAAACAGACACTCCAATTTTATTTATTTGTATAGATTTATATCAGCACATGCAAAGTAGTCCCTCCATCAAGAATACACTAAGTAAAAGGACCTCCCACATACAAAAAACACTACACCTTTATCGCTTAAGCAAAACAAAAATAAAGCAGTGTTTACATAAACATCGGGGCGAAGGTAAACTCGCAACGCAACGCGGCCGCGGCCGAGAGCCAAATCTAAACAACGCTTACATCGATTATGGTTCCATTCGATTATTATATGAAATATTAAAAAGTAGTAGTACATTTGTTCCCAGGATTTTTTTTTATGTGATAGAGATACGGAACGAGCTAACGGCCCACCTAGTGTTAAGTGGTAACCTCGGCCCATAACAATCGATGCGACTTGGGTCCTCCCCTACTTGGTATGGCAAGACTAAAGTCGCATCGTATGCGCCCGTAACTCTGAGACGTGTAGGTAGAATGTCTCATGTACCTGTAATTTCACCGGAAACCACACCTTTCAAACCGGAACACAGTAAGGTGAATGCGTTACTGCTTGGCGGCAGAAATGGGCATGGTGGCAGTACTTCCCCGGACGAACTTGGCGTCAGTTCTACTGCTCATAAAAGTTAGGTGGTTGGAGATGAGACGAGGTTTGATTCCTGTACAGAACAAATTATTTGTAATGAGATCGAGTGAGCGAGCAGTTTGAGCGGAATCCCTTTATAAATAATATGATACTTTCATACTACTAAGTACTACTACTATTATGCATTATAATATACATGAACAAAAAAGTAGATATATGTATTCTATCAGTTATCTGGTTGCCATAGTACAAGCTATGATGGTGCTGTGTGAAATCTCCATCAATATAGCAGTAGAACTTATGTCAATTTAGTCCGGGGAAGTACTGTCACCATACCCATTTCCGCCGTCAAGCAGTGATGCATTCGTTTTACTGTGTTCCAGTTTGAAAGGTGTGATTGCCGGTGAAATTACAGGCACATGAGACATTCTACCTTCACACGCATAGTATACGATGTGACTTGGATTTTGTCGTACCTAAGTATGGAGCACCTAAGCCGTATTGCTTGTCATAGGCAGAAGTCGCCACTTAACACTAGGTGGGGCATCTGCTCGTTCCGTTGCTAAATAGGGTTTATAATTATAAAACCGCGGTGTGAATGTCCACCAATATCATATTAGTTTTTACTTCTATCAGGTCAAGCAATTTTTTTTTAATATCTCATAGTAATCTTTAGTGATGTATCAGTATTATGTGTGTATGTATGTAACGAATCGATACAGGCGATTCGGAATATTATAAACATGAAAATCGAATGAAAACATACACATAGGTGGTAATACGATTCTGTATACAAGCGTTTATTTTATAAATAATGTCATCGATTATAATCGCGCAGGTGTGTGGTATTGCCATTTTTATTATACAAACAATTTCTTACCTTTCCTAACTGAATAATATATTGTACATTATTTAGGACACCCGTGAAGGGAGCGGGAAAATTGTCACTCGTGCCTAACTTCACATAACTAGCTGACAGTAGGCGCATCTGAGAGCGTTACTGACCCCGAGTTGAATCCGGAGGTCACCGGTTCAAATCCCTATTTGGTAGTAAAATTAATCGGTCTTATAAGGACATTTTCTTGTTGGCTCCACAGCATCAAGCAAGCAGTGGCGGTACCAATAACATTTAGTGCGCCTCAAAGAGGCTCCTTTCGTGCAATTGACACATGTCTTCGAATTTAGATCTAGGACATGTCGGTTGCCTCCCGATGTTTTCTTTCACCGGTTTGATAACGTGGTATTGCGCTCATTAGTGTTTCAAGCGAAAAATTCACAGGTACACATCGGAATTTAAACCGACGACCTCCAGATTGAAACTCGGGGTCGCCACTAGGCCACCACGGTCCCTAGACGTAGTAAAAAGTCCATAATCAAGCGAGCGATTGAAACAGATGAAATTTACATTCACTATCAGTATATAAATACGTCACGAATAACTATTTACAGAAGTCTATCACACAGATAGCGAGGCAAACAAACAACTCGATGGATCGCTAATAACAAAAATGTGGGTAAATGTGTCAATATGTCGCGAATTAAATAGACTCGCCTCACAGCTCAGTTGGTAGTAACCCTGCCTTCTGCGCTGTTGGTCACGGGTTCGATTCCCTGGACAAATATTTGTGTGACGAATTCTGTGTCTGGGTGTTGATATGTATTATATGTATATTTACAAAACAAGTAAGTATTATATCAGTTGTCTGGTTCCCATGATACAAGCTACGCTTAGCTTACTTTGGGGATAGATGGCGCTGTGTGAAATGTCCACCAATATTTATTATATTATTATCAATATGTGCAATTGGTATCTGACCTTGAGGCGGCCAGTCAGTCGTAACTACGTTTTGATTTACTACTACTCTGATGTATGTATGTTTGTAGTTGAAGTTACGCCGAGATCGTCCGGGGAAGTACTGCCACCATACCCGTTTCTGTCACCGAGCAGTTCTATTCTATTCGAGTCACTGGTTCTCTCAAAGCAGTGTGGTGAAAGGATTTTAAGTGCGCCTCAAAGAGTCTTCGAATTATTTGTTCTAGGACATGTCGGTTTCCTCGCGATGTTTTCCTTTACCGTTTTGAGAACGCGGTATAACGTACATAAAACTTTCACTTGAAAATCTCATTGGTGCACGCCGGGATATGAACTGGCCATCTGCAGATTGAATCTCAGGGTCAGTACCATTAGACCACAACGCTCTCGCCGAGCAGTAATTCATTCGTACACGCGGAAAACAGTATCGTGTTCCGCTATGAATTATATGGTTGCCGGTGACATTACAGACGCATGTGATATTACACCTTCACGTTTCAGAGATACGGGCACATAAGATGCGTCTTGAGTCTTGTCGTACTTAACTAGGGGAGGGCCCTCTACCTACTTAAGGGAGACTTAAGTACGACAAGAGCTATCGCCAAGTTCGGCCGGGGAAGTACTGCCACCATGCCCATTTCTGCCGCCAAGCAGTAACGCGTTCGCGTTACTGTGTTCCGGTTTGAAAGGTGTGGTTGCCGGTGAAATTACAGTCACATGAGACATTCCACCTACACGTCTCAGAGTTACGGCCGCATACGATGCGTCTTGAGTCTTGTGTTACCTAGTAGGGGAGGACTCAAGTCGCATCGGTTGTTATCGAGGTTGCCACTTAACATCAGGTGGGCCGTCGGCTCGTTCCGTAACTATATTAAATAAAATAATAAACTCATAATTAGTTGAAACTATTTTCTAGAAAAATCATTTTGTATTATGATTGTTTCAGAGACCAATGGTGCAATTACCTATAGTGGTGAGTATTTTAATATTTTTTTTACAAAAATGTTGTTGTATTCGACTGTAGGACATTTGGTAAGCGACTGTGTGGACGTTGGTAGCGCCTCCTAGCGTCTGTATTGGGAACTAGGTCTCTTGTGGCCGCCGCAACGCCTAGCCTAGACTGAAGGTATTTTGATTTGGTTAGCAATAAAGTGTCACATATCTGACAGGCCTCATAGCTCAGTTGGTAGTAACTCTGCCTTCTGCGCTGTAAACTAAAAACAAAAAACTAAAAAATAATCTTTTTATTGCGAAACCACAATACAAACTAATCCTTGTAATAAATCAATTTCATGTGTACACTAAATATAATATATAATATAACAATGGGCGGCCTTATTGCAATGAGCAATCTCTTCCAGACAACCTTTGCAGTAGTACATACTACAATAATATACGTTGACTATCCTACAGTTGTATTGAATCCCTATAGAAGTTTTATTTTCGCGTGGGGTAATAAAGGGGGTAGTCCAAGGTTACCACAGACTGAGTAAAGGCACAGAATAGATAGATAGATAGATAGATAGATAGATATACTTAGTTAGGTTAATTATGTACTTATTGTGCATAATTAACACCGTAATTAAAAATTATAATTTTAACCTAAAATAATGTAACAAAAAATAAACACAAATGCAAAATGGGCGGTCTGACCGCTTAAAGCGAAAGAATAAATAATATTCCGAATATTAAGGGGCGGTCCCTTGTGTGTGCCTGAGATTACTTGAAGGGTAAGCCTCTTTGCCCCTTTGTACCTAGACTTAACCTTTTACTTTGACTTCAAGTGGACTGAACTTGAAAGTCTAAATTTTCCGCCAACTTGCATGAGTCAGCCGTGTTGACTTTATTTCGAGACGGCGACATTTCCGACGAAACGGCTACTTTACTTCCATAGACTGGCCTCACAGCTCAGTTGGTAGTAACCCTGCCTTCTGCGCTGTAGGTCGTAGGATCGATTCCCTTCCAGGACAAATATTTGTGTGACGAATACAGATGTTTGATCTGTGTCTGGATGTTAATTAGTATATTTACAAAGTATGCAAAAATTATATCAGTTGTCTGGTTCCCATGATACAAGCTATGCTTAGCTTACTTTGGGGCTAGATGGCGCTGTGTGAAATGTCCACCAATATTATTATTATCATTATGTTTTTTTAGTTCGGGTATAAACCCACACACCCTATGACAAACGCGCGAAAGGTTGCCTGAAAAAATCCTTTAAGCAATAAGACTGCCCATTGTGTTTCACATTTATATTATAGGATATCTATTTATCTAATCCGAAGCCTGTAGGACGTTTTGAAGGTATTTTCATCATGTAAAAAAAAGTTGGTTCCATCTCAACACGTTCTCATCTCAACACGAAAGAGTATATTATATACTAGTATATAGTTTTTAGTATATAAATAGTCATACTAGTACTAGTATTAAGTATATATGTAGTTAGTTATAGAGTAATAGTTAGTACTACGTTAGGTACGTTCTGGATAATATCTTATCTTGATATGTTTTCTCGCCTCACAGATGATGAGTGTTTATTTGAAATAATGCCATAATTTTATTAGGTTTGACGCATTTCGCACTACAGTTTAAGTTTTAAACTTAAGTAAATCAGATCAACAGTAGAACCTGGTAGTTTTTAATTAAATATGCATCTAACCTTTTTCGTTCTCTGTTATATTCACTATGTTAGAAAGAGTCAAGACTTTGTCCTTTTACTAGTGCCTACTCTTTCTTGTAAAACAATAGCAAAATAAAAAAGCTCGGTTCTTTTATTCATTATGTCGGGTGAATTACCATCAGACGGAAGCCGGTGTAGTGAGAAATAAAATTAATACATAAAAAAAAAACACACTCCAGGTTTTTTTGATGTTGTAAATTTTCGGAACGTATCGACGTCCCACCTTGTATCAGGTAAGTGATAACCTCTGCCCATAACAACCGATGTGACTTAGGTCCTCCCCTACTTAGGTACGACAAGACCCAAGTCTCATCATATGCGCTCGTAACTCTGAGACGTGTAGGTGGAATGTCCCATGTGCCTGTATTTACACCGGCAACCACACCTTTCAAACCGGAACACAGTAACACTTGGCGGTAGAAATGGGCATTATGGCAGTACTTCCCCGGACGAACTTGGCGTGAGTACTGCTCTTAGTAACAAATAACTGTGAAAATTAAGTGTTATTTTATTTTTTTATTTATTTATCAGATTTACATCCATATATACATATATTTAAGAGAAAATAAATAATGTCAATCAAATGTGTGTTACGGGCGACTGTTATGAATCAATTATAAAAAAAATACCGAAACAAATACCACCTAATTAAAACATCAAGGACTTGTCAAAAACCCACATGCAATACATAATCTGCATGTTATTATGTTAACATAATATTTGGTAACAAAGACCAGTAAAACAGTATACTGTGACAAAAATAGGTCAATAAAAGTGTTTTCCTTACTGTTGTCGTAAAAAAACCGCTTTGCCCAACGAGGCGGTCCCGACCGCAAAATATTTAGGGGCTATAAAACCCTTTATGGTTTCTCGTGGTGATCGATAGAATCAAACCCACAATAATGTGATAAATGACTGATGTATTTTTATCAGAAGAAAATGAGATGAAAGAAATAAACAGTAGATTATCTGCTTTTCAGCCATATCTTCTGCACGTATAAAAGCGATACGTTTTAAATCATCACCTAAGCATGGGAAGACTCGAGCCCCACCGCACTAAGCCCAACTCTCTGAAACATGATAATGTAATGTCTCCCATGCGCGTAATTCTACTGTCTACTTTTTATATAGTAGTGGCACAAAGGAATCACCTCCCCAAGCTAAACGTACAACTTTTGTGACAGCCTGGAATCGAATCCAACCCTCGTGATCTGCAGACAACTAACCTAACGGAGTTTTTCTTTCAAGTAAAGTTTTTGACTGGCTTGAATCCACCTAGAAGATACCAACATAATTAAACCGAGGAAACTAAATTCCTGCAAATTACTTCCCGGGCTTAGCTGCGGACAAAGCCAGGTGTAATCCACGTAATATCCAAGCGAGATGGGAGGGAGGCGTAGGGGTCTAGTAGGGTAAAGGGGGGTCCGCCTATACATAAAGTATGCTCAGCACATTATTGTTCTACGAACTACTGCGAGACTATATTGCTATGCCGCCATTAAAGTATTCAGAGAGATGGCGACTGAAGCTCTCAATAATTTACACTATCCTTTCGGAATTACGAGATATTCTGCGAATCACACATTTAAATATATAATTCATGCGGAAAAGTAATTATTTATATAATATAAAAGCATTAAATTAAATATTGGTAGACATTTAAATATTTCACACAGCACTATCTAGCCCCAACTAATATAGCTTGTACTTGGGAATCAGGCAACTGATAGAATACATATATACTTTTTGTAAATAAGTAAGCATAATACATCTTTAGACACAGACAAATTCAAGTTCGTTACAAAAATGATTGTCTTATATGGGAATTGAACCCACGACCAACAGCGCAGAAATCAGAGTTACTGCCAACTGTGAGATACATAAATATCTTCTTAAAATATTGCTTAGTTTGCCATGACAAAGGACGAAATCCCACTATACCTATTTCTGCCACCAAACAATTGTACTGCATGTTGGGTTTGAAACCAGGCCTGTGAATGAATGCGCATAAGGCCTTCCTGGCAGTAGAACTTGTGCTAAGTTCCACAGAGGAACTAATCACCTCATCTCTTTCTGCCGCGACGCAGTAACGCATTACGTGTTCCCTTTTAAAATGTGTGGTTACCGGTGAAATTACAGGCAGAGTCCACCTTCAACTCTTACAGTTCTATTATACGATAAAGCGACTTGAGTCTTCCCATATAGTAGGGAAGGATCCAAATCGTATTGGGAAAACATGAGGCAGGTCATTCGCTCGTTACTTATATACATATAAAAAGATAATGACTCAGGTTAGCGAAGGGCGTACATGACTTCCTAACGAATTCGTAATTCGTAATTTACTTAGCACGCGGGTCATGAGGCTATACTTAGTCCACGTAATAATACTCCAGAGAATATCGCTTAAAATAAGTTGATCATAATACTATAATTGCAAATAAAAGAAAAAATTTGATTCAAGACATTTAATGTCCCACTTGGAAACGATAGTAGAATAGAATAGAATAATCATTTATTAAAAAAGAAGAATACAAAAAAAAACTTAATAAAATTTACGTAAATTAATAAAAAAAAATGTTTCTTCTCCGTCGTCATGGTTTACAATATTAGTAATTTTTAAGTAATAGGGAGACATTATTATATAAAGTAACTATTATATAATAAAAAAGGTAAAATAAATAATATATCGTATTAAGCTCCTCAGTCGGTAGGCGGTCGCTTTACAGCGCGGCTGGGCGTCGCTGTTGAGTGGGCGGGCCCCGCCCAGCGCTCATCAGTCTGCAAACTATTTTTAATTATTTTTTTTCGCAACTATCTCCTTTCTCCTGCTTTATTAAAAAGCTGAACAATGCGTTCCATCGTATATTTAAAAATTAATGGTTTGTTGAAAATGATTTTTTAAAAGTCGTTTTTTAAGCTTGCAGCGTAGGTACTACAATACAACAATTTACTTAAAATAAACTGCTTGATGAATATTTAAAATATTTTAACTATGGGTAAAGTTTATTTTACTGTCTTCTTTGTCTTGTCTGGCTTATTTGTTTTGTATCTACGATTTGTTTCGTTTTGTCGTGAAGGCTTTGATGAAAACGCATTTTCACTTTGTTACAATTGTGATAGAAGTAATTAAGAATAATTTTGTGAAATGTAGTGTCATTTTATTCAGGATGTTCTCTTTATTTGCACTTTACATCTAGTAATAATAATAATAATAATTGGCAAGTGCTGGCTCTCATACCATAGCCTGTCTACAAGACCATTTATTTTTGCAACCACAATAGTCTTAATTTATTCACATATTGGCAATGTTTATATCA
This sequence comes from Chesias legatella, assembly GCA_947359385.1. Classification (NCBI taxonomy): domain Eukaryota; kingdom Metazoa; phylum Arthropoda; class Insecta; order Lepidoptera; family Geometridae; genus Chesias; species Chesias legatella. Next base: position 12,490,092 of record OX375764.1, on the reverse strand, counting down.
TCAGCCTTCATCCAACTCAGATATCTTTCATATCCACACCCCTCTTTATGTTGAATTCAGTCCCTCTAATGCCTACCAGAGGAGCGGGTTAGATCGGAGAAACCAAATTTATTGGAGGAATAATGATGGTAATACACAGTCCTAAATCATGACCTACATTTATGAAATTAATGTAAAATTCACTTATTTATATCTAATATATTCAAATTAAACAAAGAAATGCTTTAGCACTTTTTTTTAAATTTGCCCAAAAAGTATAATGAGGGCGGATTTCCTTCTCAAAAAATAATGAAAGATGTTTATAGATAATTAAAAAAAATCCTGTGGTTTTTAATCATCCCGATTTAATAATAAATAAATAATAAAATAAAATTAAGCGTAATATAATTTACCGCAGGTAAGCTTTATTTACCCTAGATAATAATTATTTTAATAGCTAATCACGTTTTAAACCTATATTTACCCCGATTTCTTATAAAACAATAATTATTCGTAAAATTACCAATAACATTTATTTACCCTCTTTGCGTATAATGTTATTGAGGGAACAATTCAATATTACCTTAAATAACTTGTTTTTTTTACCCCTGATACCTTTACCCCACTTTCTCTATTAAGTTAGGTCTGTCACATAAGATCAGGTGTGAAATAAATTGTAATGCCTCTCAGTGAATAGTGTGCCAATCGATCGTCTAAATCATCTGCCAATAAAAATGTCAATGGCCTCGCGGTGGGCGCGCGCATTCACACCGAAACCATACAGAAAATTTAATTTTTCAGTAGTCCTAGTCTCGTCAAAAACGATGAGGGCTGTAACCACATAGCGGTGAAAGAAAACATGAGGAAACCAGATCTCAAAATCCAAATACATCGTTGGTGTGTGATATCCTTCAGCAATATATCTGGAAAATAAATAATAGTGCAGGTTTTAAAATATTAGTCCTACTCAATACCAGAACATTGAGTAGTATTAAAAAAAATCGTATTGAATAAATCTCTTTACTGAAAATTATTTGATGACCGGTATTCATTAGATGGCTAGAGATCATAGCACAATGAAAAATCCGTTTTTACACATAATAATTCTCCTCCGGGTGGCCTTTAAAGATGCTTACCCTCAGTTTCAGGAATGCTAGTGCGTAAATTTAAATATGACTTAAAAATTGCATTACTGAAGTGAAAATCCTGCGGGTGATTCGCTTGCAACCAAATAAATTTTAGGGTCATCGTATTTTAGAGGGCCATCAGCTATTTCTGTCACTTATATCAGATCTAAAAACTAACTTTTAACGCCTAATGAATGAAAAAATAAATACTTTACAAAATAATGTATAATGTATAAAATAAATAGAAACAGAAAATTGTTAAAATAAATTAAGTTTATGCGTCTGGTTGCCTATGGTTCTGTCTTATTTTTAATCAACAATATTTTCTGAAATTGTTTATAGTTGCTACATTTTTTTTTATTTGTGATAGGCAACCATTAAAAAATAACGTACAACAGGTTTAGTTATTTTGAAATATAAGTCGTTTCTATTTATTTTTTCTTTCGTTAGGGAGATAAGGAATGTAACACACAGTGAAAATAAGCCTATTATGGGTCTGCCTACACCTTCAGGGAAAAGTTGTGATATTGCTCTGCCCCACCCACAGCTCCGTAATATTATCAGTAATAGTAACCCCTGCCTTCTGTGCTGTAGGTCGTGGGTTCAATTTCCACCCAAGACAAACATTTGTTTGACGAACATAGATGTTTTATATCTGGGTCTTAATATATATTATATGTATGTATTTACAAAAAAAAACCTACTAGTTGTCTGGTTCCCAAACTACAAGCTATGTTTAGTTTGCTAAGTTAGTTTCATGGCGTTGTGTGAAAAAGTCCACCAAATTGTATACCTAATTAGTTAATAATGTTACCCCGAGAAGTGATTGGGTCCAGTATATCCCAACAGCAAGTATATTGACCGGAAGAACCTGCACTAATAACCCACCATACAATAAATCATATCACTGTGTCAACGGTGTTATAGCAATTATCATCAGAAACTGTCAAAACCCATTATCTTACACGTGGCCAAAAGCTGTTTGGCTGCCAGCCGAATCGTGCGCATCACAACCAACTAGCTACCGCCCGCGGCTTAGCTAAATAAATAAATAATGGTGGACATTTCACACAGCGCCATCTAGCCCCACAATAAGCTAAGCATAGCTTGTATCATGGGAACCAGACAACTAATATAATACTTATATACTTTTCTTTTGTAAATACATACATATAATACATATTAACACCCAGACACAGAACAAACATCAATGTTACAAATGTCACATAAATGTTTGTCCTGAGTGGGGATCGAACCCACTACAGCGCAGAAGGTAGGGTTACTAACCAACTGAGCTATGAGGCCAGTCAAAGCTCACTTATTGCCGGGATAAAAATATCTTAATTTAGTTATTTTAAGTTATACAATTACGGAACGAGTCGACAGCCCACCGGGTGTTAAGTGGTAACCTCTGCCCACAACAACCGATGCGACTTGGGTCCTCCCCTACTAGGTACGAAAAGACAAGTCGCATATGCGCCCGTAACTCTGAGACGTGTAGGTGGAATGTCTTATGTGCCTGTAATTTCACCAGCAACCACACCTTTCAAACCGGAACACAGTAACGCGACACGTTACTGCTTGGCGGCAGAAATGGGCATGGTGGTAGTACTTCCCCGGACAAACTTGGCGTGACTACTGCTCTTAAAGTTATAGTGTATTCTTCACATATCTACATAATTTCAGAATCTCGCCGCAATTACAAGGTATTAAGATGAAAAGTAGCCCCTTTGTCGCCACCTACCTACTCGTATGTAACAGAGTGACACCACGAGATGGATAAACAAACATACAAACAGCTTTAGCATTTATATTAATAGTGTGATGATATAAATATATAAATAAACTCGACAGAAACTGGAATTGTGCAAAAAATGCGGAACTGGCCGACCTTGTGTAAACAAGTCGTATATATATTTAGCGAATATGCAAACACCACAACAAAATAAGTATTTTGGGCGAACGAGTCGTTTTAATGGCACTAGTGTGTGTTCCACTGATACGTTTTGATAATTAGGTAAACTAGGTAATCCTGCTAATATTATAAACGTGAAAGTTTGTATGTATGTTTGTTACTCTTTCACGCCCAAACGGTAAAATGGATTTGGATGAAATTTGGTACCAAGATAGCTTATATCCTGGATTAATACATAGGCTACTTTGATCCCGGAAAAGTGCAGTGTTCCCGTGGGATTACTTATTCACGGGCGGAGCTAGTTACAAATATTTCCAGGCAGTAGAACCATGTTCGTCCGGGGAAGCACTGCGGACATACCCATTTCTGCCACCAAGCAGTAATGTGCGCGTTACTGTGTTCCGTTTAAAGGTGTTGCCGGTGAAATTACAGGCACGTGAGACATTCCACCATCGTTTCTCAGTATTACGGGCCAAACGATGCAACTTAGGTCTTGTTGTAAAGTAGGGGAGGATCCAAGTAGTAATGCTGGCAGGTGTTACCTTAACACCAGGTGGGCCATTTACTCGTTGGTGGCAGTACTTACGTAAGTTATATTGTCTGACAAAAAATACATTAAATTAAATGTTTTTCTATCTATCTTTACTTGGATTCGCTTGCCCCAATTAATGCACAGCCCGCCGTGCGATGTTTCGATCCAAATATTTTTTACCAGCCGTGCATTAATTAGGAAGTAAAGTATCAGATGGACACGCGTCAAGCGGTCAGATTAACATGAGGAAAATAATATATAGTCACGTACATACAAATATTTACATAATTGTAACGTTACCATTCACAACAGTCTAAATTTAACTAATTATCTCTCTCATGTTTATTTTAACTCGTATTTTTTTATTTTCGTACAGAAACAACATAACATATTATGAATAGTGGTTATTTTATTAATAGCTACCACTAAGAATTCCAGTATTATGTAGTCAATGTAATAAAACAAATGTGACTTAGATTTAAGTACTTGTTACAAAGATCGTGCTCGCGAAAAGGAAGAAATCCCTCCTTTAAGGGTTTCTTTGCCTGTTATAAATTAATAATAATAATAAGAATAATTTTCCATGGAGGGTCGGATAGGGGTCGATGATTCGGGAACAGGGGTCAAACTTAGTGATGTTATGTTTTGAATATTACTTATTGACGTTTCCAAGTTTCTTTATGAATTGTATGAGAATAAGGATTATTGACTTTTGACTTATATATACCCAAAAAATTTTTTATGCTGCTCAGCGATTGAACGAGCAGATGGCCTATTTGTTATTAAGCGGTATTTTCTTAACGACAGTTCTATTGCTACTTGTATTATATTATTATTTTTTAGTTACAGGCGCATAATATCGACTTGTCTTGTACCTAGGTAGGAGTAGACCTAAGTCTACCCCTACTTAGTGCTTCAGAGGTTCAACATAACATCAGGAAGGCCATCAGCTCGTTTCTTATCGCTGTCACATAAAACAACACATTTGTGCCGTTCTCAAGCAATTTCCAATCATGAGAGAAAATCTGACTTAACGTTTGCATACATTTTCATTCTATGAAAAATCTTAAGTCAAATTTTTGTTACAGTGTAGTGTAAATGTCCTGACGCATGCGCAGTAACCTCATATCCGTTTATAATTGAAATAAATCCAGCTCAACTCCCCGCAGACTTGCTGAAAACTGATTACTTTCTTATCTTGCTACCAGACCGTTATGTTACAAACTTTTTAATGGTTTCAGCAACTGTTACCTCCAACCATTCAACCATTTTGACAATTACTATTTTGACGTATGCAAAATGTGATTTATTTAGAAGATATTGCTAGTGTAAATTAATAAAGAGTAAAATAAAATAAAGGAGATCTGCGTAGCTTTTACGTACATCCAAAAAGCGTTGCGCCAAATAATAAACATTTTGCATCGTCAATATTTTCGCGCTCGCGTGCCGCGCATGCGCGCCCCCTCCAGACCGGGCCCAGATCCTGTCAAAAATATGCAAATTAATCTATAAAAAAGCGATTTAACTTACCACTACAAACCTATAACTATTTGGAAAGTGATATTTCAAAATGTGACACTATAAATCTATCGGGCAATGGGTTTTGGTGTGATTTCGTTGTTTGTGCGAGGGTGTGTTGTCGTCCCGTTCTGCGTCCACGGCGCATGCTCCGATGTAATGTTTATATTATTTGTATTTGAGCTGTGTATCAAGTAAACTATAACTACCACAGGCGTAGCGCCAATACTGAGGGCCAGCGGCCGCCCCACCCCACCGAGCTCGGTAGTTAAATATTTCTTGCTTATTTCGCTAGCATTGTTGTTACCGCGGCGTCGAAGGCTGTTGTGTATTGTTTATTCGCGCGAACCAAATATATTTTACATTACAAACAGTGTTCACATTTTGGATTGGACACTTTTTTATATTGGTTGTGACTTGTACTACACGGGGGATGCATAAAATTGCATTGGGGTAAATAATTTGCATCGGTAAATGCAGTCGCGGCGGTGCTCATGAGTGGTAGTTTTCGTCGCTGTTTAGTGTTTTAGTATTTTATTGTTTTATTTATTGAATATTTAAATTCGTATCGTGAATGTCGTGAGTGGAGTAATGGTAGGCACCGGACTTTTGCTGTGTGCGTAAGTTTTTACGTAGTTGGACGTGATTATGTGGATTGTCAGACATTGACAAAATTTTACAGGTTTATTGACTGGATTATTTTATTGCACTTACTGCACCAAAAAAAAAAATCGGCAAAAAATATTTTCTTGTTAAATCTAATTTATCTTATTATTACGTAAACGTTTTCGTGGCTGAATTAATTTGTGAATTTTCAGAAAATATTAATTATTTTCGTGTGTTCCAATTTTAAAGTGCTCTCTTTTAAATAAATGTTCCAAGTTATTCTCTTGCGGAGAAAAGTTCCAAATTCAGTGTTGGAACTTATAAGCACGTGGTGCGTCGCTGATGTGCTCCGCGCGCCAATCACAGCGTCGCTCATCAGCGGCTGACCAATGGGAGGGGGCCACTGAACAGCGCTGGTTTTCACAGCTGATAAGAGACGCGGGAAATTGATTTTCTTTTATCAAAAGTTTTTTATTTTATTATATTGATCGGAATTATTTGATTTCTCAGTGGATTGGAGATGGAAAATCATTTTTGAATTAAATTAGCAAAATACATTAATTAGGATTTCGATTCCATTCGTCATTAAATTAATTATCTGTAAGTAAATATGTTTTTGTTTATATCATTATAAGGGAAAATTTAAGTTATTTTGTGTTTGATGGCGTTTCATGCGCGATATAAATTGACGCAGATAAACAAACATCGAGAAAGTCATGCGTTGTTTTATGTATTTTTCAAAACGCGCATATTGGCACGTATTGTTTTGATTCGCACTTTCGCATTATGGTGTTCGCTAGAAATTGTGGTTTAGCTAGAAAACGTTACAAATTATGATAATTTGTGTAATTTACCTAATTGTTATAGTTTTCGTAAGCTAGGGGGAAACTGTGACGAAACCAATGTCAGCCACTTAAACAGATAACAGCTATTTAGAAAGGAAATTAATAATTCGATTTTTTTTGTCTCAGCTTCTGAATTTGGATTGACGACAATTTAAATAAAATACGTATGACCAAGCATTAAGCTTGTTGGTCGCCAAGCTTTTAGTGATATGATATATGTTAGATATATGATATGACACATTTTATTACTATTAATGAGGCACGATTCTGTGATTTTACATGTAAGTAATTAATTTTATGCCAAAACTTGACTAATTTACTATTTTTTTTATTATTAATGGAAACTTAAATATTCTTCTAAGTATTTCATCTTCTTTTTAATTTTGCGTTTATTCTCGGCATACAATTCATCAGTTAATTAGTTAATTTCACATTGATTCGGGAATAGGGCGCCAGGGATCTTAAGCCATTTTAAAATAACAGTTCTATATCTGGAATTTCTACAGATAATTTTTTTAAATGTGAAAACATTACGAAACCAGCAAGATGGCTGTTTAAACGGAAATCTCTGCCCATGAGGATAAAAATACCTCTTGGGTCCTCCCCTACTTAGATGTGGGAAGCTCCAAGTAGCATTTCATTTGTAACTCGGTGACTTGGAATTTTTCTGGTGCTGTAATTTCCGTCAACCTCACCTTTTAAACCGGAACACAGTTACGCGATAGCATTAGGTACTGCTTGGCGGCAGAAAAAGGTGTGGTGGCAGTACTTCCCCAGACGAACTTGGCACAAGTTTGACTGCTTGAAAAATGTTTATAGCGTCGACACTTTTTGCCAGCGACCTCATCTGTCATTGAACTCGGAACTAGTTGATTTTCAGGTTGCATCAGGGGCCTTATTCTCGACTCGACCTCACACAGTCAATTAATACCTTTTGTTTAAAACCGAATAAATGAGAAATAAATAAATAATAAAATACACTTCGTATTTCCTGAAACACATCATCTGGAGGTCTTCAAGAGGAGAGTGAATAGGTTACTTCTAGGCGCGCATGCTACATCGTACACCGCATCGTCACTTAACATCAGGTGAGATTGCGGTCAAATGTATGCCTAACATATATAAAAAAAAATGGAAATGGCGCCTGAAATTACAAAATACTTAGGGTATATTAAATTTGAGGTATATAATATTCAGTAGGATATCATTTACATATTGGATATCTCTAAATATATAATTGTTCATGTCTTTGTTTTCGGTTGGCAGAAAACTAAGTAAACTTTATTTATGACATCTGGTCCTGATCAGGGAGTATGCCCCCTGCCCTAGTGTCCATCCGGGCAATTATTCATTTTTCTCTTTGTTCGAAAAACGCTTTGTAAAGTTAATTCTTCATGTTTTTATCTTTATTCAGTATATGCCTCATTGATCATAGCAACTATTCAGGCTGTCATTTCAGTCCCCCCAATCCATCTCATTAGAAGGGGAATAGCGAACAAATGAGCAGAAGTCCCTCCTTATTAATGTTGATAACACAAGCTCTTTTTTTGGGCCCTACTTCCACGTCCAAGTGGTTCTTAATGGGCGTAGGCGCTAACAAAGAAATTTTGCATTTTCGACCCTCTAAGGTCTTACTCGTATAACAAGTTTTAGTGTGAAACAAAAATACAAAGTATTGTACAGTATAAGAAAATTGTTGCAAGTCAATCCGGATATTTTCAGAAAATTCCTCAAACAAAACAAAACGACATCCATTTAAGCATTTTGAAAAATTGTCCTTGCAATAGTAAATATTTCGGACATTTCTCATTGAGCGCACTTTACTCTTATCACACTCGAGAGAGTCAAAGAGACTCAGTGAGATGAATAATAGTAGCGTTAAATTACAGGTATTTCAGGCCTTCCACCTTAACGTCTCCAGAGTAACGGGCGCATAAGGTGGATTTGATTTTTATTGTACCTAGGTAGGGGGAGACCCAACTCTGCTTTATTATGGGCAGCTGCTACAATGTAATCATCTATGGGTGGGCCATCTGCTCGTTCCATAATTTGTTCACATAAAATAAATGACGTTTAATTTTTCCTGTCAGCTCATTTTTTCTTGCCAAAACTACTCAATCGAACCGGGTCTTCACTTCAACTTTGTAAGTCCCATGTGCCTGTAATTCCACCAGCTCAATCGTCAGTCTGAACTAGTTGCCCAAAGCAACTCTGTTTACATATCGTGACGAGCGTTCAATCACTGTGATCCAATTTTGAAGAACAAAGAACACGTTTTGTGAAATTCAATTTCGTGATAAATTTTCAGTCGGTTTGTTTAGTTTGCAGATATATAGTCCCCTTGGCATAGCAGTGCAACTGAAAAGCAAAGGGGTTCGAATCTTGCTTCACAATTTGTTATTTTATTAATTAATATTTATAACAGAGAATAAGACTCACCCAGGAATTTATCTCGGACACTTCAAAATTGCAGTGTAATATTTTGCTTAAGGTTAAGGTTGCATGATGAAGAAGCTCGTTAAGATGGGCTTTTTGGAAAACTTCACTCCTAAGGGTGTAAAAAAATTACGTGGTTGTAGTCGAGGGTGGGTTCACTTATTATTTTATGTATTAATATTTTGACCATCAATAAGTAACTCGAATCTCTTGTCCAAAAAACTTAAACTTGGAAAATGTTATAAATTATCAACTCCGAGCAAAATTGATTTTATTTTCAATCCACTGGTTTGAAACTTTTATTTACAAATTCGTAATGGCATTATAGAATAAATTTTAATAGTCAATATCAGAATCCATTAAGATGTTATCTGGACCATCTACCGCCAAGCAATGATGCATTCGTGTTGTTGTGTTCCAATGGAAGGGCCGGTGAAATTGCAGGCGCATGAGACGTAACATCCCCGTCTTGAGGTGATGGACGCAACGCAATGCGACTTGAGTCATCTCGTACTTTGGTGGAGAGGACTTGAGTCGTATTGCTGTTGTTTTGCTATGGGCGGCGGTTACCACTTAATATCGGATTCGGAAAAGTAAAGTTTTAATTAATATAATTGATTTTCGGAAATTGTTTATTATCGTTTTGCATTTCAACTTTCTAAATACGTTAGTTTTTTTTTTATTTCTCCTGTATTTTATATTAATTAAAATATATTAAAATCATATTTTAAATGTAGACTTTGATTTTGATTCATTGGGAGTGGGAAATATTGAATAGACACTCAAGTAGGTCAAACGAAATAAGGAAAGGGGCGAGAATCTATCATCATTAGAGATAAATCTGAAACTGTTCTAGCCGTACGAAATTACAGGCACATGAGACATTACACCTTCACGTCTCAGGGGAATGGGTGCATACGACTTGGGTCTTCTGTACCTACCTAAGTACGGGAGGACTCATACCGTAATGCTTGTCGTGGGCAGAGGTTACTACTTAACACAAGGTGGGCTATCAGTTTATTCTAGACTTTAACACAAAAAAATACTTCGCCATTTGTTGCCACAGTTATGAATAAAATATATTGTTTCAAAGCTCAAATTGCTTTGTGAATTGAAAGTTGTAATGATGTAAGTACGTAGTAATAACGTTTTTCGTATCTACAGTATCAAACACAAAGTTGGCAAAATTACATTACGCTTCCCAGAACTTAGTCGGCAACATAAAAGGCGGCACTATAAAGCGGGTGGGCGTGTCACTGTTCAGCGGAACGCTGCTATTGGCCGGGAGGCGCTTTGATCTCGCCGCCGTCACTTTTCAGTGGGGAGGAGTGCCGCTTTTCAGGGAGAAAGAAATTCATTCTGAATATTATTTATTATGGACTTTTGTATCTGGGAAGGTAATTAAGGCTTTGCAAATGCCTTTTTTAGCGTCATTGCTATTAATTTGGAAAATAAGTGTACCTGAAATTTTCAGGTGTGACTTCGAATAAGACGTAGGATACTTTTGTTTTTGTATTACATGGGTGAAGCCACGGGCATAGGAAAGTTCAGAATATACGTTTAAGAAAATGACTTTAATATAGAAAACGACATATTATTCTTTTTGGAGAACTTGCAAAATATATTACTCTCACTTTGAGTTAACCGCTGTTTTTAATTGGAAACTTTTTTCATTAAAAAGCTGAATGCACAGGTTTTAATTAAGAATTCCGATATTCTCTACGTACAATTGCTACGGCGCTACGGCGTCGCTACGAACGTTGGAGGCGAGAATTCATTTCCCGAGACAAAGTTTACGAAACCTTACGATGTTTTTCGTTTTTAATATAAAAAGGTACTTCATTGCTAAAGGTTGAATGTAACTGACTAATATTTACTATTTTTGGTGTATTTGGTAATCAATACAAGTAATTTATTACTTTTATATGCAATATCTTTATATGCATTAAATTTTCATTAGGTCTTCGCGAATAGTGAAAAGACATGCTTTGACCTCGTTAGTCGTTGAGAGAACATATCTATAGATATTCTGTTTATGTTTTTTAAGGTTTAAGAAAATTAAAAAATTAGTAATAATAGAGAAAACACAGGGAGTTGTAAACCTCTGAAAGATTAATGAAAATTAAATAATTCTATATATAAAGGATAACAGTAAATTGCCTCCAAAAGTTATTGAAAAAAATTCAAAGAAATGTTTGAAATCGCTCGTTCTAAACGCGTTTATTATTGACCATTATTTTACTCACGCATTTATGGAATACTTATTAGTATTGTTATTATAGTAAATAGCGACGAAAATTAACGCCATAAATACTTACAGATATACCATGATAATAGCATAATGTGTACACCTATTCAAATTATATCTGATTCGGTCAAAACTATGACTGAAAGTTAAATCAACGATATTAAGCCAAGAGTTTCCAAGTGAGTGATATCAAGACAAAGAAGACAGAAGATTTTGAGATGCTGTATGCAGTGAGACAGGTATGTACTTTATCATTTTTTGTATGTCATAATAGTGACAGAACGAGCTGACGGCCCACCTGATGTTAAGTCAAAGTCAAAGTCAAAAACTTTATTTCCATAGAATTCATAAAGAAATGGCTTGGAAACGTCAATATTCAAAACATAAGGTCACGCGTACTTATCGATAAGTTTGATGCCTGTTCAAACCCTATTAAGTGGTAACCGCCGCCCATAGAATGCAATACGACTCGAGTCCTCTCCACCAAATACGAGATGACTCAAGTCGCATTGCATTGCGTCCCCCGAGACGGGGATGTTACGTCTCGTGCGCCTGCAATTTCACCGGCACCCACTCCCGTCCACTGGAACACAGCAACACGAGTGCATCACTGCTTGGCGGCAGATTACCAGGTGTGGTGGCAGTACTTCTCCGGGCGAACTTACCACAAGTGCTACTGCTACTTTGGGTTGCTCCTTTCGCACCACCCGGGGGACACGTGTAGGGATTCAAAGGGTCATCTTCGGACGCGAGCAACAAGGCCCCCCTAAAATAATTTCACTCAACACGTCCTAGCTCCAAACAAAGCGTGTACTATGGTTACCCGATAACTGATACAATACTACTGAACTGGCTTAACAGCTCAGTTTGTTATACCTCTGCCTTCTGCAGGTCGTAGGTTTGATTCCCGGACAGATTTGTATGATGAACATAAATGTTTGATATGTGTCTCGGTGTTAATATGTATTTATCTGTATGTATTCTTTTAGTTAGTGTTCTGGTTTCCGTAGGTCAAGCTTAGCTTAGTTATTTCTGTTTTATTAATACTTGGACACAGGACAAACGTCCATGTTTAGCACATATTTTCCCTGGGTAAGATTCGAACCAATGGCATATAGCACGGAAGGAAAGTTACCAGTACCAGAAAGTAGAAGTAACCTATTCACTCTCCTCTTGAAGACCTCTAGATTATAGTTCTCGGGAAATACAGACGCAGGCAAGGAGTTCCACTCTTGGGCTGTCCGCATTATGAAAGTGGAAGCAAAACGCTTCTTACGGATGTGAGGTAATTGGACCAAGAAAGGAATTAGTAAGGGTCAATTATTAGTAAGTCATTACATTACACAACCGAATGAGAACCTCCTTTTTCTGCAGTCGGTTAAAACAATTCGTTCCAAGATGGCCTGTCGATGACTTAAGGTTATGTTTTCAATGTTATTGTTTGCGGGGTCAGCCGTTGTTTTAGCTGAAATACCAAACAATGAAACTTGATAAGTAAACGATGCTGACTCAACGAGTGTCGATACAGCTTGACAAACGTGTAGGAATGTATACAAACACACACAACAGTTTTCTTTTTGTATGAGTAAGTTGCATTTTGACTCGCCTCACAACTCGGTAGTAACTCTGCCTTCTGCAGTGTAGGTCGTGGGTTCGGCTCCCACCCAGGACAATCATTTGTGTGACGAATATGTTTGTTCTGTGTCTGAGTGTTAATATGTACTATAGTATGAATTTACAAAAGACATGTATCAGTTGTCTGGTTCCCACAGTTCCCACAGTACAAGCTCTGCTTAGTTTGGGGCTTGAAGGCGTTGTGTGAATTGTCCACCAATATTATTATCCTACTAATTTTATAAACGTGGAAGTTTGTATGGATGTTTGTTACTCTTTCACGCTCAAACGGCCGAATGGATTTGGATGAAATTTGGTATCAAGATAGCTTATTTCCTAGATTAAGGCTGCTTTGATCCCGGAAAAGTGCAGTGTTCCCGTGGGATTACTTATTCACCGCGGGTAACACCGCGGGGCGCAGCTATTATTGTTATAAAAGCTTGCTGTGCCCGAAAGTTTGCACTGTGGCATTACATAACATTTGTTTCTGAGAAGTCTGTATGTCCGTCATGTTCGATAAGACCGCGAATTGTTTTACAATAGGTTTAAATATATTTGCTTATTGTTTGAACCTATTGTAAAACAATTTTTGTCGAAATGCGCACGCGCTTCGTCCGAGATTATATTTTCACTTCCTTTAAAAAAATTCGTAACAGTTTTTGATTCATTTTTGCGCATGTGAATAATACTATTGGACTGGCCTCACAGCTCAGTTGGTAGTTCCTGCCTTCTGTGCTGTAGGTCGTGGGGTCGATTCCCACCCGGGATAAATATTAACGGACTTAGATGTTTGTTCTGGTCTGGGTGTCAATATGTATTATATGTATGTATTTACAAAAACGTATATAAGTATTATATCAGTTGTCTGGTTCCCATGATAAAAGCTATGCTTAGCTTACTTTGCTAGCACTATGCTGAGACAGGGACCCTTTTTGCCAACTCAACACATCAACTGCCTACTCCTACGTTATGAGTTGTGTTTAACGTTATTGTTTTTAGTTTTAGTTATTAATATGTGTTGTTTTTGTAAAATAAATACTCTTTCTTTCTTTCTTTCTTTCTTTCTTTACTTTGGAGCTAGATGGCGCTGTGTGAAATGTTCACCAATATTTTTTTTTACTATCTTGTCCTACAATGTTGCCTAAAGAATAGTTAAAATTAAAAAATAATTACGGAAGAAGCGATTCCGTAATTATTTTTTAATTTTAACTATTCTTTAGGCAACGTTGTAGGACTTTAGTTTCTATAATGCGATATATTACAGTACCATTTGTAGACCACCAAAGGAGCCTCATTGAGGGGCACTTTATCCTTTCGCACTGGTTCCAGAGAGCCAGTGAGAGTAGTGGTAGACCTAATGACCTCAAGGTTGACCACAAAATTTTAATTTCCGTCTTTGTCTAATTGTAAGCGTATAATCATTATGTTACTTGGTGAAGGAAGGGAGATGTAAGTCATATTGCTGTCGTTATGAGTAGAGAATAGACCTAGGGCATCAGGTGGGCCATCAGCTCGTCCCGTAATTTGAATTGAATACAAAAAAATATAAGGGCAGTGGTCTTACAAGTTTTCATAGGCAGTTTTATAACCTTATATTATTTGTTCATATATATTCATACTGGCTAGGGATGTTATTAAAAATAGTTTACAATATCGCATGTTAGATGTTTATAATAGTCATATCAAAACATATCTTGCGATAGGTGACCTCATAATGTAAATATGTTTACATAGGAGCAAAACATGGTACAATAACATAGTGTTACTTCAGCTCAACTCCTGGTGTTACCAGCTTGTGAAAATATAACTCTGACATACAATTAAACCGGACAAGTGCGAGTTAAATTTGCGCGCCGTGGGTCCGTACTAAAGATTTTGGTTTCTTTCGGGATCCAGGGCGAAATAACATTTTTTTTATCATTTTTCGTTTTAGTTATTTGGTCTATTATCGCGATTTGACGCTTAATTATTTTGTAGTTTACATTTTTTTTTTAACATAATACATAGTTTTCATAAAAAATAAATTAATTCTTAAAAGTACTAAGTTATTAACGTTTTACTTCCAATAACCCTACAACGTTAAAATTTGGCATGCTTTGGTGACACAGATAACGGAAAAGACTTGGTGTGTATGACAATATAAAAATATAATAAATAAATAATAAAAATGTTAGTCCACCGACATGATACAGTACAAGATGTGAATTCCCAGAATCTGGCAATGTGAGATTACGGTCGGTTGCTGTAGCATGGTGATCCAGTAGTACTGACCTCGAGTTTCAATCCGGAGGTCGCCGGTTCAAATCCCGACGTATCAGAGTTTTTCGCTTGACAGACTTATGTGTACCACGTTCTCAAAACGATGAAGGAAAACATCGTGAGGAAACCGACATGTCCTAGAACTAAAAATTCGAAGACACGTGTCAAGTGCACAAAAGAAGCCTTTGAGGCGCACCCAAAATCCATTCACCACACTGGTTCGAGAGAACCAGTGACTTGAATAGATGTAGGAAATAAAAATCTCATGGATCGACGTTTGTCCTCAGGGTCCGGAGCCGGCACTGAACTCGAACCCGGGTGGCGCTGCGAAGCCGCCGCTCCTCAACACATTCGAGCTGGACCGTTGTTTGGACAGGTAAGGGTCGAGGTACACTGACCTTCTCAACAAGGGAACGAAAACCCCCTTAAATGTTTGGTTTATATACAATCTAAGACCTGTACACTGTTTTCTCTTGGAAGGGACTAGCACCTACAACCCAAGGAATCCTAATGTGCGGGACTAGTGAACTTTTTCGTGAACAATATATAATGTAAAAAAAAAAACGCAATACGGCTTGACCTGGAAGCAAAAATTCGATTACCATGTGTTATATGCACGAATGGGCCTCTTTGAGGCTTACTTCAGTCCTTTCACCACAGTACTTTCACACTCCTTTCCACACACACCTGCATCCTGCAGTCCAGTGTAGCCGTGTATAGTTCTCAGTCAGGTTTCTACACTAGTCGGAGTAATGACCAGGTGGTAATTCATCTGCGTGCGTAATTGCCAGAGGTTGGATATAGATACTCCAGGGTTATGGTAATGTTTCCATGCAGGGAGGAGTCCAGGTGGGGAGGCGAGGCGGCGCGGCGACGCCGGCGCAGCCCGCCCCCGCGGCGCGCCTCACCGCCCCGCGACCATGAGCCTCTCGCCCTTGCACGGGTAAGTACTCGACACCTCCCTCATCTTATCATTCGTGTAAGTAAAACGTTCGTGAAGAAGTCCGCAGCAGCTGAACAAAAGCTGTAATGAGATATTACCATCACAGCCACAGCCAGGGATATTCGGTTGTGGAATGGTCTTTTTTTTATGTTATGTAGTTGATAGACATAGCTGACGGCCCACCTGATAAGTGGTAACCGCCGCCCATGGACAACAGCAATACGACTCAAGTCCTCTCCGAGGTGACTCAAGTCGCATTGCGTTGCGTCCATCACCCCAAGACGAGGAAGTTACGTCTCATGTTCTCCATGCATTTATAATATCTACACCCATAGTTGTGCAGAATCTGATAACCTCTAGAAGTTAAGCTCAACTTAAAGGTGACTAAGGTCAACTCAGATTGGATAAACTGTTCGAGCGTGTTTGAATTATCAATCATCGATATTCAATTTACAGCGAGCAAAAAGTGTAAAAAACAGCTGTTTTTTACGTACACCTACTGTTCTTTTTTATATTTATGGACATTAAATACCTGTGTATTATAGAATTTTTACTGAGAGAGTTTCTAAAATGGGCAAGAATGATTGCTTTTAGTTACCAATGGTGGATACTGGTGTGGTAACATTAACGATAATACTTTCTTTATCCCAGGCATCTGCCCCAACGTCCCCTACCGTTGGTTCCGCGCATTCCAGCCCAGCACCGGTGTCTCCCTCGGGGTCCGCTGCTGGCGGCCGCTCCCCACTCCCACTGGTAGCGCCAGATTTGCTAGCGATGCAGCTACTGGATCAACATTCCCAGCTACAGGCTCTGATGAAGCAACGGCTGTTCCATCAACATCACATGCAGAAACAGGTATGATTGGGTGGTTTCGTGCATTCCAGCCTTATAGTCTCCCTTCAGGAGAGATAATGATATAGAGTTTAATACTCAGGATAAAAATCAAGGGTTTTTTGAATCTTCTGACCAACAAAAATTGAATTTGGTTAGCTGATGAAACATTTAATGTTTTTTTATTAGAAAAAAAACGCAGTTAATTAGAAATAAAGTTTTTTTTTGTGATATAGTAGGAAAAGCTAAAGGATAAATTGTCAAGTTTCAAGTAGCACTATTTTTAAGTTTAGATGTATTCCGAAGAATGTGATAAGGAAACAAAACATGAATCCAACTTACATTTCACAGCACATGACCACTGAAGCTGCTAAAAGACAGCTGGAGCAGTCCAGGATGCAAGACCAGCTGAACTTGAACCTTCTGTCACAGTCACATCTACCACCCCCGGACAGCTCGCCAAGTAAGCCTTCTATTTTATTTTCATATTGTGCTGTTCTTGTTTTTGTGACACTGTTTGTGAGTTTTAGGTTTGTTTGATTTTTGTTTTTAATATGTGTATTGACTTCGTATGACACAATAGTTATTCTATTATATTCTTTTGTATTGCTATCTTTCTATCTTCTCTTGACTAAGGTAAATTTTTTATTTGATTTTAATGTGGTATACATTTTAGGTTATTTAAATTATCATTTTGTTAAAGGTTCTCTGCAACAGCAGCTCGGCGCCCAGCAACAGCAGTTAGTCCAGCAGCTGCAAGCAGTTCAGCGCCAGTATTTGATGCATGGACCTCTGTCCGTGCCTCCGAATGCTCCACCAGGTTAGCTATACTAATGAAATGATAAATGTTTCTGTATGTCTTACTTGTGATAAAGAGTCTTATTAAAGCTTAACTGTATGCTCTATGTTTTATTTGGTGTGTACAATGTTCAGAATATTTATTTTTGCCATCGGTTGTTAAGTCTGTTTTTTATAAACAATAAACTTATCCGTGCCAATAAGTCTGATACAGAATTAACATTGACTTTATCTTATAAATACTTTATATTTTCGTTATGGTTTTTAATTTTTTGTAAACATATTTGTTTTTTTTTCAGGGCTCATGTTATGGGGGAGCGAAATGGAAGAGCATCCTCTTTTCGGAAGGGGTGTTTGCAAGTGGCCAGGCTGTGATGCTCTCGCTGAAGATTATCAGGCGTTTGTGAAGTATGTACCGTCTGCACTACACCATTTCATTCTGTAGAAGTATTCCCACACACATCTTTGCTGTGCTGATTTGAAGATACTTACCATTTGTACCCCCACGCTCTTATTCTACTATTCTCTTCAGTAATTAGTCCCAAGTTAACACCACCCCTATATTCTCATAAGAATTTTCAGCTAATAATGTGACTTCAATACAGGCATCTAGAAGCGGCTCACACTCTGGACGACAGGTCGGCCGCGCAGGCTCGCGTGCAGATGCAAGTGGTGGCACAGCTGGAGCTGCAGCTGCGGCGGGAGCGCGACCGGCTCGCGGCGATGATGCGCCACCTGCACGCCGCCAGGGACACCTCGCACCACGCCGCCAAGCACGCGCATGGTAACACACCGCCCAATAATGACAATAATCAAAGAAATCACTCTTGTTTATGAATGGACTATTGAGTTGTTGGCCGCAGATGGCCTTGACAGCTTGACGGGCTTTTGGTGAGAGCAGACGGCTCTCAACCGGTAAAACTTAACAATTATACACGACTTACAAATAAGATGATAACTAACAAAACATTTAAATATACAATACATAAAAACAAGTGAAATAACAAATTGAAAATGTTTGTTGACCTAAAACTACTACAAGGGATGATTAAGATAATGATATATAATACTCGTGCTGTGATAAGTACTAAGCAACACTGATCATCAGGTTATTTTAGTACTAATTTTAAGTGTTAGCTCAAATGGAGAAATGAAAGGAACGGCACTGACAAGAAGACTTCGCATCACAGCATCCACATATTTATGCCGAGACTGAATCATTAATAAATAAACTATGATGAACATATTCCTCTCCCAGGACGCGGCTCTCCGCATCCGCTTCCACAGCTCTACAGACGCCAAGATCTGTAAACCGAAATATCTTATAAATCCTGTCGCCAATTTTGTCATGTCTAGAATTCGGGAAGATGAAGTTAAAAATACATACAACGCGTCAAGATAAAAGCTGTAAATTATGTTCAATGTTGTTTTCAGGTGCGCCCAATGAAGGCGCCTCGCCTGGTCCGGTTAGGCGGCGTGTCTCCGACAAGTCGGGAGTCGCTATTGCTGGTGGTAATACATTTATTTGTAAATAAAACTATATTTTATTGATTTTTTTGTCAATTTACGACAAATATTACTTAATAAACGTAATAATACAATTTTGTATTTTGTTGCATTTTCTGACTAGATTTAGTTTTCTTCATATTTATTCATACCAACTTCTTTGTCAAAGGTCTTCCGTATATGCTCGAAAGAGCTGGATTAGATGTTCAACAAGGTAATATAAGTTTAGAATGCATCTCAGCAGGTGCGTTTATCGTGTGATGGACATTTATGTCTTTCGATCAAGAAAAATCCATAACTGTATTTTGATTTGGCCCTTAAATAGTTTTTCATTCGTTTACAGAAATCCAACGCAATCGTGAGTTCTACAAGAGTGCCGATGTACGACCTCCGTTTACATATGCCTCACTTATTCGTCAGGTCCGTACTGAAATAAAGCTTTTGATATCATACATATCCTCATATTAATAAAATTTCATGAAACGGATGTCTGTGGATACTGTTATAGTTTTTGTAATGCATATTAATGGCAAGATAAATTTAAATTAGCCTGCTTAAAGTCGAATCAAATAAAAAGGTACAGAAATTTTTTCGGGAGTCTTTCAAGGTCTATCGTTTGGGCCACTATTGTTATTGTTTTTTAAAACTTTATACACTATATTATCAATGATTTAACTTATAATATACAATAAATTAAAAATGACACCTCTCAAGTTCGAAGTTTTAAAGTACTTTAAGCCACTCTAGCATCCGTAAACTTCATAAAATTTTAATATTTTCACAGTTTTATAATTATTTTCTACTCTTGACATTTCAGGCAATAATCGAATCTCCAGATAAGCAACTGACGCTGAACGAGATCTACAACTGGTTCCAGACCACATTCTGCTACTTCAGACGCAACGCCGCTACTTGGAAGGTAGGTTGGAAGGTTAGAATATCGTTGTCAAATGGGGTACTTGACTACAAATTTGATAAAAAGTTTATGAAAACATACTTTAGTTAAAAATACTTTGATGCAAATACTTTCATATATTTTGTTTTTACATTTGATATTATATACTATTTCTTACAGAATTGATATAAAAGTTTGAAACGATTCAAATATGTCCTCATCAATTTTTTCACAAAAAGTAGTCCAATATCCTTGATTGATGTAAATATACATCTGATCCTTATAACTTAGAATTGATAAAATATTAATAATAACCAGTTCTTGTGTATTTAATTTATTGATTTCTAAGTCATCTGAACGTAACAGGTAACTTAGTGATATACAAATAATAATGTTTTCTTTTATGATTTACTTTTACATTGTGTACAATTTTCAATGTATCATTGTCCTGGTAACATTGTCTCGACGTGGGCAATTTAATGGTTTTTAACAAAATAATTGGTCAGAAAACATTGAAAATTATATACTTGATTATATGTTAGACCTCTGTTTATAATGATTACTGTGTAGTTGATCTAATCCTAATCTTTTTTTTTTGGCAAAATATTTTTGCCTATATCATGTGATAATGCACAACTTTAATCATCAATTATAAGAAATCTGAAACTCAAAAATTTATGGAATTTTCATTTAAATTTAATTTATTTAAAATATCACCTTGAAAATTACATTACAATAGCTACAAAGCAAAATAAAGTTGAAAATATTGGTGAATGAGCAATGAAAAAATTACTTCTAAGCTCCCAATCAGAGTTCGAAACAATTTAATTTAAAAACGGTGTAACGTTGTGCATTGTCGTCAAACATAGCAAAGACCTTATAAAAACAAGAAGTGAAACACAGAATGCGGTTCGGCACAACCTCTCCCTACACAAATGCTTCATGCGAGTGGAGAACGTGAAGGGGGCGGTATGGACTGTGGATGAGGTGGAGTTCTACAAGAGGAGGCCGCAGAGAGCTGCGCACGCGCCGCCGCCGCCGCTGCCGGGGTACGGCCCCCGGCCCAGACCGATTCTAGAATGCGCTTTTACACAAACACTTTGTACACTATCACACGAACATACACGAACACTTACACCTACACAAATATACAACAATTACACGATTTTAAAAGAATATTTGACAAAAATACACTTACAACACAGAAATACTGCTAATACATGTATACATGGACATATATTATCAACTGCTGCCGCCCCGACCGGGCTACAGTACCGGCTCAGACCAATTTCAGAATTTATATCTACACGTACAATTTATACACTTCCATAAAAAAAAACATATGAACACATTACACATAAATACAATGTGACGATATTAAAAATTTCGCCTTTACGAACATTATGGCAAAAATATACAAACATATTACACATATCATCACACAAATTTAAAAACACACACAAACATACTTTACTATGCCACAATAATGAAACTGAAA
The DNA here is from genome assembly GCA_947359385.1 of Chesias legatella. Classification (NCBI taxonomy): domain Eukaryota; kingdom Metazoa; phylum Arthropoda; class Insecta; order Lepidoptera; family Geometridae; genus Chesias; species Chesias legatella. Next base: position 12,468,542 of record OX375764.1, on the reverse strand, counting down.
TATGATCACTGCACAAATACTTACTCATGTACACAAACAATAGACAATTACATGATTATATGTTCAGAACACATTCCTACACACATTTACTCTTACTGATTCAAATCTCAGTTACACATCGTTTCTATAAAAGATTTTATACAAACACAAAAATGTACATACACATTAAATAGAATATCTGCTGTAATACAATTAAATTGTTTCACATTACACAAATATACATACATACAGTAAGTAAAATTAGAATACATTACACTTTTACACAAACGAATGCATATAATCTAGGTATCTACGAATACACAAAAACAAATACCACTAAGATTACACGTACATAACAAAAACACATCTGTACACCAATACTATAGTACTACTGTAGTACTATAGTACAACTAATGAATTAATAAAATTAAAACTTCGTTCATACTATATCACTCTACCTACTATATCACAAAGGAGAGGAATTATGAATGTATCTCATTATATCAAACACAATATGCAGATAACAAGGAAACAACCATTTTTTTTATTATACAAGAATAAATTGTTTTTTTTATGGACACGTTTTGTATACTCATAAATACAAAATACTACACACTGCTCAAATTAACACGTCTCCATAATTTATTACATCACTACTCACTACTCACACTTAAATACATAATACAAAGTAACGCAAATTTTACTTTAACATATATACACAATAAACAATATACATGCATAATAAACAAACAAGGCACATTATGCCATGACGTCACTGTTAAATCATAATCCTTCAATTCCACACAACGCTATCAAAAATTCACAAATAAAACAATTAGTTATGGTTCACTTATAATCACGAATCAATAAAAGAACTCTTTAAAATAAATGACAATTACTATAAAGTATAATTAAACATGAATGACAATAAAAGTCATTGAAGCCAGCCGAGATTCTGATATTTAAAACTACTATGATAGAAAAACAAACAATAAAAGAACTACACAATTATTGAACAACCTTTATGACTCTATCACAGCAACACGTACAAATGAACACAAAAAATAATCGACCACAAAACAACACAGCAAATAGCAGAACAAAATATAATAACATTTTAAACAACAAAACGAACAAAATGGATCAAAGACGAGGAATCCTTATACCTAGAAAACATGAATGAGACATTGAAAACGTTGAAAAACTAGAAGCAAGGAAATAAGATAAATTGATAATGTTTTATATATTGCCAAGCCCATTTCATTTTTTTCCCCCTTCCACTTTACATAACTAAGAGAACGATAAAAGAATGGCTCTTACCACAAGATTACGATGCAACTGAGAATATTTTGGCTATCTTACAATAAATAAATAAGTTATAACGCATCCTAATTTAGTAATTATTTGATTTATATTACAATTATTAACCTACCTATACATTTGCAACATAAATTCAATCATTATTGTTGAATTATATTAAAATTATTTATCTCCTTATACAAATATATCATAAGTTCAATTGTTATTATTATTATTAATTATTATTACTTGTGTCTTTGTTAAAATATATTTAATTGCTAAATGTTCTATTAAGTAACTGGATAAATTGGTGCCTTCTGAAAGGAAGTCATAGTAATAATTTTTTTATGTTTTAATTTTATTGTAAAACTATGTAACAGTCACTTAACCCGGCGGAGGGCATTGGTACGCCATAACACAGGTGATCCTAGTTTGGGTACCAATGTGTTTCCAAACAAATAAAATGTTTAAATGTTTTATGTGTATGCTACGTTTGTATTTTTAATGCATTTTTAAATTTAATAATGTTTGTTGGCGAAAATAAATTTCATTTCATTTCATTTCATATGAATACTTTTTTGTGCACTCAAAAAAAACCTTGAGAATTCGCGTTTTCAAATGAGTCATAAAACACCAATATTTAAAAAAAAAAGTGAACATTTGGAAGTACTTGGACTCTACTGCTTATTATTTTATTATGTTAACCCAAAACATGACTAAAAATAAATAAAAAATTTAGATTTTAAAACGTATTTAAGGAAAGTCATAAAACAATTTACGTAATGTATAAAAAAATGTATATTGCTTATAGAGTTAATATCCTAATAATTTTCAAAATCAAATGAACATGTATTGAATGGTTTCGTCTGGTTTGTCTTCATTATCTATTTACAATATTAATTGCGTAAGAGAACCAACATAAACAACACACAAACATAAACATGGCACCCACACTATACACCTTACACTGAACAGTTTTCGGTATATTTTAATCTTCTCTTAAATATTTTCTATCTAATCTAGCGATGTATCTAACTCTTACATGTAAATAAAAGTTTTCATCTCGTTTCAGATTTGAATTTTGTAATTATTTGTGTAGTGGTTTTGAATTTGTGAGTGACGTCACAACTGTGGCTATACGATATGTTGTGACGTTACGTCGTGAGGTCTTGTTATATCGTATATAGGTCTCGTTATGTGTGTGTACGTGGATTTCGGCGCAGGGGTGAATAACATTTTTCTCGCTTGCCTACTAACCCGCTCCCACCTCCTCTCCTTCGGGTTCCGGGCTCCTGCATGACTTGACGATGTTTCTCCACGACGATCTGACTGTGCTTTCATCGTGGCTTTTTTATATTTTTACCATTAATGACTAAAACGATGAAAGCACAAACTGTTTTAATATGTACACTTTCAGTGGTTTTACTACCTAGACTGTGACTAAATTATAGAACGCTATCCGGACGAATCTATCCCTGCACAAATGTTTCGTCCGCTACGAGGACGACTTTGGCTCATTCTGGATGGTGGACGACGCGGAGTTCGTGAAGAGACGCCACTTGAGCCGAGGCAGGCCGAGGAAGTATGAGCCGACGCAGCCGGGACCGAACGCCTCACAGTAAGGGCGCAGCAGCATCACGTTGCGACCGTCCAACGAATCTAGGGGCGCCCCTTTACACCCCCATCCATCGCATACTGACTAATTTAATACGTATTTCACTTTGCAAATAGTTTTGACGAGAGCACAATGTATCTTTTCATAATTTCAGCATTTAAGTACACATTATGCGATTGATACATTTGTAAAGGAGCGAAGCGTCTAAATACGGTATTAAGTGTTCAAGAGTTTTGGCAGATATAGGGTAACTCTTTATGATGTACGAAGAATAATCTGTTGATAAATTGTTATATTTTATATTCATCAAATGAAGAATCGTTGGACGATCGCGTCCAGATAAAGCATCATTTGTATGTGATATATTAAAAAGCCGAAAATTATCATTGTAATTGATAGTTTTTGGTCAATTTGAATTGATGTCTGACCATTATGTAAAGTGTTTCACTGTGTAAGCATAGATTAATTCAACATGTTATGTTAGTTCATTAGAAACACGTGATTGTTTAAAAATATTAGCTGTTTGTGGAACAGTGTGGTCCGAAGAAACTGACTGTGCGCAGTTTCATCTGGATTCGGAATAGCTACATTCGTTTCATGAATATTAGACTGCAAAGCTATAACCGATTGTTTTGCTTTAGATTTTAACCTCACATCGACAATGTTTAATAAATTAGCTTAAATCATGATAATTATTTTGCTAATGTAATTTCTGGTCTTTAATATACGACGTGCGTAAGTTTCACATGAATTGTTATTATGCATGTTGCTAAACGTGTATTGTAAAGGATCGTCGTTGGACTCCCAAGTAAGATTAAAGATAGTTCAATATTTTATATTCCATCTTTAATCTCTGCATGTTATCCCTCAATGTGTCATCAGGTAAGTGTCGCTTCGTGGGCTTTGCATGAGCTGTTTCTGTCGCATGTTTGTTTTTCTCTCTCTTGTTCGCTTGCCTTTTATCTCTCTCTTTTATTCTGATTATATTATCTTTCTCTTTCACGCACACTGACACATACACATTAACACGAAAACTTATACAGACGAATTGGACTTTAATTCAAAATTGGACACTCAACACGAATCACACATACAAAAAATAACTTTTGATGGTTTTAAAGTAATGGTATTCAAATCATTATTTTAGATGAGGTCTGCTATCCGGGGTATGATTTTTATATATTTTTATTATTTTCTTCATTATGTTCTGTGTCACAAACGGAACTGAAAAACTGAAAAATATTTTTTAGTTATAAAATTGGTGTGTTTTCAACTGTTTTTGTATTTAAACAGGTTCATGGGAGCTCAAAGCCCCCCAATGTTGACAAGCCCTCACAGTTACAACGAAGCACTAAAGAGGAATCTTCAGGTAACATCTTACTTAGTATTGTCATAACATGGTGACTTAGTTTTAAGGTCTATTATTATATCAACAAGACCGAAATGTACTCTTGTGCAATAAATATATTGATCCTTGGATTTACTTATGCTTGACTTTGAGACTTTGATGATTCCGAGACTAAGTCGGTAGTGACACTGCCTGCGAAGCTCGTGTCCCGGGTTCGATCCCCGGGCGGGGCAAATATTCACGGTAAGGTATGTTTGTGTTGTGTAATCGTGTTAATCCATGTCATCTGCAAAACAGGGAATTCTAGTTACTTGGCAGAATTTGATACTAATGAAGATGATTAGTGATCATTTTGTAAATTATTTTGACAGACCAGGCTTTCTCATATACTGAAAGCAATCAGTAAATGTATGTACGATCATCCATGAACATCGAGAGTAAACATAGGAATAGGTGCTTCAGTTCTAATTTACATATTGTTACACAATATTCATATTACTTTCATATTCAAATCAAAAACTTAATTTCCATAGAACTCATAAAGATATGGCTTGGCTTTCAGGGCATGATGGAAGACTGTAACCTCACATACATGTCCGGCGAAGACCACATGATGCAAACCGATGAATATCCCTCATCCCATGAAGAATACAGGTAACACAATCCTTGATTCTGAATAAATATATCTGTTACTTACTCTACATTCAATCATTAATCAGCAATTCCTGACTTCTCATAAGTTTTCGATGATAAAGATTGTTAATCGGTCAATTCATTTGCCTAAAATTCTTGGACGTTAACTGACGATTGTTGTTTCAGCCGGTCTCAGATCATGAACGGGTACGGCAGCAGCACCTCCCATGAAGTGAAAGCTGAGGACCTGAGCGCCAATGATGGCCAAGACATCAAACCCAATATTTACGCGCTCAAAAATGAGATGCAGGCATCTGACTATTCTAATAAAGGTAAATAAAAAAATAAGAATTAAACGAATAATGTAGCATTTAATATAAGTTTTCCTATTGTTCTCAAAACGTGATTAGAACATAATGGAGTATTTGTAATTTGATTAGAAGGATTAGAAATTGATACATAATACTTTTTAATAATTTTGACCTGACCTCACAGCTCAGTTAAAGTAAAAATATAAAAATCCCCAATCTGTAACAATCTCCTATCTGGTATTCCAGGTGAGTACGCCGCCAAGGAGTCCAGTGCCCGGTCCGGACAGACGAGCCCCTACGAGGAGTACCCGCGCGAGGAGCGGTACCGCCCCTCCATGTCCCACATCAAGGACGAGGCCGAGAACCTGTCGCTCAACGAACAGAGATCTGACAAGTAAACTGGGAGATTCAACACTCAACTGACATTAACTAATCATGAAACTGAACTTGATGTAACTGAAGGTAAACGCTTCGAGGTCTACGATCGTCGCTCAGAGATCTGACAAGTAAACGGAGAGTTTGATCGCTTAGCTGACATATTAATCAGTAAAATAAGTTATGAACATGTTATAATGAAGATAGTAACTGAAGATAAACGTTTCGAATTTGATGTCGTGTTCCAAAAAGTTTACGACTTACATAAGCGTAAGCTTTTGATGGAGAACGTTCTTGAGAAATAGAGTCGGTTGTTGAAAATAATCATGATAAACCCGCAGATGTTCATAAAGTTATGTTTAATGCCAACATTCAAGAATTTTCCGTATTGGAGATATTCATGAGAAGACAGAGAGAAACTTACAATTAGCCAATGAAATATCAGACAAGAAGACCGATATGTTTCTTAGAACCAAAATTCAGCTTGCAATATGCTCATGAATAATTGAATTTATACATGAATGGTTTATAAAACGGGTGTATACTGAACTTCAGAGTTAAATAAAAGAAACAATGCAAAATAACCTAAAACATAAACAAACTCCTGCAAAAGATTCACTTATTTGTGGAAATTAAACAGTTACATCTGAAGAAAGAAAAGACAATGTCTGAAATGTTTTCAACACTACTGAACTATTCCAAGAAGAACGATAATTGAACCAACAAAATCGCAATGGATTTTGAACAGCATGAAGCTCTCAGTTACTTCGGCAAGATGACGATGAATAACAATTGAAGACGCTACAATAACAAGAGTTTACCTGATGTTAATAACAAAAGTTAAAATTGTTAGTTGACGTGTTAGAACATACGAAAGGACGTTACAGTATATCACAGTATACATAATTACGGGTGTTGATCTATTTCATTATTAGAACGGTGTTAGAAGTAATGTGTTCATGTTCGCATACGGATTCTATAAGGGCTCAGCTACTCTGCCGTCCTTTAACTAGAAAGCCGTTAACTCTCAAAAGGTCAATTGTGACTTTTTAATAGGAAGCGATACAGTTCAAAATTCTCTATCTTTCTGTCTAAGAAACGTTCGTAAATTATAATTAGTTCCGGAGATATAAAAGAAAATTGTAGGCCGTTAGGTGACGGATTTATAAGGAATTAAAAAGAGTTCTCTGACCATGTCTCAATAAGAAGAATTTGGGCTTAACGGCCTTTTAGTTAAAGGACGGCAGTATTGTGGAATCGACTTGAGATCATCAGATAAAGTTTTTGATCTGAGTGTGGTGTCTTACTTGTTTCTGATTCACATGACAACAATGTAGCTTACATTTTTGGAAAGTATTGTATGTGTTTAAATATTTATGAGATTATTTTTCTTTTTTTTATGTTCATGATTCAAGATATTTATTGTATAACCAAGTGTAACTTATTGAAATAATAATAGAAATTAAAACTTAGTCATCTGTATTAACAGGTGAATGTGCTTAAAAAAATATATGGTATTTATAGATACTTAGGCAAAAATTATAAAAGATTCTGAGATTAATTAATTTATTAGAACTAGAGCTTTAGATCACATATTATATACATTAACATACACAGACTATTGTATACTTTTCTGATAAACTCAAGTTGATTTCATATGTACCTACTGGCGATCTATTGTCGGTTCAAATCGAACTTTAACTTTCAGTTTAACTTCAGTCAAACGAACAATAAAATACATATTTACGAAACATTAAGAAATAATAAAGAATCTTCTGCATGAATTCTTTAACACAAACGAGAACATATGAAGTCTTTACACAATTTGTATCGTTTAACGGAACTTTAAAGCTCGAGGTAAACTGATAATAGATTTGGCGACGTTGGGCCCTCACAGGACGATCTCTATTGAGGAATTGTAAGAAAACCAAATATTATTTTCCGTTTTCACCCGGTTTTAACGGGACACTTCGAAGTATTAATAGGTTTTACATAACATTTAGTTATCCTAGATTTGGTAGCTGCGCTAATCAAAATATGTTAGTTGTATCTAGATGTAAGCGTTAGGAAAATGTAGGAACGAATTGTGAGGAGTCAACGATTTATAACCTTAAAAGGTCCATATCAATATTTACCTAAAACTATTTAATCATTGTTTGTTACTGATGATAAGAACAATAAGTAGTTGTATTGGTCTTATAGTGTAATGGTTACGCCAAGCGTTTCAGTTCACTTTGTTTTTTCTTATGACATTTTTTACGATATATCTTCGTAATGCCGTGTTGAATGAAAGTGCCGTGTAGTGCACAAACTGGAATGAAAGTGCCGTATAGTGCACAAACTGGAATGAAAGTGCCGTATAGTGCACAAACTGGAATGAAAGTGCCGTGTATTGCACACACTTGAATGAAAGTGCCGTGTAGTGCACAAACTGGAATGAAAGTGCCGTATAGTACACAAACTGGAATGAAAGTGCCGTGTATTGCACAAACTTGAATGAAAGTGGCGTGTAGTGCACAAACAGAATGAAAGTGCCGTATAGTGCACAAACTGGAATGAAAGTGCCGTGTAGTGCACAAATTGAATGAAAGTGGCGTGTAGTGCACAAACTTGAATGAAAGTGGCGTGTAGTGCACAAACTGGAATGAAAGTGGCGTGTAGTGCACAAACTGGAATGAAAGTGGCGTGTAGTGCACAAACTGGAATGAAAGTGCCGTGTAGTGCACAAACTGGAATGAAAGTGCCGTGTAGTGCACAAACTTGAATGAAAGTGGCGTGTAGTGCACAAACTGGAATGAAAGTGGCGTGTAGTGCACAAACTGGAATGAAAGTGCCGTGTAGTGCACAAACTTGAATGAAAGTGGCGTGTAGTGCACAAACTGGAATGAAAGTGGCGTGTAGTGCACAAACTGGAATGAAAGTGCCGTGTAGTGCACAAACTTGAATGAAAGTGCCGTGTAGTGCACAAACATATTAACAACTTATCACATTTTACACTTCCGTTGTTCTTTTAAAAAGTCTGCTACTTATAATAATCTGTCCTTACAGTTTTGATATAATATTATAAAAAATAAGACAGCTCTTTTCTTTGCTATTATTAGTTGAGGAATTATAGTTAAAATAAACAGCTGATTTTGTATGAGTCATATATTTCTATCAATCTTTAGCAGTTTCTATATCACTTTTATATTTTTTTATTACAAATATTAGCCATATTATTATTTGAATAATATATTTAATAAGGTTCTACGTGGCCATTAATGGCGGAATAATAATAATACAAATAACCATAATCAAAGTTCACTTTACTAGACAAAACAGAAGATCTCAGTAGCACTATATATATATATATATCCAACAGGTACAAAAACAGTTCTTATTGATACAAGTTTAAGTTATTATGTTTTGTGATGATCGATCTGAAGAATATTTAAAATTATTATTATATAATTTTGTGGGGTGGCTTTATTTAAGTGACGCTTTCTGTGGCATTATAAATTCCATTTTGTGTAACTTTAGATTAAGTTAGGGTGTATATATTTATCATGACTATCATGAATTGTATAAATTCTTTATGGTAAATTAGAATCATGTAAACGTTTACTTATAAAATATCGCTTAAATGTTGTAGAGAATTTAGACGAGTAATGTAGTTAAAAATATTCACTTATTGTACTTATAAACTGATTAGAAATTGGTTTCGTTAATAATAATTTTATGTGCATTTTTCTGCATTTATTACTTGGATGATGTTTATTTTATTTTATTCTTTTTTTTATTAATTTTCAGTCAAACTTGATTACGGATTGAAACTATGTCTAATTTCAGATATTTAATAGTTTTTCAAAGGGTGAAGTAACCATATCACATCTATGTGTATACCTTACTATAATCTAGTACTTATAACATAGGGTACCTATGTTAAATGTATAACGGCGTATTTGGAATAAATTTTGTCATTAATATAGAAAGTATGATAACCGCCTTTAAAAGTATACAAAATAATACATAAAGTACTATTTGCTTCAATATTGCTTGCAAATGTTTTGTTGAAACCGTTTTTAATTGAATAAAAGTTTTTGCAGAATATGTTTAAATAATATAAAGCTGTGAGTATTACTAAGTAAAGTAAAATGCACGTCATGTAAACTATAGTACTTTTCGGAATTGATTTGTTGTAATAAAATTTGTAATTATTTTTTTATATAAGTTTGCTATTTTTTGATGCAAAATGCGGTAGGAAGGCATTTCCAAAAATGCTTATAAACAGTTTAGTAACAACCGCCTTTCATATTTTCGTAATTATTTTTTATTTATACGAATATTTTGTCATTTTGTAATTGTTTTATGTATGAATGCGACTGTTGGCAGCCCACAAGGGCTAGTATACATTTAGATCATTGTAAATTATACTTAATTAGTGTTGTATTAAACGAATTCATTACAATTAAAACAGTTTTTAATATGAATATCATCAAACCAAGCAAGTAAAAAAAAAATCCCCAAAAATGCTGTTAGATAAGTGAAAAATAAAGAGATTTTTCTTATATATGTAAATAGCGTATTATGCAAAATATTTATTTTTACTTTAATATCTATTAAAATTTTGAATATTCATTATTAATTAGACAGCAAAAACTATCAAGTACTTTTTGGAAGTATAAAACAATACTCTTACATACACATGCAGCTGCACTAGGATACTCTGTTTCGCAGTTGGCATAGAAACACATGCAATATACATACAAATACCTACACATGACATAGAACAAACTACGCTCAACACACAATGTTTGCCCCTACCGGGATTCGAAATCGGGACAAATACCGTATCGTAAATTAATAACGGTGCTTGTGTGTGGGGTTATTCGTGAGAAAACAACGGCGGCGACGAGCTCACCTCTTATCACGTCTACATTCCCACAATAGCCCAAAGTAAAAAGGATCACTAAAGGCCTATACGTGAATATATGTAATGTATGTATCATATCCTATATCGTATCCACTATAAATTAAGCTTTGTCTTCTTCTTCTTCGAGTCACCGGTCCTGTCGAACCAGTGTGGTGAAAGGATTGTAAATGCGCCTCAAAGAGGCTCCTTTCGTGCACTCGACACATGTCTTCGAATTTTTAGTTCTAGGACATGTCGGTTTCCTCACGATGTTTTCCTTCACCGTTTGAACGTGGTATTGCGCACATAAATCTTTCAATCGAAAAACTCATAGGTGCACGTCGGGATTTGAACCAGCGACCTCCGGATTGAAACTCGGGGGTCAGTACCGCTAGACCACCACGCTCTCAAGCTTTCTCTGATTCAGATAGATACTTTTATCCCCGAAGTAAAATACTAAAATTCACTCACATTAAATTAACTGTTCAAAATTAACAATTATTAAACATCTGGTCGCTCAGGGACTGTGCAAAAAATATGGTGATTACCCACTTCCAGCGGTGAAATGATGTGTCATTCCACTGCGATGACTTTATTTCCTTTCAATCCCAAATTATAATAGACTAGCTGTTGCCCGCGACTTCGTCCGCGTGGAATTCGGTTTTATCACGCACCCCTATTTTACCCCACGGAAAAGTAGCCTACGTTATAATATCCTTGTTACATCAGCTATCTGTCAGTGAAAGTCCCGTCAAAATCAGTTCAGCCGTTTCAGAGATTAGCCGGAACAAACAGACAAAAATTGAAAAAGATGTTGTTTTGGTATATGTACCGTACATCCATATGCACTTAGTAAAAAGCGGTTATTTTAATATTACAAACAGACATTCTAATTTTATTTATTTGTATAGATGAATAAATAAATATCGTTGGACATTTCACACAGCGCCATCTAGCCCCAAAGTAAGCTAAGCTAGCTTGTATCATGTGAACCAGACAACTGATATAATACTTAAATAATGTATTTGTATGGATATAATACATATCAATACCCAGACACAGAACAAACATCTATGTTCGTCACACAAGTGTTTGTCCTGGGTGGGAATCGAACCCACGATCTACGCAGAAGGCAAATTTACTACCAACTGAGCTGTGAAGCCGGTTAATTTAGTATTAACTATGTTTTAGTATTTAATGTTTGTATCGAATGGGCAAAATAAATAGTTAGATAAAAAAAGACGTGTGGCACTCGGAGACTGCCGCGGTAAAGCTATTGCGCGTGATATTTCAAAAAGTCATTAAAAGTTCTGGTATTTATCGATAGATGGAAAAACTAAAAAGTATCACCGCTGTGCCGGTCGGAGTGGGGGGTGTCCACGCTCAAGGCCCGCGATAGAAGCTATGCAATAGCTTAATAACATTTCAGCACAAACATAGGAACAAACATTAAATGTTTTCTCTCGTTCTTTTTAATATATTGACATTTTAATTGACGGGTATTGATTTCTCTGATACTAGTAAATGATTATTATATAGCAGATTGTCATTCAAAGTCTAAATCAAAACTTTTATTCCCATAGAATTCATAAAGAAATGGCTTGGAAACGTCAATATTATTCAAAACATAAGGTCACGCGTATGATAAGTTTGATGGCTGTTCAAACCCTATCCGACCCTCCATGGGGAAGAACAGACAAGAAACCCCTAATGGACCCCATTGGATGAGCGTTTAGTGACAAAAGTCCCGGAAGTGATATGCCGGATGCGACGCCAAATGTTACTCCCCGCGGTGATGCACCGACATTCCGATCGAGCCCAAAATGTGCTAAATTTAGCGTTGATGACAATTGTCTGTCTGCATCGGCCCATGTCTGTATTTGGCCATTGGCTTAGTCATTAATTCATAGAATCACGCGTTTCTTTCGCAATTTAAAGGGAATTAATGGTTTATTACTGAATGGTCATAGGTAGCTTAATATCATGTGGGCCATCTGCTTTTTCGTTTGTTTATTCGGTCACTTAATATTCTTTACACGTCCAGATCTACAAAATTCACGTACAAAGTTAAATTTAACATACTTTAATGTTAAAAAAAATCCGCTAAATGACTACAATAGAAGTATCTTAACCTTAACTTACCTACTTAATATGTTATTGCCTGTAAAAATACTTATCACAAACAAGCTTTTACTATTAGTCCCTGGCATAAAATAGTGTTTATCAACACAAAACCAACTATTCCATATACGATGAGGCTATTGTGATAAGTTGAGGAGTTTCCATGGCTGCCTTGCCATCAATCTATATGATTACAGTGCCAACAAACTTTTTCAAAACCACAGTAGATCTGGCAAATATTCCCAATCGGATTACCTCCAATTTTTTTTAATGACAATCTTTCTTTTTTGAACATAGACAATCGTCCTATTTTGAACATAGAAAATCGTCCTATTTTGAACATAGACAATCGCATTATTTTGAACATAGATAATCGTCCTACTTTGAACATAGACAATCGTCCTATTTTGAACATAGACAATCTTCCTATTTTGAACATAGACAATCGCCTTATTTTGAACATAGATAATCGTCCTACTTTGAACATAGACAATCGTCCTATTTTGAACATAGACAATCGTCCTATTTTGAACATAGACAATCGTCCTATTTACAATTGTCCTATTTTGAACATAGACAATCGTCCTATTTACAATCGTCCTATTTTGAACATAGACAATCGTCCTATTTTTAACATAGACAATTGTCCTATTTTGAACGTAGACAATCTTCCTATTTTGAAGGTAGACAATCGTCCTATTTTGAACATAGACAATCGTCCTATTTTGAACATAGACAATCTTCCTATTTTGAAGGTAGACAATCTTCCTATTTTGAACATAATTGCCAGTGTCATATTTTTTTATTACATATGTTTGTCCACCCGGTCTAAGCATCAGTGTTTGGTAGTAACGGGTTAATTACTTACATATTACGGATGCTTTAATTATTATTAAGATCACGTTATTAACTTTACTGTTACCTAGCAATTGGAAAAGCATGGGCACTATCGATACGCCACGCGAGCTCGGTTGATGTATGGCGTGTAACAAGTGAATAGTGGTGTGGTTTATCGATATCGATCAATTTAGTATCGATATAAATATTAATAAACATGGACGTTTCCTGCCTCACAGCTCAGTTGGTAGTAATCCTGCCTTCTACGCTGTAAGTCGTGGGTTCGATTCCCACCCAGGAAAAAGATTTGTGTCGAATATAGATGTTGGTTCTGTGTCTGGGTGTTAATATGTTTTATATGTATGTATTTACAAAAAGTATATAAGAATTAAATCAGTTGTCTGGTTCCCATAAGACAAGCATTTATTAGTACCGAATAAAATTAAAATTATGTATAGCTTTAATCGGTAATTTTGGATTTGTACCCCATCATAAGCTCTGACATATGGCTGTTACTTATTACTTCTCATACCCCAAAGAAGATAACAAACTAAAAAAAATGTGCGTATCAGTTCCGACACGCGACTGGAGTTCTCTTGCTAGACTCTTTTATTTATAAGAACTTATTTTATTAACGCTCCATTTTACTACCCATCAAACTTTTGTACTGGGATTTGAAATGAAATCAATTCTTAAGGAGTTTTAATCCGATCTAGTTACAGAATCTCTATCCATAGAAACCTTTTTTTTTACTATAATTTAAATTTATAATTATAAATCTATCGATAAATTTGAACCTCCTCAAGATTTGTATCCCATCACTAAGTTACTGACATGTGGCTCTTAATTATAACAACTTATACACCAGAGAACACAAAAACTAAAAAAAAAACTCTGTTTTAATCCGTACGATCTGGTTACTGAACTCTATCTATAGAAAAAAAAGGTATTTTTTACTTAAACTTTTAAGTTTTTACGCACATGTTATCGAATGGGTTGAAAATTCTTAGTTTTTTTGCCTTCGAAAGTGTCATTTAGATTTGAAATGGAAAGTTAGGGGTTAATATAGTATTTTTGTTAGTTTTTAATGTTCTTTTTCGTCGGAATGAAATGAGTAATGGCTGCATATGGGAATTATTTCAGTGTGTCGACGGGTGCACGTGAGAAGGTTTTTTTCTGAACCTGTCTTTGGTGTGACATCAACTTAACTATCCTTTATTGGTCCTTAAAGTATGCTCTAACGACATAGTAGTCGTATTTAGTAAAAGAAAATAGGTGATCTATCACTTACCTGGTTCCTAATGTACAAGCTATGCAGTTTGGGTCAAATTTTCATTAGTATCTATATTATATGTATTTTATATAATATCTTTCATCGAGGTAGCAATGTTGGTGTGTTTATTGCATTTACTTATTTAGTTACGTCTTAACTAGACATATAAGCCTTCATTTCCATTGAGTACATAATAAGAAAAGTTAACAAGACAGCGAAGAGGGAGATTTTTTCGAGATCTTTTAAAAGTTTCACACCAGGACGAACACACTGAGCAGTGCACCACCCTTAACTCATTGATTTACAAGTGTGGATAAGGTAAAGTAGGTGCTGCTATCATACCTATTTCTACAAGCAAGCAATTAAAATTTTGCTTTTCTGGATTGAATATTTGGTTGTCGTTGAAACTACAGACAAATGAGATTTTCCACGTTCGATTACTTCGATTTCAGCGAATAGCCTTAAGTTAGTTCATCTCACATTTATAATTCATAATTTGGTAAAACAGACCCCAAATTAATTTATAAATTGTTTTTCTTTAATATGTATCTTATAATATACTTTCATATATTTGACTGACGTCACAGCTGGGTAGTAACCCTGACTTTTGTAGGTCGTGGGTTCGATTCCCACCCAGGACAAACATTTATGCGACGAGTATTGATGTTTGTGCTGTGTCTAGGTGTTAATATGTATTTATATGTATGTATTTACATAAAGTATTTAAGTATTATATCAGTTGTCTAGTTTCCATGATACAAGCTATTTACTTAGCTTATTTTGGGGGTAGATGGCGCTGTGTGAAATGTCCACCAATATTTATAATATGCAAACAGACACTTCTATTTTATTTATTTGTATATATGTATAGAGTAGTGGGAGTTGTAATTACAGAGATGAAATGGTGCATGCGGACCCAACCCTAGCAGCTTGTGAGTACTATACAGAACATGTCTCATTTTCTAGTGCTCATCTGTACCATGGACCTTTTCTCAAGCACAAGGGAAGAGCTGATGAAAACCACCAAAAACGCAGTAGAACTGGACAAATTTTTATTATATATGTTTAATTTGGACCATTCACATGTTTTTTTATGTTATTCTGTTACGGAACGAGCTGACGGCCCACCTGGTGTTAAGTGGTAACCTCTGCCCATAACAACCGATGCGACTTGGGTCCTCTCCTACTAGGTACGAAAAGACCCAAGTTGCATCGTATGTGTCCATAACTCAGACGTGTAGGTGGAATGTCTCATGTGCCTATAATTTCACCGGCAACCACACCTTTCAAACCGGAACACAGTAACACGAATGCATTACGGCATGGCGGCAAGAATGGGCATGGTGGCAGTACTTCCCCGGAAGAACTTGGCGTGAGTTCTACTGCTCTTAAAAGAGATTTCTTGAGTCAGTGAGGGAATTTGTCTTACCTAATAATGACGCAATTTGCTGGTCGTTTTGTTTGTCAAGATTGGCAATAATTCAGAATCTGGTACACATTTGCCAATCCTACCGAAAATGTCTATTTCCATCAAGGTCTCACTAACCTAATACAATTGAGTAGCAGTTTAATGTTAATGGTAGGTATTATATTATGATTAATGAATGTAAAACATATTAATTTAACTAGGCCATGAGATGTCGAGAAATGCTTACACTTGCTGCGCGTGTGCGGTTCTCAAACTTTTACTGGCCACACCATTTCTAACGCATGTGTTAAATGTTTGTTTTCTACATTATGAGCCTCTGCCTAACCATTCGAGGTATAAGGGTGTGAAGGTTACGTGAAAAGATTTACGTTCCCTTTCATTTGCACTACCTAATGATTGTTGTCAACACCTAGTTCCGGAATGTAGATGGCGTCACAAGCGGTTTTAGTATCCTACATCGCACAGACTCCAAATCCTGTTCGTATTCATAAGATACTGAAATTCAATATTTTATTTTATAATTATTATTTAGTTTTTGGGGTTTGTAAAGGAGTTTTTTTTTTCAAAAAACTTGCAGCTGACTTCTAATTTACCTTTAATTTTCAAACTGTAGCGTATCTTCATAACCCATGATCAGATCAGTTGACCACTGATAGGTTCCAAATAGATATTTCTTTGTGATCTTTGAATGCGAATTAATTTTAATAAGTAAAGAATATATAAATAAAATTGAGAATTAATAAATTTAAATGCATATGCTGTTGTCTTTTGACGATTTTATCATGTGTCACTAAAGTATTATCCAGTAGTAATTATATACAGACATTCACATCATTCCTAGTGATAAATTTATTTACAATTGTAATAACCAATAAATCAGTTACAATTTATACATAAGGTCATGTGAGAAATAGGTTGAAGTATGCTCGTGATAAACATAACCGTTTATTATAACATCTTTCTATAATATCGAAATAAATGAAATCTCCACTTCCTGATATTTTATCAATAATATTTTTATTTTATTTTGGCACATATCTAAACAAATAAAAGTTTAACGCATTATCGCATATATACCTATAGCAAAACAAATAAGTAAGTAAGTTTAAGTAAGTTTTTTGAGTATTTAAAATAAATAATTTAATAAATAAATAAATCAATCTCGGGTAGCTATTTTTGAGATAATTGGAAATTGAGGGCAATTATCTCACGAATAGCTTGACCGGATGAATATTAACGAATCATTATGACAAAGATATAGACAGTTTTTTAAGTTGAATATTGAAACATCAGCCCTAAGTCATTCCGAGATTAACTTCAAAGTAAGCTAAAAGTCATCACTTTATATATTATTATTCTATTTTTAGTGAAAGCTGTATAACAAGAAAGTTTGAGAACCACTGATCGTCGCGGTGGTACACCAAATTAACACACTCGTGCTTGTCTCCGCTGCTCAACTGCGGCCCGCTCATGTAGCGGTGTCATACAATGGTATTTTTTATTAGAAACTGTATTTTGATAATGAACTTCCTACGGGTGACCAAATTTGACACTATAGATAATAAATAATTAATAACTTTCCGCATTTTCGGAGATGAGGGATACTTGTGATCCTTGATCGAGGAGCGCACGCATTTTTATAAAAGTACCATCAGTTTTTTGGACTTTAATGATAGCTGTGGCTAAAATGATTTCACGTAATTCAGGTTGAAGTGATACGTGTGAACTTCGAACCGTCTGGCTCTGCCCCTGTTTAGTTATGCTTACAGTCTCATTTCTTGAAGTCATCGCCCTGACCTCGTTGCTATGTTTTGCAAACGCAAAATGCAGTAATGTGTTGTGCGCCTGATTGCACTCGCGACATCGTTTACTAGAAAGACAACCTTTTTCATGGTGACAGTAAAGGCAGTTTTCGCATAACTTTAGCCTTCGTACGGTCCTAAGTTTTGATAATGGAGACATTTCACGGAATTCAGTACAATTAAATATTCCGTGATTATTCGTATTGCACATTGCACATTTGACAAATTTTGTAGCATGATAGACATTGCCGTTATTAGGTTGTGCAATGGTACGACCACCCGGTGAATATGATTTCATCATGTTGGATGGGTTAGATGATTTATAATTTTGATGTTTTGAAAATGATTGATAATTTGGACTGCTTTTCTGTTCCGATTTTCTGCGTGAAGATTCCATGGAAGTGAATTTATTTTCCAAGAATGATAAAAACTCCTCTAATACTGGTACTTCTTTAGGATTCTTCACTGATGCGATGTATTCACCGTGCGTCTCCGTGTCCAATTTTTGACACATGAGATGTATGATAATAGAATCCCACGAGTCTACGCTTACTCCTAAGTTCTTGATGGCATTCAGAGACTCGCGAATAACGTCGTGGATTCGTTTGGTATGACTGATTGATGCCTGCTGGACCACGGGGATGCTGAGCATAATATCAAAGTGCGAATTTAATATCAGCCGTTTATTTTCGTATCTATGATTTAGGATATCCCAGCAGACAGAATAATTATCAGTTGTTATGGGCAGATGTTGTAGGAGCCTCTCAGCCTCTCCCTTTACCTTTGACTTTAAAAACTGCATTTTTTGAGCACCGTTTAGAGTCGGGTTGGAATGAATTGCCTCGGTAAAGAGGTCCTTGAAGCTGGACCACTGGTGATAATTTCCGGAAAACGCCGGTATTTCCATACTGGGTGTAGTCCTTTCTCTGTGTGAGACAGACCACAGCTTTCTATTGATGGATTTGATAATGTTGTTAAAAGTTTGCTCAGCTTGATAGAACTGGCTGTCATACTCCGGGTTTCGTCCTGCGAGTTCGCTATCTAACTCCCAGTGCAGGGAATCAATTGCAGCCCAACGTGATTGAACAGAACGCAGCAGATGGTCAAACTCCCACTTTTCTGATACATCGTCTAAATGTATGCTGGAGATGGTATGTTCGAAGGCCTTGAAATTACTGCCTTGCTTCCGAAGCATTGCGTCCGTCTCGCTGTTCTGACCCCGAGACTCCTGCCCTGAAGCATTCGGCATCGCTAAGCTGACCGGTTTGTTTTCCCTTTACAACTGATGTTGCTCAAGTAGTAAGAGTATGGAAAGATCTTACTTGATAAGTGATGAGCGCGGATTACGACTTAGCTCCACCCGCACACGACGTGATGGAAACGAGCCTGTTGATCCTGTGTCTGATGACAGCTACTGGTGATGTGGTAGTTTTGAGCGTGCCCTGCCCAATCCACTGATGATGATGATGATATTCAACGGAACTGCTTGCTCACGTTGAGAGATGATAATTAAATTGTTCCTCACTTGTAACACTATGTCACGTATTGCCACGCACACGATTCACTAGAGTCACACGCGAGGGGGGCAATTAGATCAAAGTTTAAAAAAAGGATGTACGGTCGCACACCCGGGTTGATATTTGTGATAGGTTGTGGAGAGAAAGTCACTGCTAAACTTTGATTGATATATTTGATAAAAAGTACTTTTAATGATAATTGATATTGATATTGATATTTAATGATAATTG
Source organism: Chesias legatella (assembly GCA_947359385.1). NCBI lineage: Eukaryota > Metazoa > Arthropoda > Insecta > Lepidoptera > Geometridae > Chesias > Chesias legatella. Next base: position 12,448,881 of record OX375764.1, on the reverse strand, counting down.
ATATTGATACTGATAATTAATGATAATGAGCCGCGCGGCGTGTTCGCCGATCGATTGCGTACTGATTCTGGTTTGGTTGCTTATGGGTAAAGTGCAACGCGGCGGGAATTATGTAGGTCGATGTGCGAGGTGCCTCGTACAACAACTCTTTTTGTTATTTAGTTTGTGAAACGAAATAAACTATTCGTAACTGTAACGTACTGTAAACTGTTCGATTTAATGTAAATTACAGTTGTTAAAATAAGACAATATATAAACATCGTTAGGAAGCCGGCATGACATATAATCACACAATCGAAGACTTTTCGCCGGTTTGAGGCGTACTTTAACATCTTTAACACTATCTTCGTCGGATCTTCTATTAATGTTGTTAGTCTGGGCAGATAATATTCTTAACATCAAATGGGCATATGATTCTTGATTACTATCCTTTTATATTCAAACTGTATGGAACCAAGCCTACTCTCAAGAAGCAAGAGCAATTATTTTTACTTCATATACTTACTTCATATTATTAAGCATATCTTAATTGCTTAGAAGCATTACACATCAAAATAAAAAACAATTATACTAAGATAGTATAGTTAGTATAGTTGATAGTATACTATCACCACTCCTTGATGTACCTTCTAAGCTTCTTTGAACTCTTTACTGGCAGTTGGTAGTAGGTAACCCTGTCTTCTGCGCAGTATGTCGTGGGTTCGATTCCCACCAAGGACAAACATGTGACGAACATAGATGTTGTTTTGTGTATGGGTGTTGATATGTATTATATGTATGTATTAAAAAAAATAGTATTATATCAGTTGTTTGGTTTCCCTGATACAAGCTATGCTTAGCTAACTTTGGGACTTTATGTCGCTATGTGAATTGTCTACAAATATTTATATTTATTTAACAATTTCAGCAGTCCCTAACTTGGGAACCCCTGAATAGGTACAAAAGTAAGCACGCGCACATGTTAGTGGAAGAAAAAACAGAAATACAATAATGGTAGCGAGTAATTGTGCCACACTCTTCAGGCAGATGTTATAAAAACAATCGTATAAATAAACATTTCTTTGAAATAGTTTTTCGAAGGCAATCCTTTTCGTAAGATCTGTTTTTGAAGATAATTGATGGAATGTTTTAGAAAAGTGTTCCCTTTTTTGAGGTTATTGACTTAAATATGAAATGGTGTTGCAGTAGACCCGGCCCGGATTCGAACGGGTGCAATTTACTAATGAATTCAATGAGGAGTGAGAGCAAGAATGTATTAAGTAACAATTATTAATCAACTTAGTAATGATGGATGATGAATCCGGAGGACACTGGTTCAAATCCTTTCATATAAGTTAAATCAATAAGATTTTCCACTTAAATATATTTTTTACACAATACGCGTTTTCAATACGGTGAAGAAAAACATCATGAAGAAACTGGCGTGTCTTAGTACCAATGTTTCATAGATTTGTGAGTTAATTAAGTCTCTTCAAGGCGCTATTTAATCTTTACAGAACACTTTTTTTTCTTGTGGTATCCAGCCGGGGAACCGAATTGAGGCTTAGTTCACGCCTGTCCTGATTTTTGTTCAAACATTATCCAAGTGGTCGTCTGAAAGAAATCGCTTATTAGCAATAAGACCGCCTATTGTAATCGTCCGTAACGTTATTACTTGGTGTACAGAAAATACTATAAAGTCGTTCAAATTTGCATTAGTTATTTATCTTTATGTGAAAACATTTTGCATCGTAAAATTTTGGTACATAAATCAAGTATTAAAGGAAACTCTCATAACTTATTTTCAACTTGGAGTAAGTTAGGTTTATACATACATAATAAATACTGTATAAATGTACTACATAATACATAAAAATACTGAGAGAAATATAATTTCACATTTTAGTTCCCTTCCTTCAAGTTTACAAACAGGATTATTACTTTTTTTTTTTTTCGTCCTCAATAATGTAAAGTAATGTTATGTTTACACAGCGCAGCGTAAATCGATCCACAACACGTGTCATACAAGAGCGGGATGATAAATAAAACGCATCGGACAATAAAATACAAATAAAAACAGTAAAAACTGTCGTTGCGCGTGCAATGTGCGCGCGCGCAGCTTTTTGTAAACCTTGGTGTTGGGGAAACCATGTGTCAGGACTTAAATAGGTAGCTGTTGGTAATATGCTAAATAGCCCTGGTAATATGCTAAAAAAACTTTTTAGTTTTATGTGATACAGTTACGGAACGAGCCGACGGCCCACCTAGTGTTAAGTGGTAACCTCTGCCCATAACAAGCAATACGGCTTAGGTCCTCCCCTGCTAGGTACGACAAGACCCAAGTCGCACCGTATGCGCCCGTAACTCTGAGATGTTATGTGGAATGTCTCATGTGCCTAGGTATCAGATAAAAAGACTTAGAACAAAATGTCGTAGAAAAAGTCGTTAGTGATGATATAAGTTAACAAAATTCATTTTTAATTTCCAACTTGACTATTCTGATGTAATGAGATTTACTAATAGGGCTCCTGAAATCTGCCTGAAATCTCCAGAATCTTCACTTCATAAGACAGTATGTTCAGAGAATGTCCAAAACTTAGAGGTACTACTTACATACCGAGATCAAAAACAAGAACATAATATATTTTTTATCAAATAAATCAAAGCGCAGTCCTGATAACGCAGTCCAAAGTTCTAAACAAAATAATTTGTAACTAAGTATATTTTTGGGTCACGGTTGCACTATTAAATACATAAGTCATTACGTATTTAACATTATCAATTTCTGGCGACTACATCTGGGCTTAATATTATTTCGCATTCTCCTTCAACACTCGCCTGCACCCAGCATTGTGCCCCGCGGGCACGGATGAGCCTGAGTTATGTGGTTTCTATGAAGCGGTGGTTTTTTGGGAGTATGTCCCTTGTAGAGCGTAGAAGCATGAAAAGAAATAAATTTTGCAAATTCGATCCTCAGTTCCTCTTTCAAATTAAAGTTATCTTACCATTTCGTGACGGACCAATAGAAAAATCGAGTGTTATTTTAAATAGTATACAAAAGTCGAAGTAAAATAATTATTAATATTGGTAGACATTGCACACGACGCCATCTAGCTTCAAAATAAGTATAGCTTGTACTATGGTGTCAAAATGCTGATAGAATACTTATATATTCTGTTGTAAACACATAAATATATACAGGTGTCCGGTAATGAATGGATAACCTTGAAATGGGTCTTAGTAGAACTATTGGGCATTCGGAAAAAAATCAAATAAAAAAATCCAAGTAGTATCAAAAAAAAAAACAAAACATAAAAAAAACAAAACATCGATATTATTTAAAAAATACATATCTTTGATAAACTTGTTTTTTTTTAATTTGATATTTTTTCCAAATGCCCAATAGTTCTACTAAGACCCATTTCAAGGTTATCAATTTATTACCGGACACCCTGTATACACAGGAACACTCGGACACAAAACAAACATCTATGTCCGTCAAACAAATATCTGTCCTGGTGTCTGGGAATCGAACCCACGACCTACAGCGCAGAAGGCAGTTACTACCAGTCAAAATTAAATCGTCACTTTTTTAGATTCATTATATGTGACATGAATTGTCACTTGTTCAAAATAAGACCCGGAATAAAATCTATGTCAAACCAACGTCAATCCATCAATAAACGATCTCTGACTTTGTCAATCCACGTATCAATATTAACACATGAAAAGTGACTTCAACGCAACAAAGTGGATATCAATAAGGTCAAAATTAAATGCATTTCACTATCTAGGTTTAATGTATACTAAACATAAATCTTGGCTTCCGTTCATAAACGTACCGGCTTTGATATTTGAACTGCAGGTCAAGTAGCAGTTAAAATCTTGGCGGAGATGTCATTGGGGAAGTACTGCCACTATACCGTTTTTTGCCAATAACCATATGAATATATGGAAATGAGAAAAGGGCTTATGAGAATGCTAATAATAATTAAGAATATCTTTAGACGAATACCAAACATTGATTTATTCGAAAAACCTTAATTATGTTTTGAAATTAGAGACGTCGACGAATTTTAACTTTAACAATATTATCTATATTCTTTTTAATAATTAACATATATCTACGCAACTATAAATAAATCTTACAATAATTACTATTATTGTAAGATTTATTTACCTAGTATACAAATTCATGCAAATATTATTTTGAGGTAAGTAAATCCAGCTTCGATTCCCGGTTGGATCAACTTTTAATGTCTCACAATTCATTTGATTCTTGACCTTTCTATCTGGATTTTTACGTTTGTCTTGTGTATTTTTTCTGATTTACAGGGGATATTGTAAAATTGGTATAGTCTGTGGTAAACTAAGCACCTTTTTTACTTATTGTCTATTGCTTCCTCTTCTCTGTGAACATCAGTGTTAGTTGTCGCACTCTGTATTTTTATTATAAAATGAATCTCGCAGTAAGGACTTTTCCCTGCATTAGTGCAACTGACATCTTCACATCATTTATTTACTTATATAAGAATGTATCCAATAAGTTTAAGCAAAATTCGTTATTTTTTTATTAATATCTATGTATAATTTTATTATATGCACCCACAAACAAAATGTCAGCAGCCGATAAAAACAGATAAGATGCCACCAATTTCAAAAATCTAAAAATATTTCATTCCGTGAATATAATCTTAAAAATATCTTTTGTATATAATGGAAAAGGAAACACATCATCAAGTTGGTAATATTTTTACGGGGACTTAGTAAAGTATTGACAAGTGTATCAATAAAACGCTACTTGGCGCCAATAGACGGTAAAAGCTCTACAAATTAATTTATAAGAAGATTACAGGTTGTCAAACTAATGCGAACTTTAAGTCTTGACAATAAGATTGTGAGAGGTAATCTTAATTTCAGGAGCACGTCTTTAAGCTTGCCACATGAAAAGCACATGTTGTGTAGGGTTAGGACAAAGATCTCACTTTGCTAGATGAGATTCGTAAATCTTTAAATAAATAGGAAAAAGCATAAGATTGCTTTCAAATATGTGTTTCGTAAGTTTTTGTTTTATTTTGAATTTTTTCATTTTAATTAGAATTCATAAGTCAAAGTCAAAAACTTTATTTACATTTTTCATAAAGAAATGTACCCTCTAAGTCCCAAATGACTTCAATGCGGGCAGTAGAAGTGGGCACAGATGGTATATTCGTAGAATGTAGTGGATGATATAATATTTAGCAATATAAATTGTTTTAGCTCAAATTTCAATCAATAATCACCCATTATACTAATACTTTCAAAAAGTAGGACATCAATTTTGCCTTTCAAAAGCACATAAAACACAAAAATTATTTGGAAAATAAACAAAATTAATGATTTTCTCAAAATACCAGGCGCCAACAAAACAGGAATAATACGTCGTAGTCTCAAACAAAGGCGGATCTGCAATACAGAACTTTACAGTAGAGCACTTTAAAGTTTTTTGAATTAGAGTTGATGTTATATTTTTAAAACGGCTAGTCCTATCATCGTCAAATTTGGATATGTAAAAACTGTAATAAGATTTTCTATGATATTTAAGGTCGATTACAACATAAAACTAAATAAAATGATATCAAACAACTGTTTGTAGTAAAATTTAAGTTTTTCACTTGTGTCTATTCCAGCGTATTCCCTAATCCCGTGTGTTTCAGCGGCTCACTTCAGAAGTGGTCCCGATGTCTCCCTGGCTCCTGTCATTCCCGTATTACCGTCTTATGTGACCGGTTGTGTTATATATACACTACATTTGCCGACAATACATATAGTGTCGAAATTGTGTTTGGAAATTTTGAGGTGAGTTTTTCTTTTGTTTAGATATTTTTCACAAATTGTAAACATTATTTAAAATTCCTGGTTATTTTTGGAGCTTTTTAAATATAGTTTTTTTAAATAAAATTATACGGGGGATTGGATTTTTATTTATTTATATCATAATGAAATCGCAATATTTATATTTTGGGTTGAGTATGTGTGTACTAATTAAACCATTGCGATACGGATGCATCCAGTATTATTGAAAAAAATATTAACATACAGTCTTTTCGGTAATCCTTTTTAGTCAATAATGATAGTAATACAAATCTAAATTCGGTTGTGTATAATATTACATTATTATAATAATTTGACTGTGTATAAGTAGTGAAACATAAATGCGGATTAATAATAATGGACTACAAAATATTTATTTGGCATTAGTATTTCATAAAAAGGATTTTTAGATTTATTAATTTATCTAAAAACTCAGCAGGCTAAACCAAATGTTTGATCACGGCTTTAATTTTACGGATTTAGTATATAGACATATATAGACACTCGACTATTTTAGAATTTAAAATGTTATTTGAATGTTTACTTTTTATGTATTCATATACAGTTTAATGTTAATAAAAAAAGTTGTCAAATTTTATTATTATTAAGTGAACAGGTTATATCAATCAATATATATTAACTATTCAAGTAGATTATGATTTTTCTGCTACATAAGGTTGCTCTGTAAATCTTGTATCTACAAGTTCAAGTCAATTGTCTATTATTAACTTTTAGTTTCAATAGTTTTGCATGTAAAAGTACCAAAGACCTACTAATAACTTTAACTAACACTTAAGTCAGAAAATATGTAAACGGGATTTTGGCTTAAATTATATTTTTAATTTACAAAAATGCGTTAGATTTTTTTTATAATATGTATTTGAATACAAAAAAGTCACCAATTTTTATTATATATTAAAAATTTGCTGATCTGCACATTATGACAAAATTACTTTTAAGATCGTGTTGAACATTCTCTAAATTTCTGCTCAGATAAAGCCTGTAAAATGGAAATCTTAAAATATTACAAACGCATAATCGCCTCACTCGTTTTACCAAAATAGCTAACAGAATCATCATCATTACATAGTAACGTATCACTCCAAAAACGACAAATGGGTACCGACTAACGACATACCAATCCAATCTTTCAGATCATCACTTGTCTCTAAAAAAGTACCGCAACTTCCTCAGAAAAAAAAGGAAATAGGTAGCAACAGCTCTCGAACACGTGTCACGTAATAATAAGACAAAATAAACGATTACATTTATAATTCGCAGATGCTGAACGAGCACGATGAAACTTTAAGAGAAAGTTTATTTTTATAATAATAGCAAGGAACCAACCACATGCGAAACGTGAAGGCATAAACACCACATGTCAATTATAGCCACCTCTCAAAGATTACTGAACTCTAGTAGGTAAATGAACCTAGAAATATGGCAGAATATGATATCATACCTTGTTACGATGAAGAGGAATTGTTTAACGACAGAAAAAACAATGTTAGTGATCTTCACGCGTATTACATGTCACAATTTAATTTAGAACTAGAAAATAGTAACAAGAAGAAGAATGATACCTTCAAATCTGGTGTAGAGCAGAGCTTCGATTTCGAAGTTTTAGAAAGTTGGAATGAAAACGGAAACGTTGGAACAGATTTCGAAATTATTGATGAAGTGATTGATAGTAATATTAACGAGCAAAATATTAAAGAAGTATTGTTGGATCTTGACGGTATAGATTTTGAAGAGAAAAGCTACAAATCGGACTCGTCTAAAAGTAAAGAGCAAACCAGTGGGCTTTATGAAATCAGTAACGATTATATCGATGATGAATCGTTGATAGATGAGCTTTGTAGAGAAGACGAATCAAGGGTTACTCCAGAAGGTTTTAAAGAAGAATATTTAAGTACAAATGCATCTGAGAAGAATCTTCTACCATCAATAGATACAGTATTCAATAAACGATACAATTACAATTATGAAGAAAATCAGAAACCGAACTTTGCCGATGTAAACACTTCAGTAAATACTCAAATAAATAGCGTTGAACACTATAGCTACCCGAACAACATACTGTACAATTTAGATAACAACAACAGATATATCTTACCAGATACACCGACCAGTTGCACAGAATTCAGTTTTGACAGAAATGAAAGAAAAGTATCGGTTTGCGAATCAATTGAAAGTGATGTGCAAAGTTCAACTTACTACGATGAAAATTCAGAAACGTTTGATGAGGATGAACTATTTATTAATCTGGATGATTTTGGCATTCACATTGAAGGAGACGACTCTTTAAACGCTGCAGACGACCAAGTATCAAAGAACACGAGAAAAATAGAAAAAGATAAAAGTCAAGGTGAAGTTATTAACATAATTATTTTATTTATTTTACTGGTAATTGAAACTGAATACTAACTTTCTTTAATTTTTCAGGTGAAAGAGTTTGTCAATGGGAGCAGTGTTATGACAAATATCCAAATCAAAGCACTCTGGTAGAGCACATAGAGAGAGCGCATGTCAACACATACAAAGGTAACTCGTATTTAGTATTGACGATAATAATGCATCATTTCTAACGAACTTCCTGTCCCTTACATACATATTTTGGATGAATGACAATAGGTGTTATATTTGCAGCTATTTTTTTTATGGAAAATTCAACGAATAAGAAACTAAAAACATTTGTCGCGCCTGCTAAAAAGAAGATACAAAAGCAACCGTACCAAAAATTTTACTGCAGTTATCAACTAATTTTCAACCATATCGTTCGTTCGATTAAAATTTTCAAATTCTATATGTTTTTGTCCTTAATGTCACACTGTCATCAGAATAAAAGGATTATAAGTAAAATCATTAGATTCTGAATCTGCTTTCTTTATTCTTCGCTTAAATTGCATTTTCTTTTCTAGGGGATGAATTCAGTTGTCTGTGGCGCGACTGCGCCCGCGCTCGGCGTCCGTTTAACGCCCGTTACAAACTTCTTATACACATGAGGGTCCACTCGGGGCATAAGCCTAATCGATGCCATGTAAGTACTCTATTCACTGCTGAGGTTATATTTTAAAATAGGATAAGGTTTCACCACCATCTTAAATGTGTTCTAAAATGTTAGACCTGTCCTAGCTTCGCTCGGGTAGCGTTAAGTATGATAATAAAAAACTTAGAAATTTGTGGTACAATGGGCGGTCTCATCGCTATGAAGCGATCTCTTCCAGACAACCTTGGGGTGGAAAGCGTATTTAATAGTTGAAGAGTGGTGTGGGGTGTACTAAGAGCTATTCACGGCAGGAAATCATCATTATCAGAATATTAAATAGCCTACAGCACTCAGAGATAATGTTTGTAGCTTTCTATTAGTGTAAGAATTATCAGAATCGAAAAGTGAAAAAATGTTTCAATGTTTTGTATCTTCAATTTCACTGACCCGACGAGAAACAGTGTCGAGTCTTATTTCATTTATCGAATATGAAGGCATTTATCAGTATTAGTAATTAGTAACTGCCTGATATGTAAAGGATTTTTGATTTTAATAGTCACTGGTAGAATATAGCATTACCCAGAAACACGACAAACATCTATATTCATCATTTAAATATTTGTCCTGGATGAGAATCGAACCAACGAACTACAGCGCAGAAGGCAGGGTTACTACCAACTGAGCTGTGAGGCCAGTCGAATAAGAAGTCGACTGATGATTTGCTATAAAAATGTCTCATATTAGTGTATATTTGTGAGTGTTCAAATGATTTTCTTTCTTCTAAAATAAAGACTCAACTGATGTTTAGCTTCAAAAGAGCTTATATGAGGAGCTTATTATTAATTGTGAACTAGATGTATACCCATTTTCGAAATAAATTTATCTGAATCTGAAAAAAATTGCCATATATTAGGATATTGAAATAGCAGTATGTTGTAGCACCCGGGCTGCGGCAAGGCGTTCTCCCGGCTGGAGAATCTGAAGATCCATGTGCGCTCTCACACGGGGGAGCGACCGTACGCGTGCCCAGCGCCACACTGCAGGAAAGCATTCTCCAACTCCTCAGACCGCGCCAAGCATCAGCGGACACACTTCAACGCTGTATGTAGTTACATTCAAAATAAAACAAAAACATATTTATGACAGTAATAATAGGAACAAGATATTATATGGGTAAAATACATAATTAAGTTACTTATTAAGCTGAGAACTTACATCTAGAAGTAATTAACGTTGGCTTCCTCACTAGGCTTCATCATTGACGAATTTTAACTCTACACGAGTACTCCAGTGGTACTGACCCTGAGTTTCTCGGATGTCTCCGGTTCAAATCCCGACGTGCACCTGAGTTTTTCACTTGGAAGGGTGCGCAATACCACGTCCTGAAAACGGGGAAGGAACACATCGTGAAGAAATCGACATGTCCCAGAAGTAAAAGTTCGAAAACATGTGTCTAGTGCACGAAAGGAGCATCTTTGAGGAATAGAATCCTTTCTTACTGGTTCAAGAGAACCAGTGTCTCGAATAGAATAGAATAGAAATCGAATGTTTCTTACATTGGTTTTCGAACAACTGACTGAATAATTTATTTGTCTTTCAGCGTCCGTACGCGTGCGGCGCTGTCGGCTGCGGGAAACGCTACACCGACCCCTCATCCCTTCGGAAGCACGTCAAGTCTCACCCCCACATGGCCTCCGTACCCAGGACCTGCATACCCCCGTCCATACCCATCAGACGGGAGGACCATGCCGTGCCCAGTTCCCCAGCCAAACTGGCCACATTGAGATGTATTAGGGACAAATTGACAGTCCCGAAACTGCATAGATTGTAAGCTGGTTGAAGTATTTCGGCTATCAGGCATGAAGGAAAAATGTTCTTTGCGCAGTTCTACAGCCTCGTTAGGCTAGACAACGGAAACCTCAAGGTTACCCTCAACTTTAAGGGGTATTAGGGACAGATTGACAGTCTTGAAACTGCTGCTACTCGTCTCAAATTGATGTCGGATTTAAACTGTTTTAAGCATGAAATGTGTTTTGGGTACAAAATATTTATATTCTAATTCTGGAGACTAATCTTGTCGCATCTGAAGTTTGCTAAACGTGTAACAAACGGAATAATTTAGGATAAATTAGGACTACAAATATGACTGTTACAAATATTTTCACAGTTGCCAAGACCCAGTGCCAGAACAGTAGTAGCGGCACTTTGAAAATGTGTATGTATTTCCTTTGCTACAAAACAGTACATACGGATAGATCTAGAAACAATCCCTCATCGTCGTTTTTACAAAGTTTATATTTAGTACCTAAGTAGTCTTAATGCACTTAGGGGGTTTCGCAAGGCATTAACTTTAGCCCCTTACTTAATTTAATATATGAATCAGACTTCTTATCACATACGGTAGATGTTAAATATCTTATATTTAAATAAAATACATTCTAATTTTAAGTAAAATGAAGCTCAATGAAAGACTGAAAGAACTCAATTGGCTCAACTTAGACTGTAAACAATTTTAGTGTAAATATGTTAGGTGTTATAAACACAAAACTGCTTAGACCCAAGTTTATGTAGTGTATTGTATGGACCCTATTGAAAATGAAAAATAGCGTAAGTTTTAATTAATTTATGTCTCTTTGAATGATGAATGATCTCTTTGAAAAGACATGATAAGTAATATTCTAATTTAAGTTTTCTTTAGATACTATAAGACATTTTTCCAACTACACCTATATTTGCTCAATTTTTGTATGTAATTTATGAATTATTTCCTATTATACATACGTTATATCTTCATTTTTAATTTAGGTTGGTTTTGTACTTTAGTAAGAATAATTTTGCATTTGTTCGTACAGTAAATAGCATTACTTTATAGCTTAGTCGCTACGTATTTTATAGCTTGTAAGCTATTATTAAACACTAATTATTGTATTAAATTTATGTACAAATGGATGCTTTCCAAAGAATCTCGTATAAAAAGTATTTTGTAAGGTTATTTCCATTGAGAGATCTCTTTTTGCTCATATTTTTATGAAGGTGTCCTCGAACATCTTTATACAATTTTATGTCGTTCTTTTTATGACAGTTGCTGTCATTAAAGACCATTTTGGAAAAAAGTTTAAATATCCAAAATTGCTTAATGTGTTTTATTTTTTGTATGTGCAACATTGGTTGCAACTGTGAAGCCGTGAGAGGATAATGAGGTCATTTCACATAAATAGATTTTAAATGGCGACACTTGATTCTTGAATCGATCGAAATGAATTGTAATCTTTGCTTTTACCTTAATTGCAACGGATTTACTATTTGATAATTATTATTATCATTTGAAATGAAATGAAACTCATTTTTGAAATGAAATTTTATTTTCAACAAATATTACTAAATATAAAAATGCAACATAGGTAGGATACAAATATATCTGATATTCTTGGAAAAAACATTGGTATCCAAATTAGGATGACCTGTGTTATAAATATCAGATATTAAACAGGAATTAAGAAGATTAATTACTGTAATATAAAATATCTTACAACATTACAGTTAGAAGTCAGTTTAAACAAAGATCACAGGCACAAAACCTTTGAACTTCACGCACGTCTCAGCGTGTATCAGCTCAGCGCGACCGTCCAAATTGAAGGAGTTATGTTGGAGTCAATTTTCTTCTTCGACACTCGATGAATTTGGCATAGAAAGGATGAAAACATTTAACCTGCATGGCAGCTCAGTTGTGAATACGGATATCGCCTTCTGTCCGTAAGCAACGTCAGAAATTCTGACGCGTATAATGGCGTGGCGGCTTTCTTTCCAAGCTTCGCCAAGAAAATGGGTGGTCGTTTAAAAGGAGACAAGATCAAACTTACAAATTCCGACCCAAAAATACAAGTCAAATATAAAGAAGGGTCTTGTAGTGAAGCTTATTACACTGTAAATGATTATATAAATGATAAATCCCCATGGTCTGATGTCGCTCTGCTCAACGACACACAAAACATCCTGTAATATCTTACTCCAGTATTTTATGTTGTCAAAAATGTAAAATAGATTTGATTAAGATTGTTACAAGCTCGCGAAATAAAAAGGAAGCCCTTATTTAGAGGTTTCTTGTTTGTTCTTCGCCATGGAGGGTCGGATAGGGTTTGAACTTTCGTCATACTTAGCGATAAGTACGCGTGACCTTATGTCTTGAATATTATTGACGTTGCCAAGCAATTTCTTTATGAATTCTATGGCAATAAAGTTTTTAACTTTGACTTCCCTGCACTAATATAAAAAGAGCGAAGATAACACGGGTTCCTAGCGCTTTACAACTAGGCTTACTTGTCAGATATGGGACCACCAAACCGCAAAGACTGTATATTATTTTTGGGACAAAAATACAGTAACTAATAAAATTATTAATCTAAACTACCTTGACTACAGTTGCACCCCAATTATCAAAAGATCGATTGAAGTAAATAATCCTAACTCGCAACATTGTCCCTATCTTAGGTCTTAGGCCAACACGTGTGGGTGCCTAGATCGTATGATAGGACACCAAGTATATAAGCCGGGGCTGGCCTAGGGCACATCAGAAGTGTTCTTCTCCAACAACCAGCGGCACTCCTGAGGTCCTGAGATGAAGTTATTGGTACTGACGGCGATTATCGGTGAGAATTAATATTAATAATAATATATTTTTTAATAAAAATACAATAAATTGTTAAATTTTACAACTGTTTACAAAGACATGTATGTACATACTTATTATTTACAAAATACAATGAAATCAACTGAGTAGTCTCAAGACCGTTTTCAACGAACTATGGATAGCTAAACTGATCCAATTTACTAATTGTGTCCGCCACACTGACGGCATTACCTCGCTGGATGGCAATACTCAATCTCTGAGCCAGAAAAGAACCAGTTTTCGGGTCACTTGTCGCTTCGACCAGGCCTCAAATTATTTTTAATACGCAAAGGACTTCCGTTCCTCATGGTCTCAAATATGCGGTTTTTTTCTACAGTTGCCAATTTTATTTTTCTTTGCAAAATAAATATGTAGTAATCATTTGAATCTTTTCTAATCATTTGAGCTATCAAATGTTTAAGGGTGAACGCAGACGAATTAAGTGGCAATGAAGAGCCTAATTAGAGTGATTTTGGCTAAAATTTGCTTTAATAATAGTATGTCAAAGTAAATTATATCGAATTTAAATTGTTAATTAGTCGTACACCGCCACTCCATCCATCTGCACTGACCCTTATATATATATATATCAATTATTATTTATATATTTTAACTGTGAATGTTACGTTTTGTATTGAATATAATTGCAAATATGAAAAATCTTTCAATTATCATTCATATATTTTAAATTGCGAATGTTAATTTAGTGTAGCTTAATACATAATTGCGAATAGGTGAATAATTCTTTCAATTATCATTCATATATTTTAAATTGCGAATGTTAATTTAGTGTTGCTTAATACATAATTGCGAATAGGTGAATAATTCTTTCAATTATCATTGATATATTTTAAATTTCGAATGTTAATTTAGTGTTGCTTAATACATAATTGCGAATAGGTGAATAGTTGATTAAGTGTTTAAAAATGCGATTGTGTTGTTAGTCCTAATAATTGACTAGTTCCGTAACTGAATCATATAAAAAATACTTCTGTAGTGTATGCGTTTGACTACATATCACATGAAGTTAAGTTACTATGATGAGGGCGCCAAGCAATGCTTAGATTGGCAAATGGCAATATCTCACACACCTTGCAATTACATTTTCGGTAAAAGAAAGTAAAAGAGAGTAAACCTTAGGCGGGTAATTTTCTAAAATGTATAAGGTGTTATGTTATATTATTTAGTCACTGATATCTTGTATGTGCATGCAGAAATTTAGAGCAAGGAATGAGCTTCATTGAGCGCACTTAAAATTGACCCGACTAGTAGTGTATGCAAACATTTAGGGTGCAGGTTCTTAATGGTACCTAAGTCATCCATTCTCCAAAATTTTGCGAGCCTCCAATCTATTATGGCTTCATTCTAATTAACAAAAACCTTAACGACTCGATGTGCAGTAGAAAACTAAATGAGATCAAATTATTGAGGTTACCACTTAACACCAGGTGAGCCGTCGGCTCGTTCCGTAACTAGTATATCACATTAAAAAAAACTAAACCTAAGCATTTGTTTTTCAGCCGCCGTCTCAACGACCCAGTTGAGCGTGAGTCATCCGGAAAACCTTTCACCATGGCAGGTTGGCAAGCTGTACCGTTACGAAGTGCAGTCCAAGACCCTGGCGCGTCTCCACGAAGGTGCCACCACCGGTAACGCCTTCCGCGCCCACTTCATCGTCCGCGTCAGCGCCCCCAACCAACTCCAAGCCAAACTCGAGAACCCTGAACATGCCCAGCTGCACCAGCAACTGCCCAACAGGGAACTGCCTACCGACCTCAAGTACCAACCGGTACCAAATCTCGACAAACCCTTCGAGATCGTCCTAGACGGAGGCCGTGTCGTATCCCTCAGCTTCCCCTCTTCTCTGTCCCTTCCTCACGAGAACCTCGTCAAGGGACTCATCGGAGCTCTGCAGGTCGACCTGTCCACCCACCGCAACATTCACGGCTCTCAAGACAACTATGACAAGGAATCCCAACAAGGCCTGTTCAGGAAGATGGAGATTGACGTGACAGGTGACTGCGAAACTCTGTATGCAGTCTCTCCGGTTGCGGCTGAATGGCGTCGTGAGCTCCCCTACTTCACTGTGGAGGAGGATCCCATTGTAATCACCAAGAGCAAAAACTACGGCCACTGTCACCAGAGAGTCGCCTACCACTTTGGGGTGCCCGAAGGAGCGAAATGGACTGGAACCGCCCACAAACCCGAAGAGGACCAATTCATCCGACGAGCCACCGTATCCCGCATCCTCGCTTCCAAACAGGGGCCCATCTACAAAGCTGAGACCATAAGCACTGTCTACGTTCACCCCCACCTATACGGCAAGCAGAAAGCTGAAGTGCACAGTGATGTGGTGCTCAACTTGGTGGCCCTCGAAGAAGACAGAGAAGCGGAATGGCAGAAACCTGAAGGCAACCGCCTGATCAAGAGTCTTTTGTACTCCATGTCTACTAAACAAGTCGCTTACCACGACAAATCATCCTCATCGTCATCATCAGAATCGAGCTCGCACGAACACATTCCGATTCAGGACCCAAAAAACCGGGCACGCCGCTTCGCCAGGTCTCCCAAAGTTGTACCTGTAAGCAAGGACAACGTTAAGCACAGTGAGTCCAGTTCATCTAGCTCTTCAAGCTCAAGCGATGACTCAGCATCGGCATATGTTAATGATGAAATCCCGACTATCAACGAGCCCGCTTACGCCGCTTTGTACATGAGTCCCCAGCCCCACGCTGACAAGAAGCAAAACGTAATGAACGTCCAAAAACTGCTCCAGGACGTCGCTCAACAACTGCAGAATCCCAACAACATGCCAAAGGCTGACTTCCTTTCAAAGTTCAACATACTCGTCCGAGTAATCGCCGCTATGAGCACTGAACAGCTCGGTCAAACCAGCCGCAGCATTGAAGTTGCCAAATCCTCCAACAACATTATCAAGTCTGACATGTGGATGATTTACCGTGATGCTGTAGTCGAGGCCGGTACCCTCCCCGCCTTCCAGCAGATTAAGACCTGGATCCATACCAAGAAAATCCAGGGCGAGGAAGCCGCTGAAGTTGTAGCTACTTTGGCAAACACTCTCCGCTACCCAACCAAGGAGGTGATGTCTCAATTCTTCAAACTAGCCGTGAGCGCTGAAGTCAGCCAACAGAGATTCTTGAACACTTCTGCTCTAATTGCCGCCACCAGGTTCATCAACATGGGGCAAGTTAACAACGCGACTGCGCACGCTTACTATCCTACTCATATGTACGGTCGTTTGGCTCGCAAATACGACACGTTTGTTCTTGACGAGATTCTGCCTCATCTCTCTGAAGAATTGAAAAATGCTATCCTGTTAGGAGACAGTGGCAAAGCTCAAGTGTACATCAAGGCTATTGGAAATCTCGGTCACCGCGAAATTCTGAGAGTGTACGCCCCCTACTTAGAAGGCAAGATCCCGACTTCAACTTACCTTCGCGTCCAAATGGTCAACAGCCTTCAAGTCTTAACCCAGCAGTGGGACAAGCACGTACGCGCCGTTCTTTTCTCAGTCTTGAGGAACACCGCAGAGCATTACGAAGTAAGAGTTGCTGCCATCAACAGAATCTTTATGACAGAACCCACAAGCACGATGATGTACACCATGGCCCAGATGACTCATGATGACCCCAGCATGCAAGTGCGGGCTGCTTTGAAATCTGGCATCTTGTCTGCGGCTCAACTTAGGAACCCGCGTCACATGGAGTTGTAAGTTTCTTCATGTCTTCGAAATGTTCATGTCTCAATGAGCAAGACTAGCAGTATAGATAATGCAACTGGCAATTTTATTTCAGGGCTAGGACCGCAGAATCGGCCAGATGGATGCTGACCAAAGAAAACTTCGGTTACCAATATTCCATCAAGAACTTATACGACAGCTATGACTTTGATAACGAATTGGACTTCTTTAGCTCCATGTCTCACATTGGTAGCGAAGATAGTGTCTTCCCCAAATCACTATGGTACACTCTTAGGACCAGGAAGACCGGACTAAACAGCAACAAGGTATGCTTTAAAGCTTTATTTATTAAATATGAAGAATTTGACTTGATCAATCGAATGAGTTGCTATGATATTATTTTTCTACTATTTCAGTTATATGCATCCATATCAAGCGTTGCTCAGTTCGTGGAATACCTTAAGGAAACTATACAGGTGGCTCAACCTAAGTCCCAGGCTAACCACAAATACCCCGCTGAGAAGATCGCTGAAATGCTCAATATCAAGCGTGACCCAGAACAGCCCTTGGAAGCATCCATCTACTTAGATATTATCAACCAGCAGAGGTTCTTTACCCTCAGCGAGGATGATCTGAAGCAGTTACCAGAGGACATTAAGCAATACATGACGGAAGTCGTTCAAGGAGTTGACAAGCACTACACTAAAGTAATTAACCAGGCACAGGTCTCCATTATGTTCCCTCTCGCCATGGGCATGCCCTTCATCTACAAATACAAGGAACCCACCGTCATCCACATCCAAAGCAAAGCCAAAGGAGAATTCAGCTTCAACGACCAAGAAAATGCATTCCAAGCTAGCATGGACAAGGAGATTCATTTCACCTTCGCAAGGAATATTGATGGTAATGTAGGATTCATGGACACGCTCTCAAATCAGTACTCCAGCGTTGGTGTAATTAACAAAATCCAAGTGAACCTGCCACTTAAGATGAACATTCAGCTGGAGCCTAAAGGAGTGAAGGTCCGTACGGAACCACTTCACCCTGAAATGGATAATACCCTTATCCACTACAGCGTGTGGCCTTACAGCGCAAGCCAGAAGAAGGACAGCCTAGTCACCGTTTCCCAAGACCCTACCACCAAGGTTATTGAACGTTCAAGGAAAGTTTACTCTGCTGACTACAAATTTGGCCAGAAAATTGGCATGATCTTCCAACTGCAAGGATACTCCTACTCTCACGATTTCAGAAGTGTGCAAAAGATGTTCCCGTCAAACGATATCCTATCCAACATACTCTACGTCTTTGCACAGCAGGATGTGGCTTTGACGCACTTCAACTTCAGGTACCTCGGCAAGCAATCTCAGAACAAGGCTATCGCCTTCCACGTTGTTTATGGTAAGTATCAGCCGGAAGATTTTGTACCTTCTAACCACCTCTGAGCCACTTTATGAGTTATGTTTATAATTTCAGACAAATTCCAGAACCAGAAAGTATCTGGTGAAATTGAAGAAGCCACTGACATGCAAGATGTAACACCCAACAGTGAAGCTCGTCGTCAAGAAGTCGTGAAGCGCGCTGCTACCGGTATCAACACTGCCAGAGTTCAAGTCGTCGATCTTAGCGCCATCTTTGAAGGACCCCAAAAGGTCGATTACATGTTTACCGCCGCCCTTGGAGCGAGCCCAGTTGATAACAAGATCCAATATGCTGTTTTCGCTGGTGTGAATACGCCCCAGGGAAGTCATCAAGTCAACGCTGTGGGCAAGATCGTCAAGCCCGAAATTACCACTTTGAACTTCCTACAAGCGCTTCAGAAGGAGCTCAAGGCCTCAATCACTACTGACTTCAAGTACGGACAAGCCGGCCGCATACACATCCAAGCCCAAGCCCAGCGCAGTGAAAAGTACTCAGAAGAATTACAGGCTCTGCCTACAGCCAAGCAGTGCACTGACGAAATCGCTCAGAACAACTTCTACCAACATGCTTGCCACAAGATGATCATCATGGCCCATGCGCCTGACAGCCTAGAAGCCACCTTCACCTACAAAAACATTGACCAGCAATTCATGAACATGACCTACCACTTCTACACAACAGTGAGGAACCTTGCTTTCTGGAATACAGATCTGAACCCATGGAAGAAAAGCCCTGAAGGAACAGTTCAGATAAAGGCTAACGCTCTGTACACCCAGGGTATCCTTGATTGGTCGATGACCTCCAAATACGGCCACATGAAGATGAGCAACGTACCTATCCCAAGGTGGAGCGCTGGTGCTATGGCTTTTTACGAGCCTTTCAAACTCTACGACCGTGTCCAGAACTACTACACTCGTCATCAGTTCCAGCGTAAGAATCTAACTCCTGTACTTTCTCCATAAAATCTTAATGAAATGAAATCTCATTTCAATCATTTCCCTATAAATATTTTTTGGCTGAAACTAGTATTCCTTGTGTCTTATATGACGTGTATACACAAACAAATTCATATATAAAACAACTGTCCAGACTAGAGAATACATTTTATCTTAAACGTTTGCCCTGGCTGGGGCCTAACCCGGAACCACATTTATTTCTTTGAACGTAATCGCTTTACTACTTACTCTAATTTAGTCTTACCATTAATATGCTGTTCCTCAGCCTACTGCACGGTCGATGGCTCCCGTATCAGGACTTTCAGCAATCGCAGCTACGAATATACCCTGAGCCCCTCGTGGCACGTCGTGCTCCAGGACCAAGCCAACGAGCACAGCAACTGGCAAGACCTCGTCATCCTCGCTAGGAGACCCACTCCCAACCAGCAGGATGTCTACATTTCATACAAGTAAGTGTCGATTGTAGCCTGATTTCGTAAGTTCAAAACACTCTCCTTATAAAAATGTTAAAAAACTTCCACAACCAAGTACACTTTTAAGTAAGAAAGCATTAAAAGGTGAATCACAAATTCAGTAAAAGTTATATTCAAGTATATCCAAGTCTTTCTTCTAGAGAAATAGGGAAATGAGTTCATGAAGATACTTGTGAGATATACCCACATGGTATTTCATTCTTATTGCTTACCTATTTTCCCAAGTTCATGTTATTGTGTAATAATTATCCTTCAACCTGAAACAAAATATATCTTCATAAAATTTATACCGCCCACTAGCTACGACAAGGCTTTAAATAGGCAAGATTCTTAACTAATCCTTTATCTTCAGACCCGAGACTGGTATGGATTTGGAAATTGAAATCACACCTACGCCTGAGAGCTCACCGAAATACAATGTCCACGTCAAGACCAACGGCAAGAAGATTTCCGAAGGCGACCTCACGATGTACTGGAACGATGTCTCCCACAAGCATCTCCTGAAGTACTACACCCAGGCTGATGGAGTGCTAGCCCTCTCCATCGACCAGAGCCGAGTCCGTGTGTTATACGACGGCCAGAGACTCGTTATCCTGTCCAAGGTCCACCGCAACACAGCCAGAGGCATCTGCGGCCACATGTCTGGCGACCCTCGTGATGACTATGAAACCCCCAGCGGCCTCGTCGACAGACCCGAATTCTACGCTGCCTCCTTCGCCCTGAACGACGAAACCAGCGACCCCAAGACCCTTGAGCTGCAAAACTTGGCTAAGCAACAGGCTTACCCACACAGCATCAAGTACACGACAATTCTGCGGTCCGACATCGAGTGGCAGAACGACATGCAGTCGTCTTCTGAAGAGGAATGGAACGGAGCAATCGTTTACAGGTCCAGGAGTTACTTGAAGCAGAGGGGTGAATGCCAGCTGCAGCAGCAAGTACAGTATTACGAGAACCAGGGGGAGATTTGCATCACCACCACTCCTCTGCCCTCGTGCCAGTCCCACTGCCGCGGAGATGGCTACAAGGTCACGTCGGTACAGGTTGTCTGCCGTCCTAAACTTGATCAGCAGTACTGGGCGTTTAGAAACCAGATTCAGCAAGGACAGAACCCTCAGGTTTCTGGAGTACCGCAGCTGAAGCAGTACAAGGTACCAACTGTCTGCTCAGCGTAAATAAACGAAACGGCTTGAAATTATGGAACTGTTATTTTTATAATATATATTGTATATATCTTATTGGTGTTTAGATGTATATATGTAACAGATATATATAGTAGGTATATTTTTATTTATGATGTAAATATCTATGAATGTATATAAAATAAAATTGATCTATAGACATGTATGAATATGTATGTACGTATGTGTATTGTATTATGTTAGAATAATATAATTGTATTAGTAATGTATACATAGATAAATTTTAGAATAGAATGACTAGCAATGGAAAAATGTAAAAAAAAATGAATAATATTGAATAATGTTTTAACTCTTATTTTCTTCTGTATTTATCACATTCTTTATTGCATACGAAAAAACGAGGTATATCAGACTTAATGCTAAAGCATTTTCTTATAGCCTTTTTCTAGGTTGATTTTATCTGGGTTAAACCTACCCTGGTATAGGAACCAGTTTATAGTTTTGCTGTTTCGAACATAAAAAGTTCATAAAACATGCTTACTTGAAGGCCAGTTTAGTAAATACCTAACTTTCTTATATTTGAAGTGGTTAGGTGCCTAGATCTTTACAGATAATGAGGTTTAAATTAAATAATAATAATTTAAAAAAATTTAGATAGGCTGTCATATGAGACGTCCAACCGAATAAAAGAGGAGATAAATAAAATTATACAATTACCTAACTGTGTGAAAGCAATAAATACTTTGCACTATAGTTTAATTTACGAACAATACCGTCGGACAAATATGGCGAAATAACTTTTTTTTTTCTAGTACAAAGATATCGAAACTAAACGAACGCACCAAACGCGTCAAAGTCATGTCGTTGACAAGGTATCATTGTCATTGTCAAGCTTAATTTGTACAATTATTTGTACTAGCTTTCGATTATTGAATTTCGGCTTTTACTCCGGGCGCGACGCTAGTTTTATGATTTTTAACGCCATTTAGCCCTTACTGCATTTTTAATACTGAAAGGAATTAATTTGCTAAAGTTTCTATCTGAAAACCCTAAATTACGTGCCTATTTGTGCAAAAAATATCAATACTTGTTACCAGTTTGAACTTCGAATCCAGAAGCTTTCTTCAGTTTTTCAGGTAAGTGACCAGTTCTTTCAAATTAGTTTTTCTAAATGTTCAGCCATCACTTGGTTTAAAAACAGTGGTCAGTGAAAAGAGATTTTCGAGAGAAAATAAATGTATTTATCATCTAGGTATGTACCTGTATTTATATATATATGCGGTGTAAATAATTTATATTGTTCCAAAGCATATTTTATGCTGGATACGAAGGAATTTTCTTGATATGATGCATTAAGATTTTCTGTCATAAACTCCTTCATTTAGGTTGGGTTTAGAATGTAATGAATCAGCAAATCTAAATCTGCCTTGCTGTCATGTCATATAAATACTTAGGTAATAGGAAAAGTACTAACTCTACTTCACATTTGCTATTTTCCTATTGAAAGGCAAGTAAGGAAAAAACCGTGATCGAAACATTATACTGAACCTTTTCAATAAATGATGTTAAAGTGATTGGCTGCTACAACATTTTTATGTGATAATGTTGTGGTTCTGTGGGTGGCCCACCCGATACTAAGCATTGCATCTCATGCTCTTAATATCATCAATTACTATGGGTTTTAAACTTAGTAATTAATTACTTGAATACCCAAGTCAAATGCTTTGCACCTTTCAATCTGATATTTGTAAATGGAATTCTCACGTGCCTTGTTGCATAGAGTTGATGCAATTATTCAGTCTGTTAGAACATAATGTGCTTACTTACACGGCATTCACAGTACTACAAGTGTAACTCCATCTTATAGTTACAAGCATGGTTACCAATACCACTTGCAAAAGGGGCTACTTAGACCAAAACAAAATTTGAGATAATCACATAAACCATATTCCTTTGTTTATGGTATCTCATAGTCAAATAGAGTGATTCTTTGGTAGTATTTGGGCTTTATTTTCAATTTGTCATGGAGTTTTATCATTAAGATATTTTGCATCTGGTCTAACATTGACAGCCATATTTGCAGTTGGACTATTCAATGTATATATTTTATATTATATAAGGTGGACCTGAAACAGAGAAACTGAAACATCTACATCACCTCAGTCAAATACATAGTCAAACTTTGGTTTACATAGAACAGTTTCATCTTGCAGTTCTTACATTGGATTGTGGTAACTCTGAAGTTGGCTGCAAAAGATATTCCATCTTAACATTAGACATGGAAAGAGGCAACAATATATTTTACAGCCAACTTCAGTGTTACTGAAATCCATTATCAGAACTTTAAACTAGTTGGTAAATGCAAGCTTAAGTTAGAGGAATGTTTTTTATGCGAGAGATTGGCCTCCTAATGTTAAGCAGTAACCTCTGCCCATAACCAACTAAAATGACTTGGGCACTTGCTTACATAGTATGGGAAGCATATAAGCATCATATAGCATACATGACTCAAAGATGTGAAGATGAGATGAATTATGTGCCGTCTTTCTCTGGCAACCTTACCTTTCGGACTGGCAGAAAAAAAGGGTGGTCACAATACTTATTCGATTGAGCATGATGCATGTTACACTGCTGCTAAATTGTACAAATTGAATTTCAAATCAGTTAATCAATATAATCTCAATATAAATCAGAGATCGTTCAACTTATGTGAACATTTTTGAATATATCGTATTTACAATAAATAAAATGTAATTAAAGAGTTTGAGTTCAGAATGATCGGAATCACATAATAGGTAATATGGAAAATTTAATGGAAAATACCAAGTTCATACTCTCTTTACCTAAAGGCAGTAGAAGTTATGCCAAGTTCCTCCGGGGATCTGCACCTATACTAATTTCTGCCGTCAAGCAGTAATGCCCTGGCATACGTTGGTTAGGTTATATGCCTATAACCTGGACATACGAGTGACTTAGGTCTTGTTGTACCTAAGTCGGGGGAACCCAATTCGAATTGCTGGCAAAATATACCACTTTTTATGAGATTTAGGTGACGAAAAGAGCTGACGGCCCACCTGATGATAAGTGGTAACCTCCGCCCATACACAACAGCGATACGACCCAAGTCCTCTCCCCCAAAGTACGGGATGACTCAAGTCGCATTGCGTCGCGTCCATCACCCCGAGACGGGGATGTCACGTCTTATGCGGCTGCAATTTCACCGGCACCCACTCCCTTCCACCGGAACAGAGCAACACGAGTGCATCACTACTTGGCGGCAGATTGCCAGGTGTGGTGGCAGTACTTCTCTGGGCGAAGCTAGCACAAGTTCTACTGCTACTTTGGGTTGCTCCTTTCGCACTACCCGGGGGATACGTGTAGGGATTCAAAGGGTAATCACCTACAGACGCGAGCAGCGTGGCACTTAACACTAGGTATGTCATCTACTTGTTCTGTAACTACTTAAATTTGAAAATAAATTCTATCAGGTCAACTAATATAATTAGCTTGGTTGCGACATCCCCTACAGTTTTAGTTATAGCAATGACACTGATTTGTGCTAGACTTTGCAATTTACTCCACACAATTAGAAAGGCTGAATCCCATCTTAATTTTGCCACAATTATACTCGCTCCATTTCTTAAAAATTTGACTCTGTTAAGTAACAGAATTGGATCTTTAATTGTGATAATATTTTGAACATCTCCACACGTTGTGTCGCATGCCATTTTAAAATTACTTCTTTTAAAATAAAAGGAAATAACTCTCGTGAAAAGAATGCAAATATTTGCCTTGGGATATTGGGAATGAAACTACACCCATTACTTATGTGGTGAAATTTTAAATTGGAAAAGTTAACAAGTCAATTACTTAAAGTATTATTTGTTAGTGCTAATAGTTTGATGCTGAATGAATGCAATATAGAGATCAGGAACGTTCCAAAACTCTTCTCAGTAGTAAGCTCGGTACGTGTTTTGGAACATTCAGGAACATTCTAGATTATCTCCGCCCCTGTTTCAGTACTGTCAAGTACTACCGTTTTAACAATGCAGTACCTAATTGTAATTATAAGCGAATAGGGAAATAAAAGATAATCATAATGTGAACCTGTTGGTGAGATGAAACCTTTAGTTAATTGTTTTGGCACATTTGGTACAGTGATATAGTCATTTTAACTATTTGCTTACTTATCATTATTATCTACCAAAATTTTCTGTATCCCTTACTGACCTTAGCAGGTTTTTAGGTGGTGTAGCATTATAATTATGACCTAGCGATTATTAGGGAACGTGATTCGTAAATTTGTAAAGCAGAAAACTCTTAGGATAGGCTGTCTGATAAGTGCTCCGGAACGGTCTTCTTCTTAGTTAAATAAAACTACATACGTCACTATGGCCCACTATTTACGCGTGTGTTTGCATCGAAAATACGTTCGGCGATGTTAATATTTCTGGTAACTGGTGGAAACATTAGTAGCAACGTCACTCCAGTGTTGTGGCGCTGCCAAAGTTGTCGGTTGGTACTAAAAGGCAAATTCAATTTCCACGCAAGCATTCGACAAACTGCAGTATACATTTCCAAGCCAATTAAGCGGTTGTGTCGTAAGCGGTGGTCCGATTGCGTCAGCCAGTCGTCACAGCCAAGCCCCTGCGATGTGCGTTCCTATTGGCCGCACGCGACCTTCGTCACGTATGCGCCCGCGCAGAGCAGGTGTACCGCAGGGGAGCGCGGAGGGCCCGCTTACCTTTAATCAGTACAAAATACGTTGGAAAGTGAATGGTGTCATTTTCTCGTTTTGTTGCGGACTCGATTGGCCGGAAAACTCGCGGAGACTGATATCTTGTCTTGTTTTATGGTAGGTATCTTATGTTATAATCACGACTCTCTTGTCATTAAATTAATCGTGATTTTGTTTTTATATGAAATTGAAAGAGTGTTCACGTTAATCGTGTATTATCTTTTATGACAACGTTTACGTCGTCGTGAAAGATAACATGATTAGGATCTTCTTCGAAGATAAATAATGATTCAAAGTAAGATATCCAACATATTAAAACTTACGCCATTTGTTCTGTTTAAAACAATTAGCACCCTTAACGAACATACAGTTTTTCTAAAAATATTTCAGTATATGAAAGTTAGCGACTTTTCTTTAGATAAATTTAAGCTACAAATTAGCAATTCGTCAAATGTGATTATTATTACTTTAATGATTCTGTACTGCCTGCATTCCATTCAGTAGAACATGAATTTTATATTAAGTGCACGAATGCATTAAAACCGGCTCTTAAACTCCATGACTCAGTACTGGGAAGACTCAGCCTTGCTACGCTTAAATTTTCCATTCAACTACAGAGATGACCTGGCCAATTTTGTAGGCAGGATTCACAAAATACCTTTTATGTTATCTGAGGAATGGCATACATTAAAATACAGATGAGTGTGATAATGAACGCGATAATCGTTGCCATTATGTTTTTATTTTGTCTAGAGCTATTAAATGTCACTTGATCTACTTGATCATAAATTACATTCAAAGCTTATATAATTGAGTATATGTACTGATACAGCCATTGCATGGACACACCTACATTGCCGAATGTATGTAAGCTGCTAGGTAATGATAAATCCGGATATCACTAGGTAACTGGTATACTTCTTAAATGCTAGCTAGAGCTACTTGTCATGGCCCAAGCCATAATCAGTATGAATAGTTTTTATTATATTGCATACTCTGATTGGGCTTTTTGAAGCTTTCTGGATATTATGAATAATGATTGGTAATCACTTCATCCATAACGTATACACTTAAGAAAGAAATAAACCCCTAGGCATCGTCCTGACCCTTGCAAATTTAGACAATTGCTACCGTCAATTACTTACGTCAATCACAATAACAACACTGATTTAGAACTCTATTTCTTCATCTGAAGCATCATTATCCTCTAAATCAGCAATATCTACGTCAGTATAACAAGTCTCAGATTCTTCAACAACAAACTCTATTTCTTCTTTGTAAGCGACAGAATCGTTTGCATTATCTAAATTGATTTGACGCATCAGGGATATCAAACTCTAACCAAGGCTATTCTTGGATGGTAATTTATTGATGCTTTTAGTAATTCTGAAATATGTCAGCATCAATAGCAATTTCTGAAGCTAACCTTCATTGTTCGAGTATACTAAATAATGGGGCTAGTTAATTTGTTTTCAAAGTTTACTGGAAAAAAATTGTTTATACCTATCTACAAGCTTTTTGTTACGACATAATTCATTGTTGCGTTTGTAGCCAACTATTTCATGTAACATTTTTAGAACAGTCTGGACTTCTAGGCATCCACGTCTATAATTTATGCTACATAACCGGCCACAAATAGTTATGTATTTTACCGGAATCACAAGTAAATATGAAGGTATAAAAATTAATTCGTTTCTAGCAATTTCTAATGATTCTAGACTATTCTAATGGATTACTGATATCCCAGACATGAAACTGGTCTTGCTACACTCCTCATATTTATGCAAGTGTGTCATATCCTTGATAATATTATATTGAGGAAGACATTACTATAATTTGAATTAAATGCACGTAGAATTTATTTGCGGTGCCGAAAAAGAGCTAACACTAATTTAGTAATAATCGATTAAGTCCCGTAACTGCCAATGACTTAAGTAAACACGTGGCGTTTTCAGTGATCAATGTTCCATGTGCCTAAACATCTTAATGCTAAAACTTTGACCTTTTAAAGGTATTTAGTTTTATTCTTTTTACGTGTTTCTTATATTTAAACACAAAACCCGTTTTACATCATTTACTCAACTTCCAATATTTGTGGGTTGACATATTATTGCATATCATCTTACATTAAAGCTTTAACATATTTTAACCATTATTACTCTACTCTAGAAGAACCATTCCTGTCTTTTTCTTATTGTTTATTACATTATTGCACTTAGGTTGCTTATGTACAGCCTCTTTATCTTCAGGAATATTTGTATCAGTTGTTTCACCAGTTTTACAAAAGAACAATTGATAGGTATATCGTCTATCTTCATGCGGCAGGTTAATCAGTTATTTTCATCATAAGCGTAAAGTGTTGATAGACGGATGGCCATCGTGTCACGTTGTGGAAACTCCCCCCTGTGTACATTAGAAGATCGATGGCCACATCTGCTGTTGTTCTATTATCTTAGCAAACTTTCCTTGATATGTTTACTTTGATGAGTTTCATGCAGATTTTTTTAGATCTGTTCATCTTTTGCGTGACATAAAGTGTCGTGTGACATAAATTTTTCCTTGTTTTTTAGTATTGAATCTCGCTTGTCGTCAATAGCCGGCGATCCTCTAGTGAAGCCGCACAATGGTAGATTGTAAACACATAAATCGGAATATTCTAGAATACCGATTATATTGCAGAATAATTGATGATGTTTTTGCAAGTTTTTGCGGATAAATTTTAAAAACCTGCTCGTTTCAAGTAATTCATTAGATAATCTATACAAATATGATACTAAAATTGAAGCGTCTGTTTATAATGTCAAAATAACAGCTTTTACTGAATGCATAAAAAAAATATCTACGGTACTCGAAACATTTTTTTTGTCTCAGTCTTTCATCTTGTCTGTTCTGTTCCGCTAATCTCCTGCTAAGGAGTGATTTTGACGGGACTTTCACTGGCAGATAGCTGATGTTATAAGGAGTAACTTAGGCTTCTCTTATTAAGGTTAATTCACAATCTGACTACAACGCGGGTGAATCCGCGGGCACAACTAGTTTATATAGTTATAACTATTCGCGAACATATTGTAAATTTTATTGCTACTAATAAAAACATGTTCTGACAAGGAAATCGATACACTGACTGGTGTTTGATAGAGTCACGTCTCTAGAGTTACGGGCGCATACCAATTGGATCTTGTTATAACTAGGTAGGGTAGGACCCAAGTCGGATTTCTAGTTATGGGCTACCACTTAACACCAGGTGGGCCATCAGATCCGAAACATTTCCAAATTAAAAATAACTGCGACTCAGTTTGTGGCCCAGTGGTACAGACCCTGCGTATGAACACAGAGTTCGTGATTGCAGAAGTGCACCAATGAGTGTCTTTAAAAAAATTGATGTATGCTTCACCACTTTCTCAAAACGGTGAAGGAAAACATCACGAGGAAACCGACATATCTTAGAACCAAACATTCGTAGCATTGACAAGGGCAGGAAAAGAGCTCTTTTTTTCGAGAGAACCAGTAATAGTAGTTTTTAATAACTGTCTCGTCAAAGTATCATTCGCAATACGCCAATTCTGAATATGTAAGAAGCATCAAAAGTAACCTGTAGTTAATATTATTGACATATCAAATAGGTGTATACTAGGCATTCGTAATCTAGAACGTGATTCTAAAAATAGCTGTTGCTGATTCACAAATCTGGTGAGACATCTCTGAGACAATAGAAGATTTACAAAACCGAATGTCTAATAGGGAAAAAATATATGTTGGTCGTTTGACATTATTTTATTTGATGTGTTGTGGTTTTAAACCGTGTTCCGTGTTATTGTAGCTTTTATTCGTTTGTGATTAAAAAATGGAAACACTTTGTAGGCTAGACTTTGTTTTTACAATACAGGTAACTTAAAACTAAAAAATAGTTTGTTTACTATACAAGTCGTTTAGGCCCAGTAAAAGTGACTCTAAGAGTTAGTTCTGTCTAAAGCTTTCGGTGCGTTTGCGTGCCAAGCTGCGTAAATAGCTAGTCAAAGATTTATATATATCTATGCACTTTGCGGGTAGGCAGAGAAAAATTTCCACATGCTACGAACCTTTTTTTGTCCATGTAAGTGATAGATCGAGCTAACGGCCCACCTGATCTTAAACGGTGACCGCCGCCCATAGACAACAGCAATACGACTCAAGTCTTCTGCACGAAAGTACGAGATGACTTAAGTCGCATTGCGTTGCGTCCATCACCCCGAGATGTTACGTCTCATGCGCCTGCAAGCTCATCGGAAAAGGGCTTTGACCTGAGTATCAATTTCGAGGAACATACAATCACCAGATTGGCATCCCTTAGCAAATACATGACCTGATGAAACGTTGACTCATCTATTACAGAGAGCCCGTTGCGTCAGCTATATGCTTGCGTGACCGCTACCGCGTACACACATACAGAAACGCATCGCTTTCTAAAACGGTATTAGACTGTTCCAATTTCTGTTTATATGTAATAAATATTGGAGGACACTTCACATAGAGCCATCTAGCCCCAAACTAAGGGTAGCCTGTACTATGGGAACCAGATGACTGATAGAATATATATATACTTTTATTTGTAAATAAGTACATATAAAACCCAGACACAGAAAAAAACATCAATGCTCGTCACACAAATTTTTATCGAGTGTGGGAATCGAACCCGCGACCTCAGAAGGCAGAGTTACTACCAACTGAGCTGTGAGGACAGTCGTAGTAACCTCACTGTCTAGAGTCAACCAAGAGTTTTGCGGTAATCTATTGCGTAACATACGCTGATGCTTTAGTGCCAAGCGAGCATTATGACTAATTGACTTACTATTTATATCAGAGGCTTATTTATTTATATCGCAGTCAGTTTGAGATAAATCTTACTACTGATAATAATTCGTTACTTAAGATAGAGATAGCATTTCGCGCACTTTTTTAAATGCGATGAAGTTATGGAAGTAGCAGATGGCCCCACCTGGTGTAGAGAGGTAACCTCTGCCTATTACAAGCAAAAGCGACTTGGGTCTTGTCGTACTTAGGTAGGGGAAGACAAGACCCAAGTCACATTGTTTGTGCCGTTAACTCTTGAGACGTGATGGTGGAATGCAAATTGGAGTGTAAAGTAAAAAACTTTTCTCTTTTATTGAAGTGTTATATTTTATTGGTTTTGTTTCCATTACATAGGCTTTAATAAATAAATAAATAATTATATTTCTTTTTATAATAATAATAATAATTATTGTTGCCTTGTTCACACAAATTTTGGCATATTATTATGTTATCTATTAATTAATAAAGGCGTGTACCTACTGTTTATCTGTAGCCTTGAGATTTCGTATCATTGATAGCGTGACATTTGAAATTCAACGCAATTTTGCACGAGATATATTATTTAATAAGTCACTACTGATATCTTATAGGTAAGTATTATATCAGTTGTCTGGTTCCCATGATACAAGCTATGCTTAGCTTACTTTGGGGCTAGATGGCGCTGTGTGAAATGTCCACAAATATTTATTAAGCTATTGCATAGCTTCTATCGCGGGCCTTGAGCGTGGAGACCGAATCCAGAAATTCCGTAACGAAAAAAACCTAACACCCCCCACTCCGACCGGCACAGCGGTGATACTTTTTAGTTCCATCTATCGATAAATACCAGAACTTTTAATGACTTTTTGAAATATCACGCGCAATAGCTTTACCACGGCAGTCTCCGAGTGCCACACGTCTTTTTTATATTCTGCTACGTACTGACGGACGCAGCGAGTAAGTGGGTGTGTGCTCGTAATTGTCTGCAGTTGCACAGTTCGAACGCAGTAAAGTCAACAACTTTCTAACTGGGCGGTGGTGAGTGTTCAGTGATAGGTTAAATGTTACAATAATTGCCATTTTATATTTTAACACCCCCTGTAACTGTGTTCGCCCATATGGTAAAAAATTCGACCATAATCATTTTTGAAAATGATCGATTGATTGACTGAAGCTCGTCTATAGCTTCCACACAATAATAAAAAAAAAGATTCTGTATTTGAAGAGAAATTTATACGTTTTGTTTTTGCTTATTCATATGTAGATGTCAAAATATAAGTAATATCGAAAAAACAGGGTAGAGTTAAAAAAAAATTACTCCAGGTCGATATCTAGCATTTAAGAGATTATTGGCAGTAATCGGCCATTTTCCATACATATTTGGACTTTGGCTATGAGAATAATTGAAAAGATCGACGATCTTGAATGTGATAATATTTTATTTTCCAAAATGTTGGGCTTCTTATGATGATTACAAAAAGAAAGCTTAGTAATCGTTATGGGAACTTATATTGCTGAGGTATGTATAAATCGACATATATCTTGTATACAAATCGCTCGCTCAACGTCTAAGCCGCAAGTTTTGATAAATACTTGCGCTGGAGTGTATGACGTAGCAAGGCGCGGTGCTCTCGGCCAATGAGAGGTCGCCATTCCAGAGGCTTGGCCGTCATGGCCGCCATTTTGCTTTGACTGTGTGAGTAGATTTTCCTTGAACGCTACGAGGAAGGGCTCGTTACAGTTATCAAACATTCCTGCAATATACGCTACTAGGTGCGCCCCGCGGTGTTACCCGCCGTGAATGAGTCATCCCACGAGAACACAGCTCTTTTCCGGGATAAAAGTAGCCTGTATGCTATTCCAGACTATAATCTATCTCTCTGCCAAATTTCATCCATAACAATTCAGCCGCATTTATATTATTAGTAAGATGTCTATCATACTGTAGGAAAAGTTAAGAATCGTTCAGAAAGACGTCTGTTTAGAATAAGTTCAAGGTTCAGTCAGCATATGCGAAACGAACACGATGTTAAGTTAAAAAGTTAGTAAAAAAATGTGGTTCCTTTGTCAGGCGATAATTACTATTCCATTTAAGAGACCTACCTCATTTGTTGGTATTATAAGGTGTGTTAGAGTCACGTGTACCCGCAATCTTTCACGTGTCGGACTGCTTCAAGGTGCAAGGTCGCTTGTCGTTGCCCCAGACTACTTCGTTATATATACCATACAGTAACAATATGTCGTTATACTAAAGCTATTTACTATCTTTTCTGTATATGTGTCGGACAAAGAGTGCTGCTTTTTTCACCAGTTCTAAACGAAAAGTGTGGTTGCCGGTGAAATTACAGGCACTTGAGATATTCCACCTTGGCGTCTTAGAGTAACGGGCGCTTACGATGAGACTTTGTTTTTCTACCTATGCTGGGGTCCCAAGTCGTATTGGTGATAAAAATTGCGCATATAATCCTGTTCGGAACCAGCAGGATTGGTCATAGTTCTTTCCAAATAGTTTGATATCTTTTTCAGGTTGGAATCGAAATTTTATCTATTTAGGTGGGCCATGTGCTCGTTCCGTAATTTTATCACATAAAAATAACGACATCAATGACAACTTGGATCACCCCTATAAAGGGATACCGAAGTAAGGCCGAACAGGTCGCTTCGTATTGCTTCCATAGCTCTGAATCTTGAAGGTGGAACGCCTGACATAATTCTACTATCAGCACCAAAACCTTCAAACGGGAACACAGCAACGCGAGGGCTCTACCACTAGACTGAAATGTGTATGGTGGCAGTATGCCCACAAACAAACTATCGTAGTTTGACGCCTGTTCAAACCCTATCTGACGCTCAGTGGTAAGGAACAGCCAAGAAACCCTTAAAGGAGTGATTCCCTTTCTCACGTTAACCTGTAACAAAGTTATCGATAACAATGTATAATAATGATACATAAATAAATATTGGTGGACATTTCACACAGCGCCATCTAGCCTTAAACTAAGCTAAGCATAGCTTGTACTATGGGAACCAGACAATACCTATAACCTGATATACATACTTAAATACTTTTTCTAAATACATTTTTATAATACATATTAACACCCAGACACAGAACAAACATGTTCGTCATACAAATATTTGTTCTGGGTAGAAATCGAACCCACGACCTGCAGCGTAGAAGGCAGCGTTACTACCAACTGAGCTGTGAGACCAGTCAATATAATATCTAAGAACGGAAATCATTTTTGCATTTCGCAATCTTGCGTCTCTGCATCTCTGGGTGGGAATCGAACCCACGACCTACGCAGAAGGTAGAGTTACTACCAACTGAGCTGTGAGGCCTGTCTGTGTACTGATTTATTGACGATAGTCGCGCTGCATATTTCGTCGCCGGACCAATATGGCAGCGTAGCAACTGTACGAGGATAATATTTGCTTGTGTCGGGTGCATCTATTGTATTGATATATTACTTGAATATATACTTTATTGCGACGGTAATAGAGTACAGATTAAATAAAATTGTTCGCTGCTTCGACCGTATTGTTGTTGATAGGTAGATTGCGGCTTTATATACTAGTTCTCAATATTATTAAGGATATTTTTATGTAGACTTGGATTTACCCGCGCTGCTTTGCAGAATACGTACCTAATAATAATAAGTAATGGTGGACATTTCACACAGCACCATCTAGCCCCAAAGTAAGCTAAGCATAGCTTGTATCATGGGAACCAGACGACTGATATAATACTTATATACTTTTCTTTTGTAAATACATACATATAATACATATTAACACCCAGACACAGAACAAACATCAATGTTACAAATGTCACATAAATGTTTGTCCTGAGTGGGGATCGAACCCACGACCTACAGCAGAAGGTAGGGTTATTAACCAACTGAGCTATGAGGCCAGTCTAGAAGTCTAGAATAATAATATTCATTATTAAAATTTCACCTATTTATCAACTTTGATGCACCTTTCCAATTAGGGAAAGATTTTTTTATCTGTCAGTAGTTCCATATTGCACCCTGCGTTTAAACGAACACATAAGTCATTGTAATAATTTGTGCGGCATGTACTAATTATGTAATATACTTTAAGAAATTACAAGCAATTGAGAGAGACATTCGACCTTGGCGTCTCTTGTGTACCTAAGTATGGGACGACCCACGTATTGCTTTTTATGGGCAGAGGTTACCACTTACCAGGTGGGCCGTCTGCTCGTTCCGTAATTTTATCATGTAAAAAAGCCACCATAGAAATTTACTTTTTGATTTTATCATAGAACTCATTAGATTACATATTTATATTGACGCTACAAATGACTTTTTTTAAATAATTCGATTTCCTCTTAAATGAAGCAAAAATAATACTGCTTTACTTCATGGGGGTGACAGATATTAAAAATATGTTTTTCGTTTCAACTGATATCTTCTTCATACAAACCCTATTAGTTTTTATTTTCTTCCATACAATATATATGTAAACTAGACATAATATTTGTTCACATCATCAATAACATTGCAACAAAGCGTTAAAAATAATACTGAAGACAATAAAACCGTAACTAAAGATGACTATATTGGTTGCTTACACATTTGTTATAACAGAATTGAATGTGAAAGAATCTGTTGTGAATATACAATAGAGAAGTTAAATACGGATAGCAATATGACATTGCAATATAGAAGCTAGTTTTCTGAACCTTTTGCAAATCTATACAAATAAATAAAATTGGAGTGTCTGTTTGTAATATGAAAATAACCGCTTTTTACTAAGTGCATATAGATGCATACACGGGACATATACCAAAACAACATTTTTTTAAATTTTTTATCTGTCTGTCCGTCTGTTCGTCTGTTTCGGCTAATCGCTGAAATGTTTGGACCGATTTTGACGGGACTTTCACTGGCAGATAGCTGATGTAACAAGGAGTAACTTAGGCTACTTTTCCGGGGGGTAAAACCGAATTTCACGCGGACGAAGTCGCGGGCAACAGCTAGTACGTAAATATATTTGTTGTAAGTTACAGCGACCCACCTCGGCTTCGCAGGGTGCAATTCAGTAATAAATAAAATGAGGAGTTTACATACATTAATAAAATCACGCCTGTTTTCCGGAGGGGTAGGCAGAGATCACGGTTTTCCACTTGCTACTATCCTGACTACCTCCTTAGCTTCCTGCTTCATCACATTCTTCACGCATGAGGAGTTTAGCAAGAAAATATGATGTAACATTTTTTTTTCTTATTAGACAAATTTTTACTTGTTATTTCTTATCAAAACAGCTGTTGTGGTCCCAAAATCGTAATTACCTCCTGGAAATTACTGTACTCAGACTTTATAAAAAAATATTCAAAATAACATAAAAATCATGTATTTATATGTATATAATATGCTTGGCAGAGAAATGACTTCTCGAGTTGTCTGCATAAAATTGTTCAGCAAATATCCAGCAATGTAAACCAAATCCGCACGCGTCACTCAAATCATGTCTACTAGCCGCACACATCCATACGCATTAATACACACCCGGCACTTTCATCAAACACCTCACTTACTGCGCATGTGTGTACGCGAAGCAACAATTTCATTCTGTCAGTTGACACCTGACCGTCGTACGGAGCTGACGTGTTT
Source organism: Chesias legatella (assembly GCA_947359385.1). Lineage (NCBI taxonomy): Eukaryota > Metazoa > Arthropoda > Insecta > Lepidoptera > Geometridae > Chesias > Chesias legatella. The sequence continues at coordinate 12,412,515 of OX375764.1, read as the reverse complement.
TAGTGCGCGGGAAGTTAAGTGCGTTTGTGTTGTTCTGTGATTTATATACAATATCTTGGTGAGTTACCTAACCGTGGTCTTGAATTCAGGTGGATCCAGAAATAAACAGTTTGGCAAACCGCTCCGTTTTTTACCCTTGACGTATGCCGAGTGTTTAATTGTTATTCTGCTTATTTAATGGCACGTCCTGTAATCTTTCAGTTGACTTGGTTCTTGCGTCACGCCTTCCTTGATTATCATCCCCTGTCGCAAGCTACGTCTTAACCTTATCGTGTTGGTTTCAAATTAGTGACCAGACTCGAACCTCCACTAGGTTACGTCAAATTTTGACAAATCATTATAGACCGTCATGTGTTGTTTTAAGAATTATTATAGATTACTCTTGTTTCACAGCTTGTTGTCATAAAACTTATTGAACATATTCTGGTATATATTTGCACATTCCGTGCAATATTTATATCTGAAAATTTGGCGCTGTACCACCTATTTTTGGCGATTGTTGAATCTGCAATTTTAATTAATAGCGATAGTATAGGGTTTATGTTTGACTGCTATGACATGCGTAGCGCTTACTTTGGTGCTAGATGGCGCTGTTAAATGTCCACCAGTATATTATTATATTATATTATTAGTCCTTCTCATTTAACCAGTAATTTCTGGCCCATTAAATTTAATTGTTTATAGAAAATTTGTATTGCATCATATTGCATTGTCACGTGCCCTGAAAATCTCACGTGTCTGTAAACTTTCGATTTTCATACCTTTCAACTGGAACTAAGTAGTGTATAATTTCTTCAGAACAAGGTAATTGTTGTAATTCGATCAAGGCTAGATCATACAGTATGATCTAGATACCTACTTCGAAGGATTCCTTTGGCCTGTATGACTTCTTTCTCAAGTCAACTGCCCAGAAATTGCCAGACAGCAAATTTAAATTAGCTGTTATTTTTTTTATTGTCCAGTTAAAAAGCTTTGGGGGATTGCAAGGGAAGACTGCGGGTTTTTTTATTATTATACTTTGCGCACCTAGCAAATCAGTCCTCTGAGTGGCTCTACAAATCAGTCTCTATAAAAATCGGGACTTAAAATAAAATACTTAAATATTTCTGTTTTTGTTAGAACATGTTTTAAAATTATTTGCAAATATCTCCTCATATAGCTTTTTGATCGAAATGTAATCAAACAGTATAATTATCAGATTACTATGTAAATATTCATTATTAATTAAAATAATTGTAAAAATACATTATTAAGATACTGACGATTTATGTATGCATATATACATATTCGCTATGGAAATTCTTATCTATGGTAATTTATTTGCTTGTAGAGTCGAGCATATTTGTTTATTTTGATATTTGAAAATAATTTAGGGGTTTTGATTTTTGGATGTGCTACAAATAAAAAAGTGAGTAGTCAAAAATATCCCTGGAATATTAAACTAAGTATTTTTTTATTATCATCTTTGAAAAAACGAGATGTCAAATGTCAACCGACGAATTAGAATATTATAGCCGCATTGCATTACCTTCGTTGTTTCAAACAGGTAATTAAAAACAGGTAATAAAAATATTTGTAATGATAATTTAGAAAATAAATTATTTTGTTAAGAATTTAAATTAATAAATGAGAGTACCAAATATAATACCCGAAATAAATATTCGTATACTTATAATATTATGTACATATATATATTCTAGGTTAGGGATATAATATTAACATGTATCGATATTTAAAATCCAAAACTATCGAATGCATCCGTGACATGCTTTCGTAACTAAAATATATTTCCGTTGCGTACGTGCGTAGATGCGATGCATCGATTACTTATAGCTATCGATATAAGATCTGCCAAGTGATAAAATCGAAATAATAAAATACATACCGGATAAAAAACTAAACCTAATAAGGAAGGCAAAAAAGTCAAGGTCAGTAATTAAAATGGCTGACTGATAAAAACGGCGTAGAGAACTGATTAATATTAACTTGATTAATGGCAAATCTTAAATATTCCAACAAGTCTCTCAAGAGCTACATTCATTAGTTTTTAACTCGTCCAGCAAAATAATTAATTCTTCTCTAAAGTCTTAGCAAGGTGGAAAATCCCCAATAAATCTCCGATAATGATCTTTGAATGATCGAAAGCCAGTCCCTATTTCGCCAGTCGACTATACTTCTAATGTTTTGGAAGCAGTAGAAGTTACGACATGTTCGTCCGGGGAAGTACTGCCACCATACCCATTTTTGCTGCCAAGCAGTATAAGGCATTCGTGTTACTGTGTTCTGGTTTGAAAGGTATGGTTGCCGGTGAAATTCCTCGGTGAAAGACACTCCATTTCACGTCTCTCAGAGTTACGGGCGCATAATGCGACTTAGGTCTTGTACCTAAGTACGGGAGGACCCAAGTTGCATTACAAGTTATGGGCAGAAGCTACCAATTAACACCAAGTGGGCCATCAGCTCGTTCAGTAACACTCTAAAACCCAACGTATCCGAACTATCCTTCTATTTTTTTTTAACTAAATCGCTGCCCTGGTTTTTAATACGTAATAGTGATTTGCCAAATACATTTGCAATTTCACAAACGCTAAATCTTTATCATGACGTACCTATGTGGTCGTCAGTAATTAACATAGATTCAAATTTATTTAAATAAACTTTGACACGCCTCACAGCTCAGTTGGTAGTAACTCTGCCTTCTGCGGTGTAGGTTGTGGGTTCGATTCCTAACCAAGATCAACATTTGTGTGACGAATATAGATGTTTGTTCTGAGTCTGGGTATTAATATATATTCTATCAGTTGTCTGGTTCCCATATTACAAGCTATGCTTAGTTTGGGGTTAGATGGCGCTGTGGGTATTGCCCACCAATATTATCATTACTTTAACTATATTATATTTGACTTCAATTATTGTGTATTGTAAGTAGTAATGGTTACTTTCGAATGGAAGTTGAAGGTCGTCTATTATTATTTCGCTGTTGGCACGATAGCAACCTGAGTTTGGGTGACCTTATTCTGTTAGCGCTGGAATACTACTACATTGTATCACTAAAATTTTAATAATAATAATTTGGGACTTTATTGGGAACAAACAAAGAAAAGACATAAAAAAAAATTGTGACGAAGGTAACTGAAATAGTTATAGAAAAAACTGTGGCGCAGTTATTAACGCCCATCTCCTAGGACAGAGTACGTTTTGTGTTCCAAATTTGAACAACTGAGCTTAATGATAAGTAGTGTGGTTAAAGACCATGCTATAAGTCGTGGTATACATAATACCACGATTTATAGCATAGTACCATTACAGGAGTTGAGAGCGTGGTGGTCTAGCGGTACTGACCCCCAAGTTTCAATCCGGAGGTAGCCGGTTCAAATCCCGACGTGCACCTATGAGTTTTTCGATTGAAAGATTTATGTGCGCAATACCACGTTCTCAAAACGGTGAAGGAAAACATCGTGAGGAAACCGACATGTCCTAGAGCTAAAAATTCGAAGACATGTGTCGAGTGCAGGAAAGGAGCCTCTTTGAGGCGCACTTACAATCCTTTCACCACACTGGTTCGACAGAACCGGTGACTCGAAGAAGAAGAATTACAGGAGTGTCTGTGTGTTCTGTACCGTTTGAGTTCCCACTGTCAGCTGTACGTCGTGTTCTATTGCAAATTGTCTCTAATTCGATATAATTTCCTTGTTAAGGTCGCCTACGCGGTTCCTCTCTGTTCCTATTATAGCATTCACAATTGTAACTTCATACATCTCACAGAGGGCGTGCGGTGGCCCAGTTGCACAGACCCAAGTTCAATCCGGAGGTCGCAGGTTCAAACTAGATGTGCATCAATGAGTAAAATTTTGTGTGCGTAGTGCCATGCTCACAAAACAGTGAAGGAAAACATCATGGACAAAGATTTAGAAGGCAACTGTTATGACCCCCTCTCGCCCCGTTCCTATTTGACGTTTAGTTTAGAAGTTTAGTTAAGTATGGTACTAGTATAATAATATTAAATAATATAATATTGGTGGACAATTCACACAGCGCCATCCAGCCCCAAACTAAGCATAGCATGCACTATGGGAACCAGATAACTGATAGAATACATATATAATTTTTTTTTATACATAAATATTAACACCCAGACACAGAACAAACATCTATATTAACACAAATGTTTGTTCGTGGGAATCGAACCCACGACCAACAGCGCTGAAAGCAGAGTTACTACCAACTGAGCTGTGAGGCCAGTCAGTAACAAACAGTAGTATTGCAAAGCATTTTGACCACCAAGGGTATTTTTCAGAATTTTTGAGTTTTGTAAACCCTAAAAGACTGCGACATTCATATGTGTGGTCCAGTGTTTGATGCTGCATATTGTTTGGCAATCATCCATTCAGTCTGTCAGGATTCATTTATATTATATACTGATATATTTACTGTTATTTAGTAAAGTGATTAAGTAGCCATCAAAGAGATTAATGCTCTGAGTGACAGTATCAAAACATATTAGAATGTGATATTGAAAGCATCCTACTAATATTATAAACGTGAAAGTTTGTATGGATGTTTGTTACTATTTCACACTCAAACGGCTGAATGGATTTGAATGAAATTTGGTATCAAGATAGCTTATATCCTGGCTTAACACATAGGCTACTTTGATCCCGGAAAAGTGCAGTGTTCCAGTGGGTTGACTTACTAACCGCGGGGAATAACGCGGGGCGCAGCTAGTAAATAATATTTTTCTTTGATATCATTAATAGGTCATCAGAAATACTAATTATAATATCTGTTCGATAAAAAATTCGCAGATAACCCTGTTCAGAATCAGCGGGATAGGACATAGTTATTTCCATGGTACCTAGTTTGAGATCTTTTTCAGATTTGAATCCCATTTTCATCTATGTAGGTGGGCCTCCGCTCGTTTCTTAAATTTATCAAATAAAAATATTAATATATTAGCTGTTGCCCGCGACTTCGTCCGCGTGGAATTCGGTTTTATCACGCACCCCTATTTTACCCCTCGGAAAAGTAGCCTAAGTTACTCCTTGTTACATCAGCTATCTGCCAGTGAAAGTCCCGTCAAAATCGGTCCAGCCATTTCAGAGATTAGCCGGAACAAACAGACAGACAGACAGGCAAAAATTGTAAAAAAAATTGTTTTGGTATATGTACCGTGTATACATCCATATGCACTTAGTTAAAAGCGATTATTTTAATATTACAAACAGATACTTCAATTTTATTTATTTGTATAGATAAAATCCTTAGCAACCTCTAAATGGCAGAGCGTTGCGAATGTGACTTACGACCTTGTCGGATTAAAGTTTACATTGGCTTTCAATTTGCTATTTTACATAATGTACACTTGAATATATACATAATAATATATATATACATGTCTGTGTTATATTTAGTTGGCATTGAGAAATCGCTAGCGACGAGTTTAATTACCAATTTGAGCAAAATATTAGTAGTCAGTAGTAAGGTTGTATAGTAGTCAGTAGTAAGGTATAAGTAATTGTGTCTTGTAATATTTAAGTTGACTTATTGAAGAATCCAAGCTACTTCTTTAAGAATCCAATGGAAATAAAGTTATGGCTGTTCTCTAGTTTCAAGTTATTAAGGGAATATAAGTTTATGGTCCCTTAACTAAGTCGGTAGTAATGCCGCCTGTAAGCGGGAGTTATATTCGATTCCCGGTGGCGACCTGTTTGTCCATGCCACCTGCGACTCAGTGAATCCTAGTGCCGGGGGGACCTAATTCAGTGTAAATGAGAAATCGTATGAGATGTTCTACTCTCGCGTCCCTGAGTTGCGGGCGCATACGATGCGACTTGGGTCTTATTATACCTAAGTAGGAGAGTATCCAAATAGTATTGCTTATTATGGGCAGAGATTACAAACTACTGGTTACAGGTGAGCCATCTCCTCGGTACTAGGTTACGTAAAGACACATAAAAATTTCAGCAAAATCTTGGTGTTTCATAGTTCATATACATCAAAACTCAAAAATTGGCAAAAATTCGATAAGACAGAAATCCTTAGTATTTAATATTAACTATCTACAATTAAGATAATTTCGAACATTTCCTTAGTTGTATTACGATTGATATATTTTCTTAACCTTGTTAGGTTATTTCAATACATTAAGCAAATATTATATTTTCTAGACTTCAATTAAATACCTTCGTCTTTGGTATTATTTCAATACAAATCGTTAACCGGATTCAAATCTTCATTCAGGTTTGCATATTGTTAAAACAGGCGCTAATAAATACACGCGACCTTGTAATTGGAAATGAATAAATAATAAATATTGGTGGACATTTCACACATAGTCATCTAACCTCAAACTAAGCATAACTTGGGGACTTAATATGGGAACCAGATGACTGATAGAATAGACAAGACAAGGATCGTGCTTGCTAAAAATAAGGAATCCCTCCATTAGGGGTTTCTTGTTTGTTCTTCCCCATGGAGGGTCGGATAGGGTTTGAACAGGCATCAAACTTATCGATAAGTACGCGTGACCTTATGTTTTGAATATTGACGTTTCCAAGCCATTTCTTTATGAATTCTATGGAAATAAAGTTTTTGACTTTTTTTTTATACTACATGGTTTTTTTTTATTTGATATTTTTTTCCGAATGCCCAATAGTTCGACTAAGACCCATTTCAAGGTTATCCATTCATTACCGGACACCCTGTATATACACATATTTATCTACTTGTACGCGTAGATATAATAGTATCCAGTAGTTATATGTGTAGAAGGCATTGTCCACCGTCGGAAGATTCCGTTTCAGAGCCAGAGGTAGTTGCCAAAACGTACGAGCGACATGTCGAGTTATTTACGAGTGTCCTTCGTTTCCATTAATGCCAGCGGACGTGGCATCGATCTCGGTGAAATGATACTTTGGAGATCAATGAGCTATTTATAACGTACCTCTACTATAAAAAAAAAGACGTGTGGCACTCGGAGACTGCCGCGGTAAAGCTATTGCGCGTGATATTTCAAAAAGTCATTAAAAGTTCTGGTATTTATCGATAGATGGAAAAACTAAAAAGTATCACCGCTGTGCCGGTCGGAGTGGGGGTGTTAGGTTTTTTTCGTTACGGAATTTCTGGATTCCGTCTCCACGCTCAAGGCCCGCGATAGAAGCTATGCAATAGCTTAATAATATAATAATAACTGAACTCTTTTTATATATTTTATGATATTCTCTATGTTCATCTTATTACTATAATTCCAAATGTTTTTCTTCATATAAATGCGTCGCCTCACCGCAGCCCTGTACTGAAAATCAGCGCTGCAACATGTTGCAGCACACGCTGAGCTCGGGGCTTTTTATACAAGTATAATGTACGCGACAACGATCATCATTCATATGCCTGTGTCTTTTTTATTTTATTTTGTGTTGTGGTGTACATTTTTTATTTGTATAAATAAATTTTATTCTTTCTTTCTTTCTTTCTTTCTATAATATGTACTTATATACATATAACTTACCTTATTCGGATTGGCCTCACAGCTCAGTTGGTAGTAACCCTGTCTTCTGCACTGGATCGTGGATTCGATTCACACACAGGACAAACATTTGTGTGACGACATAGATGTTTGTTTTGTGTCTGGGTGTTGATATGTGTTATTTATTTATTTTGATTTGAACATATATGTATTATGTACATGTATTTACAAAAAAATTATATAAGTATTATATCAGTTGTCTGGTTCCCATGATACAAGCAATTACCTTACTTTGAGGCTAGATGGCGCTGTGTGAAATGTCCATCAATATTTGTATTATATTTAATTGATTATATATAATCGTGTTTGTATGTCAATACCTCCCACGCTGTGTGTCGTTTAAATTCTTAATTAAAACGAACTAATAATTTTTTTCAAAAATAAGCCTCCTGTTATAAATTTTTTGTTACCAAACTCTGTATTAATTCAATGCATAACATAGCAATTGCAGTGTTAGTAACCAAAATGATTACTAGATGGCGCTGCTAAATTTGATTCAATGTAATTTATATTATCGTACAAATAAGTACTATAATATTTACGACTATTTCATGTAACACATTCGCAAATTCTCGAACAGAAGAAGACCTGGGTGGTGTGACTTTAAGTACACTGTTTTGAGACATACCTTAGCTTATGTGACATGATCAGAAATAGCTCCTACGTCACAGATTTTAGGGGTGTGACAGAGTTGGCAGCGATGCTCACGTGCGCACGCGCATCCCCACCCGTTTTGCATCACGTTGCCGGCTCAGTTCGGGTGGTGGGCGGGCTCCGCTCACATGATCGCGCAATGGACGTGACGCGGGAGATACAATTGCAATGTTAAAATAGATTGGTATTATATAGTGTTAAGGCGCAGCTCATCAATACAAATAAATAGAATTGGAGTGTCCGTTTGTAATATTAAAATAACCGCTTTTTACTAAGTGCATATGGGTGTATACGGTACATATACAAATGAAGGAAAAATTTCTATAGAAAAGTTCTATTTCTTAAAAGGCTGTAAAAAGTCCATGACGACATATATCGATATGTTAAGCTTAATTTACAAATTGATAAACTAAATAAATAAATATTGTTGAACATTTCACACAGCGCCATCTAGCCCCAAAGTAAGCTAAGCATAGCTTGTATCATGGGAACCAGACAACTGATATAACACTTATATACTTTTTGTAAATACATACAATACATATTAACACCCAGACAGAAAAAAACATTCTATATTCGTCACACAAATGTTTGTCCTGGGTGGGAATCGAACCCACGACCTACAGTGTAGAAGGCAGGGTTATTACCAACTGAGCTGTGAGGCCAGTCACTGAGCTGAGGCCAAAAATGAATCGGAATTTGTCATGGAACTACAATATTTGTAACAAACATGTATATTCGTCACACAAATGTTTGTCCTGGATGGGAATCGAACCCACGACCTACAGCGCAGAAGGCAGGAATACCAACTGAGCTGCCAGTTGCCATCACATTATTCATACTACCAACTACTACTAACTACTACCAACTTACCAACTGAGCTGTGAGGCCAGTCACTGAGCTTTGAGGCCAAAAATGAATCGAAATATGTCATGGTACCATTTGTTCGCAAAACAAATCTTGTAATGTCAGGTGTCCCAAACATTAGGAACAATCTAGAACGGTCACGTTTCATCTCAAGGTTAGACAAGGTAAGCCAATCTTCCAATTGCTATCAATTTGTGAATCAACACAGGAAGTACACACTTTGCTGTTCCGTACATTATTTCTGCGTGTTTGTAAATAGATAATAAATCTGTGCCATGTTTATTATTAATATGAATGTTTCTTCTTCGAGCGTCTCTGGCCCAATTTGATGATACTATATTTAATTATCCCTTATGGGCTTGATACCAAAAACGGAGTTTCCAAAGCAGTTTATTTATGAAACCGTAATGTTTTTAAATTAATAATAATATTGGTGAGCATTTCACGCAGCGCCATCTAGCCCCAAAGTAAGCTAAGCTTAACTTGTATCATTGGAACCAGACATCTGATATAATAATTATATACTTTTTTTGTAAATATAATATACATATGACACCCGAACAGAACAAACGTCTACATTCGTCATACAAATATTTGTCCTAGGTGGGAATCGATCCCACGACCTACAGCGCAGAAAGTAGGCTTACTACTAATTGAGATGTTAGGCAAGTCAGTAAATTGAAAAAAAAATTGTTATTAAGACCTTTTGGCTGACATTGTCGGAACCAAAACGTAATTGAAAATACTTTGCTGCATAATAGACTCATCAAAAACGCTTAAAAGCAGTTTCTCTCTTTCTTATGTATATTTTATTTTCAAAATACTTGACCAACATTGATTGCAGTTTAGATTCAAAGTCAATCACTTTATTTCCATACAATTCATAAAGAAATGACTTGAAAACGTCAATAATATTCAAAACATAAGGTCACGCATACTTATCGCTATGTTTGACTTGAATTTATATATTATTCGTAGACTCAGAATATTTCCATTCAATTTCATCGGAAACTTTTACCTTATTGTTTGATAACAGTTATTTAACTTTCTATTAATGATAAGCGTAGGTCAGAGGTCAATTTTACTACCTTTATCTTCCGTGATATACTAAGAATACAACTATGTGAATGACCTCTGGTATAGGAAAATAACATACTCAATTAACGATCGAATTAAATAACGAATTCTAATTGTATAACTAATTTTTAGTTACAAAAAATTTAAGTTAAAGGTAATGTCCTTACTATCCTTGACCATCGTTGCTAATCGAGTTGTAACCAGCCAAGCGAGAGGATTCGATCCCCGACTGGGTTAGTAACATTTGCTCTCTTGTCTTAGATGTTTGTATAGTAAATAATACAAATATGTGTGATATGTGTGTCTGATGTTATACTAAAAGATTAATATCTAATAAATTTTTCGATTTTGAAATTATTATTTTTTAAAAATGTTACGAACCGGGCAGGTATCCCACTTGGTGTTCCGTGGTAACCTTTGCCCTTATGGGCATGGAATTTGGGTCCTCCCCTACTCGCAGACCCAAGTCGCATCGTATGCGCCCATAACACTGAGAGATGTGAAGGTGTGTCTTTCACTGGCATCCTTATCTTTGAAACCGGAACCCAGTAACTGGAATGGATTGCTGCTTCACGGCAGAAATGAATCAGATGAATGGCAATAATTCCCGGCTGAACTTGGATCCAAATCCAATACAATTTTAGAATATTCCAAAATATAGGGCGTTATTTTCTTCTTTAAATCACCAGTACTACGTTCTATTCGATTTAACGTTTTACGTTCCTTAAAATTTTTCTCATTTCCTGTTCGTCTCTATTTACATATGTATATATAAGTCTGAAAAGTAGTGCAAACATCGTAATTATCACTACACCGCCACATGAATCATTTAGGAATACAACAAAAATTATCATTGTAAATCACGCTGGCTCACGTCATGGAATTGTGTCCATCTGCGCCTATAGGAAACGTTACAATGCCATTGTGACCCATCCGTCCAACATTCAACTGTTGTTTCTATGTTAAATTTAGACCGTTGACACTCCGACAGGTAATATTGGAATATTTCCAATAAGTTTTAATTTCATAGATGTTATATTAATTGGGACCAAAAGAAGGTCCTTGAAGTATTCTTGACTTGATTGATTGACTTTTTTGACTTTTATTCCATAGTTAAAAAAAGTTTTATTGTTGACCTTAACTATTACTTAGCGTTGTACTCTTTGCATAACTTCAAATGAATCTCTTCAGTTAAATGATCATCAATGACATGCTAAAAGTCCCTCAGCTATAAGAAGTCTTATCAAAAGCTTACTATAAATCTATTTAAACAATTTTTTTTATTGTTTCAGATTGAGAACGAGGCACAAAATGTGTCAGTCATTTGGAATTTCATCGCCGTGACCATATCACCCAAAATGATCAACCAACCGATTCGAAGGAAGCCTTTTAAAATCCTCAGAACGTATCTGAACACGTGAAAGCCCCCTTAGACCTTAAATATCAAAACCAAAACTCAAGTGATTTCTAGTTCCTTTAATTAATAATCAGTGATATTAGTGTTAAGTGTTTAGTGCTGTGCCATTATTTAAGTTTTTGTTGAATAATAGTAAAGATCATGTCCAAAACGTGGTGTTTGTTCGGTGTTATGTTGGTGGTAGCCGTGGCGGCGGATAGGAGAACGCTGCCTCCTACTTGTGATAGGTAAGTTTAGATATATTTACTCAATACAAACAAAAAAAGGTTAGATGTGTCTAATAGACAGGTATTAGAAAGTTAAGAATTATTCCTGATGACTAGTTCCTCGTGACTACTAAAGAATTTGGTTTATCCAAAGTAATTTTCAGCAAAATATTAGTTTTCAAATAATAATTAGTATTAAAAGTGCAAATTTTTGGCTTTGTTTTCGCCAAAATAAATTTTGTTTATCATATACCTAATACTAAAATGCCCAAGGCGCCTTGCATAGATTAATCATGGTCCTTATTAATCTTTATGTAAAACTTACTTTATTCTAACTTAGTATTCTATCTGAGTGATCGATGATTAAGGAATTGACTTCTTGTGCAGGAAATAATCGTTAAATGACTTTGACATCCTTGGCGGCGTGTTGGAGCGAGATGTGAATATAGTGTCGGTCATCCGCACGTCTAGATTTGAACCAGCGACCTCTAGATTTAAACTCTGTGCCACTGAGCAACCATCCCTTTCCCGTTTGCTGAGTTGAAATAAGAACAAACCATCAGATACTTTTAAATTAATTAGTCAGACAAGATATTCACTTCAGACAATACTTTATTGACCAACATATCGCTTTTGGGCTTCAAAATTCCTGCAGCTACTATATCCAGTATCAATCGTTTTGACCTAAAGTGTGTAGGTAATATCCTATACGTATAATTGAACCAAGTAGACAATATGTATCTAGTCTAGGCTGCAGTAAGTATTCACGAGTTAGCAAGGCCACCGCGCGATCATACTTCCGTCATATGCGAGCATCGTCGGCGCGATTCGTTCCTGATCTATTTATGTTACCGGCATTCTTTATAATCTGATATACTGTAGAATGCCTAACACAGAAAAGGCAGTGTATATCATTTCATACATTGCATTAATGAATGTTTAGAAAAGTATGTAAGACGCAAACTGAATTATACGCGGACTAAGCCGCGGGCAACAGCTAGTTATGTGAACTTAGATTAACACTGATATGCATTGATAAGCGACTGTGTAATTACCGGGTTTTTTGTTCGCCTCGTCAGAAGGAAACCGGTGTAATTAAAAGTTGGCTCACAGATCAGTTGCTAGTAACTCTACCTTCGTTGTAAATCGTGGGTTCGATTCCCAACCAGCACAAACTTTGTGTGATGAACTTATATTTAGTTCTGCGTCTGTGTCAATATGTATTTATATGTATGTACTAGCTGTTGCCTGCGAGTTCGTCCGCGTGGAATTCGGTTTTATCACGCACCCCTATTTTACCCCTCGGAAAAGTAGCCTAAGTTACTCCTTGTTACATCAGCTATCTGCCAGTGAAAGTCCCGTCAAAATCGGTCCAGCCATATCAGAGATCCGGAAAAAACAGACAGACAGACATACAAAAATTGTAAAAAATCGACATGGCAAAAAATCCGTCATGTCGAAATTAGTATGGCCGCGTTTATAACTCATTTTTGGAAAAAATGCCACATGGCTGCTTTCTGCATAACTAGGCCCATATTACCTATAGATATTAAAGTATGTTATCTACCATTCCAGCTTAATCTACTGTCATGGACCTCTCCTAGACACGGTTCAGATGGCGGGCCTCTACAACGACTCCAAGACCTTCGTGGACATGAAGATTAAGTGGTCCCCAAACATCACGATGGACCATTTCTTACAAATGATGAACAGGTATACACTTAATAATAATAATAATAATAATAATAATGGTGGACATTTCACACAGCGCCATCTAGCCCCAAAGTAAGCTAAGCATAGCTTGTATCATGGGAACCAGACAACTGATATAATACTTATATACTTTTCTTTTGTAAATACATACATATAATACATATTAACACCCAGACACAGGACAAACATCAATGTTACAAATGTCACATAAATGTTTGTCCTGAGGTTCGAACCCACGACCTACAGCGCAGAAGGCAGCGTTACTACCAACTGAGCTATAAGGCCAGTCACACTTGGATTCATTCTTTTGTACGACTTAATACATCAAACTTTTTTCTTATACACGACTGTCCAAAAAAAGTGTATAATATTTTCAGAACTCATGTTGGTCGAGAGCGTGGTGGGCACTGACCCCAAGTTTCAATCCGAAGATCGCCGGTTCAAATACCGACACCTATGAGTTTTTCGATTCAAAGATTTATGTGCGCAATACCACGGTGAAGGAAAACATCGTGAGGAAACCGACATGTCTTAGAACTAAAAATTCGAAGACACGTGTCAAGTGCACGAAAGGAGCCTCTTTGAGACGCACTTAAAATTCTTTTACCACACTTGTTCCACAGAACCAGAGACTCGTATAGAATAGAATAAAATATCCACCATAACTTTTAAAAGTTTGAACAGATTTGGATGTATCAAAAGTATATCATTATTCAAAGTCAAAGTCAAGAAACTTTATTTCCATAGAATACACAAAGAAATGGCTTGGAAACGTCAAAACCTAAGGTCACGCGAACTTATCGCTAGATTTGACGCCTGTTCAAACCCTATCCTCCATTGGGATTCTATCAGTTATCTGGTTCTCATACTACTAGCTGTGCTATATTTGGGGCTAGGTGGCGCTAAGAACAAACATCTATGTTCGTCACACAAAAATGTCTTGGGTGGGTAAGAACCCACGACCTAAAGCGCAGGAGGCATAGTTACCCCGAACTGCCCATTTCTGCCGCCAAGCAGTAACGCATTGGCGTTACTGTGTTCCGGTTTGAAAGGTGTGGTTTCCGGTGAAATTACAGGCACATGAGACATTCCACCTTCACGTCTCACATTTACGGGCGCATACGATGCGACTTGGGTCTTGTCATACCTAGTATGGGAGGACCCAAGTCGCATCGGCTGTTATGGGCCGAGGTTACCACTTAACACCAGGTGGGCCGTCGGCTCGTTCCGTAAATGTATTACATAAAAAAAAAAAAGAACTCATCTGTGAGGCCAGTGAGTTATTTTATTAACCGACTTCAAAAAAGGAGGAGATTCTACTTCTGTATTTTTACGTTATATTACATAATCTGTATTTATCCAGGACAGATTCCCATCCGACCAAGGCTGACATCCAGGAATTTGTTAACCAGAACTTCGATCCTGAGGGATCTGAGTTTGAGGAGTGGCGGCCCACTGACTGGAAGGATAATCCTTGTAAGTTATATAATAATAGTAATACAAAATATACAAATACAAAATGTTTATTTTCATTAGCTTAATAGTTAAAAATAACAACAATTTTGAAACCAGTTTTTTTTTAGTATGAAATACTTGTATTAGGTACTTACGCTCTTCCTCTTCCCTTTGAGAGCGTGGTGGTCTAGCGGTACTGACCCCCGAGTTTCAATCCGGAGGTCGCCGGTTCAAATCCCGACGTGCACCTATGAGTTTTTCGATTGAAAGATTTATGTGCGCAATACCACGTTCTCAAAACGGTGAAGGGAAAACATCGTGAGGAAACCGACATGTCCTAGAACTAAAAATTCGAAAACATGTGTCGAGTGCACGAAAGGAGCCTCTTTGAGGCGCACTTACAATCCTTTCACCACACTGGTTCGACAGAACCGGTGACTCGAAGAAGAAGCTCTTCCTTACATATTTATATAATTTAATTATTGGTCTATCTAAAAAAAAAATATTACTAATAAAAATTATATACTATATTGACGATTGATAACACTTTATTGACCAGCATACATGTAAATCTCGTAAAGATTAACACATAAACTAAGGTAATACAATGGACGGCCTTATCGCTAACAGCGATTTCTTTCAGGCAACCTTTAACGATATATCAAATTTGTTGTCCCAGCATTTCTGCAGAAGATCAAAGATCCATATCTCCACGCGTGGGCGTCCGACCTGAACCGTCTCTGGCTGCAGCTTGGCAGGAAGATGAAAGATGAAGTCAAGAAGAACCAGGATCTATACTCCATCATCTACGTAGACAACCCTGTGATAGTGCCTGGTGAGTTCAGGGTATGAAACCTACTTTAGAAATATGAGGTTCTCAATTTGGTTGTTTCTTATGTTTGTTGCCTCAGATCATCATAATTTTTTTTTTATGTGATGCAGTTACTGAAAGAGCTGGTGGCCCACCTGGTGTTAAGTGGTAACCTCTGCCCGTAACAATAAATTCTGTGTCCTCCTACCTAGGTACAACAATATTGTTGGACATTTCACACAGCGCCATCTAGCCCCAAACTAAGCATAGCTTTTAGTATGGGAACCAGATGACTGATAGAATACTGATATACTTTTCGTAAATACATATTAACACCCAGTCAGAACAAACATCAATGCTCGTCACACAAATGTTTGTCTTGGGTGGGAATCGAACCCACGAGCGCAGAAGTCAGAGTTACTACCGACTGAGCTGTAAGATCTGTTAGCCAGTATTTCGTACCTCAAAGACTTGTGTTACGTTTCAGGCGGTCGTTTCAGAGAGTTCTACTACTGGGACTCTTACTGGATCATAAAGGGCCTCCTGCTCTCCGAGATGCGCGCGACGGCAAGAGGGATGGTCTCCAACTTCCTCGACATTGTCGAGCGGATCGGCTTCATACCCAATGGCGGCAGAATATATTACGTCATGAGGTACACTTACCGACTGCTAATCAATTGACTGGCCTCACAGCTCAGTTGGTAGTAACCCTGCCTTTTGAGCTGTAGGTCGTGGGTTCGATTCCCACCCAGGACACAAAATTGTGTGAGGAAATAGGTGTTTGTTCTGTGTCTGGGTGTTCATATACATTTATATGTATGTATGTTTACAAAAAAGCGCCATCTAGCCCCAAAGTAAGCTAAGCAAAGCTTGTATCATGGAAACCAGACAACTGAAATAATACTTATACACTTTTTTGTAAATACATATAGTACAGATCAACACCCAGACAGAACAAACACCTATGTTCGTCACACAAAAGTTTGACCTGGGTGGGAATCGAACCCACGACCTACAGCGCAGAAGGTGGGGTTACTACCAACTGAGCTGTTAGGCCAGTCTTTATATAATAAATGTATCATTTATTAAGACTGTTTCGTAAAATATATCTCCTGGACTATAACTTAATACAATATAAATAAATGATTAATAATAAAATGAGTTAACTTGATACAGCACATAGTAGTGGTAGCCTTTTTTGCTGTTACAAGCCACATTTCCTTATATTTGTACCTTATGTAACACAAAAATTTGAAATTACAGGCACATGAGACATTCCACCTTCACGTCTCACATTTACGGGCGCATACGAGGCGACTTGGGTCTTGTCATACCTACTTTGGGAGGACCCAAGTCGCATCGGCTGTTATGGGCCGAGGTTACCACTTAACAACAGGTGGGCCGTCGGCTCGTTCCGTAAATGTATTACATAAAAAAAAAAAAAAAATCATTTTTCTTTCTTTCTTTCAAACTTATATTATTTCCAGATCGCAGCCCCCTCTACTGATACCAATGGTGCAACTGATAATGGAAGACTTTGACGACGTTGGGTTCCTGCGGACACACATCCATACCCTGGATCGGGAGTTCGATTTCTGGATGACCAACCACACCGTGGAGATAGATCACAACGGACAAAGGTATCACACCAAACTAGACTTACGTACAAGTTGTGAGGTACCACAAGCCGTATCTAGGAATCTGCGAAAAAAAAGATGGCCTCCAAACAAAAAAAAAATGGCCGCTATACAAAAATTACATTCGATGGCTTATAACTTCTTTCGTATAGAAGATAAGTGAACGGTGATTGGATCATAAATGTGTATATGGAGGATTTGATGGCGTTTTCCAAATAAAAGATGGCCGATTCAAAATGGAGGCCGACTTGAAAGTTGCTTCGGTTTGGCTCAAAATCATAATCTGGGGGTTTTTGGGGTCGCTTAGTCAGAATTTGGGGTCCACATTTTTTATCTCTCACAAAATTTTTTTGCTTGTTATTACCTTAATTATTTTACCGTTAGAGATAGGTAATTTTTTTTGAGTCAAATGTTGTAAAATCAATCCCGAAATATTAGTTTATATATATATAGATAACATTGGGTGGACATTTCACACACAATATCATATAATACCAAACTAAGCATAGCCAGTACTTTCAGAGCCAGAGAACTGATAAATACTTATATATAAACATATTTTGTTGGATATTAACAATACGTATTACAAGGGTTGCCTGAAAGAAATCCCTAATAGCGATAAGGCCGCCGTTGTATTATCTTAAATATTTATCTTTACAAAATGTCTATGTACGGTGAATAATAAGGTATTTATTATCCATCCATCTATCTATCTATTAATATAATAACCATACCCAAACTCAGAACAACCACCTTAATTTGTCCTGGTTGGGGAAATGAACCTACTACCTACAGCGCGAGGCAGAGACCAATTGAAATATGAGGCCAGTCAATGAGGGCAAGTTTATTTAGTAATAATAATAATAATATTTTGCTTTCCTCAGGTACAAATTAGCGAGGTACAACGATATGTCGCAGGGGCCCCGACCCGAGAGCTACAAGGAAGACATCGATGTCGCCAAGTGAGCATTTACATTATATATAGTGAGCATTTACATTATGTATAGTGAGCATTTACATTATGTAATAGTGAGCATTTACATTGTATAGTAGTGAGCAATTACAATAAGTAATAGTGAGCATTTAAATTATATAATAGTGGGCGTTTACAATATGTAATATTGAGCATTTACGTTATATAATAGTGAGCATTTCCAATATGTAAAAGTGAGCATTTACAATATGTAAAAGTGAGCATTTACAATATGTAAAAGTGAGCATTTCCAATATGTAAAAGTGAGCATTTACAATATGTAAAAGTGAGCATTTCCAATATGTAAAAGTGAGCATTTACAATACGTAAAAGTGAGCATTTACAATATGTAAAAGTGAGCATTTCCAATATGTAAAAGTGAGCATTTACAATATGTAAAAGTGAGCATTTCCAATATGTAAAAGTGAGCATTTACAATATGTAAAAGTGAGCATTTACAATATGTAAAAGTGAGCATTTACAATATGTAAAAGTGAGCATTTCCAATATGTAAAAGTGAGCATTTACAATATGTAAAAGTGAGCATTTACAATATGTAAAAGTGAGCATTTACGACATGTAACAGTGAGCATTAACATTATGTATAATGAGCATTTACATTTATGTAATAGTACTGGGTGTAATGGTACAGTGGTGCGGACCCCGAGTGTCGATCCGGAGGTCGCGGGTTCAATTAAACCAGTGACTTAGACGTTGAACTTCCTCAAAACGGTGAGGGAAACGTTTTGAGGGAACCCACATGTCCTAGAACCAAAATAAAAAAATACACGTCTCTAACATATAAGTAATATATTATAATACTATTCATATTAGTGTAACTAAGGCATTTATTTTGTGTTAGTTAATTTCTATGTATTAGGCCTTGATATTTAATATAGGTATTAAAAGTTATTTTACTACAGATAACAAATAATTATGTTAAGTTGATGAACATAACTATTTTGTTGTGTATTTTAAGTTATATTTAAGTACCTACACAAGCTTCTTAAACTATACTACCTTATGGTGAAAACGTTACTGGTTTCTGTATTATTTATTAGTATGTATTTAACATGATTCATGTATTGTTTCTTTCTCAATTAAAGCATAATAATATATTTGCAGGCATTTTGACAAGCACGAGGACAGAGAGGAACTGTACGCTGAACTGAAGGCGGCCGCGGAGTCGGGGTGGGACTTCTCTTCGCGGTGGTTCATACTCAACGGGACCAATAAGGGTGAGTTTCGATGATAATTGCTCTCTGGGATCCACATGCCACCTGCGACACAACACAGTCAATTGTTTAGCAATGCAGGAGTCAGGTTGAGCTTATAAAATCTACCTTTGTATAACGCCGTGTGATATTCTAGCAGAAATGTATTTTTGTAATTGCAACCCCTTTAAGGGAAATTATTTTATTCATTCAATTCCATTCATCAAGAATGCAAGGAAATCTTTAAAATTATAAATTATTATTATTATTTAATTATTAATAATTTTATTTCGAACTAAATACTCATATTACAATTATCATTATTATTATAAACATATTACAAAAGAAAAATAAATAGATAAATTTTAAATTAAAAAAAATTCTGATTAAGTAAGTAAACTTAATTTTAATCTTACTAGGGGAGGGACACAACAATAAAAAGTGTTTGTTTCTTTATTGCCAGACATTAGTATCAGAGTTTAAGCATAGCATTAATATTTTTTTCATACAAGCCTACTTTTGTTCTGTCGATTGCACAAGAGGAGCCTCTTTGAGGCGCACTTTAATCCTTCTACCGCACATTTCAAGAGAGCCAGTGACTCGATTAGTAGTATAGAACAACCATGGCTGGCCAATTACAAGCTCTCATTTACTTCATCCCCCGCCCCGGAGTGAGACTTATTCTTCCCACTGATTCATCCCATAGTGAGAAGAATTTTATATTCCAACTGGTCGTACAGCTCAGTTGGTACTCTACTTTGTTCTGTAGCTCGTGGGTTCGAATCCCACCCACGACAATTGTTGTGTGACGAACATAGATATTTGTTTTGTATGGTCTGTCTGGGTGTTTTATATGTAATATGCATTTCCAAAAAAGCATATAAGTTTTCTTTCAGTAATCTGGTTCCCATAGTACAAGCTATACTTTATTTGGGGCTAAATGGCGTTGTGTTAAAATTCCGCCAATTAAAGAGAAAAAGGCGATGGCTCACCCCAAATGAACACTAATTAAAGTAGTGTTTTCTTCGTCCAGAAATGTTTAACCGCTACTTCGAAGATCATCATTTTGACCTGATCAACATAACTGGTTACAATCAAGTCGGTGGTATGTTTGTCTGCGTTACGTAGTTCCATTGGGTTGTTTTTGATGATGTGGTGATGATGATGGGCTTCCGGTGACGAGATTAGAATTAGAATCCTTTTTGAGGTTTACTTCTAAAGAATCCATTTTCATAGACAGTGTCGGTCGAGTGTTCACAAAATTTGATGTCGTTAATATTCTCGAAACTTAACTGAACAAGTGTTGCTAAAAAAATAAACTTTAGTTCTTAATTTTTCTATTTGTAGCTGTTAAATACATAATTCTCAAGTACATAACTAAGTTAGATTAGTTAAATGGATTTAAGTAACGTAAATTTTTCGTTAAGTCAAGACGAGAGGTTACTTGCTACTCTAAAAGTGCTTCTTGAAATGTGTATGTACTCAGTACTTTCCCAAACTGTTAAATAAAACATCGCGAGGAAACTGGCATGTCCTAGAACCAAACATTCCATCGAAATCCAGTCACTTATCGAGGTAGACTTCTGTTCTTGGAAACAATTAGATGCTGAAAAAAAAAACCAAACCGTCTTTCATCTCTCTCTGGCGTCACTTCCAAACAAATAAAGAAAAGAGATAAACTGATGTCGCGATTTCAATTCCGATTCTAATATCGTCGAGTCCACAAGTTTGTGTGTTACCTTGGTGATCTGTCCCGCATGGATTGAAACTCGAAATTAGAAAAAAGCGTCATAAATTATCCTAAATCCCTAACACTCAAGAAAAAACATGAAAAAGAGTTATAAATACATGTATTTTAACCCATTTATAGATTATCCTTGATTAGTTTTTCATTTACCTTGTTCGCATTTCAGTTGTCAAAGTCAAAGTCACTTTTGACATCCATCAGCATAGTCTAATGGAATAAAGTGAAATCACTAACCATCGTTAGTGATTTATATATAAACAGTAGTCACATTTATTCAAATAACGATAATGTAAGAATGTCTCCAGTACAATTATTGAAATTTACCGAACAATGTTTGGTTTGGTACAAGTAATTAAACCCGGCCCGGTGGGACATCGGCTTGTAGAAGGTGGTTGTAAAGTGCCGAATACGAGGCTCAGTGACGGTTACCAGGAGTGGCCAGTGGACTGATATACCAGATGTTGAATATTTTATTATGGGATAACGTTACGAAACGAGCAGATGACCAACCTGGTGTTAAGTGGTAACCTCCATAATAAGAAATACGGCTAGGGTTCTCCCCTACATAGGTACGATAAGACTAAGGTCGCAACGTATGCGCCCGTAACTGTAATGTGCCTGTAATTTCACCGGCAACAACACCTTTCGAACCGCAGTAACGCGAATGGTTTACTATTTGGCGGCAGAAATGGGTATGTTGACATTACTTCTCCGGGTAAACTTGGCGTAAGGGCTTTAACAAACTGTAAAATGTGGTTTATTCATATTCCGAAACATTTGTGTGACGAACATTTTTTATTTTTTTTTAATTACTATAGGCTCACATTTGACCGCAATCTCACCTCATGTTAAGTGACGATAGATGTTTGTTATTTACTATATGTATTAATTTACAAAAAAGTATATAAGTATTGTATCAGAAAAGCTAAAACTCCACTGACATATATGTCGCAGGTAACCTGACGAACCTGAAGACCCGGTCCATCATCCCGGTGGACCTGAACGCGATCATGGCTTGGAACGCGGAGCTGATGACGCAGTTCCACACGCGGCTGGATAACCTGGACAAGGCAGAGTACTACCGGGGGGTGCACGCCAGCTTCATGAACGCCCTCCACCAGGTGAGTGCTGGAGAGATGTGAGGAGTCCCCCCTTTAGGGGTTTCTTGTCTGTTATGCAAGCGAGTGTGCTGGAGAGATGTGAGGAGTCCCCCCTTTAGGGGTTTCTTGTCTGTTCTACAAGCGAGTGTGCTGGAGAGAAGTGAGGAATCCCCCCTTTAGGGGTTTCTTGTCTGTTCTGCCTCATGGAGGGTTGGGTAGGGTTGGAACAGGCATCTAACTGAACAGAAAGTACGCAAGACTGGGGGTTGGATGGCGCTGTGTGAATTGTCCACCAATATTGTTATTATATTATTATAATTTAACAGCGTCACCTTGCCTCAAATTAAACAAAGCTTGTATTGTGGGTACCAGAACCAGACAACTGATAGAGTATGAAATTAATATATATTTTCCTGGAACTGATACCCCCCTCTCGCCCCGTGCCCGCTTGACGTTGAGCTTCGGGACGCCTGTATAATTTCTTTAATAAATATATATATTGTGTTCGTCACACAGATGTTTGAAATGTCAACAATTATAAATTTATTAAAATAAAATTTTTATTTCCCCTTTATATTAATTTTATTTAAGTATGTGCACGTGTATATATTTCAGGTGTTGTGGCACGAGGACGTGGGCGTGTGGTTGGACTACAACCTGGAATCGAACCGGCGACGCGACTACTTCTACCCATCCAACCTGGCGCCGCTGTGGACGGGCAGCTACGACAAGGCGAGGAAGGAGTATTACGTCAGTCGGGTCATCAATTACTTGGATAAAGTCAAAGTAAGACAACTTTTAATTAAATTAACGTAGAAAAAGAAGTTTGTTTGTTACTAGCTTTAGACCGCGGCTTTGCTCGCTTTTTCATGCCTGTTTTCATGTCAATGCTGAGGCGTCGACCCATTTGACCGCTATAACGAAATAGGTAGGTAGGTACTCATAATTACTTCTTAGATCTACCTATTATTATTATTATTATTACAGCAATACCTATGTATGTTTTTGTTTTAAGTGCCTTATTAAATGTTTTCTTTTCTTATTGGTGTGTCAAATAAATGTTTTTCTTTCTTTTTAGTTAAATTTTTCGCCTTTCAAGTTTTCAAGTTCCTGTGCCCACCCATCCACTGACTGTGACTCCATCATGAGACTACTTCCATGTTAACATATCATTGCATTGACATCGAAGTGACACTGTGTTCCTAACTTCAGCTCAATCTTTTTGAAGGAACTGATGAAAAAACTCTAATGCAGATTTTGAGCTACCCAAACATTGCTATATAAAAGCTTTAAAAACTACCCGCGTTTTTCTATGCGATACAGTTACGGAACGAGCCGACGGCCCACCTGGTG
This sequence comes from Chesias legatella, assembly GCA_947359385.1. Lineage (NCBI taxonomy): Eukaryota > Metazoa > Arthropoda > Insecta > Lepidoptera > Geometridae > Chesias > Chesias legatella. Next base: position 12,388,766 of record OX375764.1, on the reverse strand, counting down.
TTAAGTGGTAACCTCGGCCCATAACAACCGATACGACTTCTCCCCGTCCTAGGTACGAGACCCAAGTCGCATATGGGCCTTCTGAGACTTTTAGGTGGAATGTCTCGTGTGCCTGTAATTTCACCGGCAACCTTTAATTGAATGAAACATGGGTTCTCAGGTGGACATATTCGAGGGCGGTATACCGACTACGTTCGAGCACTCGGGCGAGCAGTGGGACTATCCGAACGCGTGGCCCCCCCTCCAGTACATCGTGGTCACCGGACTCGCTAGCACAGGTACGTGCCGGTGGGACTAACGGGAACTAACGAGGGTAGTTTTGTTGGTGGTTCTATTCTATTCTATTCGAGTCACTGGTTCTCTGCGCCAGTGTGGTGAAAGGATTTTAAGTGCGCCTCAAAGAGGCTCCTTTCGTGCTAACGTACGCATGTCTTTGAGTTTTTAGTTCTAGGACATGTCGGTTTTCTCACGATATTTTCCTTCACCTTTTTGAGAACGTGGTATTGCGCACGTAGGTATTTGAACCAGCGACCTCAAGATCAGTACCACTAAGCCACCCCGCTCTGATGGTAACGTTGATTCGGTCGGGTAACATATCCTACAGTGTGTTCCAGTTTGGAAGGTGTTCCTATCTCAAAGTTATGGGCGCAATACAAGGCGACTTGGATCTTCTCATGCCTGAGTAGTGGATGTTTTGCTTTTTATGGGCAAAGGTTACCACTTAACGTCAGGTGGGCCATCTTGCTGGTTCCGCAACTAACAGGTGGTCCTAAGGCTGTTGGTTTGGCTGTTAAAGACTGTTTTAAGGATGATTTAGTACAATTTTTAGTTAGTAGATGGCGTTGTTTTCAAAACTGGAACCTTAAAATCGAGATTTTTGTTAAAAAGTTGCTTAAATCTGATTGATAGATAGGAAGCTGTTTCAAGTTTCTTTAAGAATAAGAATAAGAATAAGAATAAGAAACGTTTATTGTGAAACTGTGTACAAAAAGATCTTAATTTAATATAAAGTATCAACAGTTTGTCCTCTCGGACATACAATAATATCAGTAAGGTACAAATTGAGAACATAGAGCAAATACCAAACGACAAAATTATTACAACTAAAGATAATTTCGGAAGAAATCTACAATTGTATTTTTAACATACTAAATTAAACTTAAAATTAACTCGTATCATAATATTCCTTCAAATTATAGTGCACTTTACTTATCAACCATTTTTTTAATTTCTGTTTGAAAATATTTCCATTTAGTTGCTTTAATTCTACGGGCAAGTGGTTGTAAATTTTAATGGCTGTTATATACATACTTTTATAAAATTTTGTATTGTTTATTTGTGGTATGCATATATTGTATTTATGTTTTTCACGCAATTTGTCTGCACGAACAGATTTAACATTAAAAAAATAACTTTGATTTCTTTTCACAAAAATACATATTTCTAAAATAAATAGACCTGTTACAGTTAGCATATTATTTTGAACAAAAACATTTCGGAGTGAGTCAGTATTTTCTAAATTATAAATAGATCTCAAACATTTTTTCTGCATTATGAAAACTGATTATATATGATATATGGTAGAATTAATAAATATAGAAGTTTACTTTTGTGATGAGTATAAATAATTAAATATTATTTAATTGTAATTTTTGTATAATGTTACAGGACAACCTGAGGCTATGCGGTATGCACATGAAATGGCCACTAAGTGGGTTCGATCCAATTTTGAAGTGTGGAAAGAGAAGACCGCTATGCTGGAGAAGGTAAATTGATATTTCTTTTCGTATATATATTGAAAACAAAGAAAGTGACAGTGTGTGCCAAGAGAAAAGGAGATAGAAAAAACAGGCCTTACAGCTCAGTTGGTTGTAACTCTGCCTTCTGAGCTGTAGGTCACGGGTTCGATTCCCACACAGGAGAAACATTTGTGTGACGTACATAGATGTTGTTTCTGTTTCTGGGTGTTAATATGTATTATATGTAAGTATTTAAAAAAAACATTTATATCTATTCTATCAGTTGTGTGGTTCCCATAGTACAATGCTTAGTTTGGGGCTAGATGCGTTGCCTACCCTGGAGATTTATTTTTCTATTCTATTTTTCTTGAAGCTGCCCATGTCATACCTTTATATTTTATATTATTAATATAATTAATGTGTGTATATTGTCAGTACGACGCGACGATATTCGGCGGTCTCGGCGGCGGCGGCGAGTACGTCGTGCAGACCGGCTTCGGCTGGACCAACGGGGTCATCATGGCGATGCTCAACCAGTACGGAGGTACGTCACCCACCATACAACCATACAACCAGTGTACAGTCACCGTACAACCAGTATACACTCACTATACAACCATACAACCAGTGTACAGTCACCATACAACCAGTAAACACTCACTATACAACTATACAACCAGTGTACAGTCACTATACAACCATACAACCAGTATACACTCAATAACCAACCATACAACCAGTGTACAGTCACCATACAACCAGTATACACTCACTATACAACCATACAACCAGTGTACAGTCACCATACAACCAGTATACACTCACTATACAACTATACAACCAGTGTACAGTCACCATACAACCAGTATACATTCACTATACAACCATACAACCAGTGTACAGTCACCATACAACCAGTGTACAGTCACCATACAACCAGTATACACTCATTATACAACCATACAACCAGTATACAGTCACCATACAACCAGTATACAGTCACCATACAACCAGTATACGTATATAAATAAATGTATAATAAATATTGGTGGACATTTCACACAGTGCCATAGGGCTAGAGCCCTAAAGTAAGCTAAGCCTAGCTTGTAACATACTTTATGTAAATACCTACATATTATAATACATAATGACACCCAGACACAGAACAAAAATCTATATACATACAAATATTTGTCCTGGGTGGGAATCGAGCCCACGACCTACACAGCACAGAAGAAAGGGCTACCAACTGAGCTATGAGGCCAGTCAAAGATGAAGATGTATGAAGACAGATAATGGTTCATAATATCACTCATCAAAATCACTTATAACGGAAAATAAGTATATTACTAATAATATTGTATACGAAAACATAAGCAATAATTAAAAAATAAAGTAGGGTGTTTTCCACACATGCCAACACAGTTGATATATCTAAGTCAAAGTCAAAAACTTTATTGCCATAGAATTCATAATGGATTGGAAACGTCAATAATATATATCAGTATTCTGCGCAGACAATAATAGAATGGAATAGAAGAATGGGCAAAATGTGTGGGAAATCACGCTTACCACAATCTTATGGACGTGGGTTCGATTCCCACAAGCTGTCATATAATTTTGTGATCATATTTCGTTAACATAGTTTTATTTGCCGCCTAATATTAATGTTGTTTTTCGTTGATACTACGGCAGTCGCTGGCCTAGGTATGTCATTCATACATAATATGTTGATTTTGTCTGTTGTCTTTGTTGTAGTTTTGTTTAATTTTAATTTATTATTTCATTATTTTCTTAAACACGTCTCAAAAACGCAACTGGTTATGGGAACATAATAATATATCGATTTTTGTTTTTATTTGCCTTTTCCCTAAAATTGCAGTTTTCTTGAGTAGATTTTTTATTATTTTAATTTATATGTAATGCCTAACGCTTATATTTCTAGTAATTTAACTTTAATTATTTTCTTCATCAATACCATCATATATTTAGTGATAATGCACTTAATTTTATGATTTCAGGTTATTATTATTATTATTATTATTTATTTATTTATTTATTTTGTATCGCATGCGCACGCTTGGTGGGCTCCACTAACTTGGTTTTGGTATTTGATGGCTGTTTATTATTGTATTATTTATTTTCAATATATATTTAATAATAAATTTAGTTGTAGATAGTATCTTCTTCTATAGTTATCAATGTAGTTGAAAAATGTATGAGTTAGGTAAAGGGTAAAATGTGTATTAACCCATTTTCAATGCATGGTGGCCTAATGGTACAGTGGGTTTCAATCCGAAGGTCGCTGGTTCCAACGCTATTAAAAATAAAGAAAAAGAAAAAAGGATAAGGAAATAATATATAATAATATTTTATAAGGAAATACCCTATATATAAGGAATTGAAGCCTAGAGAATTGAGAATTGAACATGCATGAAGAATGTGATAAGATTAGATGAAGTTAAGGATGTGAGGATGGTAGCAGGTGGAAAACCATGATATCTGCCTACCCCTCCGGGAAACAGGCGTGATTTTATGTAAATATGAAGCCTTAAAACCAAAGCCAGGTGTAATGTAGAGCCCAGTAGCGCACCCCGACAGTGCGCTAACATGTGGCTGTGTTGACAGATTCGTTATCTGCAGCGGACGCGTTCGGCAGTGGGGGAGGCCCCGTGAAGGGCGCCAGCGTCGCCGCAGGAGGGGTGGCCACCGCGCTACTCGTCGTCCTGGCGTCGCTAGCCGCCGGCACGCTCGGGTGAGGTCAGTATCAACATGTTACTACGTTTCTTTTCATTAAAGAAAGAAAGAAAGAAAATATTTTATTTGTAACTTTGTTTTTATTAGAGTTTTACCTTTCTTTTTTTATGTGATACAGCTACGGAACGAGCCGACGGCCCACCTGATGTTATGACCTCAGCCCATAACAAGCGATGCGACTTGGGTCCTCCCCTACTAGGTCGCAAGTCGCATCGTATACGCCCGTAAATGTGTGGGTGGAATGTCGCATGTCCCTGTAATTCACCGTTTTCAAATCAGAACACCAGTTTGAGTCCTCCCGGTGGCTAAAACTCAGTTTCAATCCGGAGGTCGCCGGTTCAAATCCAAGCGCGAACCAATTACTGTTTTGCATAAAATAAATATTTGCGCCACGTTCTCAAAACGGTGACGCGCCTGCATGTTCGCGAAAACAACAATTTGTAGAAATTTTCACGAAAAGAGCCCCTCTGTGGCGCATTTTATTCCTGCCACCAGTGACTCAGTGACTAATATTCGGATGTTTTGTTACAGATTTAATTTTATTTGGATACTTCCTGACGATGAGGCCCGAAAAGTAAGACCATTCCATTTATTATTAGGTTTATTTAATTAAATTTACCAGTTTTTAATTGGATCATATACAACATTTTTATTTTATTTATTTCATCGGAGTTTAAAACTTAGAGACTTAATTATAAATTTATATTATAAACAAAATTGAGTTTTTCATAGTTTCACATTTGAGTGTATTATTACGGTATTATTATATTATTTTTATTATATGTACAACGCTATTATTTCTAAAAGTAACAAAAGTGCAATATCTAGCGGTTATAAGATAAGAACCTAGTAAATATAGTAATTCAACTTTTGAATTGAATAATCCAATTCAGTTATTCAATCAAATTGAATAATTGACTCTTAATGGTTCAACGGTAATTTTTGATATTTTTTTGCCCTAGGCCGTTGCTGTTTAATAGTATTTTATAAAGGAAAATATTTCAGGGGTTATATGAAAAGTAATGTTTTTACTTATTTATTTCTCTATTCTCAGCTAGTCTCGAAAAATATCTATTTTCATTCGCCAACGATCCACATTATTAAGAAATATATCAAATAGTTGTGGTCCAAAGTCCACAGATCTTTTAATTCGTTAATTTATAAATAATACGTAATTTTTTATTTCTCTATATGATTTTGAAACGATTTCCTGTATTTGCTGAGAATCCTAATGTCTATGCTCCAGATTCTTCTTTCCTATCTTCCATCTAAAAATACGATTTCAAATAAACAATAAATTTAATTATAATGACCTCTTAAATATTTTCCTATTTATTTATGTTTAGGTGAAATATTTGCATGATATTTGTCTCATTAATATAATTTGCAATTTATAGCATGAATATATATAATAATATACGTTATACAATTTATTGTATGTGATAGTGAAATCGTCAGTATTCAAAACAATATGGTTTTATTATTTAATATATGAAAATTATATTTAGGACATATACATAAGAAATCTATGTGAACACTTAGCAGGTACATTTAATACATAATTTGGAATAGTTTAAGTATATTGTTATGTAATTAGTTTTTTTCCTTACTTAATTAGAGTATATAATATTAAAGTATTTTAAAGTAAAATAAAATTTTACTGCATTATTTAAAATTTACATAACAAAGACGTTATTTATTCTTGATAATTTTAAACTTCTATTATTTTCCTATTTTTACCTTACAAGTACTTTTAGCCAGGGCCAGGGGTAAGTGGCATTGGCGGTATGTTCCGTATTTGACTGGCCTCACAGCTCAGTTGGTATTAAACCTTGCCTGCTGCGCTGTAGTGGGTTCGATTCCGAAACGGACAAACATTTTGTGACGAACAGAGATGTTCTGTGTCTGGGTGTTGATATGTATGTACAAAAAAGGTATATGAGTATTATATCACTTGTCTGGTTCCCATGATGCTTAGCTTACTTTGGGGCTAGATGGCGCTGTGTAAAATGTCCACCAATATTTATTTATTATTTTATTTATTCGCGTAACTAGTAACACAAACGTGCGACAGACTGAAGGCGTTAATCACACAAGCCACCTACATATATTTGCTTGGTAAATGTATATAATCATAGTCACTTCCTCGCTGTAATCAGCACTCTAGAGCCATCACGCAACGCCCGGAAGGTGCCGACACAGGCGTCCTATTCTCACATCTCGTAGGAAATTTAACGGTTATGCTGAATTTAGTCTTATCGTCCTCCGAAACTGCTCGTGGATATAGGGCTTAAAATATTCTAACAAGAACCAAAAACAAATATGCAATAAATAAAAAAACATATCGTGAATCAATCAAAACAAGTTGAGTTTAAATTAAAAAACACCAATCTCCTTTTAAAAGCGATATCTTTCGTCGAAAAGATATAATTTTAATATTCTCTAAAATTTTTATAATTAAAAATTAATCTTTTAGAGCTTTCGTAGAAAAATATTATTTTATTTTTTCTCTAAAATTGTTGCCTTTGCGAGTAATTGAGTTAACGATCTGAAATCGTGATGATCCGAGAATCGACCAGTAAAGCGAGCAAGATCTAGAATTATCTAGAATGGCGGAAGAGGTCTAGACTATCGAGAATTGCCTCGCGTGACATGCGTGCCTACTCCTGGATATTTCCAGACAGTGTTATATTGTAGACTAGCGACCCGCCCGGGCTTCGCACGGGTACCAAAACATTATACGCCTAAAATAATGGTCTTATATAATTTAACTAGCTTCGCCCCGCGGTGAATAAGTAATCCCACGGGAACACTGCACTTTTCCGGGATCAAAGTAGCCTATGTGTTAATCCAGGATATAAGCTATCTTGGTACCAAATTTCATCCAAAGCCATTCAGCCGTTTGAGCGTGAAAGAGTAACAAACATCCATACAAACTTTCACGTTTATAATATTAGTAGGATAAGGATATACAACTCTATTGGTTTACGTTCAACAAATTAATAAAAAACAATATTAAACTTTACATATAAACCTTCCTCTTGAATCACTCTATCTATTGCTGAAAACTGCGTTAAAACCCGTTGCGTAGTTTAAAAGATCTGACCGTACAGACAGCGGATGCGACTTTGTTTTATACTACGTCTTTACGTAAAGATTGGCGCAAAGAGATTGCAAGGTTATCTCCTTAAGATAACATTATCATATGACCGCTTCTGCGTTTACCTCTGACGCTAAACGTTAGGTACCATAGTTTCTTACACATTGCTTGTTTATTTACACAGTTTATTTATTTATTCCTTTTTGATACGTTTGTGGTACACTGGGTAACGTCATTAGCATTTTTTTATCATAAATGTCGTCTGGCTGCTCAGTTGGTTAGTAACTCTGCCTTTTGAGCTGTAGGTCGTGGGTTCGATTCCCACCCAGGACGAATGTATATGTGACGAGCATTAGAGTATTTATATGTATGTATTTCCAAAAAAGCATATGTGTATTCTACTAATACATATAATACATATTGACACCCAGCCACAGACCAAACATCTATATTCGTCATACAAATGTTTGTCGTGGGTGGGAATCGAACCCATGACCTACAGCGAAGGCAGGGCTACCAACTGAGCTGTGAGGTCGTACAAATACGGAACATACCGCCAATGCCACTTACCTGGCCCCACGCTATAGCCCCAGATTTATAGCAGGAAGTCCAAAATTAGCCAGACGTCTTGCGAATTGTAGTGCACGTCGCTCGTCCGTTTACCATAACTATTTGTGTCCGTTAATTGTCGTTTAGCGGTCGTTATGGCCTGTCTTATGTAGAGGGCGTAAGGGCCATAGTGGCTTAACTCCTCTTTGTAACCGACTTCAGAAAGGAGGAGGTACTAATACGGTTGTTATTTTTAATGTTTGGTTACTTCAGATCTCTGTTATATGAACAGACTTGGAGGATATACTTTCTGATTGGTCCCATAGACTTTAATCAAAATTGGTTCAGTAGTTTGGTTTTAAAATACAAATACCCGGAAAATATGTCATGATATGTCATCCAAGTGCGAGATGACGAGAAATCAATCTTAATTATTTATTTATTTACGTACACAAAACAATACAATCGATAAAATAATATAAAATTTTAGATTAAAACTAAATTAGAGTTAGTATTCCAAAACATTTGACTGGCCTTAACTAAACCTACTATTAAAACTAAACCTTTCACTACATAGGTGCGTTCCTTAGTTCTATTATAGATTGCACCCCACATATTGACTGCCCACAGCTCAGTTGGTAGTAACCCTGCTTTCTGCTCTGTAGGTCGTGCGTTCGATTCCCACTCAATACAAACATTTGGGTGACGAATATAGATTTTTTCTGTGTCTGGGTGTTAATATGTATTATATGTATGTATTTACAAAAATATATAAGTATTATATCAGTTGTACGGTTCCCATGATACGAGCTATGCTTATCATTGTTTGGGGCTAGATGGCGCTGTGAAATGTTATATTCGTTATTTAATAGCATAGGTACTAGGTAGCAATTAATATGAGCGTCACCTATTACTGATCGATTTATAATTGAGTTTCGAGTTTTTCGTAATTGGATTAGTTTGAATAGGGCATATCGGTTTTCTACGCAAAACGTAGATATATTTGGTTTGTAACCTGTAGCGGTAAATCTTGAGGGGAGAGAGCGTAGAGATTGTACCGCGGAAATACACTGAAAGCAAATCAACGTAGAGACGACAAGCGACTAGTATTGTTTCTTAACTAGCAGCCCGTCCCGGCTTGGCGCGGGTATCTTTAAGTATATACTGCTGGGATTCATCAGAATAAAACATACCTTATTTCACTCAATGTTTTAAAGATTTCCTCCTATAAGCAAACATAAATATATTAACTATAATATTATAGTGAAGATATGTTTCTTCAACTTCTGAAATTACCTATAGCAATGAATATTCCTATGCTACACCTAGGTAAATAACAGTTCTATAATATCACTAAAATTAACATCAAATATTATTGAAAACGTGTGAAAAGTGTAAATTATGACTTCGGAAAATTATATGTAGTTTATTTACATAGCGATTTCATCGTAATATCATAATCGCTTGTGTAAATCAAGAGATGCCTCTCAATATGTTATCAACACTATTTTGAGTACTTAATTTTAGTGATACTTTATATTTTTACTAGCAGTAGAACTTATGCAAAGTTTGTCCTGGGAAGTACTGACACTGCCAAGCACTGTTCGGTTTGAAAGGTGTGGTTGCCGGTGAAATTACAGGCACTTGAGACATTCGACCTACACGTCTCAGAGATACGGGCGCATACGATGCGACTTGGGTCTTGTCGTACCTAGTAGTGGAGGACCTAAGTCGCATCGGTTGTTATGGGCCGAGGTTACCGCTCAACACCAGGTGGGCCATCGGCTCTTTCCGTAATTGTATCATGTAAAAAAATATGCTGGTATAAATAAATAAATATATATTAAACTGATCGCTCAACACAGTCTCCAATGTGAACAAGGCCTTATGTGCTCTTGAAAACTGATTGTTGCTGTAGATATCTGTTTGTGTGAATGTAAATACCTGTCCGTGTAATTATCGTTGAAAATGTATTGTGAAGAATACAATGCTTTAGATTATCTGCAAATCGTGTGACTTAATTATCTTGTGTACCCTTTGTGACGTAAAGCCTTCAACATTGGTTCATTTTTATCTTTCATTATATAGTTTTTTTTATATTATCACAGCGTAATTACTCAAAAATTATATATTATCAAATGATATTTATCCTTACGCCAATTCGAACCCTCATTTTGTAACTGAAATAGTTTTGTAATAGTATAAAATAAAGTCGTTATGTGCCTCTGTCTTCGTAATTCTTCTAAACCACAAATTCTGAAACGGTTTTCACTAATAGAAGTAGCGATGTACGAAGAAGGTTTTTGTATATAATTTGTCAATTAATTGCACCCGTGCAAAGCCGGGGCGGGTCGCTAGTTTTATATTAATGCAGGTATATAATAAAACCGTATAATTCAGTCGTGTCCTGTGGCGTGAAAGGGCTCAGGGTAAGATGACCAACGGGTGTGTGCCAGCATCAAGAGCGCATTTGTCCCGGCCCCAGGAGAATAGCACAGTTGTCTAGTTTTTCTGTAGCTGAATGTATTTTTGAATACACGGAGCTCTTCTCTTACTTCAATCTGAAGGTCGTTAGGTCGTATCCGGGCTTAGCACCAAAACATTTGCTTAGAAACACATTTTGTGCGTAATACTATGTTCTCAAAATCGTTAAGGTATATTAGGAATCGCGTTCTAGGACCAAAAATTCGAATAACACTCTCGCTTTTCGAGTGTGGACTTCCTAGCAAATAAAATAGTTGGTACGGATTATAATAAAATTAATGTAGAGCGTAAATTTAGAGACACGTTGTAGAGATAATCCAGTTTTAAGCCGATTTAAATTAGTCTAGAAGTCTAGAAAAATCTATAGGAAGTTTAAAATGAAACTCAAACCCAAGAAACATTTATTAAATTATATCTACTTACACATAATTAAAAACTGTTAATTAAAATATTTAATTTGTAGATTAATTATAATACAGCCTATGTCCTATCTCGTCTTAACCTGCAAAAGAAAAATAATAGAGTCAGTATTTTCACGCCTCCTTGGCCAATTGCTCGTGCCTTCGAAGCTTGAGTCATGGGTTCGATCCTCATGAAAACTAAATAAAAAATGTATGTTGGTGGACATTTCACACAGCGTCATCTAGCCCTAAAGTAAGCTAAGCGATGCTTGTATCATGGGAACTAGACAACTGATATAATACTTATATACTTTTTGTACATACATATAATATATATTAGACACAGAACAAACATCTATGTTCGGCATAAATAATTTTGCCCTGGGCGGGAATCAAACCCACAACCCAGAAGGCAGGGTTACTACCAACTGAGGAGCTGTTAGCTGACGTCTTAGTTGCGTATTTTTCAGTGTCCATGAGACTTGCGACACAGGGAATCCTTGGGCAGGGTTTAATCTAAACACACGTTATAACGAAACTGACGGCAAAATAATTATATACCACACTGCAATTAACTTTATCCTTAATTTGACAAACTATGACTATTTATTTCAATCATTTTTCTGGGTATCGAACCCGCGCCCTACTTTTGGACCTTTAACCGAAAGACGAGACAATGCAAGGTCTTAATTAAAAAAAAATACATAATTGAACTCACCTTGTTAACTTTGCTTTACTTGTAACCTTAATCACATCAAAAGTTACTTGTGATTTTTATATTACCTGTACTAACTTTTAAATTGTACAGCACTTTATTTTCGATAAGTTTTGAAACATTGATAAAGAACTATATAGAAGAAACAGAAAAATAGAGAATATTTCAAATTTAACAACGAACTGAGATGAATAAAAAACAAAAAAATTGACCCTTGTAGTTAAGAAACGTCCGCACAGCGCGAAGGTCGCGCCAGCACTGACTGAATCGTTAAGCGCATTCACTTGCGTACGCGCATTATTGGATTAAACCGTTTCACAGTCGTTACATGGTGTTTATTTATTGAGATGCAATTTTGAAATATTTATTTTCCTATTACTCTTGAGTTAACGCTACCTATCTCTGCTTAACAGGAGATTCTTGTGATCATGAAGCGTCCCTCTGATAGCGTTTGCACCCCCCGAGACTAAGTTAAAATACAAATAATTACGTTTCCTAACCATTTCTTTGAGAATTCAAGAATAAAGAAGTTATGTGAAAGAAAAGGAAGCCCTCCTTTAGGGGTTTTTCTCTTCTATTCTTCCCCATGGAGGGTCGGATAGGGTTTGAACAGGCGTCAAACATAGCGATAAGTACGCGTGACCTTATGTTTTGAATATTATTGACGTTTCCAAGCCATTTCTTTATGAACCACTATGGAAATTAAGATTTTGACTTTGGCGTGACTTTGACTATGTGTATCGTATTTTAATTTTAATTTACAAATCAGGCTCCTAGACATGGGCTACAGAAAGTTATAAAAGATTACTTGCGCAGACATGGCGGTGATTTCTTTAGGTTCAGACTTCTCGTTGCTTTTGAATTATTATGGAATAGATTTTTCTGGAATAAAGTGTCTAACTGACTTGGTGAAAAGTTACCCATTTAATGAAATAAATTAAGAAACTTTGGTATGAGATTAATAATATGTATTGCGGCTCTTATAAATCTATATTGTAAATCCCAATGCCCCAATACCTCCAGGGAGGAGCCTCATGATTTGCCCTCAGAAGGGTCGAAATAATATTAAATTTTGATTTCGAAGGATATACCACCTATTTGACAAAATTACTCAGCGATGAAGTTCAACATATCAAGAATTAAGAGTAATTTTCATTCTTCTTGTCAAAAATCTTATTAATATTCAGTCGTATCTATATATTCAGCTAGATTTCAAAGATTGCATTTTCTACGCAAACCCCCTGTATATTATATGGAATTGTTTCAAAAACGGTTTATTCAATAAGTAGTTATCCTTTTCATTTACCTTGATGCCCTATATTATATATAAATATATCTATGTCATAAGTTAATTGTTTTTTGGTATAAGTTCCGTGTATACTTCCATATGCATTTAGTAAAAATCTATTATAGAATAGAATATATATTATTTGACGCACACATTACATAAACTAAAATAAAAAAGACAATTTTATAATATGACAATACACGAAAATGATGAGAAGATGACATATATGCCTTAAATTGTCTTTTTTGTTACACATAGTAACAACTTTAATTAATTTAATTTAAATTTAACTTTAATTTTAATTTAACTCGCTAATCCAGGCGAGAAAATAGTATTCATGCCGGGGACAGCGCTGGTTTTCAGAGCCTATGAGGGTGACATCTCGGACTGAATCTTAAATTGAGCATAATTTTATTATATTATATTATATAATAATAATAACAATAGTGTAGATACATAACGTAAATCGATGGAAAAATTATTCAACTTTTCCAATCACCCGGTGTGACAGGGTCGCGTCACCGGTGGCCGGTGGCCGGTGGCGGGTTCCTCAGTAATTATCTATGATAGACACGTGATTAACATCTGAAGCCATAATCGTGTTAGTCTTTATCAGTAAACAAGTTACATTTGCTGTACGTATTCAATTAGTAAACAAATAATGTATTGTTTATAAATATTATTGTTTGTGTAGTTGTAAACAATGTTTTATTTATATCGGTAATTTTATCGTACAACATTATTAAGAAAGTACTTTGAAAATTTAGTAGAATTGTTCTGCTAGGAAAGTCTGCGAAATGAATATTTACCCCCATGCCAAAATTATGTAACCAACCCAGAAACTTCGTAGATGACTGATGATTTTATGTAGACAACTTCTTATTCATATCGTTTTACCAAGCGAACAAAGCCGCGAGCATAAAATAGTAGATCTTTTTTGTAAAATGGGCCTCATCTGTTTTAATAAATGAAATACATTTATAAATATATTAATTTTTAATATTACAACATGTGGGTCATGAATTTTCAAAAATCTTACAGTTACTTTTTCGTTTTCAGACTAATGGTGTACAAGAACAGGAAAGGCTACGCACCCCTGCCAACTGGCGACGATGTGAGACTTCTGCCTAAAAAACCTTACACTGAACTGAAGAGTTTCAACGGGTCCAGCCAAAGACTGCGGTGAATTATCACATCGTTATGACACTCGGGCCAAGCCAAAACCAACCTTATACATTAAACAATTAGGTTGACGTGAAGTGTCATTACTCGTAGTTCGGTAGATAGGAAATTTAATCTAGAAATCTAGGTTACTAGACTTCTGAAACCAACCCTAGAGGTCAAATTAATTAAAAATCGGGACAGCATTTGAAAAATGGCTCTGAGTTTTAAGATTCCTTTATTTTTTGGGACTATGTGAGTAGCCAATAATGAAGGTTACATCTTGAGGAAACCATAGCATAGAAAAATACCCATTTGGCTGAAGTTGATAATCTCCTGCCAAGTGGCTGACTGTGTGTTCTGGTATCTTTACTTGAAGGCCAGGTTTCGCGTAGCGCCAAGAATAGCCACAGGCTACATACTCGCTTAAAAATGACTTATAGTCAAACACAATGCTGTGAGAAAATAACGTTTCTCTATTCAATTTCTGTCAAACGTCTACAATTATCTAAAAAAATCCTTATTTCTTTTTCATATTCAGTACAGACAGAAGTTGAATTATTTTTTTTATGTTTGAGATGAACTGAGTATTGGCCCCTGTTGTAAGATTAGAGAAAATGAAAATAATAGCCTGTGGCCTTTGACAGTAACCGATTTGTATCGCAAAAATACTAGCTTTTTTTTAATTACCTTTCATACATTTTTTGAATTAATTGGTACATTTTGGAAATATACGTTAATAACTAGACTTTACTCACAATATTATTATGTTGAACCTATTTTTCTTGACCAAAGACATCACTTAATTAAACTATCTTATATACTTATAAAAAATCACGAAAGAGATAAGATTTGGGGCTTTCAAAAAATCCAAAAATAAGCTGATTTCGTTTTTTGTTGTGTAAAGTTTAAAAGGTCTCTGAACGTAAATAATTCTTTATAACTTATGAACATTTATTAATTTTTTATTTTTTTTATTAAATAATATAATTGGATCGGTCGGTTACTTTCGAATGGTAAGAAATGTATTTACAAAGTATTAATTATCATAACTAATTGGGTGTAACATTAAGCAATGGCTCAATAGCGGTAAGACCGCGTTTCTTAACTCAGCAACAGTCAATTTTATTTTATATAATATCGCGTAAAAAAACTTTATGCTGAGTTTATAAGCAGTTGCTTTTCGATATTGGATTAATTTCGATAAATGGCAGTGTAATCTAATAAATCAATTGTACAAAATATTAAAAAAGCTTAGTAGATACCCAGTTCTGTAAGACGTGCTGTGAATCTATTGAAGTTTGTATGTAATATATATGTATCATATAACATTCAGTATATTTTTGTGTATTGCTTGTGTATATAATTACTGTAATGTCTAAATAAAAAAGTATCATCCGAGTTTTAAAACTCCGCATAATCAATAACTAAACTGAGTATCACATATAGAAATTTTATTTATTGCGTATTTTTATTTTTATATTTTTTTCATTTACGCCATGTTTTTAAATGAATAAAAATGCTCAACCGTACCTCTGTGAAGCAATATTTCGTATACATTGAATGTCTGAACTAGTATTCTCAAATTAATGAAATCTCAGTGTTTTATATTAGGACAAATTTGCAAAATAGAGCAATTATCTGCAGACAGTTTTTAGCTAAATAATTTATTAATGATAATAAAATTGTAGATACAATTAAACATATGAATAGTCAATATAAGTGTGACAGAGTATTATTAGTACTAACTTCTGTGTATTCTTATATAGCTTTAAGTAGACAATTTTCTCTGATACTCTATGAAATAACCAATTTAATTTCTTGTATATAAATGTCACATATGAATTGAACAATTTCATATGCAAATTATATTTGATTAAAGTTTGATTTATTGCATTTAAATGGTAAAAAAAAACTTGATTTGAGAATACTACTGTTACATGGATTTAGTGACAATTACTTTTAGAATAAAAACGACTCCATTTTGTTTTCATTGTGAGTTAGCATCATTTTTTTTAAGAACAAAAAATATAACATTTTAAGTAAGAAAAAATATGTAACAAAGTATGGGAAATAGTAATCAATGTGTGTAAGCATAGTTTTGTGTTATTGTGTGAGATTATGCGAATAAAATCATTTTTTCGGTGTAAAAATGAGAATTTGTGTTTAACTCGATCTGCGATAGATTATGTTACGCTTTTGATAAAGCACTAGATATAGATGATACATATTTTTGAGAGCTGTAGATAGAATTGTCTAGACCACATTTAGACACTAGATTTTTCACGACGAGTGAAGCCACGATTAGGTTGTTATTAACCGATCTTTATAGTCTGTATTTATAAAAGTAATTTTTATTTTTATCTATATCGTTTTGAAACCCGTTATTAGAAAATCTAAAAAAAAAAAAATACCAACAAGCTATCCAGGACGCTTGTAGGTTGAAATTTAAATATTCTCGATGAATCGAGAAAAAATCTAGATTAAGTATATTAATCGACATGCTTTTCGCAAAAAAGGGGTTCAAATCGACAAAGAAGAAAACAGATGCAAGCATCTATTTGTACGACAAATAGCTATATGCATTTCATGCAATAATTTTCCCCGGAATGGAACCCGTTACCCTTGCATCTCAGACGGTTGGTCACTACGCGACATCGTCATATCTGATCTAATGTTGAACAGAAGGATATGATAAGCCTCCGGTGCTGGCCACCAAAGTAGGATAACTCATAAAATGGTTATTTCCAATCTCTTTATAGAAATGTAAATAATTTAGTTATAATCACTCATGACACAATAAATAATGTAGATAAACAATTATTCATTATTTGTTTTATATAATGGTATTATTAAAAATAATTACTTGATTTTAGATGGTATTTTGCAAACCGGACCCAACTCAGAGCATATATATTTATAGTTCGTTTTGGTAAAGCAAGTTTTAGAAGTTTGGTCGAGTTATTCCTGTTGTGTGAGGATACAGTATTTATTTGCTATAGTATCCTCCACTTAAATCATTTTATTTATTAATTATATTTTATTTATATTGGCACAAATAATGTATTTTAATGAAGTAAAAAACATAAATAACTTGTTTTACCTCCGAAAAGCTTTGTTGTGATATTGTTATCGCGTTTCTGTAGAACTTTGTTCCTAGGTTTTTATTAAATTAAATTTATCACGTTTTTCATGAGTTTGTGGGTTACTGCATTATACTTGTGGACGCCCGATACTTGACGTTGTGATGCCATTGTGTATTAGAATAGGTATTTTGACAAATAAATAAGATTAATAATTTTATCTCTGTAGTTTTAACTCTCGTCTTTCCAATTCTTTAAGAACCTCTATTAAGGAACTCGAAAATAAAGTAACAATCTCCTGTTTTTACAAGGTATTATTTAACTTTCAGTTTATATGTATTTTAACTGAATTTTGAATCTATACCCGAACAGGCTGAATTTTGGTATTAATAAATAAATAAGTAAATATTGGTGGACATTTCACACAGCGCCATCTTACCCCAAAATAAGCTAAGCATAGCTTGTACTATAGGAACCAGATAACTTTAGAAATACTTATATACTTTTTATGTTATTACATACATATTAACACTCAGTTACAGAACAAACATACAAATATACTCTCGTCACACAAATGTTTGTCCTGGGTGGGAATCGAACCCACGACCTGTAGTGCAGAAGCTTCAAGCTTCACCAAGTTTCAATCAACTATAAAACATTAAATCTCGGATACAATGGAGATATTTTCTCTAGATATTTTCTTCGTGCGCTGTCATTAATCTTAATAATCGTATTTAAAAACATTGTCAATGTCTGAAGTAGTAAATATTTTACTTCATTTATTGGCCTACAATTAAGTAGGTGTTCGTTTCAGCATTTATCATTGACCTTTTGAAAATTCGCATTAGCAGCAATATTGTAATATGTATTAATGGATTCAGCGTATATTTTCACTTTGTTAACTCGTACACAATTTAGTTCGTGTCAAATCCATAATGCATCTGTTTTTAATAATGATTTTCATACAATTCTCTGTTAATTGCAATACCAATTTGTCGGATGGTACAAACAAAATAAAAGCTATTTTAAATAACTACAAAATTAACAAATATTGTGGTAGATACCCAAGATGTGTTAAAACTGTGAAGTTAAATAGTTTCGTCGACAAAACTTTGAACTTTTTCGATAGAACTGAAAGGTATGGTGACTTTTTGAAATACAAAAATGTTAGTGAGTGCGATTTAGAAAATGGTGAAAGTTACAAGAAGGAGCATATTTTGAAAGGACTGTTGATACATGAAAATGTACCGGAGACACATTGGCATGAATATAAGGTACGTGTACGTTACGTGTTTAGGTGACGGGACGAGCTGACGATTTTACGATTGGTAGATAGTACTAACTAAAAACAATTCAGGATACCTACTTAGACTTTATTATATAGGAAAACTCATCTTTTCTCATCTCAACTTTAGACAGGCTTTAAATCTCATTTGTGTAGACGCTGCGCTATCACATCATCTTAAAGAACGAGACGGAGATGCATTTAAAAACCCTGCACAAGTAAGAATTTGTTTGATGGCACAGAATTTATTTTCAGGCGATCCACAACAAAGAATATTCATCTATTCACCACGAGATGGCAGCTCTTAGGAAATGGCGGAACAATCTCAAAGTGGTCGCGGAGCACAACAAACGATACTTGGCGGGAGATATTTCGTATTCATTGAATCTCAACCACTTTGCT
The DNA here is from genome assembly GCA_947359385.1 of Chesias legatella. Lineage (NCBI taxonomy): Eukaryota > Metazoa > Arthropoda > Insecta > Lepidoptera > Geometridae > Chesias > Chesias legatella. Next base: position 12,369,802 of record OX375764.1, on the reverse strand, counting down.
GATATGGTAACACATATACTTACTAATTGCACGGGTTATGTGGCAGAAAAACTGCATTAAATTATCAACAGATGGCGTTAAATAACATTATACATATTCATGAGAGAGTGAAGAATTTTTTTTCAATAAGTATTTCTGTATTCTGTGAGGAAACCGATATGTCCAAGAACAAAAATTCGAAGATATTTGTCAAATGCACGATAGGAGCCTCTTTGAGGCGCATTTAAAATCCTTTCACCACACTGGTTCGAGAGAACCAGTGACTCAAACTGGTCTATCTAACCAGATTCAACTCAATTTGATCAAATTTCTTATGGTCCAAAATGAAATAGGTACTCCGATGTTCTTATAATTTCGTCTAATGTAATGCTGATTCTGATTCTGCTTATTTGAGCTGATTTAGGACCTAATCTTTTGATTGATCGCATACCTATTCCATGAATTTCGTAGCATCTTTGACGGCCAATCAGTGCCAATTATTAGACAATCTACTCACAGATATAATTTATATAGATGATTAGATAGATTAGATTATCTCTTGTTAGGCAGATAAGTGGTTGTTACATCTGTTGGGCTGTATATATATCACCTGATGGTTTGTGACTGTGTAGCTGGTGGCGCCTCGCAATGGATTGGTGCATATTGTGTAATTAGTTGGGCTTTTTGAACATAAATTAATCTAAGTAAAAAAGTCCTCTCGTCTCCTTTTGCGTTCCAATTTGGCGATTCGTTCTCATTCTGTCCCTTGACTAGGTACAACATTATGGAAGATGTTAAAAAAAAACAATATTTGTAGTTTTGCTTTTAGTGTAGATACATTGAATTTCTTTTTCTATTCTTGACTGGCTTCGTAGCTCAGTTGGTTAGTAACTCTACCTTCTCAGCTGAGATCGTGGGTTCGATTCTCTCGCAGGACAAACACTAATGTGACGAGCAGTGACGTTTATTCGGAGTCTGGGTGTAAATATGTATTTGCAAAAAAATTATATATGTATTCTATCAGTCATCTGGTACCCATAGTACAAACTATGCCTAGTTTGGGGCTAGATGGCGCTGTGTGAAATTTTCACCAATATTAATTTATTTATTTATTCTCATTTATTACACTTTATCTTAAATTAATTGCTTGTTTATATTATTTTTCAATATATTTTCCAGAAGGTAGTTATAAATGGTAGTTCCAGAAAACGAAAAAGACTGATTTAAAGGTATCTTTCAAATGCAAAAGCCGTAGCTGAATTATTCATAGAGAAACAGTTCCTATCAAAAGCGTACCTTGCCAAAAAGGAACTGAGTTCATATTATCATATATTCAGTTACCATCATCATTCAGTTATCATCATTATATTCAGTTGATATATAAAAATATCTTCAATTCATATATCCTACCTCAAAAAGGCTGATATTCCCATAGTTGCTGCAAATAAATCCTTATTTTCAGAGCGTAACAGAATATTTCAAGAGAATACTCAAACTGATACCCACATTACCACTGTTCGATCCAGCAGAAGACCACCACAAGACCGCATACCGTAGGAGCTTGAAGCATGACATACCCGCAAAGGTAATTAAGTTCGAAGTAAGTTAAATGGCACTGCACCAACATCTCATATCCTTATCCGACTAATATTATAAACGTGAAAGTTTGTATGGATGTATTTTACTCTTTCACGCTCAACCGGCTAAATGGATTTGGATGAAATTTGGTACCAAGATAGCTTATGCCCTGGATTAACATATAGGCTACTTTGATTCTGGAAAAATGCAGTGTTCCCGTGGGATTACTTATTCACCGTGCAGCTAGTAATACATAAATTATGCTATATACAGGTGTCCGGTAATGAATGGATAACCTTGAAATGGGTCTTAGTAGAACTATTGGGCATTCGGAAAAAAAATCAAATAAAAAAAACAAGTAGTATAAAAAATAATAATATCAAAACATCGATATTATTTAAAAAATACATATCTTTGATACTACTTGGTTTTTTTTATATGATATTTTTTTCCGAATGCCCAATAGTTCTACTAAGACCCATTTCAAGGTTATCCATTCATTACCGGACACCCTGTATATTCCGCTTGTATATTTACAGTGCAATTGTACCTTTATAGAAAGTTTTTTTTACAATGATGATAATCCCCAGGTGGATTGGCGTAACCGCGGGTTCAAGCCGCGCCGTGAGGAGCAGTACAAGTGTGGGGCATGTTACGCTTTCGCAGTGACACACGCGTTGCAAGCGCAGATGTATAAGAAACACAGAAAATGGGGAGAACTCAGGTAAGTTTAAGAATAAAGGCCTGAGAACAGGACTGGAGGACATCTGACTCAAGACTGACCTCACAGTTGGTAGGAACCTTGCCTTCTGCGCTGTCGGTCGTGGGTTCGATTCCCACCAGGACAAACATTTGTGTGACGAATTCAGATGTTTGTTCTGTGTCTGGGTGTTAACATGAATGTATTTACAAAAAAACTATTTATGTATTATATCAGTTGTCTGGTTCCCATGATACAAGCTATGCTTAGCTTACTTTGCGGCTAGATGGCCCTGTGCTGTCCACCAATATTATTATTTATTATAATATTTGTATATCAGCCCTCAACAGATAGTGGACTGCAGCCACAGCGACGGGAACATGGGTTGCGACGGCGGATCTATCCGCGCCGCCCTCCGCTACGCCGCCAGGGCCGGACTCATCACTGAAACATATTACCCCTATGTTGGAAGGGTAAATATAATAAATATTGGGGACAGTTCACACAACGCCATCTAGCCCCAAAGTAAGCTAAACATAGTTTGTTTCATGGGAACCAGACAACTTATATACATACTTATATATTTTTTGTACGTGTAATACATATCAACACCCAGACACAGAACAAACATCTATGTTCCCACCCAGGACAAACATTTGTGTGACGAATAAACATGTTTATTCTATGGCTGGGTATTAATATTTATTATATGTACTATGCTTGCCTACTTTGGGGCTAGATGGCGCTGTGTGAAATGTCCACCAATATTATTATATTATTATCATACATTAAATTTTACGAGAATATCTAACAGGTATGATGCTATTATTATAATAGACATTAAAACGGAGTATATTCTGCCTATCATTTAAATTTATAACGTAAATGCGATTTCCACGTTTATTGCTTGGCGAATGGCAGACATTGACGTTTCTGAAATATCCCGAAGCGTCCCCAGTACCTGAAATAGAAACTAGAAAGCTCTTTAAGCCAGTCTGAGTTGTTTAATTTACCGATATACCATCGTAGTAAATAATATATATAAAATGTAAATAATAATATTTTTTTAAATCGTCGAACAGACAATTTCCTTCTTCTATTTGCTAAACGTATCAGAGGGAACGCAGCATTTTTTATAAATAATCCGTTATTTAAAGCGCATGTTACCGCCTCGTAGTGCCAATTTACCTTTAGGTATTTATATATGTCGAATGTAATGATTTTTTGATTATAGGACAAAGACCAAATATACCTGATGAATGAATTATTTGCGATAGAAAGTCCTGCAATACTAGAAGTTTTGTGTCCTCCGCTAACAAATTCCTCGACATATTATTTTGATGATGAGTAGACCACGGCGCGAGCACCATTGTCAAATCGTCAGTTTCAGGGAAAGAGACACTTTGATGTGCAATTTAAAACTTTCATCATACTGTCAAAGTCAAAAACTTTATTTCCATTGAATTCATAAAGAAATGGCTTGGAAACGTCAATAATATTCAAAACATAAGTGCTTATCGCTAAGTTTGACGCCTGTTCAAACCCTATCCGACCCTCCATGGTGAAGAACAGCAGGAAACCCCTAATGGAGGGCTTCCTATTTTTCGAGAGCACGATCCTTGTAACAATCTGAGTACTTAGATCTGTTACATTTATGACTACACACAATACTGAAATAACTGGTTCAAGAAAGCCAGTGACTAGAAAGTGGACTCCTTGACCAGCTTCTTCCATTTGGCACAGAAAGGTCATTGCAAATACAGCAGAAGTCTGGTGTCTGCCAACCCTCGTCGCTGGGCGATGCTGCCGGCTGGTGACGAGCAGGCGATGGAGCGAGCAGTAGCCACAATCGGACCTCTAGCTGTCGGCGTGAATGCTGCTCCTTTCACCTTCCAACTTTATCGGTGAGTTTTAATTAGAATTTTTAAAACTGATACAATTCAAAGTTGAGAATTTGTAGAAGTAGAGAAGTAGTAGAGTGGCTTCAACTTTATCTGTCGTGTGCTTCGGAAAAAGTACTGCTGTAATATCAACTTCTATCTCCAAGATATAGCATACAACTTCAGTTATCCTGTTCAAGTTGGCTCTTGTTACTGGAAGTGGGCGCAAATGTACCTAATTAGAATAGAAGAATAGAATAGTTTTTTTTAATTAGTAGATAGAAGAGAGTTGTGTGAGGAGGGGGCTCGTTAGAGCCAGGCATGGTGCCGCAACATCAAGAAATCATACTTCACGGCGGTGTTGAGAGCGGCCCAGTCTATCCGAATATCACTAGTTCTAATCGACGAGCACTCATAATTATTTCAATTGAAAAATTCCGGTGAAGGAAAATATTGTGAGGAAACTGACATGCTACTTAACCAAAAACTTTGGGTAAATGTGTCAAGTGCACGAAAGGAGCCTCTTTGAGGCGCACTTCAATACCTTCTCTACAATAGTTTTAAACGAGCTAGTGACTCGGATTAATTTACATTATTTTTCTTCTTATATCTGAAACATTCTTAAGTTAGAATAATTTTGTGTCATTTGGTACTTTACATTTTTTTTTATGTGATACAGTTACGGAACGAGCCGACGGCCCAACTGGTGTTAAGTGGTAACCTCTGCCCATAACAACCGATGCGACTTGGGTCCTCCCTTACTAGGTACGACAAAACCCAAGTCGCATCGTATGCGCCCGTAACCCTGAGACGTGTTGGTGGAATGTCTCTTGTGCCTGTAATTTCACCGGCAACCACACCTTTCAAACCGGAACACAGTAACGCGAACGCGTTACTGCTTCGCAGCAGAAATGGGCATGGTGGCAGTACTTCCCCGGACGTACTTGGCGAGAGTTCTACTGCTCTTAAACATTGTTCTATGTTCTCAATTTGTACCTAACTGATTTTATTGTATGTCCGAGAGGACAGACTGTTGATACTTTATATTAAAATATGATCTTTTATACATAGTTTAGCAATAAATATTTCTTATTCTTAATACTGGAATTTATAATAATTATTGTACATTTGTATCATGTTTGTAGAAGCGGTATTTACGACGATCCCTTCTGCGTACCGTGGCAGCTGAATCACGCCATGCTTCTAGTGGGGTACACCCCCCAGTACTGGATACTGCTCAACTGGTGGGGGAAGAATTGGGGGGAAAACGGATATATGAGGTGAGGACATTGAAACGGAAAGTTACGGAACGAGCCGACGGCCCACCTGGTGTGAAGTGGTAACCTCTGCTCTGATATTACATACAGAAGTCACCCATGAGTTATGATGTGGTTACCATATTAGCAGATTATCCATTTTTAGGAAGATTTTTATTATTTGTGTCATTTTCAGGATTCGCCGAGGTTTTAACCGGTGTGGCGTTGCAAACATGGCTGCCTATGTCGAATTGTAGATACGAATGCAAACTTCATGCGAAGGGCTACGAATAATTCTGAAGAAAGAATTTAAATAATGTTACACATATATTACAAAAACATATTAAAAGTACCTATGTAATAGAGAATTATCTGAAACACTCATATTTAAGCATGATAATGCATACAAATGTTCATTTATATCTCGAATAAGAGACACATATTTTAAATAATCCTAAGTACATTGTTAACTTTATTGTAACAGCGTGGGTTCTCCACGTCATTAATAAATTATTTAATTAATTAACAAATGGTATTTATTATAACATATGGTCCAAAATGGTTTACGTAATGAGCTATGCTCGCTATGCATGCTCAGGTGAATTCGAATGACTTGTATTGAATAGTAGTAGTATTTATTGTACACACTTTTGATTACAGAAGATACTAATCTCCCTTACTCATTTATGTGATTTTGATACGCTTGATTTTTATAATAATATATTATAATCATATTGGTGTACATTTCACACAGCGCCATCTAGCCCCAAAGTAAGTTAAGCATAGCTTGTATCACGGGAACCAGACAACTGATATAACACTTATATACTTTTTTGTAAATGCATACATATAATACATATCAACATCCAGACACAGAACAAACATCTATGTTCGTCAAATAAATGTTTTTTTTTTTTTTTTTTTTTTTTTATGTTATTTAGTTACGGAACGAGCCGACGATCCACCTGGTGGTAAGTTGTATCCTCGGCCCATAACAACCGATGCGACTTGGGTCCTCCCCTACTAGGTACGACAATACCCAAGTCGCATCGTATGCGCCCGTAACTATGAGACATGTAGGTGGAATGCCTCATGTGCCTGTAATTTCACCGGCAACCACACCTGTTTGTCGTGGGTGGGAGTTGAACCCACTTCCTACAGCGCAGAAGGCAGGGTTACTACCAACTGAGCTATGAGGCGAGTCAAATTTGTATGGTAGCAGCAAAATAAAGACTACAAGACCTCTGCGTCAACTACAAAACATTACTACAAGGCCTGTAACGTAGTTACCTACTATGTTTAAGGTCTTGTAGTTTTCTACAAGTGGTTTTGAAATGTTTGGCAGATTAGCTTACTAAGATTAAATAATGCATCATTAGTTCAAATCCAATTTAACTAAAGTTGTAGAATCCATCTAAATGCACATAAAAATTATAAACGTGTGTTTATTGATGATTGGAAAAATTACACTTCTGAACTACCTAATTGTATATCCAAAACGACATAATAGATATTATACACATATGCTATTAAGGACCAGCTTTAAGATTTTAAACAACGATAAACGATAAAAATTACACACTCGTACCCCTGCTCTGAAATACCCTATGTCGCAGGTGGCATTTACGAACATTACACAACACAGCATCCGAGAAGAAACTTAATGCTCAAAACAATATCAACGAAGGGACCGAATATGTCGGCCCTTAACGACAAAGTAACGAGTAACACTTTGCTACAAGTCCTTCACATACAATATAGTGTATTGTGATTTGAAATAATTATATATATGTGTTTAAGCTATACATATATGTGTGTACATAGCTGTTATGTATGATTATTTGGCTTGTTATATGTCACGTTACTGACGCACGAAAATGTTCGCGTAACTAAATATTTGGCTCGAACAAACGGTACATAGTTATACGAGATGAAAATCCTTTGATTTTTTTGACAATGAACCTGCTGTTATCATTCAGAAAATATGTATTACACAGCCTAATCCAATATTAATTTTACGGTTCCAACAAAATTTAAGCTAGAAATTCTAATTCTTTGATATCCTTTGAATCGTGTTGAATGGGACCGCCGTTTTCATTTACAAAATATGTAATTCAATATTTATTTTACAGTTTCAACAAACGTCGACTGAAATTTTTAATTTATTTGACGATAAATTTTAAATGTTATATCCAATTGTTTTCTGTTAAAATGACGAAGCGTGTGCAAACTGTGTGCTCACTGAATGTTATAAATACAAGGCAAAAATCGTTATTGGGTATATTTGCTGTATCGTATAAGTAGGTGTATTCCTACTTAGTTTGAAGTCGGAGCGTGAAAGCATCACGTATGGTAGGTAAAGTTTTTTCAACCAGTTTTTTCAGATTCAGGTCATCTCGTACTTTGGTGGTACTTGAGTAGTATTGCTGTTGTCTATGGGCGGCGGTTACCACTTAACATCAGGTGGGCCATCAGCTCGGTCCGCCACCCGAATTAGTTTTCATATTATTATTATTTTTATTTATTTATTCATACAAGTTTTTCCATCCATACATGTTAACATTAAAATTAAATTAAAACCACAAATAACGAAACAAAATACATTTTTTCATTCATTTCATTTCATATAAGAGCAGTAGAACTCTCGCCAGGTTCGTCCGGGGAAGTACTGCCACCATGCCCTTTTCTGCCGCCAAGCAGTAACGCATTCGCGTTACTGTGTTCCGGTTTGAAAGGTGTGGTTGCCGGTGAAATTACAGGCACATGAGACATTCCACCTTCACGTCTCACATTTACGGGCGCATACGATGCGACTTGGGTCTTGTCATACCTAGTATGGGAGGACCCAAGTCGCATCGGCTGTTATGGGCCGAGGTTACCACTTAACACCAGGTGGGCCGTCGGCTCGTTCCGTAAATGTAATAACATAAAAAAAAAAAAAAACATACTTAATCAAACCTATTATACTAATTATTATATAATTGTGTATATAAATTAGTTTTGTATGTTCAAGATGTACGCCCTGTTATTCCTTATCGGTTTGACGCTAACATCCGGCGCGCCGTCAGTAGAGCTGGAGGATGATGGATACGAGAGTCGTCACATAATGCTGACGCCAGCGTGCCTGCTGGAGCTGTACCGCGCCGGGGAGTCGAACCTGCTGGTCCCCTACCAGTACGGGTGGGATAAGGACGCCATCTTCCGGGAGCTCATGAAGAGAGTAGACTTCGACAAATGCAGCGATGTGCAGATCTCCGTCAAAATTAGTAAGTTTTATTAATAACTAGTAGTAGCCTAAGTTACTCCTTGTTACATCAGCTATCTGCCAGTGAAAGTCCCGTCAAAATAGGTCCAGCCGTTTCAGAGATTAGCCGGAACAAACAGACAGACAGATAGACAGACAGACAAATAAAAGTTTAAAAAATGTTGTTTTGGTATATGTATCGTGTATACATCCATATGCACTTAGTAAAAAGCGGTTATTTTAATATTACAAACAGACACTCCTATTTTATTTATCTGTATATAGATTTAATTTATAGTTTAATAATAGTAGTTTTATTTAATAATAGTAGTATTATAGTTTAATTTTACTTTTGGGAAATTTAAAAGTGAAGTTTTTTTATGTTATTCGGGTGGTAATGTTTTATTTAAAAAAAAATTCGTTCTGAAATTACGGAACTAGTAGATGGCACACCTGATGTTAAGTGGTAACCACTGACCATAACAAGTAAAAGGACTTGTGTCCTACCTAGGTACGACCCAAGTCGTATAGTACGCGACTTAAGTGTTCGAGAAATTTTGTAAGATTAAGGTTTCGAATCCCCGGCCTAATCTGACCATAATCTTGAAGTTTGGTTCTTGGATGTTTGTGGTTTCTTTGTCCACCTGAAACAGGAAATCCTAATTCATTCTGAAGATGACTTCGCTTAGGGAAGGAAGAAGTTAATTTGTTTTTTTTTTGTTTCAGTTATCGATTAAAAACAGCGCATAACAAATAAAATATTCAAAGCCCACAAAACTTTTATTTGTTTCTACGTATATTTGCGCCTTTTACCACTTTTTGCGTGTATCAGCCCACATCAGTCCAATGCTGGGCATGAGCCTCTCCCAGAGAGGCCTTCGGCTCTTTGTATTCCCTTTCTTCCAGCCAACTTCATGACATTCTCGTATATTATGGTAACACCTGGCCAGGAACGCCGTGCACTATAATTATTTACTGCAGATAGCGTGAAAGCGTGGCGGTCTAGTGGTACTGACCCCGAGTTTCAACCCGGAGGTCGCCTGTTTTAGTTTACAGAAACTGTGTTACAGGAAGCAGTATCTTCCCAAATATAGCAGCATACATAATCACTCTTACGTTGCCGACAATAAGAAAAATACTTAAAATAGTTGAGAAAAACATACAAATACTTATAGTTAATTTTTAATACATAGTTTTAGACAGTTCAAGCTATGCTTAGTTTGGGCTAGGTGGCGATGGTATGAAATGTCCATTCTTTTATTTATATATGTAGATTTGAGTTTGTAGAAGATAGGGTAAGCTCAAAGAAACAAAATTCATTATCTCCATCACAAATGATGAACGAGCGTTGGGAAACTGAGGAAATATATAGTTTTTGCACCCGACATGGGTTACTCGGGCAAGTACTGTCGGTTAGACTCGTGACAGCGAGACGTCCGAATGACGGAGGTGAAAACAGGTAGGATGGATTACTTCGTTTCGTATTCTTTTGTGGAATAAACAGAGTTATGGAAGATTTTTTGTTACGAATATGTGATGGTTAGAGCATCACAGTTTGCGAATTACTGGTTAGCAGTAGAAGACCTAGACGCATTCAGCAGACGCAGAGTTATACCGGCGCTAGCTACATGAAATTTGACGTAGTGAAAGTCCACAGAACTCAACCCCAAGGATTTGTCAATATTCAAAATTGAGTAATGCAAAAACGTGCGAATCACAGGAATCGATAAATCCTGTCAGCGATAAATTACTTTTGCGACAATGATCATTAATTACAATTAATATAATAATAATTAATATTGTTGGACATTTCACACAGCGCCATCTAGCCCCAAAGTAAGTTAAGCATAGCTTGTGTCGTGTTAACGAGACAACTAATATAATACTTATATTTTTTTGTAAATAAATACAAACATATAACACATAGCAACACCATATATTCGTCACGCAAATGTTTGTCTTGGGTGGGAATCGAACCCACGACCTATAGCCCAGAAGGCGGGGTGTGCGTAAGCCCAGTCCAGTATTAACGATGTGATTGACATATTAGAGCAAATGAACTGCCATCAGCTCAATAACTGAGCGTGGTGGTCTAGCGGTATTAACCCCCGAGTTTCAATCCGGAGGTCGCCGGTTCAAATCCCGACGTGCACCTATGAGTTTTTCGATTGAAAGATTTATGTGCGCAATACCACGTTCTCAAAACGGTGAAGGAAAACATCGTGAGGAAACCGACATGTCCTAGAACTAAAAATTCGAAGACATGTGTCGCGTGCACGAAAGGAGCCTGTTTGAGGCGCATACAATCCTTTCACCACACTGGTTCGACAGAACCGGTGACTCGAAGAAGAAGAAGCTCAATAACTTGTATCTCAATGATCCAATCTTAAAACAATTTGCCACAAACAGGTCGTCATTACGCGAATGTAATTGTTTTTATCATTTTCATCGTGAGATGTCATCTCACCGCGCCGCGCCGCTGAGACGTCCTGATAAATTACCCGCGACAGACCGAAAAAATAACATTTGTTATCCGTCCTCTCATCTCCTATAGCCGACCTGGTTTTTACCTGATCCCGAGTATAGGTACTCGGGTAAAAACATTTTAATGTTACGTTTAAATAGAATAGAATAATTTCTTTTTGAGACGCACAATTACTGATTAAATCCTTTTCATCCAAAGGTTGTCTGAAAGGGATCGCTTCTTAGCGATAAGACCGCCCAATGTACGTGTATCTTAACTAGTTTTAACGTTTGTACTGTAATGGTGTACAATAAAGAATTTTTATTCATACAATATAGACAGTATAGACAGTATCAAAAAAAATTGCATTTGTTCATGGCGTGGTCAAATAGGTCCCTGTCTCAGCAAGATGCCGCTCCCTAACATTATAGATATACCCAACATGCCGGTAGCGGCGCTGGTTTTCAGACGGAGCCTATAATGCATAAATTGTTGTTATTTTCTCCTGTACCGTAGCGGAACTTTGAAATCGGTGCATTTGTGTGATATCATGGTGTTTTTTATTGCATTAGTCTTCGGTATCTCTTAAACTTCCCCTTTTTTATTTCCATCCGACATCAAGAATAATTTTAATAGTTTCCATTATCCTTGATTAGTAACCATGGAGGTACGATGTACTAACGCAATATTAGGAAACCGTCCAGGGTTCGATCTCCGACAGGCGCAAATTTTGTGTGATGAGATCTCACGGATCTTGGATCAATTTCGCAAGCAACTAGTAGTTCGTATTAAAATATTGATTGAATTTTTCACGCTTAATTTTATATTTTATTTTATACTATTCTATTGATTAAAATAATGGAACGAAAAAAGAACCATACTTTCTGCAACTTTATATATTTTTAGTATAAGTGCTGAAACTTCATGTGATAGATAGAGTACGTAGTTGCGAATCTGGTTTTCTGCTAATGTAGATGTTTATTTTATGTAGGTAGGTTTATTTTTTCAATGCTGGAATATAACCGTGAAATGCTTTTTTGCTGGGAGTGTGAAACCCAGAGTCAAATCAATCCAGAAACTTTAAAAATAAAGAGTGAAGATTGAAATATTCAAAATCCTAGTGTCCTTTAGAAATACCACAACCACAAATGCATAAAAATTTCATGAGACTGGGAGGCTGTGTCGATCTCCGGTGCATTTCCGGTTTCCGGCTTCAATTATTCCAACATCACTTCCGGTTACCGCTTATTGACTAAACAGATTGGTCTGAGCTTCGAAAAGTTTAATGTGACGTTGAAATGGCTAATTAAATATTGGCAAGCTGAAAATATAACTGCAACTACTCGTATATCTAATATATAAAATTCTCTTGTCACAGTGTTTGTAACAAAACTCCTCCGAAACGGCTTGACCGATTTGTTATGATATTTTTTGTGTATATTCGTTAGGTCTGAGAATAGCACATAACTATTTTTCATATCCCTAAGTGAAAGGGTGGTCCACCCCAATTTTATTTTTTATTTTTGTACATAATTTTTCATTTTTTTTATGATTTAACATTAAAAAATACATACAACCCTGAATGATCACCCTTCTACCACCAACCCTTATTTTTTTATTGCGATATTAGCTGGATGACTTTAATAATTTTCAACCCTCGATGGTCGATTACTGATAAAATGTTTCTTTTATCGTTTTTAATTACACATTTACCTTAACGTTGCATTGCAACGCATGCCGGGTACAGCTAGTACCTATATAAGTTTGAAAAATGTTCAAACCCTTATTTTTATTTTTGTAATATTTTTGAATACTATTTTTCTTTAATAAAATGGCAACACTAGTCGTGACCCAATCAGGCAAACCATTCCTTTGCGCTGCCTGAAACGTTAAACGAAAATGGGCTGAAAACAAACAAAATGTTATCAAAATTAATATCTAAGTCGTTATATAGTCGTTGCCCCGAATAGTCGCAAAGAATTTCAGTTTTTAAGTTTACAACCAAACCACGGCGCGTTACTTAAAACTTAAGTTATGAAATATGTCTCTAACTTATTTTAATGGACTATTCCTCACTTTTACGACTGGAAAGCTTAATTTCCAAGTTATTGCCATCTTCAAACACTGACATAGTTATTAAGAAATCTTCGTGTAATGGCTTGTGCTACCTTATCGTATTTTTGCGACCTAAAACTTTGTTACATTTGCAAAAGGCATTCTGAAGGCAACGATTATATTTTAGATGATACCTCCGCTTAAGTTCTACCTAATGAGTTTCTCAAATGCAGTCCCGTACATCGCCTTCCTCAATTCGAAGGTCTCTGGTTCTAATCCTGGTGCAACACCACATTCCCATACAAAACTCGTAGGAAGCCGCAACCACAAATTTAAAGACATATCAGGGAAACGAAAGGAGCACCTTTGAGACGCAATTTAATCCTTACACCACACTTACTTCACCATTAGTATAGCAGTAGCATTACACGAAAATAAATAATAATAAATAAATCTTTCTTTCTTTCTTATCTTTCTCATAGCTCAGTTGGTAGTAACGCTGGTTTGGTTGGAGATATTTACTGATACTATTATATATTATATTTTCTGATATGTACTAGTTATGGAAGATTATATGACAATGTACTAGAAACAATAACGTTAAATATAAAGTGAAAAGTATTATTATACGTAATACTTTTATATACTTTAACAATACTTTACCCTGAGTGTAGTGTAGATAATTGAAAATGCACTGCGGAATAAGGCAGAAATATAATTCTTGTGTCTGTTTCCAGTCAAATTAATAAATTATCACTTATCCCAGCCAGCTTGACGGCTGATTTAATTAATGAGTAAAGCAATTTCACTCAATTAATTCTATTCTAGTAAATTAATTGATTTATGGTAAAATGTGAGAGAACTTTTGGTATTTCATCTGTCCTGAATGCAGGTGCATATTGAAGTTCTTAATATATTCACCCAACATGCATTTATGGCTTTCAAAACACGCGCTGATGAAAATTACCAAGAGGTCTGTGGTTCCAGGTTTATCTAATGGAAATATTGAGGTTAAGTTTTGGCATACGAATAGAACTTGCTGTAAATATCAATTGTAGATCAATATAATTAGACCAAATTATTTAAAGTCAAGTCATTATCAGGCTATCTATTGATGTGAAACATCTATAGCCGCACGTAAAACCGATTTCTGGAGTGCGTTGTATATTACTTTTACTAAATAATGTCGATGTTTCACATCTGCCAGGCGTCCCGTGACGGCTCACATTTTTTTTTATAGCTAAGTTGAACTGTACATATTGTAACTGTACATTGTCTATTGAGTCGTACAGAAAAATTAATACAGCGGGTCCAAAATGCGTGCGCACGTTTCTGCTTTCATGTACCACCTCGTTCACATGTAACTCCAATCCTTAATGCATCAAACTTGTTAAAAATGAAAGCACGTAGGGATCTCCATCTGGCAACTCTATTGTTTGGTGTTTTAAAATATAAATCCCCATCTTACCTATACAAAAAGTTGCAATGGGCGAAGGAGAACTCTCGTTACACTAGCAGGTCATGTACGAATGTGTTGTCCACACAAAAGCATAGAACTGTGGCGTTTCGTGGTTCTTTCCGTTTTGCTTCGACTCGTTGTTGGAATGACATACCCCCTCCACTCCGTGCGCTAAAATCTTTAAATAGCTTCAGTAACCAACTAAAAAATAAGCTTTTAGAGATTCAAAGATCCTCTTAGAAGCTTCTACAACAGTGCCGAAAGAGATATTAGCATAAACATAATAAGGAATACTGAATCCAGTTCGTATGTTATAAATGTCCACCAATATTATTATTATTTTTATTATATACATATGCATTATTATTTTTACATAGACGTTGTTATTGTTTATATATTTTGTTCAGTGTAAAGTTTCCGTCCGAGATGTCACCCTCGTCACAGGCCCTGTCTGAAAACCAGCGCTGTCCCCGGTGTGAATGCTATGTTCATGCCTGGGATCAGCTCCAAGCTGAGACAGGTCCCTATTTGACCACGCAGTGTAACAAGAGGGCAATATTTTAGGTTAGAACATTTATTCATCGAATGTTGTATTGTGTAATTGTCTTCTTATCTTTCTTTTTTGTTTTTGTTAATGTTGTATGTAAACTGTGTGTGTTAAATAAAAATTTTTCTATTCTATTCTATTCTATTCTACATACACGCTTTTGCCAACAAACGGGTAGTCAGAGCAGCAACGAGAAGTTGTGTGTGCATCTCTCCCAGTTTTCATACGAATTACTTTGCTAACACTTGTTTTCAGGGTAGTACTACTAATGCTCGTGTCTCGGCTCTGTGGTGAAAGGATTAAAGTGCGCCTATATGAGGCTCCTTTCGTGCATTTCTCTACTTTTACTCTTCTGGGTAATTAATTCCCAATCTGACAGAACAAATCTCATACCATAGAAATTATCAACAACTAGCGATCCGCCCTGACTTCTCACGGGTGCAAATAATTTACAAATTGTGTACACAAATCATCATCGTTTATAGTTCTTTCTATTAGTGAAAACCGTGTCAAAATCCGTTGCGTGGTTAAGAAGAAATAAGCGGCGAAACAGACACGCAGATAGCGACTTAGTTTTATATATTAACAGATTCCGGGAGATAGATTAGATGTAAGTACCGAAGCTAAATTTTGCGTGAAAACATGAAACCGTCATAAAATATAACTGCGATACAGTACAGTACAAACTCCTAAAACAACGCATCGCACAAAGTTAGAAACATCTTTTTTCGACAGGATAAACAATTTTCCCAGTTGTTCGACTACCTTTGACACATTTTCCCGAAATACTTTTCTATACACGATTTTATTAAACGGTACTGCAATGAAACCGCACGGTTATTGTGAGTTTGAAATTTTGCTTGGGGGTTCCGTAATATTGTTTTATTCGTATCTGTGGGGTTATATTTTTAACACGGCAGATTTATGCGTAGTTGGTTTTAAGACGTACGTTGGAGTAGTATTAAAATCGTTGTATTGCCGTGTTAAAAAATGGAAATCACATACACGTGATCTCTGAAATATTTAGCGGCAAAAATAATAAGCTAGTGTTAATAAATGTGCGCTGCAATTAATTACTTTTTTTTGCAATTTTTTTATACAACTCATAGTAAGCAAATTAAGGATATATCTACTACGTGTGATTTATATCAACTCCAATATTTCCTCCAAAGGAAATGTACGAAATACTTTGTTATATCAAAATACATATAATACATATTAAAAAGAAATAATAATGGTATGTTAATTTGTGTTTATGGTAATTTAGTTGGATTTGTCCTGGCTGCCGGATTCTAAGTAATGAATTACTGGAAGAAAGTGTTAGCCGAGTTACTCGCCAGAAAACAATGAAGGCGATTAACTCACGTTCTCACGACAGTGTAGGCCTTAAGGTGAAATGTAGCACATTTAGACTCTCCTTACCCCTTCGGGATAAAGGCGTGAATCTATGTGTTAGCATAATTTTATTATTTTGGCTATTCACACTCATATAAAAACGTCCGAGACGAACTGAACCCGACACTAACAAAAAAAACATAAATAAAAAATCACTCTAAAAAAGATATTCAACGTATTCTACCTCGAACGGAAATAGTAATTTTACAATAAAAAACAAATAAATTTTACAACATAATAGAATCAGGAAAAGATTAAAAAAAAACATACAAATCTGTGTCTCATTTCTATGAAGGGATTTCATAGATTAGGATTCTTCCTAAGCTTTTACACGTAGAGGTAGACTTAGAGTAGTTTTCATGATACGGAACCCCAGAGCCGCGCGTCAGCTGTGTCTACATTTTTCAATACTCTTGTTCGTTTTGCGTTTCATTCGTATGTATGAAAACGGTGGCCGTTCAAATATTCGATCGCCACATATTACGCAATCCGTGTGTATCTACGAGTATATCTGGTACCGTATAGTGGGAACTGTTGGAATTTTTCTTCCCTTATGTTTTCCTGTTGTTCCTATTTATTTTTATGTGAGTAAGTTAAGGGATGAGGTTGATGGTTCAACTGATGTAATGCGGAATGGAAATACAGCTTTCGTAAATATGAGACTATTCTATCCTATTCGAGTCGCTGGGTCTCTCGAACCAGTGTGGTGAAAGCATTTTAAGTGCGCCTTATTTGCATGTCGGCCGCCATATTGGATCGGCTGTCTTTAATTTTTCAAACTATTATATCGTCCATATATGGAAAATGTCCAAACACCGTTCGCCAATCTTCTATAGGAAAGGAGTTGTAAGCCATTTTTGTATGGGGCCCATCTGTTTTCTTTCCACCTTCATGTCTCATAGTTATATCTCATACCACATTCTCAAAATGGTGGAGGAAAACATTGTGAGGAAACCGACATGTCCTAAAATTCGATAACATGTCTCAAGTGCAGGAAAGGAGCCTCTTTGAGGCGCCCTTAAAATCCTTTCACCACAGTTCGAGAGAACCAGTGACTCGAATAGAAGATTCTACCCTCAGTAACAATAGGTTAACTGACATCCAGAGATCAAAGACGTAGTTAGTTACGATTTCCAAATACTTTCAATAACCCCGACTGAGTAAACAGACGCGGAAACAGTGGGATGCGAGAGACTAGAGAACAGATAAACTGCATTTGCGCCGACCGACGCTCCTGACAGCAATTACGTTACCTACCCGCCTGGCGTAAGATGAAAGAAACCGGTTTTACTTTGCAAATGAGTTACGAAATTAGCATATGACCCCAGGACCCCAGGACCCCAAGACCTGGGGTCATATAAAGTATCAGTAGAAATGCAAATTATAAAGTTATATTATAACATTTTATAAGAAAAATACCTATTATACAAATAAATATTATAGTAAACATCTATAATGGTATCAAATCATATGACTATGATACTCTGTTATATTAATTGCAGGAGTGGTGATGGTAAATGAAGTGTAGTTAAGACTTACCATTATAATAACTAATTATTAGTACGTAAAAATTGCGAAAAATATAATTACTAGACTCGTTTCCACGAAGTTAGTCCCGTGGTGAATCTAGGAACTAATTTAAAACAATGGAATAATGTGCTTTCACGAGGACACTAGCGCCACAGCCAAGGGACTTATCTCGTGGAATGGTCTCTGCTAAAAATATTTGTTTTTACGGCGTTTTTACGTTATGGCTTTGCAGCCTCATCGTGTCGGAGAGTTATAAAGAAAGAAAGAAAGAAGTATAAATTATTTTGACACAACTTTTATTATGTTGAACAATGGACGTACTGTTATGAAATGTTTACAAAAGAAACAAACACAAACATAATAATTTATATATTTATGTTTACATTATATTACATAAATATGTGTATATTTATGCATACTTGACTACTCTGTGGAACCGAGAGTAGGCAACACAATGCATCGTACGACACGATCTCGATATAAGTTGCACGTAACGATTCTTAAATAACAAAATATTAATTGCACTAATTTGATTTCGCTCCATCTCTTCGCTTGCACCAAACACGAACAGACGTGGAAAAGTGGTTCCTTCTCGTGGCGGACGAATGGAGAAAAGTGCTATAAATGAATTAAGATTCCAACTCGAGGGATAACTTTCATAAATTAGTGACTACATAATGTTGATAGTTAAAGTTTATCAGTTGTCTGGTTCCCATAGTACAAGCTTTTGAGAGCGTGATGGTCTACTGGTACTGACCGCGCGTTTCAATCCGGAGGTCGCGGGTTCAAATCCCGACGTGCACCTATGAGTTTTCGATTGAAAGATTTATGTGCGCAATTCCACGTTCTCAAAACGGTGAAGGAAAACATCGTTAGGAAACTGACATGTCCTAGAACTAAAAAATTTGAGGACAAGTGTCAAGTGCACGAAAGGAGCCTCTTTGAGGCGCACTTATAATCCTTTCACCACACTACTCACTTCACTCTAGTGCAGATTATTGACAGATTATTGAATATTTTCGTAGACAAATAGTATGTGGAACTGAATTTTGAACCAATTTCCTCTAACACATGAAGATGGTGACAATTTATGATTATTAACAAATGATTAGCAACATTTTCTATAAAATATAACAAAAGGTTTTACCTACACATTTTATTCAACTTTATCGCCGTTCGTTGGAAACTGGAGTTTTACCGATCCCTTTTAGTAGTTTAGGCCTCAGCATCAAATAGAATTGGGTATTCGGGTCAAGTGCCCTAATAGCTGTGGCGGTTTTATTTCCACGGGATTCACTTTGGCCTTAAGAGTAGTACTTCAGGACACGAACTAATTTCTGCAAGTACCTTAACTTTCGAGTGAACAAAACTTTAGGACGGAGCTTAATTGGAAAAGTAGACGAGTTCTTTGCTTAAAGTGCTTCATATCATCTCAAAATGACGAACACAGAGGGCGCATTGTAAATTTGTCACATTGTCACAAAATTTACATATATCTAAACTAAATAAAAACAAGATCCTTCTTTTAGGGGTTTTTGGCTGTTCTTTCCAATGTGGTGTTGAGTTAATACGATTTAGGATGCAACACGATACTATTGTTTATTCTCGATCTTTACAATAGAGTAGTAACTCGGGTAGTGGTGGTCGGTATGCGAATGTCGCTGCGTCTGCTCGTTTGGCCCCCACGGAGGGTTGAATGGGGTTTGGGGAATAGGGTTGGGGTTGTCAAACTTAAATTTTCAACTAGCTGTTGCCCGCGACTTCACCCGCGTGGAATTCGGTTTTATCACGCACCCCTATTTTACCCCACGGAAAAGTAGCCTAAGTTACTCCTTGTTACATCAGCTATCTGCCAGTGAAAGTCCCGTCAAAATCAGTCCAGCCATTTCAGAGATTAGCCGGAACAAACAGACAGACAGACAGATAAAAAATTTAAAAAAAATGTTTTGGTATATGTACCGTGTAAACATCCATATGCACTTAGTAAATAGCGGTTACTTTAATATTACAAAAAGACACTCCAATTTTATTTATTTGTATAGATATTAGTTGTTGATCCAAGGCTATTTATGAGTTTTGTGGAAATAAACCTTTATTATACTTTGACTTTTGACGTCCAGCTAATTGTTATATGCGTAAAAGTTTTCTCAATTCAGCGTCCGGATGTCGGTGTGTCACAGGGCGGGCGGGCAGTCGAGCCGGGCGGCGCCACTTGTATTCAAACGGCACTAATTATCTCGTTACTGAACTGCATTTTTAAAACAACCGAAGCGGTACTCCCTAATTGAGCGACATTAAAATTGGAGAGGCTGTTGCTGGAAAATATTTTTCAATGATTTTATTAATTTTATTTTGGCACACATCATTTATGAATTTTTTTAATATGATAAGTATAGTTACGGTACACTTAGACAGCCAACTTGGTGTTAAATGGTAACCTCTACCCTCAAGCAAGCAATACGACTTGGGTCCTCCAAGAGCTACTACTCCTAAGTATTAGATACTAATCTCTTATCGCCACTCCGATCTTGTATTGATTCAGCTTCACCTACACGACGAACAAAAGGTGGGCCATCTGCTCGTTCCGTAACTGTATAACTTAAAAAGAACCAAGAGCCGGCCTCATCGAATCAACACTTCGCCACGTAAGAAGATCAGCTGCAAAGTTGGTCAAATCTAGTATGGTTGAATATAACTGGAATGTTTAACTACTAAATACTTTACCCAAGCCGTTCTGTAATAACATTGGGACTGAGATTATCTTCCAATAACTATTCGGGACTGAGGACAATGGCCATAAATCTCTCCTATTTGTCAGAGTCCCGATTCAACTCTGCCCTCTGTCCCAGGACGAACAAACAACTGGATGAGGAATAGTTGCCATAATAGATAGACTCCTTTTTGACTGGTCTCACAGCTCAGTAACCCTGTCTTCTGCGCTGTATGTCGTGGGTTCGATCCTGAATGGGACTCAGGACAAGCAATTTTGTGATGAATTTTATGTGTTTGTTGTGTCTGGGTGTTAATGTATTGTATAGTATTTACAAAAAGTATTGTACATATCAGTTGTCTGTTTCCCATGATACAAGCTATGCTTAGCTTACAGCTCAAGTTAGCAAGCTATTGGTACAGATTTCGCATAATATACACTATTATCGAGTAACCATTACCATAGTACAATGCGTAGCGCCTGATTCCTCTGATTCTAACAATAGCTTCCACGGCCTTTGTCCAGAAGCACTGATGTTTTCTAAGATCTTCAGAGGGGTTGAACAGGGTAGGTCGTTACTCTGCCGACTCGTAGATGAGTGGGTGGCTGATATTTAGTTAGACAGGTCCTGTAGTTAGACGAGGATTATGTACTCTAATAAAATAAAAAAGATGTAGGTTTTGTAGGCCTTCGAGCTCGGAGAAACTTCTTCCTGATACAGTGGAGAATCCTATTCTTACTGCTATTGCTATGTGCAGATTTTAAAAGTTGGTAAATAAAATCGTTCAGTAACTTTTCATATTTGAAAATTTATCCAAGCTGATAATGGGGAAGTCGAGCAAAGTGTAACTAGGTCTCAACTGGGTCGTGAAAGATATGTGAAGCTCCGTACACAAGTTGGTAGTTACACTGCCTGGAACTAGATGCGTTCGTCACCGGCAAACACTTTTATTTGCATTCACCCACGCCATCCCGCCCAAGTGTCGTGTTGTGTGTTACTACGAAACTGTGGAATTGCAGGCGCATGAGACGTAACATCCCCGTCTCGAGGTGATGGACGCGACGCAATGCGCCTCGAGTCATCTCATGGTTTGGTGGGGAGGACTTGAATCGTATTTCTATGGGCGGCGGTTACCACTTAACATCAGGTGGGCCGTCAGCTCGTCCCGTCACATTACATAACAAATAAAAAATATATATATGTAAATGTCTATCTGATTTATTTGATGATAAAATCATCACGATTTCAAATAAATTCCAAACGAAAATATCCAATTTCCTTTATATTTGAACAATATTTACATATAGATAGTAGGCATTCCGTTGCCACGGAAATTACAGAGTTTATCAAATGTCCATAATTTTCAGTGGAAATTTATGATGGTGATCGAATGATTATGTTATCGAAAATGTTTTATTTTCTATTAAGGTGCATAACTACGTAGGTAACATAGTATTACTGATAAAAAGTAAGTTAATACTCACACATGTCTTCTTATTTAAATTTGTACAGTCGCAGATAAATATTTTTACCAAAAAGGATTGTAGGTTTAGATTTGTTTCTACTACACACTGCAGGAATTTTTGGATGACTAAATAAATTCCACAATTATATTACTTTTATTATATCGTATTTATTGTGCAGGTACTCTTTTTATCTATTAATATAGTTATCTAATATAACTAATGTTACCATAATACACTAACTTTTTTTTTTATTTTTTATTAGTATGTTATTATTATTTCCTTCATGAAGGTCGACAGATCTTCAGTTGGCAACTGTATCACAGAGAAGTTAAATATACCCACTTATTTGGTACTATTTCGTACAAATTATAAACAGAAATTACCCGGCCGCAACGAGAATTAATCGAGTTAGGCATTTGAATCCAGCAAAACCTAGCATTCAAATTGCAAATCTAGTAAAAAATTCAACTCGCGTACTCCGTCGCGTTTCAATTAAACATGTTAGCAACTTTGACTGGTTGGTTAAACGGAATTGTGCTTTATTTGTGTCTGGTCGGAACTTTTTAGCCATGATAAATGCATTTTCCTAATTCTGAATTAGAAGTTTAATTTAATCCCAAAAGGCGCATTTATTGTAGAACACAGACTCATAATACAATAATAATAAATTGGTGGACTTTTACACACAGCGCCATCTAGCCCAATGTAAGTTAAGCTTAGCTTGTATCATGGGAACCAGATATATATTACTTATATACACGTATATTATATTTAATACTTATTAGATGTCCAAGTATTGCCTATGTAGAAAATACCTACGTAAATACCCAAAATAATAAACATTGTGGGTAAATTATTATAAAAAAGTTATAATCAAATGGATCAAGAGCAGGTAAGATACTTTTACCAGTTATGTATGTAGGTAATCCTTATCATTATCCGAACATACTCCTTACACTCACTGTAACGCAAAAAAGGGTCTCAGACGAAGTTATAACAAGGTGAAGTTAATAAATTTCTCTGTCAAGTCCCGACGGGCCGGGAAAAAGTTTAAATTAGTCTTGTCGTATTAAATTATCTTGGAAGTTCGATAGGATACTCGGATTTCGGTGTATTGGCCCGGCCTTGAGAGTTGCTTGCTTTAATGTGCGTAGCAAATTCACGGGCGAGTATTGCTTGCTATACTGAAAACGTAAGGCGTTAGCGCTGTTGTAGGCACTCGCTAAACTTTGATTAATTTCAATGCCGGTAGAAAGAGAAATAATGAAAGGAAAAATTATCCTCGCATAAAATATAAAAAAAGTAACTTGATGTCTAACTAACATCATTCTATTTCATACAATAAAATAGCATAAACTTATTTAGTCTTTCGCGGATTATCTGTTAGGTTACCACCTAGTAGGCGAGCATACATTTAGGAATTCAGACCATTCTTACAACCGAAAGGGTTGCATTTCACTACCTACAAGCACCAGAATGCTAAGGGCAGAGCCCTTAGTATGAGTAGCCCTAGACTATGAAGCCGACAGTGACGCTACGTACAGATATGTTGGGAACTCAACCCAAGAATTATCAACCATAAACTCTTACTCAAGCGTGATGCCGGAACAATCCGTCAGGCGCTTGGCAACTTAACAAATTGAGGGAAGCTACCATTGAATTAGCTACCAAGCTAGCCAGCCACTGTAATCCACTATAGTAGGTTTTAAAATGTTCTCTATCACTGAAAACTCATACATTGTACCTTGTTTCACTTTTATGAATATACCCAATGAATCATTGAGGTGTATTCTGAAACAAGATCATTGTCAATGATCACGGCCAGAAGGAATTGGAATATCAGTCAATCGACGTGTGAGGAAAACTAATAACGACAACAATAACTAATATTATTTTTTGGCATTATAATCTTAAGTTGGGAGATTTCGTTAGTTAAAGATTTCTTGGCTGTCGGATTGTTAAGAAATGTGTTTCTGGAAGGTGTGAACTGAATTTGGTGTGGTGTACGAATTATTGTATGCATATGTACCATTGAATAAACAGTATTAATCAATCATCCAATTGTTTCACTCGTCACTTATCACATGGCGACCCTGCCAGGATGCCAGGAAAGCAATGGCGGCGATTAGCCACCAGTCTACGGCTCCACGATAGTGCAAACCACAAGGTGGAAAGTGACCCAATGAGGCATTTGGGGAAAATCCATGAATCTGTCAATAAAATAACCACTTACTCGATCAGGAAATCGAACTATATAGTGCCCCTTGGGAAAAAATTGTTTACTTATAAGTACCTACTTTTCTCTAATTTGATTGATGAGACATGGCTTCGTATTTTATTTCGTTGCCATAAGATTCGTTCGGATGGTATGCTTAAGCATTTAGAAATGTTTTTAATAAGCAATTCACGTGTCAACAGCTCCTTTGGTGTCAACAGCTCCTTTCGTGCACTTGACAGAGTTCGAATTATAAAGCGCTAGTCGATTCGTGAGAAACCATCGAGGACGAGCTAAGTTCCCACTGATTTCAGATTTCATTTGTTGGCTAAATAACATTGGATGCTATAACAAGGCAAGTCATAGTTATATATTTTGTTACTTATAATACATAGTTAAAAATAAAAAAAGAAGTTAATATAAAATTTGCAAAACAAATTCAAGATCTGTTTAAATTAAAATACGTAATCAGAGGTAAAAAAAAAAAAGAAAGTCACAAATATTTAAAATACATTACATAGGTCGAGAAAAATTAAGATTCCGTTAAATGCATGGTCATAAATTCACGCAAACTGTAAAAATCCAATTTTTTACTATAGTGTTACCAAGGAGTCCTAAAAAAAGTCCAAAAAATTCTTAAAAGTTGTTATGGTCAGTAAACTCAATGTTGGAAGGACAATCAGCCCATTCCGTAGATTGGTAGGTGAATATCATTGCAATAAAAAATACGAGGATATACCTAATACTGCCACCATACATATTTCTTATGCGATTGTCCGTGAAATTATAGGTAGGTACATAACATTCAACACCCAGGAGTCAAGAGTTAACGGGCGCAAGATTATGTGATTTGGCCATCCCCATACGTAAATAAGGTGAAGTCAAATCGTTATGCTCTTGTTATGGGCAGGCATTCTCTTAAACACTTATTCACATTTAAAAAAACATATTTAAAAACAGAAAATAACAACGTAACACAATTTGAAGTTGTAACAACATTCGCCCCGCGGGGCTACCTGTGTTGCCATCATAACGCGGGTCCATCTCCGTTTTAATGTATTTTTCCAATCGCCGGCATAACTTGTTATTGGTTTTCAAAAGTTGGACGATCTCTTTGATAGTTTTATACAACACGGTATGGGTTCCAATAAAGAAACTATACTGAAATAGGATTGTAAAAAGTGTTAACATTTTATAGTGTTATGAGCTCCTGCACGTGGCTTCTCCCGCGCCTGTCAGGATAATAAATAAGCCTAATGTATTTTTTTCCCGGTAAGTTTGATGTGTGATGTTTAATACCTACTTAATGATCATAGTAAATATCGACTATTAGCTTGCAGAACAAATATTTCGTTTTTTTGAATGGATTCATATAGATTTGTAATACCCTACTTCTCAATACTTACAGCCCATCCCATAATATTATAAAAGTTTATGCATTTTGCAAGGAAAAACAAGTTTAAAACATTAAAAAACTTTAATTCCAGGGTTCTACTACGATAACCAATAATACCTACGTAGGGTATTGGGTAACAAAGTTTCTCCAGCCGAAAATGACAATATGTATTTGCATGCATATATGTTGTTGCATTTTTATATTTGGTAATGTTATTGAGAATAATATTTCATTTAATTCAGATAAAGAACATGGGGAAAAGAAAGCGTAAAACAAATTAAATTTACATAGGTGATTGTAATTTTTTTCTTGTGGGTTTGAAATTTCTACCACAATAGAGTGTAAAAAAATTAGATGGCAACTGGAAAAACCTTCAAATAGCAATGTGATTTTTAAGAATATAAATGAAAACAACACATGTATCATTATTTTTATAATTTCAATTATTTGTTTACCTGTAATCATAAAGATGAAATACAACGAGTAACTTTATTCTAAAGTAACTGCTAACGCCATCTAGGGCGATTAACCTCAAAGTTCACGAAGGCGGAAGATGGCCGTCGCGTGCCGAAGTGCCGAACGAAGCTCCGTTTGTTTACTACGATTATAAAGTTTTTAAGCAGTAAATCGTAACTTTTTAAATAAAACTAAGTTACAAAGTGGTCCGTGTAACTCCATTAGTGAAGTTCAGTGTGTTTGGCTAGTGTTTCAATTAAAATTTCACATAAAAAGTGCGTCTCCAAGTGTGAGTGTCCAACTAGTTTTCGAGTTGTGTGTATTTAGGAATGTTGTGAATCCAAGTGGAATAGTGCTTTTGTTGCCGAAGTTTCGTCTCGGACAGCTGCATTTGACTCTCAAGGTATTTATCGTAACTAAACGTAGTTTTGAAAAGTTTACAAAGTTTTGTTTACATCGTTCTGCGCATGTTCTAGTACAGATTTTGCAAAAGTTTCAAACTTCTCAACTTTCCTTGCTCTTTGAAGGTATCAGAAAAACGATTTTTATTTTATTTTAACTAGTTTCCTATTGAATTAACGACGCGGTGATGAATATAAAACAAAAAGCTCGTAGGAACTTCCCTATAAAAGTTTTAAATTTATCAGAAACTTGTCGCATCGAAGTTCGACATTACAGTTTCTTTACCCAGGTACTTACTTTTGCAGTATCTTTGTACTGTTAATGCGTTGATAGATCACATCTTTCAACTTATTAAAACTGTTCGAATGGATTTAATATACACTTTTTGCTTGAACTCCGGCTGTTGAATCCTTCGTAGAGCCTCCATTCGATTAGAATTAGAAAAAAAAACAACGCGCTTTCATTATAATCATAATCATTTATTTCCATTAACTTCTAGTAATATATATGACAATACTCATCGCCATATTCACTTCAAATTTACCTCTAATTTCCAACACACAAGTTTGTCTCTGCAGTACTGCTAGAATTCACTATATTTTCTTGAACTATTCTATTCATTATGAAAAACCATCCCGTAATAAATTAGCTCTGTGCATAATCTTCTGCTGTATCCTTCTTAAATGACAGTTTATGTCATGGTTCATTAATGTAAGTGGGCTTTAAACTGTTTAGGCACATTATTTGAATCCTTATTAGATTACTAAACATTTATCTTTTTCACACAAGACAATGACAATTGACATAATATCGACAAACGGTACACACAACACAAAGGTCCAAGACCAACTTAATCAAACATGGAATGCATCACCATAAAGGCAGCGTTACTAAGCATTTAATATCAAGAATATTATAGTAACTTAAGTTCTTAATATATTTATGGAAAATAAACATATTTCATCTCCAAATATACAAATCTACATACAAAAATGATTACAGTACACAAAAGTTATTTTTGCCACCATTTTATACATCTTAAATCTTGTGTGCGCATTCAGACATTTTACTAATAATGTCTGAATGCACTTTACCTAATTTCAGATTGTCAATAATAAAACGAACAAATGATTGAGTAGTCTAATTGCAAATCAGATGCGAGTTATGAAAATGAAAACGTTCTTAAATAGCTACATGAAAAATTTAAAATAAAGTATTAAGTAAGTACAAATACTTAATGTTTCTACTATATGTGTTGAATATTTAATTCTGTTAATTAACCGTCAACCATTAATTTTAAGCCTGTTACCGCTTCCGTCAACCAAAATATATATGAGTTATTCCATGGAATAATTCTGGTTAATTGAACGCATCAAACAATGGTTTGTATGCCACTGGTCTGTAAATCAGTTTCATTAACATGTAAAATATTTCAGTCAGTCATTTTATAAGTCTGCTCTTGTTGTGGGTAATTATTCAAGTAATTTAAGCGATTATTCTGTACGTAGTGGAAGTGTAATGTTAAATGTTATGCCCATAATAATCATATGACTTGGGTCTTCCCCTACAAATACTTAGATCAATAATTCTCAGTCATTAACATACTTATGAAACAAAGGCCGATCATTGATAAAATTTGATTGTCATTATGTGCTATGTGCTAGAAGCAATATGTAAAATAAATCATAAATAACACAATACATAAATAATACATAAAATTGATATATAGATAAACTCTTTATTGTAAATCACACCTTAATCATAAATTAAATTTTGTACATAGATAATAAAAAATTAAAAACACAAATGCGCAATAATAAATAAATAATAAATACTGGCGGACATTTCACACAGCGCCTTCTAGCCCCAAAGTAAGCTAAGCATAGCTTGTATAATGGAAACCAGACAACTGATATAATACATACTTTTTTTGTTGTAAATAAATACATATATACACATTAACACCCAGACACAGAACAAACATCTATGTTTCTCACACAAATGTTTGTCCTGAGTGGGGATCGAACCCACTAATGGGCGGTTTTATCGGCTTAATTTCTTTCATTTTCTTCCAGGCTATAACACTAATGTTTATTGTTTTTGCGATGGAATAAGAACACTTGGAAGTCATATTTTGCCGGCTTCCCTTTCGAAGAGCAACACAATTATGCTAGTATTATTATTTAGCGGCAGAGAGAGGTATGGTGGCAGTATTTCCCTGTACATATTTAGCATAAGTTCTACTGTTACGATTATAATCTATTCTATTCGAGTCACTGGTTCTCTCGAACCAGTGCGGTGAAAAGATTTTAAGTGCGCCTCAAACAGGCTCCTTTCGTGCACTTGACACATGTCTTCGAATTTTTAATTTTCGGACGTGTCGGTTTCCTCACGATGTTTTCCTTCACCGCTTTGAGAGAACGTGGTATTGCGCACATAAATCTTTCAATCGAAAAACTCATAGGTGCACGTCGGGATTTGAACCAGCGACCTCCGGATTGAAACTCGGGGTCAGTACTACTAGACCACCACGCTCTACACTACAATTACACACAGTACTCTACAATTATAATAACCAAAATGATCTTATAGAAGGCGTAAATCTCATATCCACTGATAACTAGTGCTGGCGAATGGACCATGAAATTGATAGAAATTCATTGGACTTTGTCATCACCAAAACATATTTTCCGTCTCGCCAACTTTACTCCAGACGCGGAATTGAACCCGTGACCCGTGTCAGCCGGCTCGGTGACAACGTGAGGTTATTGACCCTAAATCAATAAGAGATTCCTCCGTTGATGGACCTTAATTTTTCTGTTTACTTTCAGATACGAATTACTTCTAGATATTGAATATCTTAACCATGAATCTGTGTTATTATTATTAATTCATAAAACTGAATTTAACGCAGGTGAAGTCGCGGGCACATGTGATAAACGATCAACTTCACGATGAAGAAGAAGAATCGAAGGTGGCGCCTTAAGTTTCCAGTTTTCCCCATATTAAATATCTGATTATCTTCTACTATGTTTGCAGTTTGCTTCGTATTCAGCGCTGCATCTCAAGTAATTCACCGGCCGGCCAGTGATTGGTAATTTTTATGCGAAACGCGACACTTCGACTTCTTTGTATGAATAAATGGTAAACGTAGCGAAGAATTCTTAGCGATCGATGTAAAATTAAATGATAGTGATGTCTGGTATGTCTAGGCGTGGGAAACGTTTACTGATGAATCATGATTAATTTAGTTGTAGACTTTTGTTTATTTCTTACGGTTATGTCTTTTTATGTAATTTCTGCTGCCAATGTATTTGCTTTGCAATATTCTGTTTGATGGTCGAAAGATGCCGGTGAAATTGCAGATACATGGGACATTACATCTTCATGTCTCGGGCTCTTCCTATATCTATACAAATAAATAAAATTGGAGTGTCTGTTTGTGATATTAAAATATTTATATATACAGGGTGTGGCGTAATGAGTGGATAATAGGGTACCTGCGGGTAGGGGCCATTGTGGCGGTTCAGAAAAATATTTGTTATGCTCAGTAAAAGTGCCTCGGTTTTCGAGATATTCGACATTTTCGAAATTTAAGAAATATTTCACCCTTCGTCACTATTTTTGGCGCCCAGACTGCAAATGAATTTTTTTTTTCTATCTGTTTTTTGGATAGTATTCTTGGATAGATGTGCTATCGAATGGAAACTATTATTTTTATAACACAAGCACAGTTATGTTTTTAAAATAAGATTTCACTAAAATTTTACTTGCTTTCGAATTTCGAAAATGTCGAATATCTCGAAAACCGAGGCACTTTTACTGAGCATAACAAATATTTTTCTGAACCGCCACAATGGCCCCTACCCGCAGGTACCCTATTATCCACTCATTACGCCACACCCTGTATACACGGTTATACACGGTACATATTCCAAAACATTATTTTTTTCAATTTTTGTCTGTCTGTTTGTTCCGGCAAATCTCTGAAATGGATGGGACCGATTTTGACGGGACTTTCACTGGCAGATAGCTGATGTAACAAGGAGTAACTTAGGCTACTTTTCCGAGGATAAAATAGGGGTGCGTGATAAAACCGAATTTCACGCAGACGAAGTCGCGGGCAACAGCTAGTACATTATTATTACTTTTATCGCTTACCATCAGGTGGGTCTTCTGCTCGTATTTTCTCTATATACACTCGTGGACATATTAATAGGAACGCTAAATAATTAATGCAAATGACAAAGTTTTATTTATGCGAATGATTCTTCTGCATCGGCTATAAAAATAACGCGTTAAGTCTGAATTTTTAAATTGCCAATAAAATTAGAAGACAACATTTGTAATATCCTCAAAACGACCACTTGAAATTTATGTTTAAATTCCTTTTTGTATTCAATAATGTGTTTTTATTGATGATAAGCTCATGCCCATTTCAGCCGCCAAGCAGTAACGCGTTACTGTGTTCCGGCTTGCAAGGTGTGGTTGCCGGTGAAATTACAGGCATAAGAGACATTCCACCTACACGTCTCAGAGTTACGGGCGCATACGATACGACTTGGGTCTTCGTACCTAGTAAGGGAAGACGCAAGTCGCATCGGTTGTTATGGGCAGAGGTTACCACTTAACACCAGGTGGGCCGTCAGCTCGTTATGTAACTGTATCACATAAAAAAAAAGGCTCAATGTTTACAAGCTAATTTGTGCGGCGTTCCTCTGATTATGTCCGTGAGTGTATTAACATGGAAAGAGGTAGCTAGGATCTGTTGGCTGCTTTATGATTCATTGGTTTTAGAGAG
This sequence comes from Chesias legatella, assembly GCA_947359385.1. Classification (NCBI taxonomy): domain Eukaryota; kingdom Metazoa; phylum Arthropoda; class Insecta; order Lepidoptera; family Geometridae; genus Chesias; species Chesias legatella. The sequence goes on along the minus strand of OX375764.1, from coordinate 12,338,268 downwards.
ACTGAATACATTGTAACCGATAGCATCTTCCTTAGTTTGAACACGCGTCCAAGCTTGAAGCCTATTGTCTTATGATTTCGACTAACACAAGCTTTGTCCGTGAATGGAATATTCTAATGTCTCTAGAAATATCTTCTGTCTAGAGTGTAGCGATATTTTTTTTATGTGATTTAGATACGGAACGAGCCGACGGCCCACCTGGTGTTAAGTGGTAACCTCGGCCCATAACAATCGATGCGACTTGGGTCCTCTCCTATTAGGTACGACAAGACCCAAGTAGCATCGTATGCGGCCGTAACTGTGAGACGTGCAGGTGGAATGTCTAATGTGCCTGTAATTTCACCGGAAACCACACCTTTAAAACCGGAACACAGTAACGTGAATGCGTTACTGCTTGGCGGCAGAAATGGGCATGGTGGCAGTACATCCCCGGACGAACATGGCGAGAGTTCTACTGCTCTTAATTTTCTTCCAATATCTAAGTAGGGGAGGACACACAGACATATTGATTTTCGTATAAGCAGAGGTTTCATCAGAATATCAGGTAGCTAATCTTGCAAGGTTCGTAACTTTAAAAGAAAAAATTACTCATGCAGCGTTCAGTTACTATAAGCACCTAAGAAAGCTTTCCCTTGATGGATGGGTTCTAGTTTTCTTCTTACAATACATTGGCCAGTCAAAGTTTCCTTTCTTCACAATATAAAAATCATCAAACGACTCAATAATTTCTCAGCTGATGTAGATATTTTTAATAATAATCTGAATCAACGGCCCAATGTATTAGTTGTTCAAGTACGTAATGTTTAATGTGTTAACATAAAACCTAGCTGGTAAGACGTTTTGGCTACAAAAGCTGTAAGTTTTACGAATATCTAAAATAAATATAGGTCTACTCATCTGCAAAGCTCGACAACTCTTTGCGTTATTAAATCAGAGCTGCGTAAGAACTATCCGTCGAACCGAGTTAAGTGCGGGTTTACGAGCGTACGATAATTGCTTAATCGGTGGCTAATCGAGATTTGTCACGCTGCGATACGGATCTGTGGAGGTGTCTTGATACTTTGTTAAGACAGTACCGCTCTGCGAACATATTGATCATTATAGACAGGCCTCATAGCTCAGAAGTACCTCTGCCTTCTGCGCTGAAAGTCGTAGGTTCGATTCCGATACAGGCCAAACATTGTGTGACGAATATGTGTTTGTTCTGTCTGGATGTTAATATGTATTGGGCCTTGTTGCAAGTAGGGGAGCAGCCAAGTCGTGTTGCTTTATGGGCAGAGGTTACCACTTAACACAAGGTGGGCGACTGTCTGACATTTAATAACTCGAGCCGGGGGAAACTTTACTACTACTACTACTACTACTGGGGCTACTCTCGCGCATTATTCTATCGAGTAGCGGAGATGCACAGGCGACGCATTTACACTAACGGAGGTTGGACGAGCTTCACAAGGATTGGACAGTGTAAATGCACCCTCATTGTTGCCAAAATCCACGGAAAAACAGTTTTTTCTTGTCGGACGAATCGGTTCGAATGAGCTTGATAAAATTGCTCGTCTTTCATACCATTTATATTTGACCGTGAATGTCACCTTCAAGAAAGCACATTGTGTCTGTGTGTCATTCAAAAATGGACTTATCATTTCTCCGAGATTTGTCTGTAACAAATCACGGGCAGAAAATCTAAAGTATTTCATTAAGAGCTTTTTCGTCGCCAATTCGCTCTAATACCATAAACGTCTAGCCCATAAAACGGCTTAATCTCATCTTTATATTTCTCGAAAAAAAATAAAACATTTCAACTCACTTATTTTTATCCTTCGCTTTTAAAACTCTTCCTAAAATCCTCTTTCGTTTTGACGCGTTTTATCTCAATCGTTTGACATGACACTGGGCTGTTTACTAAGGTTCTTTTGTGTTGTAAAGTTTGTTCACCGCATTTTTCCAACATTTTCTAAGGTTACGGTTATGCCTGTAGCCGTACGTATTTTAATAGAAATAAAAAGGTGATGCCAAGTCTCAAGGTTGGGATTCAGTTATTTCTGTTCGGGATTATTTACTTATTTTGTTATTATATAGTATATGTCATTATAATATCTTGGGATTTTTATGACCTAATGGGTAATTGCTTGAATGACTGGCCTCATAGCTCAGTTGGTTAGTAACCCTACATTCTGCGCTGTAGATCGTGGGTTCGATCCCCACGCAGGACAAACATTTATGTGACATTTGTAACATTGATGTTTGTTCTGTGTCTGGGTGTTAATATGTATTATATGTATGTATTTACAAAAGAAAAGTATATAAGTATTATATCAGTTGTCTGGTTCTCATGATACAAGCTATGCTTAGCTTACTTTGGGGCTAGATGGCGCTGTGTGAAATGTCCAAAAAAAAAAACTTGAGTAAGTACTTGAAAGATGTATTTTTAAATTGAAGTTAGTTATCTCCGATTTTGAGATTGTGCCGTACAAATTTGTTTAAAGCATATGAAGAATTATCTTATTCAAGACTAAATTGTCAACTTCCAAAAATTTCTAATTAAGTACTTACATATAGATGGATGACACTTTGCTAATCACCAAATCAAAATAACAACAATCAGTAACTCTAAACGACAGTGCCACAATGGGCGTCTTATCGCTATACAGCCATCTCTTACAGACAACTTTTGGATGGACAAGGCATAATGGACTTTATATGGGGCATTGTGGTTCATCTAAGATCGATAATTTACATAATTTGACAAATTATTCTAAAAAGCCATGTTTTATATCACTGTACATATACATAACGATGTCCATACTTAACTTACATAATGTATTTAACTGTTGTCATGGGCAGAAGATGTCGTTTGGATTCCCTGAAGTCCATTACGTTAGTCTTCGTAGCCCATTAATGGTGTCGCTGCATTTAAAATCCCCTTATCTTTATTTACCTAGGTACCTATAGTACCAACCTACAAAACAAATATTCGTTCAAAAACCACGAGCGAGCTCCGTATGATCCAAGACATTGTAACACTTCAATCCCACAACTGAAAGGCGACCTTACAACCCTTCATAAAATAACCAAGGCACATCAGGTTTCGTGACCAGCCGACGAAATGGCCAACTGAATTACTTATGTTACCTTGTATTTCTTTGGTGCCTACATTATGCTGCTGATAAGCGCCCAAATCGGGTCTTGCGGGTAAATAGTTTTGAGTGAAATATTTCTGAATAGAAATCGCATGTGTAATAAGTTCCTCGTAAGTTTTTTCTTTACTGAGAAATACTGAAAATCAAAGTCAAAAACTTTATTTCCATATAATTCATAAAGAAATGGCTTGGAAACGTCAATAATATTCAAAACATAAGGTCACACGTACTTATCACTAAGTTTGACGCCTATTCAAATACTGTCCAACCCTCCATGGGAAAGAACAGGCAAGAAATCCCCTAATGGAGGTAGGGCTTCCTTTTTTTTACTGTGTAAAGTATGTTATTCGAAATTTATTATCTTCTTGGATCAACTCATTATAGAAATAAATCCGTTAAGTATTTGTTTATAGTGATATTAGATAATTAGAAGTTGGTAATTACGACATTGATGCTAGTAATGAGATTTTAACGAACATACAAAGTTGCCCATTTGCCTGACCACACTTCGCATTATTATGACCGTTATGCTAACTCCCAGCGATTAAAATGACAATTTCATACAAGTCCCCTTGAAAGTCTAAAGTAGTTATAACCTAAGAAATGAGTTTCCGAACTTAGTTGGCTGGCATGCGGTAGAGGAAGAGAATAAAACTTTTAGAAGAGAAACGTTTTTATGCTAATACTGCCTGGATGCCTTCCGCATCCCTCGTTGTGCGAACAAATACAGCAGTGTACAGCGTGCTTTGCATTTCTTTTCTTATAGTTGTGTAAGGTCTAACTAAAACATTATTTCTTATTAATTAATCATTTAGTTAGACCAGCGATGTGGTAAGCCCAGCCTTAAGCATATTTGGTACATTTCTTCACTTAAAACTTCAGCCATATCCATACAAGGTTTGGCGAGGATATATATGTCTTATGATATTGATATGTCTATATATGTCTAGGGAAAGGCTCGAAATAGTGACGTATCCAGTTTTACAAAATGTAATGTTATTTTCCTTTGTATTTTTATCAATAAACAATGATATTTTCAGAAAATTTATAATATGCCGTAAGCGAGGAGGTATATCTATATCATAATTGCTGAGAATAAGCCGAATAATCTTACAGCTCGATACTATATTATATAGTTGAATACTTACGGGAACAGATAAATTAGCCATTCTGTTTTGTTTATTCCTACGGTTGAGTCTCTTCCAAGTTACGCTGCAGTGTTTGGGAGACATCTGTTTTGCGTCACTTACGTATCAGATATTGTATGCGAGGTTAATAACATTTCTGATTGTCTGATCTGAAGGACTGAATCTCTACATGTAATAAAAATTAAATCGTTTAGCGTATGAGCGTAGTAGCCAACTACGAAGTTTGGTGGTGGGCCACCTGGGATTTTACAATTAAAACTTTGTTTCCATTGAATTTATAAAAAAATGTGATCGAAACGTTCAAAATCAAATTATTATAAAAAAATTCAAGACAACGTGTAGATTAGTTTCGCTGTCGGAACCAGGCAGCTACTGTTCGGTCTGTGTAATTTAGTTATTTTTCATAATGTTATGACATACGGTATCATGTTGTGGGGAAAACAAACTATATTTCGTATAATATACACGGTCTGACATTTTAATAAAATTTTATTAGTATGCTATTATGTATTCGACTTGCTGCTAGAGACGTATGTTAACGACTGATGTAGAAAGCCGGAAACTGATGTATCCGGTGATCATCTTTATTCCTAACTTCTGTCTCATCATTACTTGAAGCTTGGAAATATAAATATATATAGTAGTATAGTATTGGGACTTTCAGATATATTAAAAAAGTTTTTCTTTCTTAATTATATTCTGTCTTCTAAGTAACTTTGTCATATAAATCCGTCTGACACGTGACGTTTCGGCCATAAATAATAGAAATATTCATAATGCCCAGTTGTTTCGCCATAAATATTGCATGCAATTGGTGTACAACATGTTATTTGCTTACTCGCAATCCCCTTCGGTACAGGGGCTGTTTCTATTCATAATATTGCTATAATCTCCTTCCCAGAGATTCGTCCAAAAACCATCTCTATTCCGAAAAAAACACAGCTCTTTTCACTAAAGCTGAGTATGGCAACCCTAGATTTATGTTGCTTATTACATTTTACACGCGTGAAATGAACACGCATGAAAAGGAATGCAATTTTCTGCCTTATATATTACAGCGTAAAAACTATTTGGTTCTAAAATCGAATCCTTTTGTCAGGTTTGATCGTAAATTATCTACTTTAGGATTTCGTCGGGCGCCATATTGGTTTTTGTCTCATAAAACTTGTCAACAATGTTATTTTAGAATTTGAATGGTATGTCTCATGATTAATTGTTTAGAATATTTATTTTCACCTAGTTTGGTGCCACAAAGAAGGGTGTGGTAAGTAATATTTTTAATCTATTATATAAATTGTCAACGCAGAGCTATCAGACCCAACCTTTGTAAAGTTATGTTTTTATTAATGCTGTGTTATTAATAATGTATAGCAAAATGATAACTAGTGATGCATTATGCTCACATCGTCAAGGTTGGAATTTTTACTTTGGTCCTAAGATATCAATTCAACAATCTCAAATTTGATTCATAGAACAACTATAATATTTCAAAAGAAGAGACGAAAAAAGAACCTGTTATCTTACACACATTTTTTTAGAATTCTTGTCTGTCTGTCTGTTTGTTTGTTCCGGCTAATCTCTGAAATGGCTGGACCGATTTTGACGAGACTTACACTGGCAGATAGCTGATGTGACAAGGAGTAACTTAGGCTACTTTTCCGAGGGGTAAAATAGGGGTGCGTGATAAAACCTAATAACGCGGACGAAGTAGCGGTCAACAGCTAGTTTATTATATGTTTAATCATTTAAATTGAACAGATTCCACTGTTATACAGCCTACCCCACAGCGGTGCACAGCGTGCATGAATTGAATGACCGATGGTAGTGGCCTAGATTCCACGCGTGTGCATTAGTCGGAGCTTAGAATTTCACGAGTTACTAGAGTTTGGGAGTTTAAATGACTGTGTGAACGAGTTAACATTGATTTCAACAGATTAAGACTTACAACCGCTTTCAACATACTCTTATCTCTGTCTTCAGTAATCGCACAAGTCACTATTTTTTTTATTTAATACATACGGAACGAGCCGACGGCTCAGCTGGTTAGTGGTAACTTCTGCCCATAACAACCGATGCGACTTGGGTCCCCCCTACCAGGTACGACAAGACCCCAAGTCGCATCGTATGCGCCCGTAACTCCACACCGGCAATACCACTCAAGCCGGAACACAGTAACGCGAATGCATTACTGCTTGGCGGCAGAAATGGTGGCAGTACTTCCCCGGACGAACTTGGCGTGAGTTCTGCTGCTACAAAATATATACATACGAAATGTATAATATGCGAAGGTTTGTTTGTATTTAAAGAAACCTACAGCTCATTCAGCAGATGGTAAAACGTCACGTCAAGACTCGTATTATTTATTTAAAAAAGGTATTGTTGGACATTTTAATAAAATACGTCAGTTTTAGTTTTTTTTTTTTTTTTTTTTTTTATATTATAAATAGGCAAACAGGCTTACGGCCCACCTGATGTTAAGCGGTCACCGCAGCCTATAGACGTCAGCAACACCCGGAGCATTACTGATGCGTTGCCTACCCTGGAGATTTCTTTTTATATTTCTCTTGAAGCTGCCCATGTCATACCTTGCCGGTACTTGAAGCAATAAATTCTATCATGCTATCATTTATTTCTTAACTCAACCCGCATATTACAGTGACAAACGAGAATATATCGACGGAATTTCTTGAATTACCCTTGAAGTGATTGTTATTGATGGATGTTTTTTTAATGAGATCACAGCTAGGGTACGCTTGCGTAGCTAAATATAGGTTCAAAATAACAGTCACGCTGCCAGATCTAGGTCGTGTCGGATTACACCCGTCATGCTGATATGTAGCGATGAAAAATTACAGCTACTTTCAATCTCTTATAAGTAAAATCTGAACGTTGAGAGTTTGGTCATTGCTCTGAGGTTAGATGGTGGCGTTACTTTCATGGACGAAGTCGATACAAAATTAACTGTTTAGGAGAATAAAGAAAATAGGTAGTCCGAGACAGATAATAAGTGATGGTAGGTACCATCCACCAACTTTATCATTCATTCATTATAAAAATGATGTTTGCGGTATAAACTGGAAGAAGTAAAGTCGAAGGCATGTTTAAAATAATAAGTCTTCATTGCAACAAATATGTAGATTCAAAGTCAAAGTCAAAAACTTAATATCCCTAAATTCAAAAGACTTGGTTTGGAAACGCCTTTTAGCAAGTAATATTGAAAAGTCACCCTTAGTTATTGCTATGTTTGACGCCAGTTCCAATCCTACCCGACTCTCCATGAGAAGAACAATCAAGAAACCTCTAAAGGATGTATATAATTCATTCCATTAAAATGTCTCTGTTCGCGCAAATGTGGACCTGATATTGTCTGATTGACCGAGTCTATACATATTGCAGTCAATATATTGGACATAATGTTCTCACACTTTATCAGCTATGTAAACTAAATAGTTTAAATAAATTTCATCCAAAAATAGTTATCTGTGTAACCTCACATCACAACCGTAACATGCCTAATCTGTTCTGCTCCTATCTTCGGGTCATAGGCTACAGATACAGTAAGCCCTGCTACCATTCACTCAATCAGAATTTAAATCTATGTGATAAGAGATACAGATCAAAATCCCGTGTCAGCGGGTTTTTAAAGAGCGAAATGGTTCGTTGCAAATGTTGCCATGTTTGTTTGTTTAGATTACAGTTATCACAAGCTTTATTTAGTGTCTGGGTATATTAATGAATATTAACATGGTATAATTTGTTTTGTAAATGGTAACTCCGATCAGTGCATTATACTCCGACACACATTAACCTATCTCGCTATTGTTCTTCGGTTAAAACTGACTGTAGAGGTTACATAATAACTGATAAAACTATAGGTAAGTTCTTATTATTTTTTACGTAAAATAAATCAATTAACTACCTACTAAATAAGAAAGTTTACAAACTATAATTTAGTGATTTTTTATTTGTCTCAATTTTTACAAGCTTTTTTTTTAACTTGCAATGTTTATATGTATGTTCAGGTCAAAATTTGCAACTGAATTTTGAACCAATTCTCTTAGCCCGAATAGGCTGGAATTTGGTGTGCATGCATAAACTTGATGTCAATGTAATATCATGGCGAGTCCGGATTTTTTTACAAATAAATATTAATTATTGGTATCTGTTTTGACTACTTTATATCTCTATAGACCATTAATCTACTACTTTGGTTTTAGTAACTCAGGAGTATATATCGGATTTAACGCTTAATAAAGTTTTATTTAAGTAATGATTAATTCCATCTTCCGAGTTTATTTTAACTTGGTCCATTTGTTTTCCCTATTCATTCGTCTGAAGTTTTTTCCCTAAATCTAGGGTAAATTATCCTATCGGTATCAGTGGCTCGAATGTGAAATTCGACCTCTAACCGAATGATGGATGGTTTCAACCCTCGCGCTATCGGAGACTAATTCATAATGCGTCTTATTTTGTGTGCAGTAAGGCTTATATCACTACTATTTTGTTAGGTGCTTCAATTTTGAAGCCAGGTGGCATGTGAGAAATTCGGGCGAGCACTACTGATATTTTATACATACTGCGTAGTTCAATAATAATAAAATCGTTCATCAATGGGATTAATAGTCTATAAATGAGAGATGTATTGGGGTCGATATTGTTTGCAGCGCGGGGCGGTGTACAAAAATTAGGTAATAGTTTTAAAGAAATTACCAATTATATACCTTAACGATATGATAAATACCGTTTTGTAGCAGTAGAACTTACACTAAGTTCGTTCGGGGAAGTATTGCCGCCAAGCAGCACTTAATGCATTCGCGTTATTGTGTGGTTGCTGTGAAATTACAGGCATGTGAGGCATTCCACCTCCACGTGTCCAAGTTACGGGTGCAATAGAATGCGGCTTGGGTCTTCCCATACTTAAGTAGGGGAGGAATCAAGACGTTTTGCTTTTATTATGGGCAGACGACGCTTAAACCAGGTGGGGCTATCTTGCCAGTTCTGTAACTTCTTAGCATTCAAAAAACTGGTGGACCATGCCGCGCTCATGGTATCGGAAACCATGGTATACATAATATACCATATAACGAAAAAAGTACTTTTGTCTACAATTTTGTACCGATATCTGGAAGAAAATAATCTAACAATGTCGGCTATCGAAAATTAGCGCGTCCGATCGGAAACGCTCAAATGTCAGAACAATTCATGCGTCAAATGTCAAGTTTGTCCGGCTTCCGAAACTGTCAGGTGTACCTTACGCTTTCCGGTCGATAGTGTCTGGCCAATTGAGCAGCGTCACCCCCCTCTATAATCCATAGACAAGTCCGTTCTTTGCTAATATAGTGTTTGCTTTGGAGAATTGTTTGAACTAAATTTAGTAATTTTTAGGACACCTATAATTATTATCTGTGTCTATAGATTGGTTTTTTTCTTCATAGTTTGACGGTAAACATTGTAAGATTGTACATGACTGGTCAAACTCACCTACATTTTACCGAACATTTTCTTGTAGCTTCAAAATTTTACCTACGGTTTAAATATCTACTTCGATTGTTTTAGAAATTGAACTGACAGTTGACATCACAAATGTCAAAGAGAAAACAGCAACATGAAAAGATCGTTGAACACATTTTTTAATCTTCCATTTGAAAAATACGATTTGTCTTGACTTTGTTTAAGTTGGTCCGTTTTCTAACACATTCTTAATGTACAAGGATTATTTCTGGCCCACTCTCGTGAAACTAAACACATATAATGTATGTTTACAAATGTTATAATGTTATGACTGTGAGTAATAGTATTGATACAACGAATCCACTGTTATGGATTCGTATGGCACGTCCTTTCTCACAAATACTCGCCTTAAATAGTAAACTGTTTTACATTCAGTTGAATTTATTTATGCAAGAAGTAACAATAAATATCGTAGTTGCTCGAACTAATTTCGATATAGATACTGTGACATAAAATTGTAGATAGGGTAGAATGAGGAATAAGTTTTGGTTTGTGCGAAGATATTATTATAACTTATTTCATTTATGGGTTAAAACACGAAGAATGCGTTTCTTGTTCATGGTAATGATGTTTCTGAGCGATAAAGGGGGCGGCCAGATGTGATCCAGCCATTACTTCCATTCTATTGATTTTTTCCCTGCAACTTAAGTTTACCAATGGTCCTAATTTAAAAATATTCTATTTCACATTTCGCTCGTCAAAAAATAGAACATAAGTCAGGAACTATATTTAGATGCTTAGAGGGCGTTAGTGGTTTCAATGGACTAATGTCATTCAGACATAATGGATGCCTCGGAACAGCTTGACAATCTTAAACATGAGGATTAAACTGTTTTATAATATATTTTAGACGGATTTTCTACATCATTGTGTTCGTAGTAGTAAGTAGTAAATAAATAAATATTGGCCTACTAAGCATAGCTTGTACTATGGGAACTAGACCACTGAAGAAACCTATATTTACTTTTTGTACATATACGTATAATACATATTAACATCCTGACACAGAAAGCATCTATGTTTGTCATGGGTGGGAATCGAACCCACGACCTTACAGCGTAGAAGGCAGAGTTACTACCAACTGAGCTACGAGACCAGTCATTGAAATTTAAGCGTCACATTGTTACCGCGAATAACCAATTTATGTATTGTGCTATGTTTGCCCTAACCCATTTTTGTAAAACCTGTAGAGATATACAAATGGCTGCTGTAGAAATACTGATGAAATAATTAAATCAAAACAATTGTTTACTTATCCTGACATATCGCCCTGAAGCCACTTTATTCATAATCATTTGATTCAATTCCCTATTCCTAGAGGAGCAAGAGAAATATCTACCTGATTATGAGCACCCCTTGAGAATGAAAGAGAAATAAAAATATTGGCAGAAGGCGGTTCGCATTATGCCAGATTCAAACTGCAAACTTCATCTTTGTTTTACGAAACAGTTTCCTTCCTCATTGTTTTTTTGATTCATTTTGAGGAAATCCATTTTTAATTTTGAACTGTTTGCTGCTTTGTACTCCATTTTAGCTCTCTCTCTCGACATAGAATTTTCCTGTTGTTTTTTTATGTTTATTGAGTTTCCGACTGGCTGGTAGATATAAAAATAAATCGGTCAAGTGCACGTTGAACTCGCATACTGAGGGTTCTGTACTAGCACACAATATTGGTATTACTATAAAAATATGTTTCAAGTACTTCATAAAAAGAGCCTTAATGAGGCACCTTTCATGGACCGTCACCGCCTTAAGAATTTTTATTTTTAGGACTTGCATTTCCTCACGATGTTTCCCTTCACCGTTTTGAGAACATGGTATTGTAAAGTGTAAGAAGAAAAATTGGTGCACGTTAGGAGTTGAACCAGCGACCTCCGGATTGAGTCCGTGTCACAGAGAGAACATGCTTACAGAGAGGTAGGACAGACACAAGACGGATGGCGTAGGCTTAGTAACAGAGTCCTGTCATTGAGTACAGACGAAAAAAATGGCTGACTGCTCTTTTAGAAAATTCTCTATAAATTTTTCTACAAAACTAAACCACTAATGGGCGGTTCACTCGGTGCTCACTCACGGCTTTCGCATCGAAACATTGCAAGCTGGAAACGAAGCGACGACAATTCACTTGATTTAGATCTGAATCTCATGATCGTAATGCGAACTCTTTCGTATACCTTAGTTTATAAAATGGTTGGCACTTTAGTCTACGACCTGTGTGTGTATTCCTCCACGCCATTTTAGAATTGAATTAAAAAAAGATTTTCATCTATGGTTTGATATGTCAAAGTCAAAAACTTTTATTTCCATAGAATTCGTAAAGAAATGGCTTGCAAACGTCAAAATATGTATGTATACAGTCTTATAGATAAATCTCTGCATTTTCCTTTTGCGGTCACTAGCAACTAGGGCCGTGAGAACTGGGTGTGTTAAAGTCAGTAAACTAAGATGACGAAAATATTTACGTTAAATAGAGATTAAAGAAAAAATATTCTGATTAACCGTGGCATAGATTTGTGTATGGTCTCTAAGATTACACTAAAGCGATGTAAAAACTAAATTACCAAACAGTAATTCGCGTTACTGTGTGCCGGTTTGAATGTTATGGGCGCATGTAAAAACATCGACTTGGGTCTTGTCGTGCTTACGTAGGGGAGGACCCAAGTTGTATTGCTTGTTATGAGCAGATACTTTATACCTGATGGGCTTATTCCGTAAATGTGTCACAAAAAATACCTGGCAGAATGTAAGCACAAACAGTTGCATGTAAAAAAAACTCACCCAAAGGGTTTTGATAGTGTCATTGAACCTGCCTTTCTATTAAAACATGAATAGACGAATGACCGTGAGGATCAATGGAGGAATGTATATCACCGGATTAGGGCAAGATTGAATCCCGGACACAGGGAAACTGCCACCGAAACCACATGTTGCACGCAAACTAGGAACCGTGGGCATTTGATTTATGAAAGTGGTCATTTTCTATGTTACACATTTTGATAGTACAGTTTTACGTCGAGTTTATTTTTTACATTTTTAAGAAATTTTACATCTGGTTTAATGGACAGGTTAATAAATTAAAGGCTTAAGGCCAATTAAGAGATTCCACCGTTGGGCTGAGTTGAATAGTTTAACGGTCAGTAGTTTACGTTGCTTACCGATATTTATAAGCAGTATGCCACTGCTTATAAATATCGGTAAGCATATATATATCACATCTAATTAATGTGTTTTCTCTATATCCTGTTCATCCAAAGGTTGCATAGAAGAGATCACTTTTAGTGATAATGCCCATCATGCGTCTGCCTAACTTTATAATTTATTTTCTCTGTATATATTTTCTTTCTTACATCGGTGTACAATAAAGAGTTTATCTATCTAACAGCAAACTGGGAATTTCCTCAAGTTCCACCGTTCGACTTTACCGCTGCACTAATGGGATCACTTGTCAAACTAGTTTGACAGCTGCCTTCGATAAGAGCCCTCGGGGCAAGGAGTCGAAGACTGTTTTTGAAATGAACAGATGTTTTGTTATGTTTTGGGATTATAAAGCGGTAAATTGACACTCAATCAAATGGCGCTTGTGTGAGGCCGTCTTTACTCATGTAAAAATGCGAAAGTTTTTATTTTTTGTCATCGGTTTTTTTATTTTATTTTAAATTTCGGTGGACATTTCACATAGCGCCATTTAGCCCCAGACTAAGCACAGCTTGTACTATGGGAACCAGAGTAACTAGAGAACTTAAACGAGGGCTTTTTTTAATACGATCCTGTTATCAATTTGAGTACTTAAATCTACGTAACATTTAGTTAATTACTTAACACATATTAACACCCAGATACAGAACAAACAAATATCTATTTTCGTCACACAAATGTTTGTCCTGGAAGCGAACCTACGACCTACCGTGCAAAAGGCAGAGTTACTACCAACTGAGCTGTAAGGCCTGTCGTTATATTGGTATTACATTGTAGTTATTATATGGTTTTTAATCTTAAATTTTCTATTATTATTTAACTATTTCGTCTGATACAAAACTACATACCACAGATAATGAAGATAATGAAATTAAGCACAAATCAGTCGATATTAATTGTTTCCAATCAAGGCCTGGGGGTTATGATTACAACACCCAAACACACACAAATGGTAGTTTACCTGTAGGTCGTTGGTTCGATTCCCACCCAAAACTAACTTTTGTTTGACGAGAATTAGTTAATTCCTCTTTGTGTGTTAGGTAATATATGTATACCTTAACAAGGAAAAGTGTCGAGTATACTAGTGAAATGAAATGAAATAAAAGAAAAGTTAGTTAGTTGTCTGTTGTTCCCGTAATACAGACTGTTCTTAGTTTAGGGCTAGATGGCTCTCAAATATTGCTGAGAAAAATCGAAATAGATACTTTCTAACCGTGGGAATCACTTCGAAGACACTGCATACATGCTGTGAACGTGTAAAATTGCCTGTCGGCCACGAAATTACAGGGTAGGCACACATGGCATTTAATAAGCGGTTCCCTTTAACACCCCCCCTGTATATTTTCTGTTTTGATGTAAGATTGTGATCCCGCGGGTTTTGGAACGCTCCAGATTGCATAAATAAACGGGAATGTTACTGTTTTTATCGTTAGGGACTGGAGTTTATAAGGAATTGTTTTATATATAAAATCACGCCTTATTTCACGATAGGGTTAGCGTAGTATCAGTTATAAGTCTCTGTATATTCATATTACCTTGTGTGAGACGTAACATCCCCGTCTCGGAGTTACGGACGCAACGCAATGCGACTTGAGTCATCTCATACTCTGGTGGAGAGGACTTGAGTGGTATTGTTGTTGTCCATGGGCGGCGGTTATCACTTAACATCAGGTGGGCCGTCAGCTCGTTGTATCACCAATATGATATAAAAAAACAAGTATGGGAGGTTCCAAGGAACAACTCATTGCGCCCGTCACTCCAAGTCATGGAGATGGCTTCTTTCGTCGCTTTCTCCCACCAATCCTTATTTGCCTCTGCATCTAACATCTCAGCCGACCCAGAAGTTGCCTGCCATCTTCGGCCAACCACGTTTTTACAATGCTCGCTCGCATTATATCAAAGTTTTAACATAAATTCACAATGTACGGCATCCAGGCCCAAGCCGAAGGCGAAAAGTCTTATAAAATAGCAAATTTTCGCTTCGCAAAAATGTTACGTATAAAGAACCACGAATAATGTCGCTCGGAAGAATTCCATACTCCTTTTGTAATGCAAATTCTTTTTCTAACATTAAATTTAATACAGTCCTTATAACACAGGGTGTAGTCGTAAAGTAACCTTTTAAAAATGTTTGTTTATTTCTCGTGAGGAGGTCGTAAAGAAGTACACATGTCGGTTAATTTATAGGTGGTGTGTGTATGGTGGTAAAATGCGTTGGAAGCGTTTGTGGGTTTGATTTTGAAACTAAAATGAGGTTTACTTCAAACTTCAAACAGAACTGATATAGTGTGCAGTTAAAATGGTTGGGAGTAAACCCTCGGTTAAATTAATAATAATAATAAATATTGCTTGATATTTCTTACAGCGCCATCTTGCCCCAAAGCATGTATATCATGGGATCCAGACAACTAATATAGTTTATCAGTTGTCTGATATACTTTTTTGTAAATACATACATATAAAATATACTGACACCCAGACACAGAACAAACATCTCTATTCGTCTTACAAATGTTTGTCCTGGGTGGGAATCGAACCCACGACCTTACAGCGCAGAAGGCAGTTACTACCAGCTGAGCTGTAAGGCCAGTCATGTGCCTGTAATTTTAATTTAATTGTATCTTAGCTTTCAGCATATACAAGACATATATCTCATCACCTGTATGTAGGTTTTACCCTAAGGGTTGTTTTTGTACGGTAAACCGCACGTGTCGGAAAATCCATATTGAAATTTACATATTTAATAGGTGTAATAAATATGAACATATTATGTTTCAAAGTCATTACCCTGACATTTTCATGTAACATTTTTGCGAAGGAATATCGAAGTAGGGAGATGGCGGAATTGAGGTTTTAAGTTAATAATGCATTCAAAATGAGATTGAAAAGTAATCTTAGAAATATACAGCCCATAACCTGTTTTTTATAACCTTCAGTATAATCATTTTAGTGAAATTCTGTTGTCGTGTTAGAGGTAAACGTATTCTATACCAAAGAAAAAAGAAATTTTTTATTGATTAATTTAAAAATTTTAGGAAAACTTAATGCTAGACAAGGATATTAATGTATATAAAAATACATGGCAAGCCACATGCATTTTGAGCTGAAGGCTAATTTAAAGTTTCCACTTATAGGTTAAAAGTAGTAGCATAAAAAGAAAACATATTTGCATGATCCGGTTTTTATTTAGGTGAATAAGCGACGAGACGAGACGATGGCCCACCTAATGGTTAGTTTGTAGGGCGTCGTTACCGCAGCAATATCGCAAGTCGCACCACCTATCACTCTGAGACACAGCAAGCAACACTCACCCAAGCCCATAAAACCATAACTTAGCAGGGCAGAAAAATGTGTATGGTGACATAACTTCCACGAACGGACTTTATTAACCGACTTCTGAAAAAGGAGGAGGATAGTAATCGTTTGTATTTTTTTATGCTTGTTACCTCAGATGTCCGTCATTTATAAGCCGATTCGGAAAAATCATTTATTTCAAAGGATATAAATACTTTTAAATTGGCCCATAGAAATTTCATCAATTTCGGCTGTTTAATTTGGTGTTTTAATCAAATTAACCGGAAATAATATGTCATCAAACCACTAGGAATCATTCTCTTTCATTGGCGATGAAGTCAGTTTTTTCGTTTTACTGCTCAAAGTAATTTTATATTCAATAAAACCTTTTTTTATACATCTGTATTTTTAGGATTATTTCAGAACAATCTAGAAATTTTGATAACAGCCCATTAGTTCACACAAACTCGCTTCAATAAACTGATCTAATTTACTCTTTGGTCGAGAGCCAGCGTTTTCAATCAGTATATTTTTTATCTCTCTCATTGAAGCTTCGAACGCTCAAAACTAGTTTTACTGCGCAGCAGTTAAACTTGGCAACACTGTTCTACGCAGTTAAACTAAGTTGGCAACACTGAACTGAGCACTTTGTAGTTTTATGTGGGAGTAATCGACCAAAATGCGTTTTTTAAACTTTTATTTCTGTTTGAGCTAAAGCAAAAGCGTTTAACCGAGTCGTATGACGGGCTCTAGTTTTCAATCTAGAGGTCGCCGGTTCAAATCCTGAATAGATGTTTCTTATGTGATGTATTTTCAATCCCGTAACTAAGGTAGTATCAGAAACTAGGAGTACCGTGATACACCCTGACTTTGAAAAAATATATTGATGCGGTTTAGAAACGTAACTGGTGACCCTTGCTCAGTCTCAGCTACTACAACCACTACACCACCGGGTCATGCTACTTCTAGACACTAAAGAAAGAAAGAAATAATTTATTTATTACCACAAACTGTTCACAACAACACAATACAATATAAAGATGATAAATAGTCATACAAATGATGAACGTTGTCGCGTACATATATTAGTATAAAAAGCCCCGAGCTCAGCGTGTGCTGCAACATTACAGCGCTGATTTTCAGCACAAGGCTGCGATGAGGCGATGCAAACGCGAAACTTGTTATCGTATACCCAACCAAACCTAATATGGCATACACCTAAAAACACGGATAGGGTAAGATAATAACCAAATTATCTCGTCCCAGAAAATCAAAAATCGAATTAAAAATGCCGCAAAAAGTTGCCCGTAATAAAAATTCGCGGTAAAACTCCACGGGGTGTCAAGTAATTCAATTGAGTCACAATAAAATAATTATATTACACGTCAAACACATTTTGAATGAAACGGTTCTCTCGCCGTTTAACACAATTATTTGCGGTTTGCATAATCGCTGAATAGATGGAGCCACGGAATGAGCGGGAATAATGTATTTAATCAGTCTTAATCAACGACCTTTTCTCGATAAGCGAGAATGAACGAAATCCCAATCTGAATAAGAAGATTTTCGTTGTGATGAAAAAACCTATAAATAGAAAGACAGACGAAGTTTTTTTTTTTTATGTAATACATTTACGGAACGAGCCGACGGCCCACCTGGTGTTAAGTGGTAACCTCGGCCCATAACAGCCGATGCGACTTGGGTCTTGTCATACCTAGTATGGGAGGACCCAAGTCGCATCGGCTGTTATGGGCCGAGGTTACGGTATGCGCCCGTAAATGTGAGACGTGTACGTGCAATGTCTCATGTGCCTGTAATTTCACCGGCAACCGCACCTTTCAAACCGGAACACAGTAACGCGAATGCGTTACTGCTTGGCGGCAGAAAAGGGCATGGTGGCAGTACTTCCCCGGACGAACTTGGCGAGAGTTCTACTGCTCTTAAAAAGTCTAGTTTTAGTAATAGGGTTGCCGTCCATTGAGTATAGAACTACCCGTAAAGAATATTTACCACGTTTTATGATTTTTAAGAAAATAACATAATTACTTATTGATCATTATGTAAGTTAATGTAAACAAGTTTCATACTAAAACTAAACAAGTTGCGAGTCAACAAATTACGGAACAATACACTCGGTTTTTTACGTGGATGTGAAACAAGTTTTCAACATGTTTTCTTGTAATTGTTTCGACACGCTTCGAATGTATCTAGTGTATACATCGTGCCTGTCATTCAGATACATGGCTTGTACGAACATGAAGGTCCTGTCTTCGGGTGCGTGACAAAGACGTCACGCTCCACAAACGCCTTCTCGTACTGTTGAAAATACCTGTCCTGTTTCGCGAGGACACGAATTGTTGTCAGTATCAACGTGGAATTAGGGTTACCAGATGAAAAATTTAAAAGTCCGGAGAAAAAGCCTGATTTCTCTCAAAAAATCCGGAGAATTTTCTCGAAGTAATTTATAATTAAAAAGTACTTGTTAAAGCTTCAGTACTACGGATTTTTTATCACTATGTAGATTATCAGTGCCGTGTTGAATACAGTTGTGCGCTGGCTGCCCAACTCCTACGATATCTTTTTTGTGTCTTTTAATAAAAAAACTATTTTATTGAATATTCTAAATATCCTGAGATATCAAAAATCCGACCGTAATCCTGAAAAGAGTCTAAAAATGATGATATCTCAGGTAAATCCTGAGAATGGTAACCCTACGCGGTATGGATATTGCGAATACAAAGGTATTATGTATAAATTCATTGTGGTTTTAAAAGTACCATCAATATATGAGCCAATTAAGTAATTATGACAATTTGAACAACACAAAAGTATGCTTTCAAGCAAGTCTGTAGTTGCGAAAGATTTAAGTGTGCCTAAAAGAGGCTCCTGTCGTATATTTTTTCATTTTGCGAAATTACCAAACGTGAAGAGGGCCCGACTTAAGTTGTAACCTGTACTTATAACAAGCCCCTACCTAGGTACTACAAGACCCGAGTCGCATCGTATGCGCCTGTAACCCTGAATCGAGATGGAATGTCTCATGTGCCTGTCATTTCACCGGCAACCACACCTTTCAAACCGGAACACAATATTTTGACCCATATCTTCGATATTTTGGTTCTGAGGTTTCACCACGATGTATTCCTTAAACGTTTTGAGAGCTACTATTGTGCACAAAATGTTTTGTAGCAAACACTTATTGTCGTATGTCCGATTTTGAACCAGCAAGCAGATACACTGATAGAAATGGACTCCATACTCTTGGGTAACACGCTCTACCACCTTACTGGCAGCTCTTGATTTGTTCCTCAGCCGCTGGGTTAGTGGCGCCGCGACTCTCGAGGGCCTGACGTGACTTCTCGACGAATGCTTAATTTCTAATTACGTATTACAAGTCTAATTTTCGAAGAGCTTTCTTGATGAGTTAATATGTCGAGATGGAAGCGCGTATACTCATGTGAGGTTGGATATTTAGGTATGAAGTTTATCAGCCTCTTTGGAGTAATGTGTCAGTGTCAAATTTTTGTCAATTTTTTTTTTTAATATATCCAATTCTAGTCAATTTTGTATACTTATAGAGTTTTTAATCGCTTCGATGTTATTAAATATTATAGTTTTTTAATTTCGGGCCTTGATTAAAGTGAAACTTATTTACGATGTAATTTTCATACGACACTTAAATATATGGGACTCGTTATCCATCATATAAGCACTAATCTCTTAACCCATCAAGGTAAATGTTAGTAGTAGGGTAAATGTTAAGCTCTAATGGCTGTCAAAGTGTCTTATTTACGGTAACTTGCAACAAATTAAACAGCTTTAGTATGAAGTGAACACCTGCAAATTTATCAGTGACATACAGATAAACCGTTTGCATTTTCTGTGTAGAATTCTACAGTGGACTGTAATAGTACTAATAATAATCATATTGGTGAACATTTCAGACAGCACCATCTAGCCCCAAAGTAAGCTAAGCATAGCTTGTATCATGGGAACCAGACAACTGATATAATACTATACACTTTTTTGTAAATACATACATATAATACATATACACCCAGACATAGAACAAACATCTATGTTCGTCACACAAATGTTTGTCCGGTGGGAATCGAACCCACGATCTACAGCGCAGAAGGCAGGGTTCTACCAACTGAGCTATGAGGCCAGGTTATAATTATATAATCATCATCCTTCAGATTTATTATATAGGTTCACAAAAAGTTTTGACTACATCATTATACTAACCCCATCGAAGCTCGTGAGGTATTTGCGTCTAATTGGACCGTTCGTGATATTTTCGACTCCATGTTTTCACTGACAGTTTTATGGCTAATACGAAGTGGTAAGTGCCGTGGTGTTAAATGAGATCGGACGAGGAAACAGGTGGAATTACATACACGGGAAACTTTTGATCTTTGGATGATTAATGATGGCGAGGCAGTTTTAGGTCTGGTTTTTCAAGTTAGATATTAGATAAACTTTAAACTGACGGAATTTGAAATTTAATGAAATTATTCTTGACAGGCGTAGTAGCTTAGTTGGTAGTAACCCTTCCTTCTGAGCTGTAGGTCGTAGGTTCGATTTCCACTCATGAAAAATATTGTTGTTTGTTCTGTTTCTGGGTGTTGATATGTATTGTATGTATTTACAAAAAACATAAGTATTAAGTATATAAATTGTCTGGTTCCCATGGTACAAGCTATTTACTTAGCTTACTTTGGGGCTAGATGGCGCTGTGTGACTGGCCACTAATATTTATTTATTTATTGTAAAGTTATCCTAACAGTAATCTCATAAGAGCTAAGAAATGTAGAGCGTCTATGCTTACTCGGTGTGTCCTCACATGGCTTGAGATGTGCTCAGAGCTTACAGCCTCACTGCCAAGTGGCTGCAGCCTCTCCAATTATGTCGCTCTGCCGTGTCCAGTGTCTTGTCCTCTTGTGTTTGCTGAGTGGGTGAGTGGGTGAGTGGGTGAGTGGGGGGGACTTAGATGTGCAGTTTGATTTAAAGTCCTGTGTTCTTGTTCTGAGATGTTTTGAATGTTTCGTCATGTTTCAGACATTTCATTATACATATTTATTTTAGATACTCATAAAACTTACAGCTTTTGTAGCCAAATGTCTTACGAGCTAATATAAATATCACTACAGTCAGTGTTTTTTATGCGAATAATTTAAGGAACAAGCAAGGTTGTGACCTGATGTTAAGCGGCAAACTTTGCCAACAACGAATGCAATACTTCGTGCTTCCCCTACTTAGGTATGCGAAGACCCAAGTAGCATTGTATTGTGCCCGTAACTTTGTGATGCGAAGGTGGAATATTTCAATTGCCTGTACTAATATCATCGACAACCACACCTGTCAAAACTGAATACAGTAACGCGAATGCGTCACTGCCTGGCGGCAGAAATGGATATGGTGGCAGTACTTCCCCGGTCGAACTTGGTATAAGTTCTACTGCCTACTAAAAGTGCTACTAATCTAAAAAGCAATCGATATGATTAATATAGAAACGCGATTGACCACTTCCGATGAGTTGTAGATTAGATAGATAGATAGATAAAACATTTATTTCAGCAGAAACTACACATAGGAACAAGATATATTGAAACTAATAAAAAACAAGATCAAGGAAAAAGTAATATGGAAAATATCAAAGTTTGCTAGAAGGTCTTGTGTGTTTTCACTCGAGATTCAAAGCCCAAAGCTGCATCCCTGCTATATGCGACACAGGCCATCTTAGTGCAGCGGGTACTTGGTACACATTTTTATATGTTTATTTATATTTGATTTTTTGTGATAATAATTATCCATTAGAGCATAACCGGCCAGCAACGACGAATTAAAAAAAAACAATTGAAAAAACTAATAATACTAAGCGAAGTCGTTAAAATCACAATCATTCATCATTCGTTCAGCAAGTGTGAGCATAAAAACTTATTTTAATTCCGTCATCTTTAAGACATGACAAGACAAATGATAACATCATTTAAAAATCACTCGCGGCTAATTAGTAAATTCAATTTCTAACCCTTTCAAACGTCATCTGTCAAATTAAATGATCTTTTGACAGCTGCCACTGAAAGATTCCGCGGTTAGCCGCGTTCGGTCGCCGCGCTGTGTAAATTATCGTCTTGTTTAAAAGTTACTTAAATGTAGATATTATAAATATTTTCCTGTAAGGTATTATCCTACTAACTACTAATATTATAAACGTGAAAGTTTGTATGTTTATTACGCTTTCACGCTCAAACGGCCGAATGGATTTGGATGAAATTTGGTACCAAGATAGCTTATACCCTGGATTACTACATAGGCTACTTTGATCCCGGAAAAGTGCAGTGTTCCCGTGGGATTACTTATTCACCGCGGGGCACAGCTAGTTAATAAATATTTCATTCGTTAACTCAACGTAACCAAGTAGATAGCTCATCGGTTCGGATATTTTTCCACGAATAACTCCACACGAAAGCCATGTTTGCTTTGAGCTCTGCTATGCACAAAAATTTCAATCATATTATTATTATATATCATTAAAGTTAGTACATATATAGTTCAATTTATTGTGTAGTAGTTCGTAAGGTAAATAAAAATCCTTTTCTTTCTTTCCTTTCTTTACTTAATCAATCACAAATCAAAAGATATAAGCGTAATTTGAAACTGAACAGTTATATAGTTATGTCACGTGACACAAGTCACTTGTGTCACGGTTGCGACAATGTCTCACGGGTGATTAGCTAAGATATGCAGTGTGTTGTGTGTGTGTGGTTACACAACACACACTGCACAACCAAAACACACATGTGTGTATGGATTTGTGTGAGTAAATGAGAGATCTCCGCTTGCAGTACAGTAATCATCTCGAGTGCGAGATGATTACTGTAGGGGTGACAGTTATCTATCTATCTAATTACATAATTTTCTTTCTGCCTACCCCTTTTTTGCCGCCAAGCAGTTGTGCAAACGCATGTTGCGTTCCGGTTTGAAGGGTGTGGGTGCAGGTGAAATTACACGCAAAAGTCTGTCTTTGTGGATTACAGTGAAGGCCGTAAAGTAGTGCGCATTTCAGTAATAAATAATAAATATTGTTGTACATTTCACACAGCGCCATCTAGCCCCAAACTAAGCTAAGCATAGCTTATACTATGGGAACAAGATGACTGATTTAATATTTATAATGTTTTTTTGTAAATACATATAAATGATAAACACCCAGATACAGAACAAATATCAATGCTCGTCACACAAATGTTTGTCCTGGGTGGGAATTGAACATACGACCTACAAAAGGCAGAGTTACTACCAACTGAGCTGTGAGGCCAATCGATATAATATTAGTGCTATAAAGTAAAACGAGAAGACCAAAAATGTATTACCATTGACCAAAATTAGCGTCAGTTGGGCTATATGCACATGCTGTCACCTAGCTCACATAAAAGTCTTATACAACTAAGTATCTAAAGGCATTTAAGTATTATTCAGACATGTTTTATCATAAAAACCATGCGCCAAACAAATAATAAAAACAAAAACTTACATTCCATGTTCACTGAATAATTACACTCTATTATTTTAATTTACATAATACACATGTTATATTCGCGACAGCCCTGTACGTCACGCGATGGCGCGTGACTGTTAGACGTTCAGTTGCGCACGTGACAACTGTAGGGGTCCTATTCCCGGCCCCATCTCGCACATAACCTACTGTTCATTTTTCACTAACAGTGAACAACTTTTTATATGTAAGGACATTGAAAACATACTACTCCTGAAAGTATTTTATCATGCGTTTAATTTTACGTTGTAGAGTATTAGTATTTATAGTCCGCTTAAGTTGGCCTAAGTGACCGATAGTTTTCAAAAAAAGTAGCATATTTATTTTAAACCTGTAAGTACTTAAGTAGTATTATTAATTTGTTTTAATTTTCGTTCCATCAGCTAAATCATATAAAAAAATACCAAGATATATTTTTCATGATTCTACATTTCATGTTTAATTGTAGGCTAACTTAGGTTCAAGTTGGCGAAAAACTTAAATAAAAAATTAAATAAAAGTTCGCGTTGTCTGTCTGTTGTGGTGTTTGTTCACACTTCATATTGAAGATATGTTCCATCGAATAGTTTCATGTGACGGACGTAATTTGATGGCACTTACAGTATAGGTTATACCAAATTAAATGGATTTGGTTATGACAGTTTATATAAGGCGGGGTCCTTTAGTCACATATTCACATTAAAAAAAAGCGATTCGAACTGAGAATAATAAATAATAATAATAAGTAACATCCGTCAAGGAGTGATGGACGCAACGCAATGCGACTTGAGTCATCTCGTACTATGGAGAGGACTTGAGTCGTATTGCTGTTGTCCATGGGCGGCGGTTACCACTTAACATCAGGTAGGCCATCAGCTCTTTCTATCACCTAAATTACATTAAAAACAAAAAGAAAAAAACCGTTTCATACGTCTGCCAACCCTAGACTCGAGTGCTAATTTGTCGTAGACACTTCGGTAATATTTTAAACTTGCACATTTGTATTATGGTTGCCACCGCCCGGAAGGCGTCCGACATAATAACGGCCATGGCTGGAATAATCTATCTATGCTAATGTTATACAGAGGTAAAGTTACAGACTAATTATTGTATAGTTTTTATATACGGGTGTTAATATGTATTATATGTACTAAAAAAAGTATTATATCAACTATCTGATTCCCATGATACAAGCTATGCTTACCTTACTTTAAGGCTAGATGGCGCTGTGTGAAATG
This sequence comes from Chesias legatella, assembly GCA_947359385.1. Taxonomy (NCBI): domain Eukaryota; kingdom Metazoa; phylum Arthropoda; class Insecta; order Lepidoptera; family Geometridae; genus Chesias; species Chesias legatella. The sequence continues at coordinate 12,313,202 of OX375764.1, read as the reverse complement.
TCCACCAATATTATTTTTATATTAGTTTGTGAGTTACATGTATCTATATATATTATTTATGGGGTATAAATGTACAAATAGAATAAAGGTACGTTGTACATACTTAAATTATTTCCATGGGGACCTTGGCATTTATATCTCAGCATAATACAATTGTCTAACTAGCAAGGTAGAAAATAACCTTTAATCCACATAGTACTTAACAGAAATAGCTATTAAACCAATATATACCTGCCTTTATTTTGACTTCAGTTTATGCGTTTATATGTAGACTGGCCCAAGTATATTCTATATTTATTATAAGTATATTAAATATCTTATCTTTATATCTTGGGAAATACTCAAATGAATCCACAAATCCGATCCTACTAAATATTGTCGCTTAATACCCTTTTGATCAAAGCTTTAAAGTTAGACTTAACTTTTAATGAACCTTGTAAGGAGCCGATCAAAAACTCAATATTAATGATGCGATATAATTAATAGATAAGTAGATGAAATTAATTACGATCATTATGGTAATCGTTTACCTATATCCATCCAACCTCACGCATTTAAAATTCAATTTGAGATTACCAAAAGATTTTGCACTGCGTCTATCCTGTTTATAATTATTTACCATATAACATTTTCATCTTAGCCTTTGCGCCATCATTTAAAGGCGGGTTGCCAGTGTTAAGATTAATATATGAAGCTATCAGCAGATTTAACATAAATATACTTTTCCGGTGAAATTACAGGCACATGAGACTACACGTCTCAGAGTTACGGGCGGATACGATGCGACTTGGACCTGTCGTACCTAGTAGGGGAGGATCCAAGTCGCAGCGATTGTTATGGGCCGAGGTTACCACTTAAAACCAGGTGGACCGTTGGCTCGTGCCGTAACTGTATCACATAAAAAAAGTCATTGTGTATTGAATAGTAATTAACAAAAATAGTTTTAATAATATCTTAGAGAATAATTATTAAAACTGCACACATATTTCTGGAGAATTTTTAAACTCAGTCCAATTTAATTTAAACTCGAGGTATACTGTAGGTAGGTACTTGGGGTCGAACCGTACAATGTTCTTGACCTTTCGGTGAATAAACATACCATGATGATGATACCGCCTGCCAGTACCCTTTAGTTGTCCAGCATCTCACGGTACCTATGAGCGTGAGTTCCAATCCAGGCCCTGTGCGGGGCGTGGCCTCCAGCGGAGTCGCTTTACTGGACAGACGAACTTGGCTGATATAATAAAGACTTCTTCTTCTTCTTCTTCGAGTCACCGGTTCTGTCGAACCAGTGTGGTGAAAGGATTGTAAGTGCGCCTCAAAGAGGCTCATAATAAAGACTGAGAGTATAGCAAGGCTTCATAGCAACTTCACTGGCCGGCAATCTCAACCCGGGCCAAATTGAAACTCCACCTCATAAATTTGTAATATGCACGCGTGAGGTACACCTTATTATTTATGTTTTTGCAATATGCATTATGTTGCCAAGATTTTGAATAATGTTCGGTGGATTTTCAACTTTTCGCGGTAGAAATATCTTTTGGAAGTGAATTGTGGTGAATCGTTTATTCTTTGGAGTTGTTAAGAAGCTTATGGAAGAAAACGTAACTTTTACCAGGAAGTTTTTATTTAAATAGTAATGTTTTTATATTCGGCACACAACAAAGACATCTCTTTTCAACACTTGTTTTATGTAGAACGTATTTTTTGCCATCTCTCCGCGCCTCTGTCACACCGTAGAAGGGTACTGGGTTATCTGGTTTATCTTACAATAGCCTCGGTTCCAATCCTGTGTACGCCAATTTCATTGCAATCAATAATTTGCATTTCGTCCAAGTACCGGGTAAGTCCACGTTCGCACAAAGGGTGTCCTGATGTTATTTCAGCGGTAGGCATTAGCTGTCAATCCTATTGTGCGAGTTAGGATAGATCCTTTTGATATGTAGATCCAATGATGGTTAATCGCTCTGAGAACAATATACACTTCTTGTTATTGGGAATTCGTACGTTTAAATAATTTGCCATAAAACCAACATTATGTGGAGAGTTCGTCCGTGAAAGTAGTTTGTTTGCCGTCACAGCATTGTACGCGCATTTGTGGCGTGATTTGACGAATTTGGGCGTTAAATAATGAGAACTTTCTTCCTCGAGTGCGGGAGTGACGGGCGCAGTATGAAAGGACCCGCTTTGAGGCGCATTTATATCACGACACTGTTTCTAGAGAACCAATACTCATTATAGTAGTAGTATTAGGGGAATCCAAGTTTTATTGCTAATAGTCTCAGATGATTCATTCGTTCATCATTCAAATTAAATAAATTGAACAAAGGTTGAATACAAGCTACCTGCAGTTGCTATCCACGATGTAAGAAAAAAGAAAAACTCATAACAAATCCTACCTCTCAGCGTGTCTTCAGTGATCTCTCTAAAGAGGTAGATCCTCAGATTAAACCTCAACAGTAAACATAATACGGAATTGGGTACAAACGCAATTACCCCAAGTGGTGCTAAAAATGGTATAGCCGCCCGCCCTCCTATAAAAATCGTATCATCTCCCGCCTCAAGCTTACCTTTGCTCTGAGAAATGAGCGAAGATTAAAGAAGGATGTATACGGAACAGTGCTAAAATATTGTGCAGTTGTCTTGTCGGCATTCCTTCTCTGAAAATTAGTATGAATGTTGAAATTCTTAGAAAGGAGTAAAGGTTGTAAAAGTAGTAAATACTAAAAATAAAGACATGTATATAACAGCAATAGAAACATTATATATTTATTATACTATATACTTACTACTATTTTTTTTCTCAGCATTTTGCAACCATACACATAGATTAACTTTTTTCATAAAAAACTGCGCAGGTATCTGTACAGATTTATAAGAACTGAAGTCTTCCCCATGGGGGGGTCGGGTAGGGTTCGAACAGGCGTCGAACTTAGCGATAAGTGCGCGTGACCTTATGTATATTATTGACGTTTCCAAGCACCTTCTTTATGAATTCTATGGAAATAAAGTTTATTATTTTGACTTTTGACTTTATAAATTCCATGAGTTTTAAAGTTGCGTTCACACATTACTGCACAATATGTATTCTATTGCTCTTAGCTCGCGGTCGCGACCCGAGGAATTTACTTTACACCGTAGACTTAGGAGGGCGTAAAATCGGTTATAAAGCTGTCATTGGACCTTTTACGGGCACACTTAAATACGTAAACACAGGTATTAGTTAATAGGTGACTCTTATGGGTTAAGTTTCGACGTAACTTTGCAATTCATGTATGCCAAGTTATCAGACTGAATGAAGTAAACATGTTTTTGATGGTTATAACGTTCTAGACTATGCTTCTCGCACTGTCTTCGTTCGGCCGCGGTGTTGCCCTATGCGCTAAACACTGCTCTGCTCATGCTTAACGCCTTTATTAATGCTACTCTCATGCAAAATAACTACATACGAGTATTATCCCTATGTGAGCGAGATAGAACATGCGCTCGCGATTTTCTTCTATTCGAGTCACTGGTTCTGAACCGGTGTGGTGAAAGGATTTTAAGTGCGCCTCAAAGTGGCTTCTTTCGTACATTTGACACATGTCATCGAAATTTTTAGCTGTAGGACATGACGGTTTCCTTATGACCTAAATAAGAAAATCCACCTAAAAACTCATAGGTTCACGTCGGGATCTGAATCGGCGACTTCCGGATTGAAATTCGGGGTCAGTACCACTGAACCTCCACACTCGCGATTATACGGCATGATTACTGAGTGACTCGAAATCTTACCCACGACCCTTGAATACACTGTTACCACTCGAGTCAGTAAAGTTATAAGGTCACTCAAACTATCGGAAAACCTACTAACTTTTTGTTGACCCGTAATTACCAACAAAAAGGCACATTAGAGAACAATTTAATTCAAATCCAACCTAAAAAGTAGTCTTTGTAATATGTTCAAAGAATTAAACAAATCTATCATTGTCATTCTCAAGAATACTTTTATTAACACATGGATTTGCCAAATTCGATCTTATGGCTAACAAAATACGGTGTCCCTAGTCAGTAGTAGCACTTGTGATCTTGTTTTTATATAAAAATAGGGTCAAATTATGGGAAAACTTTACGTTTTGTGTGTGGTTTTCAAATTACTCATTTAGTCTGATGAGACGGCTACCGTGAAAAATGTACGACTGTGTTGTTTGGAGAGGTTTATGCCGGATTTAATCAGCAATTCAACGTTTGTTTAAATATGGAAGTAGTATATGAGAATCCTAATAGAATGTAAATATTGGTGGATATTTCACACAGCGCCATCTAGCCTCAAAGTAAGCTAAGCATAACTTTTATCATGGGAACCAGGCAACTGATATAATACTTTTAAACTTATTTGTAAATACTATAATAAATATCAACACCCAGACACAGAACACATAGTTCGTTACACAAACGTGCCTTGGGTAGTAATCGAACCCACGACCAGAAGGAAGTTACTACCAAATGACCAGTCAAATAATCAAATTCCACACAGACGGTGGACCAGTTCGTTCCTTTTTGTTATATTTATTAGGTATATATTTATCCCATAAATAAAAAAAGATGAAGCGTGGTTGGGTCAAATAGTCCCTTACACATATTCCCTTGGCTCTTCTCGTGTAACACCAACCATTAATGTATTCTGTAAGAACACGGACATTAATCCGTTCCTAGCTCCGAGACTAATGCAAAGGCCGATGACGCCATTACTGCGGGAGCTAGCGTCACGTTTTTTACATGATTTCGTTTTTATTGGTCAGTTGCGGCGAATGAGCTGATTGTTTCAATTTTGAAGCTTAATTAGATAGACTTTTGTTTGTGCCTTTAATTGGTAATGGATGAAGAGTCTTGGGGGGCCACGTTGCTTGTGTCCGTATGTGATAACCCTCTGAATCCATACACGTGTCCCCCGGGTGGTGCAAAAGGAGCAACCCAAAGTAGCAGTAGAACTTGTGCCAAGTTCGCCCGGAGAAGTACTGCCACCACACCTGGTAATCTGCCGCCAAGCAGATGCACTCGTGTTGCTGTGTTCCAGTAGAAGGGAGTGGGTGCCGGTGTAATTGCAGGCGCATGAGACGTAATATCCCCGTCTCGGAGTGATGGACGCAACGCAATGCGACTTGAGTCATCTCGTACTATGGAGAGGACTTGAGTGGTATTGCTGTTGTCTATGGGCGACGGTTACCACTTAACATCAGGTGGGCCGTCAGCTCGTTCCGTCACTTAGTCACTTCAATGACATAAAAAAGAGTCTACTGGCGCATTGGTACAGACAGCATGCACACCAATCAAATTTTCACTCATGAGCGTAATACCACGTTCTCAAAGCGGTGAAGGAAAACATAGCGAGGAAATTTGACAAGCCTCAGCTCAGTTTGTAGTAACACTGCCTTCTGCGCTGGTCGGGGGTTCGATTACCACCCAGTACAAACATTTGTGTAACGAATATAGATGTTTGTTCTGTGTCTGGGTGTTAATGTGTATTATGCGTATATATTTTCAAAAAAAGTATATATGTATGCCATCAGTTGTCTGGTTCCCATGGTAAAAGCCATGCTTAGTTTGGGGTTAGTGGCGTTGTGAAAATTGTCCACCAATATTATTAAAGTAAAATCAAAAATTCGAAGACGTGTAAAATGTACTAAAAGAGCCTCTTGGAGGCGTACCTTGGGGGGCCCACGTTGCTCGCGTCCATTTTGATTACCTTGCCCTACACTAAATTTCTTTCGGGCTTATGTTGTTGTAAAAAATTTTCAGAAACTTCTGTAGCTTCAGTAAAATAAAACCGTTGTAACCATTAGTTGTCGCGGGCAAGTCAATCGCGACTAGGTAAAGGTCAATCGCGGTAGGGTGGATATATATCGGAAACTAGGTAGGCCTTTGGCTCATTCTTTAACTAATAAATTAAAAAAATCTTCTGTACCTATTTGTTTATTTCTTTTTAAGTAATTTAGGTACACAATACATTGTTTTCTACTACGGCAAAAAAAAGGCTTATCGCCTATTTTTTCAAGTCTAACCGATTTTTATTTCGATATAATTAAGTATGTTAGGTTTTTCTAACATTCTTAAATTTATGAAATCAAAAATAGGTTTGTCTACTTCAAAAACTTAAAAAAAACCTCAGTTCGACTTACTGTAGGCGTAGCTTAAAGATAAATGACGTACATAACACTTTCAAAAAACGAGTTGCTACACTTTAATCACAGATTATATTCCATCGATTTTATCAAAACATTTTTAAATTTCGTCTATTGAGACGAGCAACGCGCTATCTCAAGAAATCATCTTTTTTGTTAATAAGCATTGCCTTAATCTATATATAATGGGTTCACATGTCTTGTCTGTAATTACTCCAAGATATAGTTTTCGACCACATTTTATGGTATAGTAAGCTTTGGTGGTGTAAGTTACGGAATATGGCGAGAAATAAATAATCGAAGATTTAGAGTTATGGGCCTCCGTAATAAATATTGATTTCATTCATTGACACTTGTTGAGTGAAGGCCAGTAGCAAGATAATCCATCCTATATATAACCAAATGACTCTCTTCTCGTAATATCGGAAACTACAAGGCATACGAGTCTCAAATTTTTGCATGGATTTTTCCTTTAAGTACGTTTAAGCTCGCGGGATTTTGGATTCCAACTCAGAATTAAGTGTTCTTAAAAGTTACAAACGAAATTAAACTCTTTTTCGCGACTGGTCACTAGTCTTTTTATATTTCGGAGATTATGCCGGTACAGTGTTTAAACCAGATAGAAAAAAAAACGAAAACTCTGCGACGACTTACAACGATGGGATTATCAAATCTGAAATGCCCTTGTTGACCACATATCATTAATAACTAAAAACAGTAAGAAATAAGAGTTCCAATTTAAATAAAAGTGTTATTACTACCATTTCAGTTCAGTCACATTATTAGTATTGCGTCTCTCCTGAAGATGTTCCCTGTATTTGTGAAGGCACGCATGTGCCAAAAGTAACTCCATGACATGGGACAATTTTGTCGGTGACTTGGTAGTGACACAACTTACAAAGCGTCTTCTTTAACTGTGTCTAATCCGTGCGCAGGAGTTTGTAATAAATAATTGATTCTATAGAAAAAAAGGGTTTTCTCTTAAATCTAGATACAATAATGCATGAGTGTGAGTGTGTTGGCGTTTTTTTATGCTATCCGCTACCGCTTGTTTTTTAAAATGGTATCAGAGGCGGGGCTCGAATCCCAGGAGGCGTTATTCTTATACCGGTTTTGATTAGATTTCTACAAATTAGTTTATTCTAATTGTATTTTGGTTATCAAAATCTTTTTTTAGGAATTCCTACAACAAAATTGGAATTCGTCATCCGAATGTTTTCTATGTTAATTTCGTTGGGGGATTTATAAGCTGTTATAAAATTTATGAAGATATCTGTAATTAAATGAAAACGACATATTATTACATACATTCTGTATATAATCCCATTATTCGGACTAATGATGTATTTTCGACTTATACCATATCGGTTGTATTTTCGATTCCATTTAATGATTTCGTGAAGTTTTGTAATATAATATTAAACTATTAAAAGATGACAGTATAATTTTATATTTTTTAATATCTCAAATGCGGAAGCTTTTATGATGAATTTAATGATATAATTTAGGCCAAGCAATGAGTGGGCGGATCGTGGGTATACATTTATTGTAGTTAAATGTGGCGTTATCGAAGTTACGTTTGTTTGCGAGCTGTACGACAAATTCTATTTAATAATTTTGGTAAAATTTACTGTAAAATAAAGATTTTATACTAATCGTCTTTATGACTTGAATATTTCACTCGTTTTGACTTCGTCATTCTAGGACATGCGGATTCCACACGATGCTGTTGGTCGTGGGTTCGATTCCCACCCAGGGCAAACATTTCTGTGACGAACAGATGTTTGTTCCGTGTCTGGGTGTTAATATGTATATGTATGTATTTACAAAAAGTATTATATCAGTTGTCTGGTTCCCATGAGAAGCTATGCTTAGCTTATTTTGGCGCTGTGTGAAATGTCCACCAATATTATTATTATTATTATTATGTGTACCTATTGATCGTGCACTATCGTACATAAAATATTCTATTTCTGTTTCAGGTAAGTACTTACTTGTCCCGACATCAAAGTATTAAGACCGGGACAGATTAAATAAAAATCGTCTGACCGCATTGGGTAAGGGTCACGTAATGGCGCATTAAGGTAATAAGGGTCCCAAAGTCCAGAGTTCACGCCTTGATCGGTCCTGAGGGTTCTCAGCCTGGAAGGTTCTTTTGGTCCTGTCGTATGTGGTTTTAATGTACGGAATACCGCGGAAGACAATTAAATTATGCGAAGGAAATTTCTTACAATGTACTCTTCTCGAAGATGGCATGTGGGTATGTACATTCTACGTACCTGTTTTTCTGCTGTGTTCCGTTTGAAAGGTGTGGTAGCCGGTGAAATTACACACACGTGAATCATTCCTCCTTCTTGTCTCAAAGTTATGGGTGCAATACAATGCGACGTGGTCTTCCCATATCTATATAGGGGAAGAACATAAGACGTATTGTTTTTGTTATAGACAGGGGGCCATCCGCGGAGGAACTTTGTATAAACTCTACTGCTACTAGTTTTTTATGTGATACTATAGTGACGGAACGAGCTGACGGCCCACCTGATGTTAAGTGGTAACCAGCGCCCATACACAACAGCAATACGACTCAAGTTCTCTCCACCAAAGTACGGGATGACTCAAGTCGCATAATAAATATATTTTCTTTCTTCTGTACCAAGATATTCATGTCGTAAATCATTGCAAATAAACTCGTATCGTTTTTATATTAAAAATACTCATCAGTTCTAAAGCCAAATGGATGGAACATGCAAGTAATAAAAAAACCTATAAACGAATATGCATCATAATAAAAATAGACTAAAGCATTGGCGTCCGAAGCGGTATTATCGGAAAATACCTAAAGAAACTACAAAATTGCGCTGAAGTGACTATCAAAACATACTAATGGGGAACTCATAAAAATAGCATAAAGTGAAATAAGTCAAGTCGATGCAACTTCGCTGCACAGTAAAGTTTGAATATAGTAATGGCAGTCTGAACAGCGTCGGTTCTGGAGAATGAAAAAAACGACGTCTATACCAAATTATATTGTTTACCTTCATAGACATTAAATACAATAATGGATTTAATTGTGACTTTTTGGAAGTCTAAGAAGTTAATTAGTAGACGTAAGCGATAGTTTAATATTTAAGTTATCTCCCCCAGCGCACTTTATGTAATTAGGAATTGTTTTTATGTTAAAAAAAAACGGTGGACATTTCACAGAGCGTCATCTAGCCCCAAAGTACGCTAAAAATAGCTTGTATCATGGGAATCAGACATCTGATAATACTTATAATACTTTTTTGTAAATACATACATCATACATATCAACACCCAGACACAGAACAAAAGTTTATCTTCGTGTCACAAATGAAATGTCCTGGGTGGGAATCGAAGTCACGACCTACATCACCGAAGGCAGGGTTACTACTAACTGAGCTGTGAGGCCGTCTGTGCTATCTCTCTGCTCACTTTGCTGTGAGGTCTATAGGTTTTGAAATTGATTTATACTTATTGTCATGATCTACGAAAGGATTTTACTTAATCGGAATCAGTTGAAACGGTAGTCCCGCTTGCATTATTGCCAAATAATTACAGTCCAGCTTTTATTATTAGGTACTACGAGATGTAAGTGATATATAGTAAACGGCTTTCATATGCACTTCCGAGCTAGCAAGTCCAACCAAGCATTGCCATTTGGTAGTAACTCTGCTCAACTATAGAAGTGGGCTTACTGCGTTGCGTATATCGTGACAATTGTATAAAGTATGAAAAAAATACAGATACTTGGATTTGTATTCCCTCCGCTCGGATCGCTTCCGTTGTTTTCATCCCGTTCGCCGTATTTCTAATGCGCGTCTGATTTATTGAGGAAAGTGGAATCCAGTGAGTCATTTTCGAATTTTGATTCATCAGAATGTTTCGTGGTACCCTTTTTGTTATTTTTAACCTGAATTTTATGTGTCTGTTTCATTTAGCCATGGAAACAGAATATAATAATGATAGTCGGTAATAAAATTTGGTTAATATTTCACACAGCGCCATCTAGCCCCAAACTTAGCATAACTTATACTATGGCTACCAGACAACTGTTAGAATACTTTATACTTTTGTTATAAATATGTACACACATAATAATACCCAGACAGTGCAAACATTTATGTTCGTCTCAGAAATATTTGACCTGGGCGGGAATAGAACTCACGACCTAGAGCGCAAAGCAGAGTTACTACCAACTGAACTGTGGCCAGTCTAGAGATCAAGAAATATGATTTAGGAAAGACCCACCACACATCATGTTACGCCACTTACTCAAGTCATGAAGATAAAAAGTATTATGTGCTTGTAATTTCACCGGCACCTGCACCACCAGAACACAGTAATACCACTGCATCCCCGCTTGGCCGTCGCAATGGTGGGCAGTAATTCCACGGACGAAGTCGCTTTAAAAACCAATAAGAAATCGAGTAAGCGAACTAGATAAACAGCGATAGTTTATTTCGTTGTGAGTGTATCTTACGTTTGGACACTTTGGGTCAATGTTTATTGAGGAAAACAGTATGCCAGTACGTTTCCTTGTTTACCGGAAGGAATTCAAATTGAACTTTTATGTAAAACCATGTGATAAAACTTATTCCTTATGGAATACGTTTTATTTTAAATTGATAACCGCATTATGTTCAAGACAAAGATCCTTTATTATTTTATATGTATTAATATTTATTTTCTGTTATGTAATTGAAGCAATTTATCGGTAAATTAACACAATTTTACGTGATTTTCGAAAGCTCCTAAAAGATCACGTAATTAGGGCATTAAATTACGTTTTGTATAAGAAAGTTTATCCTTTTTCCTTGACAAACGTAAGAAGCGAGCGACTGATCTGGCAAATTTTTGACAGTTTGCGATATTTATTTGATACCTTCAGAGCTTCATTTCTGCATCTTCCTCCTACGTTATGAGTTGTGTCTAACGATATTGTTTTTAGTTATTAATATGTGTGTTGTTTTGCAAAATAAATACTCTTTCTTTCTTTCTTTCTTTCTTCTATCTTTATTAAAAAGTTCAAATGTTACCTGTTCAGATTCAGAATGTAGGCTACTCAATAAAACGTAAATGTATTTTTACTTAGGTACGTTATGTATCGATGTAAAGCTTATAGCTATAATGGCGCCCATTGTGCCACTTATGTTTTCAGCATTTCTGCCCGCATCCAGGAATGCATTCGCGTTACTGTGTTCTAGTTTGAAAGGTGTGGTTGTCGGTGATATTACAGGCGCTTGAGACATTAAACCTACTACGCGTCTCAGAGTGACGGGCGCATACGATCGATACGTCTGGTTCTACCTCAGTAGGAGAGGACCGAGAGGAATAAATGTAGGTTTGCACACGTATTTACTATATATATATATATATATATATATAAAGAGTTTTGATTAATCGATGAAAGAATATTCCTTGTTTGTATGCAATTTGGTTCCTTCCTTATTGTTACTATTGCCCAAGAATGCATTTTTATTCAAAATCAAAGACTTTATTTCCATGGAATTTATAAAGAAATGGCAATTATATTTAAAACATAAGGTCACGCGGACTTTCGCTGAGTTTGACGCGTATTAAATTTGTTTTGTACCCTTGCAACCCCTCCCTTAGTACGGAAACAACTACGGATAATTTGGATTGAAGTAGTCTTAATTATGACAAAGACACCGCTCTTCTTCTTCGAGGGAGTAATAATCGCTTTATTCCTCCAGAGTTAAAGAAAATTCGTGAGCCTCTTTATTAAAAGCAACTCAAATTTCCAACTTCGAAACCTAGTCACACGTCTTACCGCAATCTGACCTCCAAGGCTGTCAAACTAATTCCGAATTCAGGTCTCGGAGACCACCTGATGCTAGATAAACGATATCCTCCGAGATATGGAATGCGAGCGTTTACGAGGAACGCTTTACTTAATGGTAAGGATTACAATTGGCATATTTAATAAGCTGTTGGTTTATTATTTATAATTATGTATGAAAATTTATAAATATAATAAAAAATGGACATTTCACATGAAGCAATGTCAGAGCAAAAACAGAAAATAACCTTTTGCAAACTAAGAGAGATTGGAGTTACTATGGAAACCAGGTAAGTAATATAATACTTATATACTTTTATATATTATACTTTTTTGCACCAATGATTTTTTTCACGTTAAAAATTGATGTAAGACTTCCTCAAAACGGTGAAGGAAAACATCGTGAGGAAACTGACACGTTCTAGAACCAAAACTTGGAAGACATGCGTCAAATCCATAAAAAGAGCCACTTTGAGGCGCATTTTTTTCATAATTCTCACGAGAAAGACACGAGTAATAATAATAAAATGCAGATTTTCTTATTATCAGAATGAAGAGAAAAAAATTACTTAAAGGGTTATAATTGGCCAAGGTACGGCGAGCAACGTTGCAACCGTTTTCAGTGCCCGCATTTTGCCCTGTTTTGCGTATAATTGGATTTGACGGTGCAATGACATAGTAACTCGCCCTGATCGGTAGACGACTAATATCATTACTTTAGCCGAAGCAAACCAATTTCCTTTCATAAGCTACAATAACCGCCTTTCCCGATATTCATATAACTATCGATATTACATACATATCTACCCATTTCTGCCGCCAAGCAGTCATGCATTCAAGTTAATGTGTTCCGGTTTGAAAGGTGTGGTTGCCGGTGAAATTACAGGCCCATGAGACCTTCACTTCTCAGAGTGAAGGGCGAATACGACGTGACTTGGGTCTTATTGTACTAAGTCGTATTGCTTTTTATGGGCAAAGCTTACAAATTAACACCAGGTGGGCCATCTGCTCGTTCCGTAACTTCACATGAAAACTATACTTCATAGTAACAAGCTATCTTTGAGGGTCGCCCCAATAATTCATACATGTGTTTTCTATCTCCAGTAAACGTTAAGATAAGTATGTGTTATGCAGTCTCTCTGAACCCTCCCTTTGGTACGCAGAGCTGTGAGTTTTAATCGAAATATCATAATGTGTTCACATGAATTTGGGCGTCTGTTTGATATTAAAAAGCCTAAAATACAGCTTAATTTAAAATATAGGAAAGTTTGTATCCAATATTTTTTTACCTAATTAGGGTAATTTTTTGTGAATATTTATAGACATGTTCGCGTAAAATCACCTTTAATTTCTTTCATCTCATTTCGTCACCTTAGGAGGTATTCCTGTCTTCAAAGCGAAAGGTCAGGGTTCAGATCCCCAGCTGGGGTAAACATCAATGTGATGAATTACCATTTTTATTTATGAAACCGTGTTTCACGTCACCTGCGACACGGGAAATTTTTGTGCGCTTGTGTTATACGTCTTAGCGTTATTTGTACTAACGACCATAAATAAGGAACGGGTTACTTGTCCTTTTATTTGTACGCGCCGGACCGGACGGTAGGAAACAAAGTTCTGTCAGTTAGACAGCGCTGGAAAAAGGACAAAACTTGGATAATTCATATTTCACGTTCGCTCCGTCCATTGGTCCTTAAGTGTAGTTTTGACCCACTTCGGTGACACAGCTCATTGGGATTGGCTGGCAAACTGCATCACTGTCAATATATTTACAAAAAAGACGATTAAAATATCATACAAGTATTCGTTTTGACCTTGGGCCGTTCATAGTTATATGAGGTCGGTTTAGGGTCGGCATACTCAGAAGAGAAAAGAATGTTTAATTGTATGTATGTTCAAAACTCCTTCAAAATTTTATAACAAAAGTACTTCTGTGCAGTTCCATTTCATTGTATAAAACCAAATAAAGGCCTTATACTATTTCCGTCATCGCTTAAATATTGTGAAAACTCGTCGCAAACCAACTGAACGAAGAGTTTCATTCTGTCGGAATCGCTTTAGATACTATTTGGCTCACTCTCTTAGAGAATGATTTCTCCACAACAGCATTTTTATGAGTTTAGAATATTTAATTAAGTACTTTTTTATTGGCGGCTCGACAAGTTAATAGATAGTAGTAGCAGCCATGTATGAAGACAAGTATAATAAAAAAAAGGTGTACTTTTCACACAGCGCCATCTATCCCCAACCTGAGGCATAGCTTGCACTATGGGAACCAGACTACTGATATAATATTTTATATTATCATCTAATTGTAATCTTATCAATGTTCGTCACACAAATCTTTGTCCTGGGTGGGTCCAGAGTTACTAGCAACTGAGCTGTGAGGCCAGTCAGAATAATACTATACCCTCAGTGAAATAGCTGTTCTCATATGAGCTATGCGATTCTATTCATGAGTGTTCGATGTCCCTACATTCTTTGGGGACAGTCAAACAGTAATTTTGGAAGTTCGGGTCATCAAAATGCTGTGAGGTTCCGTATCTATACCTCGTTTGCGGAGTTTTCTATTTTGCAAGTTTGACCCTGAATTTACTCTCAAAGCTTTACGGTTTAAGTTACAAAATATTGTCTGCCAATATTGTATGAACAGTGATAGAGGGAAGTGTTTTATATGTTTGTCTTCTTTCTACATGCTTATGTCATGTTTTTTTTTATTTGACTAGTAGGAAGTTATTTTCTTTTAAGTCATGGTTTATCATTAGTAATATACTAATAAACCAGACGGGAGTACGTCCGTCCTCGAAAAATTTGATAGTTTCCTCACGGGTCTTAGCAAATATTATTCTAAACACTGTTTGAATAAAAAAATACAAAAGATGGACAGAATTATTGATGTCTCTTGAAACTAGTGAAACCCTTTTCCTCTGCTATTTTAATTCGTACCGTAGTAATATAAGTTCTTGACTTGAGAAATTTGAATGTAACGCCTGCTCAAGAAAAGCTTTAAGCTTTAAAGATAAAGCTCGAAAGCGATTGAATATGTTAGTGATTATAAACATCTGTCGCTGAGAGTTTTACGCATAAATTACAGTTTTAATATGGATTATTAAATTTAATTTTAGATTTTATCTACTAGCTGTCATCAAGTTTAATTCTTCTTAGAAAAATGACAAAACACGTGTAAATGTTGTATCGCTCTTTTATAAGTTAAAAAGTAGCTTATAAAAGAGCGCTGTAACTTTTAAATATAAATTATTATTTATACTAAACTTTTTAAACAAAAAGTCGTTACGAACTCATCCTCGTTTCCCTTATTCCACCCGAATTTTTTAAACTGAATTTTCCCATAAACAGGCTGAAATACGATGCATTAATAATTCAGAAATCCTGAAAAAGTCATTAAAAATAACACTTGGAAGTTATAATCGGCGGGGTCCGTCCGACCAAGTTTAAATTAAACTTGTCACCCCTGACATTGGGGGTTACTTGAGGTTTCTAACAAGAAACGAAACATGGTTCCGTATATTTTCTTGAAGGAAAAATGTCTTGTAACTTATATGTAAAATACTCTACTTAGAACTCGATAGAGATCGCGTCGACCTCTATCGAGTGTTATATTTGGTGTTTTATAGTAAAATTGTTAATACCAAGTGTATATCTAACAACTTTAACTGTATATTTCATTGGTCTTCATTTTTTCATTAGGCATTAGGCAACCTTAGGTACTTAGTGGATAGAGAGAGATAGAGAGATACAGGATATATTGATAAATATACAATTAATGTTAAATTCATTGATGTCTTCCTATTTTTGTATGTAACGTTTGTAGTGAATTAATATAATTTCTATAAAAAACTTAAAATCTTTAGGGTCTGAGGTTTTGCGATGAGCGCTTTATCGACATGGCGACATTGCACGATTCTGTCTTTTAGTGAGCAACACAATAACATTATTACAATGGTACATTAGTGCACGTCCGATGCGGGGTTAGAACGTGTGACCTTCAGTTCAAAAGACAAGCCGCCACTGAGCTACGCTGGATTCTAAACAGTAATCAATAAACAACATGTATGACAAGAGATCATATTATTCTGTACAGGCAAACATGATCGTGGAAAGGTGAAGACCAAACAATGAATGGTTGCACATAACTCTAAAGGTTTCCGATGTAGGGATGTCGACCTATCTCGATAAGCGAGAGTAATGTAGTCAATAGTATACATCTATGGGACATTATTACATATGATACATAATCGTTCCATACATTGATAATAAATAAAATAATAATATTGGTGGACAATTCACACAGCGCCATCTAGCCTCAAACTAAGCATTACTTGTACTATGGGAACTATATACATTTTTGTACCTACATAAATATAGTACATATTAACACCCAGACACAGAACAAACATCTATATTAGTCACACAAATGTTTGTCCTGGATGGGAATCGAACCCGCGACCTACAGCGCATAAGGCAGGGTTGCTACCAACTGAGCTGTGAGGCCGGTCAATGATTGCTTTGTAGTATGGTATATGGGAGCGCCATCTGTTTTGGGGACGAGGTATGGGCGTACAAGAAAATCAAGTAAAAAAATTCATTAGTTCAACCCCCTTTTTGTATGAGCGGATTGTAAGTCGGGGTTTGTGCCCCTCGGCCACCGCTACTTCATCCTACTCCTAATTTTATAAACGTGAAAGTTTGTATGGATGTTTGTTACTCTTTCACGCTCAAACGGCTGAATGGATTTGAATGAAATTTGGTACCAAGATAGCTTATATCCTGGATTAACACAGGCTACTTTGATCCCGGCAAAGTGCAGTGTCCCCGTGGGGTTAATTATTCACCGCGGGTAACACCACGGGGCGCAGCTAGTAGTTACATAAAGTAGGAAACTTTTGTTCTGTTGAATTCATAAAGCTGTGCTTTGCTTGGAAACGTCAGTAACTAATAAGTGTACACAGTTTAGGTTTCAAATACATTTTTGAATTCAGTTTGTGGCTAAAAGGTGCTAAAAGCTACGTGGTTTAGTGTTTTCTAGTAAATTAGTGAATCGACTTTAATAAAAGTAACCCAAGTTATTCATCAGCTATGTGCCAGTGTAAGACCCGTAAAAACCGGTGCACTTTTTCGGAGATTAGCCGGTAAAAAACGAAAAAAAACAAGCATTTTTTTTATTATCTGTATCCTTATTTACTTTTGTGTTTAGTAAAATAAAACTTTTGACTTTACAGACACTTCAGTGTTTGATTAATTTGTTTACAGTGTACGTTTTCAAATTCTTAAAAAAAAAATTCGTTTGATGCCTGTTCAAACCCGACCCTCGATATGGAACATATTATAGGGAACTCTAAATTTTCAAGGAATATTCGCTACGTCCACGACAGAACTGATGCATACGAAATGAGACCGTTTTGAGGGTACGGAACCATTTTTGCCGCCAAACTGAATCCCTATTTAATTGTCTGTGGAAATCGACTTTTGATTGATGGTTTCCGGTTTCATTCCATTCGTTTTTTTAATTATGTGTTTGAGGTACTGGGCTGATATATTTTTTGTTTTTATTCGGTTGTTTCTGTGGCAATTTGTTAGTGACCCTACCCGCAAATCCAGGGGTTCCAGGTTCGATTCCCAGATCGGGGCAATATCCTGTGGTGAGCATAAAGTTCGTTCCCGGTCTTGTTCGTCGTGCTGAGTTTTTATGTTTTTCCATGCGCTCTCCCTGTGTCGCAGGTGGCATGCTGGCAATTGTTTACATTGTTACTGAAATACAAAGAGATCGAGCTCGCTTTCTTTACTAAATTATTCTTAATATGTGATTAGCATTTTCTGAAAGATTTCTTTAAAAGCGTACATAACTTCCTGTGATAGATCTATTTTCCAATTGGAATCTTGAAATATTTAAGGTTTTTCGTATTGAGCCCGTAACTCTGAGACGATTGTAAATCTGGAATGTCTCCGGTGACTGTAATTTCACCAGCAACCACGCCATTCAAACCATAACCATGTCATGGTATAAAATTCTATTTTAAAAATATAATATTTATAAAAGAATGTATATTGTCTAGAAGAAGCCAAGCCTTCGGAAGGGCTTTTAATTATTTTAATAATCAACGCAGTTAATTCCACCGCATTATATTGAATGAGTAATCAAAATCGTCACCTGAGATAAAATCTCCCCTAAAAATTAACGCCCTTAAATTAATAACCATTATTATGTTTAACTACTTTCGTAATTACAATATGATTAAAGATTAATAACACTTGTATTGAAGGGTTTTACAAGGGGTTGATACATGTGAAGATTGTATGACTCATGGGCGTGTAATTCCACTGGGTTTGCGTCTACAACCGGCTTAATGTTTATGTATACGTTTATACATTTATGTGAATATGTTTCAAACGAGGTAGATGGCCCACCTGATGTTAAGCTTAAACCTCTGCCCGTAATTAAAGCAATATGTCTTGGGTACCTTCACTTAGGTATGCCCTATGTCCCCTTTACTTGCTTTTAAATAGCAGTAGAACTTGTGCTAAGTTCGCCCGGAGAAGTACTGCCACCACACCTGGTAATCTGCCGCCAAGCAGTGATGCGCTCGGGTTGCTGTGTACCGGTGGAAGGGAGTGGGTGCCGGTGAAATTGCAGGCGCATGAGACGTAACATCCCCGTCTCGAGGTGATGGACGCAACGCAGTGCGGCTGGAGTCATCTCGTACTATGGAGAGGACTTGAGTGGTAATGCTGTTGTCTATGGGCGGCGGTTACCACTTAACATCAGGTGGGCCGTCAGCTCGTTCCGTCTCTTCAATGACATAAAAAAACATGCAGTTTTTTTGTACTCTTAGTTTTAGTGTTCCTCTTTTCGCTCCCAATTCAGACAAGTAAAGGTGTGGAACGTTTGATCTGCCTGTAATTTCACCGGCAACCAAACATTTCAAAGCGGAACACAGTAATGCGTTATCGCTTGGTGTTACTGCTTGGCGCCAGAAATAGGTATGGTGACAGCACATACCAAGACGAATTTGGCACAAGTTGCGTTCGTTGATTTTGATTAATCTAATGTTCTAATACAACGCTATAGTGACGCTAGTTCTTGATAACTAAGCGGCATCTTCAAAACAAATCGACCAATCACACCTCAGTTTTAATAGCATTTACATTGAAGACAGCGCATTCGCTCCAATATTATGTAAATTATATTATAATACGTAGGAGGCGAATATTAACATGAATATTAATAATAAGTTTGGATTAAGATCGTATATTTGGACTTTTATAGTGAACTTGAACGTTGAAAATAATTTGTATTGCAGTCAGTATACTTAATGAGAATATTTTGATATAAATTGTCATTTTATTAATATAATGTTAGGTGATTATTATTGCTAAAGAGATTATAGTTTACTACTGCAATTTATGTACCAGTTTAATCCAAATTTTTTATTTTATTTTGTGTTTCACTGGCGTCTTGACCGTATTCATAACAAATCTAATAAGATTTGGTCAGCTAAAGTATTGCTATTACCGTTATTTTTGGACATTGAATTAAAACAAGGTTCACGACTTAACTGAATAAGTAAAGCAAATGGCCCACCTGCCGTTAAGCGGTATCTTACGCTCATAACAATAGCCATACAACTTTGGTCCTCCCGTACTAAGGTAAAGAAGTGCTAGAGTTGCATCTGATTCCGTCCGTCAATGTAAGACTTGAAGATAACGTCTTTTGATTGTAATTTCTCTTGTACCTACACCCATAAAACCTGAATGTAGCCATGCACCCCTTTTTTATGTTATAGTTGCGGAACGAGCCGACGGCCCACCTGGTGTTAAGTGGTAACCTCTGCCCTAACAACCGATGCGGCTTGGGTCCTCACCTACTACAAGACCCCAGTCGCATCGTATGCGCCCGTAACTCTGAAACGTGAAGGTGGAATGTCTCATGTGCCTGTAATTTCACCGGCAACCACACCTTTCAAACCGGAACACAGTAACGCGAATGGGTCACTGCTTGGCGGCAGAAATAGGTATGGTGGCAGTACTTACAAATAAGCACTCTACACATACAGTGGACATACTAATTCTTCTGCTACTGTATTAAACAAGAAATTTACATTAACGTTATTATTAATAACCATTCAAGTAGTGCACGAAAGGAGCCTCTTTGAGGCGCACTTACAATCCTTTCACCACACTGGTTCGACAGAACCGGTGACTCGAAGAAGAAGAAGACCATTCAACTTTTCAATCAATATAACTTAGTAACCTACAAATTTAATCGTTAAAAAATGTAAAAATAATTTAATGATCACAAACGTGTATCCTTGCTTGTTATCAAGAAAATTTACGGAATCGACGTAATAAATATATCAACCGACGCACGTACCAAAAAAAGGTCGAAATAAAAAATAGTTAAAACATAAAAGTTATCAAAAATAAAAAATAACTTTTCAAAAATAATATTTACGGAATGGAGCAAATAAATACATCAAATGTCACATGTTTACAAGCCAATAACATCATTTCCGATTTCTATCTGTATCAAAGAATTCAATCGAAGTCCTTATCACGAACTAACAATCATGGACCTCAAACGGGGACGAATGCGATAACATCGACTTGAAAGGACAGGGGTAGTTACCACAGTGCTGCACAACTCTGAGATTGTTCTGGAAATGAAATCGTGGCCGACATTCTAAATAAATTGTAGTGAATTTGATAAATCGTATTAATGGCTACTGTAGCTTAGTTGTACATACTGTCTCCCACCCTGTAATATATATAAAACTGTATAATAACTTCTTATGACCTGTGAATAAAGTGCAGTCGTTTGCAACTACTAATCATGCTACGAATAAGCATCCTCAGTAGAATATTTACATTACATATCATATATTGTTTTCAGCTTTCGCTTAACTTCTATCGAATATGGTTCTCAAAACTTAGTTCCTTGTACCGCTATTTTGCCTGAAAACCTATGTTTAGTTTCCACTGGTCTGCACTGAAATATTACAAAAATAATGCGTATCAGCTCTGACTCGCGATTTGAATTTTGTCATTCACCATACTGGCCATATTACTGGCTTTATAGCTCAGTTGGTAACCCTGCCTTCTCATAGAAGGCTCAATTAAAATACCCTTCTTAGAATACTTTTATTTTATACTAGCTGTTGCGCGCGACTTCGCGTAGAATTCGGTTTTATCACGCATTCGGAAAAGTAGCCTAAGTTACTCCTTGTTACATCAGCTATCTGCCAGTGAAAGTCCCATCAAAATCGGTCCAGCCGTTTCGGAGATTAGGCGGAACAAACAGAAATTGTAAAAAATGTTGTTTTGGTATATGTACGGTGTATACATCCATATGCACTCAGTAAAAAACGGTTATTTTAATATTACAAACAGACACTCCAATTTTATTTATTTGTATAGATAAATAGTTCAGCGTCCATATTCGTCACTGAACATTGTTACACATTTGTAACCTTCGAATCTTGTAATACTGTAACAGTTGGCGTACAGGGCGAACAGAGCAGGGGGAGAAATAAGTCATTAATAGAAGAAAAAAACGGTATCGCCGCTGGGGATCACATAGTTAAGATACACTTTTGGGGTTTGTTTCAATTGTGTTTGTTTTTTGCCGCTGCCACGTTCCAGCCTTAATATTCCCACTGAACACCGGCTTACTCTCGATATGCGATATTGAACGGGCAGTCCTTAAATTATTTGTAATTTTTACTTCCATGCAATTTTTTTTTATGTTAAATTCCTTATCTCTTATTTATATAATTCATAGTAATCTATCTAGATATTCATCTTAATTATAAAATACTATTTTCCTTACGTTTTCTTGTTTGTCGATGGAAATGAGTAACATTATCAAAGGTCTCGATACTAATTAAATACTCGTGTGCGCTACACACGGAACGATTCAATAAGGCCACGTCACACGGTCGCGCGGCCAACGCGATTTGCTAATCGCACGATAGATATACGCATATTGTTACACGTGAATTTAAATTAAATAAATATATTTATTTATTCATTGACTTATGCTAAGATTAACATACTATTCACAGATAAAGATATAGTCTGTACACAGTACTCAGAAACACATGCTCCTAAAGAAATTCCTTCAACTCGTGGCCACTGCGCGCGACTCTTTCTAGTCTTAAATTGACAATAATACCTGAGTGCGTGGAGATCTAGTGGTACTGACTACGAGTTTCAATCTGGAGGCCGCCGGTTCAAATCCCGACGTGCACCTATGAGTTTTTCAGTTTAAAGATTTATGTGCGCATTACCACGTTCTCAAAACGGTGAAGGATAACATCATGAGGAAACCGACATGTCCTAGAACTGAAAATTCGAAGACATGTGTCAAGTGCACGAAAGGAGTCTTGAGGCGCACTTAAAATCCTTTCACCACACTGTTTCGAGAGACCATGTGATATGATAGATAGACCTGCGATACCGGAGTCCCGAATTCGATACCCGGCTGGGGAAAAAATTGTGTGATGATATAAAGTTTGTCTCTGGTCTGCATGTTTGTATTGTGTGTTCCCAAAGTTGTTAGGACACAAGGAATATGCAGAAGTAAGAATGTGAGATATTGTTTTGTCTAACAATGTGTCCGTGTGTCCCAACATCACGGATGCAAAGTGCGCCCTGAATTATGTATCAAAGCGTGATCGAAACGGCTTTCGTTGCTAATTGTCCCTTCCAGGCGCCACGTTTTAAATCCTCAGGTAAGTAATACATAGAAGGGATTGTGTGGTGGCTGTGCTTCTAAGACGCACTGTCAGCCAGGGCTGTCACGACTTTGTTATTTGAATGAGAATTATTTTAACTAGTTATTGCTTTGTTATTTAGTCAATATATTTAATGATATTTGGTGACAGATTGTGTGAAAAGATTGTGTGTGTGGTGACAGAAAAGTTAGTATGTTATTTACAAGCTATTGAGTGGAGTGTAAGAAAATTTGTTATTCTCATTTCTCCGTTCATCGAAAATAAGCTCGTATACCAAGTTATATCATTTAATACTGAAAATCAATCAATTTAAGTTGCCGTCTGAGGCCCAGAAGTATTCTTTGGTTGATCTCTAATTAATGTGGCCCTATTAAATTTGTTGAGAATGACTGGGCTGGCTACTTCGAACGGTTTGCTTCAAAGTTGTGAAGTATGAGATAAACCGGTGAAGGAAACAAAGACTCGGTCAAGTAATCAAGTGAAGGAAATATCGAGTATCGAGTATTTTAGATGTTTTCCTACATTATCCTATTACAACTGTCAAATTCTTTTACGCTGCGCATGTTCTAACTTGAAGTGGAATGGGTGGAAAGCAAGAAAAAAATCGTTGAATATTTATTATGTGTAACTTACAGAACGAGCAGATGGCCCACAGTGGGTGGCGTTAATTGGTTTCATTTGCCCTAACAAGCAATACGACTTGGGTCCTCGCCTACTTAGGTACAAGAAGACCCAAGTCGATCTTATGAGCCCATAACTCTCCTTCTCCAAGTTTCCATCAAACTAGATTCGCTTCTAGCACACCAAATCTCTCTTACGTGAACATTAGCAATGGTAATTATGTAGAAATATACTCCATTGTTCGAATCGTAAGGATTATTTTTGGTTAACTTTGTATATAATTTCACCGAAATGAACGGTGTTTATGAGTGAATAAGTGTTTGTTCTTCATTTGTACATTTTGTTTATCAACCAAAAATAAACTGTTTCTTAAAGCGTATAATAAATATGTATATATGTAAGGAAGAGCGAAACTACATAATACAAGTATTTCATACTTAAAAGGTGGTTTCAAAATTGTTATTTTTTAAATATTAAGGTAAAGAAAATAAACTTTTCGTGTATGCATATGATATACATATCTTCCTCAACATAATATTGGGGTGGATTATTTTAAAACCGATCTGAAAATTAACTGGGAAAAATAGAACGTTCGCAGGGTTGATGCCCGCGTGGCTAGCCACCAGCCACCACCCTCTAGGCCACCATCTACTTGCAAATCAGTCAACAGCCTCGCTTGCCATTAGCGTTGCGTGACGCCACTAAAGGCTACACAGTTGGCGGACGCACCTTACGTTTTGACCATTGGATAGATACCAACTGACCACCGTCACCGAATTCTTGCGTGCCACTCACTACATCACTTTTTGATACTTTCTAAGTATTTCATTAGTTAGAACGCGTTTAACACTTAATTGACTGGCCTCAGCTCAGTTGGTAGTACCCTGGCTTTGGCTCTGTAGGTCGTGGGTTCGATTCCCATACCATGGCAAAAATTTGTGTAACGAACATAGATGTTTATGCTGTGTCTTGGTGATATTGTATATATGTATGTATTTACCAAAAAAGTATATAAGTATTTTATCATTTGTCTGGTTCCCATGGTACAAGCTATCCTTAGCTTACTTTGTGGCTAGATGGGGCTGTGTGAAATGTCTACCAATATTTATTGCTTCAGAGCGCCTGCACTCTATGACATCTGCATCGTCTTTTAAGTCAAAGTCAAAGGCCAAACTTTTATTTCCATAGAATTTATAAAGAAATGGCTTGGAAACGTCAATATTATTCAAAACATAAGGTCACGCGTACTTACTGATAAGTTTGATGCCTGTTCAAACCCTATCCGACCCTCCATGGGGAAGAACAGACAAGATTTAGATTTTATATTTCTGCGACATGCCAGTTTTTTCACGATGTTTTCTTTACTGTTTTCAGAACTTATCTCTCTATACGTAGAAATAGTCAAGAAACCTCAAAAATAAAGTATCCTCGAGAGATAATCCTTTGCCACAGTACCTTCATAAATGAAGTAAGTTCAGATATAATCCTGTTGTCACAGTAAAGAATAATAATAAGAATACGGCATTTGGACGTAACGTATACAGTAACTGAGTGTCGGATGGTTATGCGAGGTTTACTCATAAAAGCTATCGCTACGTATGCCGCATCGCTGAATATTTTATAGCGCTGTCGTTGTACACTGCGGGAGCAAATAATAGCACGACGAGAGAGAACATTCTTGTTTTGTTCTACTATTATGAGTTTCACTCGAATTCACTGAGAAGCAAGGATTAAACTGAGCCTCATAGAGGCTTCTTTCGTGTACTTGAGGTTCATATATTAATTCGTTATACCCATTTCACCGCTATAACGAAATAGGTAGGTAGATACTTAGTTACTTGTTTGATGTACCTATTAATATTATTATTACAACAGTACCTATGTATGTTTTAGTAAGTGTTTTGTTAAATGTTATTTCTTTCTTTCTTTCATATTTTTGAATTTTTGTTTCCAGGTCATACGACGTTTCTCATGATGTTTCCATTCACAGATTTGCCAATTTAGCATGCATTAAATTTTTTCCAGCGGAAAACTTATTATAACCTCTGGACTTGAACCAGCTATCTTCTGATTCAAGGTGGGGCCCTCAAATATGGTGGTTACATACTTAATTAAAAAGATATCATTTAGTGTTCGCTGTAGGGTTTACTGGTTGGTTTTGGTGCAAGTTATGTTTAATTTTGTCCGGCAGTGTAAAACATTTTACGAGGTTCAGCAAAACACATCGATAAGTGCCTAGTTCCGATGACGACCCGAGCCGATAACATTCGTACGGTTATGGCAAATGAACTCAGTTACTGGTTCCGTTTACTGTGGCGCGATTCGCCGTTAGATTATGATTTGAATGTGGTGTTCGAATTGTACTGTCAACGGCAAAAGACAACAAATAGTAAAATAATGGGGGAAGTACTGCGACCATACCCATTTCTACTGCCATTGGTCCATCTGCTCGTACCGTAACTTTATTATTTAAAAAAGTTATATAACTCGGTAACGATTCACATCAAAAAAGTTTTTACATTAATCTGAGGGTTGCTAGTTCAAATCTGGTCTGAAAAATATATTCATCGTGGTCTGTCTAAATAGACGTTATCACCTTTCGCTGAATACAGAACTGTTCGCTAAACTTGTTGTTAGGCTTTATAATAGCTTTTCTTTTATGAAATACATTTTTTTACTTTAAATGTAAAGTAACTTTGTTCATATTCCTCTTCTCTTCTCTGTTCTTTTCAGTATTTCATAATAATATTTAAAACGCTACAATAAGTTTACGAAAATGATGTTATTAATTATAGATATAAATTTATAAAGCGTTGAAAAATCTTCTCCGAAAATAATTTCCCTAATATATAAATTATGAATTCTATTCAACAATATTCCAAGTATCAGAATCGAACCCGTAATATTATCATTAAAACTTTCTTCAAAGGGATTATGTATCCAGTTCTGTGAGTGAGGAACCGGTCTGGATCAATGATTTCATGTTCTTGCAATCAAAGAAAAAGACGGTGTTTTTTGCAAAAAGCCGACTGCCAATATAAAAAACTATTTGCATCGTTCGGGAATAACCTTCATATATTAAAATGATAAATTAAAAAAAAATTCGTGGTCTTTTCACGCTATCCAGCCCCAAATTAAGCATAGCGTGAAATTTTATTGCTAAATAAATAAATATTGGCAAACATTTTACACAGCGCCATCTAGCCCCAAACTAAGCTGAGCGTAGCTTTTACTATGGAAACCCGATGACAGATAGACTGTTATCTATTTTTACTGTTATTTATGCTTTTACTATTACCTATCTTTGACAGATGTGATTAAAAGATAATTATAGTCGGACTATTAAAGCCGGATAAATTATTTTTTGTTTGCCTTGGTGTGCCATCACTAATTTTAATCCAACAATGGAAATCTTGGCTGTTTTGATACATTGTGTAATCGCATAAGGGATCTCTTGGTTCGTAAACCTTTTCAGTGTGGGAAGTGAAAAGATGTGTGCCTAATACGTATAGAAAATCTAACAATGGGCATAAATGGGGAAGAACAATATGTTTTATGCCTTTTTGAGCGCTTTTTATTATAATATACACTATATTTAATACTTAAGAATACTTAGATCTAATTTATATATGATTGGCCTTAAAGCTCAGTTGGTAACTCTGCCTTCTACGCTGTAGGTCGTGGGTCGATTCCCACCCATAACAAATATTTGTGAGACGAACATAGATCTTTGTTCTGTGTCTGGGTGTTAATATGTATTATATGTATGTATGTACAAAAATGTATATAAGTATTCTATCACTTGCGTGGTTCCCGTGATACAAAGCTATGCTTAGCTTACTTTGGGGCTAGATGGCGCTGTGTGAAATGTCCGCCAATATTTATTATATTATTATTATCAGGTGATATTGAGACGCAAATCGATCTCTGTGGTGAAAAATAAACCTGCAAAATATTGCGATGGTCAACTCATCTACGGAGACCGTGATATAGTACATTCGTAAACCTAACCAATATTGGATGGTTTACTGGCATGAAAATTTATGCAATACAGCCTGCAATCCAACTTGCGTGAAGGGGTATAGACCCTACTTTCAATCCGGAGGTAGCTGCTTCATATCAATGAGTATTTAGCTTGTAAAATTTATTTGCGCAACAAATTTTTCAGAACAGTGAAAGAAAGTATCGCTAGGAAATGACCATGTCCTTAAATGTGTAAAATCCCATGAAATCTTTCAAGTCGAAATGAGCATATTTTAGGAGCACTTAAATTCTTCCCCATAGAGGGTCGGATAGGGTTTGAACAGGCGTCAAACTTAGCGATATGTACGCGTGACCTTTTGTTTTGAATACTATTCACGTTTCCAAGTCATTTCTTTATGAATAGTATCGTATATATATTCTTTCTTTCTTTCTTTCTTTCTTTCTTTCTTTCTTCTTTCAAATAATGTTTTTGACTTTGACTTCACCTTCCTGGTTCCAGAGAGCCAGTGACACCAGTCCTAGTAGTAATATATAATGCGATGGATTAAGCTATGTATTCCAAAAACAATAACCGATGAATACGATTTCAAATGACTAATAGAAGATCAGGAGCTTACCCGCGCGTACTCTAAAAAGTTTGCAGCAAAATTTGATTTGTTTTCGTCTAATCGAATTAAAAAAATGAACGCCATCACATCCAGTCGGAAAAACAACCACAATAAATACTTCGAAATGGGTGATAAATAACCCGAGTCTAGCACTAAATTGCTAAGTGCACAATGTATAAGCAGTGTACAAATCGTTGCGGTGTTTCATCTCCAACTTCAGTGCCATGCACTTTGAGCACCAAATCAAAATGGATTGGTGCCTAAAGTGGTAACTGATTTATTAAAAAATCAGTGCTTAGTGTGGAATTCTTTGAAGAATATAAAACATATTATTTCATCAACACGATACCACTACATATTATAAAACAAAATACCCGCATCTGTCTGTCTGGACGCGATAAACTCAAAAACGACTAAACGGATTTTCATACGGTTTTCACCCATGACCATTGTGATTCATTAGGTAGGTTTGTATAAAAAGATTTGATTTTTTTTTGTTTTTTTTTTTTGTTTGAAAAGATCAATGTATTTAAAACAAAATTTTGTATAACATACATGAAAGAGGCAATAAAAAAGGTTATAATGTTTCGGTGTCTTTGCCTATGGTTGATGGATGCCTAGACAGTGGTAAAAAAGAAACGGAGATTGTTAAAACATGCTAATATAAAGTTTATATTTTAAATTGCAATGGTCTCTGGAGTTGCGTTACTGATTTTCGTTCACTATGTACTACACCCCGTCTCCGTTTATGAAAGCTGTTGCATTTTACAATACCTTTTAAAGATTGATAGAATTTCACATTTTCTTTTATGGTTGTATGGGTTTAAGGCACATTCGCTAGTCATAGAGCATTAAGTTTTATAGAATTGCGGGGTAGTTTGGTCGGTTTAAGCAGATCGATTAGGTTTAGGAATGTTCACAGCGGCCACCGTTAGATGGGTGACCTCCAGCGGTGTTTAGTACTGAGCCCGTTAGCTCAACCACGTGACCACCTACCATGCGATACCGTAATCTGTTATTTTTTTTTATAGTCGTATTGAATATTTCGTGCCAACTGCTAGGTTGTTCTGTGACATTGCAATTGAATACAGCAATAGTTAACTTTTAATTATTTCAAATATCAAGATAAAAATCATGGTTTTGTACGAAAGGAGCGACTTTTAAATATCATTATGACATATACAATGTCTGTGGACGACGGTAACCCCTTCGTAGTGGCCCGTGTCGTTTTGTTAGCAGGGAAGGACCACAGTTATTTACTGTTATAGGGAGGGGTTACCATAGACCGCTTAACGTCAAATCAGGTCAGGTCAGGACCTCCTGCTAACGTCATTAAAAGTAGAAAAATCAAATTAAAAAGAGTTAATTTGTATAATCTAAAACGGTAGCGTCGGCAAACGTGGCCTAATTGGCACAGCCGATATCGTGTCCCAATAAATTCCGGGAATTAACCGTACAATAGTATCGCGACCCCAAAACTGGTCCATAACCAAATGGGCCGCAATAATGGCCGGGTCGTGATCTCTGCCAAGTGACCTGACCTAGAGGTCAACCACAGGTCCTTGAGCACAGCTCGAAAAGCTGAATTGTGGATCTGCATTCGAAATATGGAAGTATTATTTGGGTTATAATCTCTAACATGTCACACTTTATCTTTATTATTATATTATTTTTATTATCAAACAAAATGAGCTAGCGAACTTCTGGACCTCTGGAATGGACTCTTTCCATTTCTTGGGACGGTTACTTACCGTACACACCCACAAACTAGCTATGTGGAGTGTGCGGTTGAGTTTCACTATATAATTACCTCTCCATTCTGCCACAGGACATCCAGATGTACGGCATCGCTTCAGCCATTCTCAGTTAAATCACCTCACATCCGTACTAAGAGTTTTACTTACACTTTCATAATGCAGAGAGCCAAAAAATTTCTACATCTCCTGAAAACTATGATTTGGTATTCTTTAAGAGGAGAGTAAATAGGTTAATCACAGACAAGCATGCCACGTTTAGACCGCGTCGTCATTTAAACATCAGAGATTGCGGTCAAACGTTCGCCTATGGCGAGTAAAAAAATACAATACATCTCACTTTAAACAGTAGTCCATTGCAAAGACCTTTTGGGAAATATCTATTTTTAGTGCACACGTCAGCCGCGGGCGGCGCGGATTCTAACATGCAATCTTGTTTTAAACAGAGCATGTTATGGAAGGTTAGTGTGATGTGTTTGAGTAGATATTTGGTGATTTGCTTCATCATCGTCATCTGTAGCTGATTTCGAATACGTGATAACATAAGCCACATAAACATTAGCATTGTACGGTTTCCTACACTTATCTTAATATTTTTTTTGTTCTTCTAGAAAATTATGGTTTTCTCACAATTAACAGTTTTGAGAACGTGGTATTCTGATCTATGTATATGTACTACCAATGGTAATCTTGTTACTAAGTATGTATGTATATGCCTTGACACTGTGTATATAAGTATCTATGGATATTTAGAATAAGTAAACAAGAACGATCATAGAAGCCATACGCCATCCAAAGGCGTTTCGTAAATAAATAGTAAATACCCTACACCGTTCACGGGCCATTACCTCATAGGGTTATAATTAATTTCCTTATTTAAAAAATGTATGCGTGTCTTGCTCTAATGCACATGGATTAATTACGGTACAAGGTAGCCTTCAGCTGGTATTCTGCCGTAGATGTAGGTCGTGGAGTCGAATACTATCCAGGACAAACATTTGCGTTAACTGTCTGGGTATTATATTGATTTATGTGTTACAAAAAAGTATTTATGTATTATTTCAGCTATCTGTTCAAAGTAGAGTATAAGCAATAGTTAAATAGAAGTATATAAATATTCTATCAGTACCTTCGCTAATACAAGATAAGCTTACGAGTAGCTTGGGACTGAATGGCTATGGGGGAAATGTCCATCAAAATTTAACTCATTAATCTATAGTTTCATCGTTACTAATTTTAGAAATAGTGCCATTTATCTAACCTGCCAGACAAGATAAAATCAATCAACACCATATTTCATTCACGCCATCTATTTTTTATTCATGTCACAACTAAAAGCGCATAGATCACGCGAGATGGCGCTCTGTCTAAACATTAAGCTACTAATCAAGTCAGTAGCGCGCCGACCGGCAGAGGGCGTGGACGTGATTTATGAGATGAAGCGTGGAATCGGAATCGACACGCTATGTCTAATATTCAATTTAGTGTTGTAATGGAAAAATATCAATTCGTGCAGGTTTGTTAATTTTTACAGGGTAGTTTAACAAAAGTCTTGTTTATAGGTCGACAAGGGCTACTCTGTAAATGACCATTACACTAGAGTCAATATAAAACATGCTTCACCATATACCGGCTTGATTGTCCAAGCGTTGCATAGATTCTGTCGTCAAGAGATATTATGATTATTGCCATTTGGTGTTGGTATCTGTTGGGCATATTGTGTTTGTCAAGAGATATTTATTATATGACATAGTTTATTACGTTCACGAAAGATGAAGGTGCTAATTAATGCACAGCTTTTAGCGCTTGCACAGAATACGGTATCAGTTACAATTGCATATACATATATTATCTTCATAACACAACAAGATGTTAGCAGTCAGAATCATTGACTCAGGTTATTCCTCGTGATAAGCACTTTAAGATAGAAATTCCAAGTACTAGCACCAAAACTGGGTCGAGACCAACTTATTTGTTATCTTGGAACTGACATAAAGCGTCTTCATTAAGTTACATTTATGTAGGACGAATGAAATGTGGCCACGCTGTCATCATTAGCGGAGCGATTAATGTGAGAATGCTAACCGTAAGTTAAGTAAGTAAGTAAAATTAAGGTAGTTTGTGTAATGTTGATCGGAAAGCTACCCACTTCTGTTTTTGATGGAATTTTGTTTTGTACCATATTTGTTACCAATTGACAACTCAGTAATTTGTTTTTTACTTTTACATTTGTGTTGTTGGTAAGTTTCGTTATTGATCCGACTAGCGAAAGTATATTTAAGTTGTATTAACAATCTCATGTAAGTGAACTGTAAATGTTCTTTTTGAGAATAAATTTCTTTAAACCTAAGTTGTAGTAAATCTAAATATCCTAACGTGTTATTTTATCTCTGTGGGTTTAATCTGTTTTATTTGATATGTACTCTGTATTGTGAATGCTAAGATAAACATAATAACACTTCCTTGGTGTTTTGCGACATTATAACGAATGGTTTTGTTCAATCTTTCTGGATATATAACATTGGCTGTTTTACTTAAATACCAAATTCAAAGTATGTGAATTGTAATGTTAAGTCTTAATATGAAAAGAAAATGGTGAAATAATTAACTTTAGTGAAGTTTATTCGGTTGTTTTAACATCAGCTTCGTGGACTGTTCATGTCCAATTTTCATGCAAAAACATCATAATGTAAAATAGGCTTTTAGGCACAAGTTCAGGCTGTTTGCGTTTTTAAGAGTTAAATTGGAGGTAAAACAATACCTCTGTCGTTTCTGAAAAACGCGTATTTTTTGCAAGTTTCTTCGTCACTTTAATCGCTAAGCTTGTGGTCGAATCTCATACCTTAGTTTGTGTGACGAACACTGACGACTTTACGAGCCGAAAATGTCTCGCCTAATTTATGTATTTTGATGAGTAGCTGAGTTAATAAATTCTATATTTATCTAAAAAGCTTGTTTTCATCGTTTATTGTAAAGTTTTAAGAATTATTTTAGAAAGACAAAACCTGAAGATTTTTTGAAGTTAGACAGATCATATAATACTAAGATTAGTCTTTTTTTATGTGATGAAGTTACGGAATAAACATACGGCCCATCTGGTGTTACTCGACTTGACTTGGATCCTCCCCTACTACTTAGGTACAACAAGACCCAAGTCACATCGTATGCGCCCTTATTTGTGAGACATGAAGGTGGAATGTCTCTTGTGTCTGTAATTCACCGGCAACGACACCTATCAAACCGGAAAATAGCAACGCGAAGCATTACTGCTTGGCAGCAGAAATGGGTACGGTGGCATTACTTCCCCGGAAGAACTTGGCATAAGTTCTGGTTTTTGGTCAAATACAGTTTGGCAAATGGACTGGAATTTCCTTTACTTCCAAACCCTCTTTAATAAGTTAGCACGGCCATTTGAAAAAAATAATCAATCCAAAGCAACGAATGGATTTTATTCAAAGTTCAAATACAGCGTTTTAAATATACAAACCGTTTACAAGTAATGAATGAAAGGCCAACAGCAATAAGTGCCGGTTCATTGACTCTCGATTAAAATGCCAAATAATGATAAAATATTACATTTTTATTTTACAAGCGAACGCCGTTAATGATGGGTGGGGTCCGTATCGTGGGGCGTGGCCGGTGTGACGGCGATAAACGATGTAACGATTGTATGTCGTAATTTTTGTCGTTGTTTCGTCGTTATGTCGCGTTGTCGCGGTGGTGTTGAAGTGTGAAATGACTACTTAAATCTTTATTTTAAAAGTTAATTGGTTAGTGAATGTATGAAACATATGTTTTGTTGGGGAAGTTTCTACTGCGCAGCACTGTATGATAAAATAACATAAGTAGTGTTTTTTAAATTTCTTTTGAAAATCCGAGATGGCTTGATATAACCCAGGTTATTCTTTATACTACACAAATATACGAATCAAATCATGCTTTGTCTTCGTACACATTTTGCCTGGTACACAGCTTGTCGACTTTTTATGCTCACGTTTCAAGTCGCGCTGTTGACGAATTACGAGTGTTCGCTACCTAGCGACTTAGTCTTTATTTATTTATTTGTCTTTTTTTATTATATGATAAGTTACGGAATGAGCTGATGGCTCACCTGGTGGTAAGTGATAATCTATGCCTATAATAAGCAATATGACTTGAGTCTTCCCTTACTTATGTACGACAAGACACAAGTCGCATCGTATGCGCCCATAACTCAGTTGTGAAGGTGTAATATCTGAAATGCTTGTAGTTTTGAAAACCACACCTTTCAAACAGGAACACAGTAACGCGAATGCATTACTGCTTGGAGGCAAAAATGGGTATGGTAGTCGGTATATAGCTCGCTAACAGTGTTACCACACCCGATCGGCATTAACTGAGGTTCTCCGGCCACTCAGAGCTTTTGACAAGCCACACAAAATATTAAAATAATTTAAACACATTACTGACTTCAATATTTCGCTTCAGTAGTTATGAAATCATGATATTATTTTGTCTGCTTTAATATTTCATTCAAAAATATACTGAATTATTATTTGTTCACTAAATGTAATGATTTGTGTCTGGTGGGCATTTATTACTGTACACAGAACAGTGTTCACTAGGAGGACTTAACGCTAAAGCATTTCTGCCAGTCAAACTCAGATAAAAGCAGGTGGAAAAAATTAAATACTCATATTTTCTACTTGTCAGTATAAATATGTTGAAATGTGTTGGTAGCAACGAATTAATAATTAATTCATAATAATGGCAAAATTTTGTTGAAGCTCAGTTATTAGCTAACAAATATAATGAACAAAATTTGCGCTATTTTAATATTAAAATTCCTCTTTCGCCGTTAATAATATTGAATTATTATTTTTCTTCATAGTTTTCACAGTGTTTCTACAAAACTAAGTTAATTGAGTATTATATACTTTTTATTTACACATTTTATTAAGCTATTGCATAGCTTCTATGGCGGGCCTTGAGCGTGGAGACCGAATCCAGAAATTCCGTAACGAAAAAACCTAACACCCCCCACTCCGACCGGCACAGCGGTGATACTTTTTAGTTCCATCTATCGATAAATACCAGAACTTTTAATGACTTTTTGAAATATCACGCGCAATAGCTTTACCGCGGCAGTCTCCGAGTGCCACACGTCTTTTTTTATTTTAGTTGCCTCTGATCACAAAAGTAGACTTGTTTTCCTTATTAGATAGGCCATCTGCTTGTTCCATCCGGAGTTCCAAGTGTATTGACGAAACCGGCTTACCATAGAACCAAGAATAAGGACATGTGTCAAATGCACGAAAGGAGCATTGAGGCGCACTCTAATCCATTCATCCATACATAGTAGTAGCTAGTAATAATAATAATAATATGTAATAATAATAATAATGTATGTATTTTCTTGTCGGCAACTTAACTAAGATTATGTATGTTCCTATATTTGGGAAGACATTGCATCCTGTAATACAGTTTCTGTAAACTAAAATAGGAGGCATAGCACCAATAGTAATTTATACCCTTACTTTTTTAATAAATATTTTCTTATTTATACTTGAACTACATGAATATATTTTAAACCTTCCTCTCTATTTCTCTAGCCCCTTTAACTTGTCAACTCGTGAAATATGTCATTTTTAATCTCAGAAGATTAAATTTAACGAAGTTGGTCTCAATTCGACGCAACTTGAAACTTGTGAATCGAACTTATAATCGGACACTTTAAATTATTTATAGCTTCTACCTACTTGATACCGGGATAGCCTGGCCGTAAGCTCAGTTGGTAGTACCCTGCCTTCTGCGATGGTCGTGGATTCGATTCCCACCCAGGACAAACATTTGTGTGACGAATATAGATGTTTGTTCTGTGTCTGAATGTTAATGTGTATTATAACTATGTGTTTACAAAAAAGTATATATGTATCAGTTGTCTGGTTACTTTAGTGCTTAGTTTGAGTTCTAGACTTAAACTAAGCTTAGCTTGGCGCTGTGTGAATTTTCCATCAATATTATATTATATTAAACTTACATTTTGAAATACTTATTCCCCAAATGACCGGACAATCTAATTGAATAATACTTCTCAAACAAGTTTTTTCTTTTTCAGGTAACTTCCTATAGATGCCTGTGTCACGATCGTGAAGTTTTTTAATGAGCTACTGGCTGCCCCAGCTCATGATGGTAACAGCTTGCAAACACCAGTTCACGGTAGCTTTGGAACGCGATGTGTGTTTTTTCAACGACTTAGCTCCTTAGCTCCACGATGTTATTTGCAGTACCAAGTTGTAACAGCGCAAAAGTACTTGGTTGAATTCTGAAACCGTTATTTTATTCATGTTCTTAAATAAATTATAATAAATAAATAAATTAATTTTTATTCACTGACTTAGCACGAAGCTACGATTACATAAGTGAGTTTGTATCTAATAAAGGTGATAATTACACTATGCCTGAACTAGAAAATCCTGTGTCTCAGGTGACAAAGGCTAACACATTATAATAAAATATCAAATTAATAAAAAAGGGTTAAAAAGGGACTGTGGCGATTTTGCCTCCATAACTAGGTAGAAATCTATTCTAAATGTATGAACAAAGTAATATACGAATTTTTCGTCCAATTAAAACAATTAAACAACAAACAAAGTTGAGGAAAAAATTCTTCGCACAAATTTTAACACGGCCTGGCATTAAACCCCGGAGGCTCTCTCTACAAAGGCAGGGTTACTACAGTTCTAGCGACGAACAATTATTGTGTCGGTGACATATAAAGAGACATACTTTAATACTTTGGTACTTGTAGTAAACTTTCTAGTAGCCAAGATCATAACTGTACAATTTAACTGCGGAGCGTCCATTGGCTTGTATTCGAGTATGGTAGCTGTATAACTTTTACCTGTACAGCATTAAGACTGCCAGGATAATTTGGCGAACTTTAATGAGATGTCGCGGCTGTGAGTTGGTAAATTCTTTCTCTGTGGCACGTCTGGTTTGTCTTAGGATATTTTATTATCTTTGACAAATTATGGACCATTTTAACCCTCCGTCTGTTTTTTGGTATAAGGCTGTAATGTAGCGAGTGGCCGTTATGATAAATTCGACTAAAGTTGGAAGAATTACATCGAATTTTTGTGTGGGGTGCGAATGAACATGGCAGCTGGTATGGACATACGCGATTATTCAAATAATAAATAAATATTGGTGGACATTTCACACAGCGCCATCTAGTTTCAAATTAAGCATAGCTTGTACTAAGGGAACTAGTTGACTGATAGAACTACTTTTTTATGTGATACAGTTACGGAACGAGCCGACGGCCCACCTGGTGTTAAGTGGTAACCTCTGCCCGTAACAATCGATGCGACTTGGGTCCTCCACTACTAGGTATGACAAGACCCAAGTCGCATCGGATACTCGTAATCCTGAGACGTGTAGGTGAAATATCTCATGTGCCAAAGGTACAGTTAATTTAGAAATTTGCCAAAAATCAACTATAGCTTAGAACTTTGATTCAAGGTGATAGAACAGATTGTTCTTCACCGCGAGTTGAAAAGCGATCACTGCTTTGTCTAAAATTTACAAGCACAAAAATGTCAAGGGTGGATATTTAGTAATAATTCACTGGGGATCTTGGGGGATTTAATTAACGATTATAACTCCAAAACTTGGGGGTTGTAATGTTGTTTTCCTTGGCTAGGTGATTTATGAGACGGGGGTGTGGGTTTTTTTTTGCCAAGGAATATTTTAATTCTGTTGACAAGACTCGAAAGAAACTGAACCGACAAACATAATTTTTACTCATTTTCTGTACATTTCGTAAATTTTCACCAAGTAATTTGTATAAGATCTTATTTCGGTGTGCAGACTGAAGTGAAGTATTGTTCGAGACATGTTCATGTTTCAACTCTTTTTAATTTGCTTTTGTCTGGCGTTCTTGCTCGTTGTGATTAGTTCTGTCATATGCAGTAATACTGCAAAACGCTTGAAACAGTAGACCTAATATGGTTTTATGTTCTACATATTGTTACCCTAGTTAGACAAGACGTAAAATTTAAGATAAATCAAGTTTGTAAGAATATACAAATAATGATCCCGATAACAGTAACAGTAGCTTTAATAGCAGTAGAAATTGTGCTAAGTTCGCCCGGAGAAGTACTGCCACCACACCTGGTAATCTGCCACCGCGCAGTGATGCACTGGGGTTGCTGTGTACCGGTGGAAGGGAGTGGGTGCCGGTGAAATTGCAGGCGCATTAAACGTAACATCCCCGTCTCGAGGTGATGGACGCAACGCAGTGCGGCTGGAGTCATCTCGTACTTTGGTGGAAAGGACTTTAGTCGTATTGCTGTTGTCTATGGGCGGCGGTTACCACTTAACATCAGGATGGCCGTCAGCTCTTTCGATCACCAACCACATTTGAATTGAATCGTTTCAAGTAAAATTGTATTTATTTAAAAATATAAATGTGTATAGATAGATGAAAACAACTTTTATTATAAAACAACTGTCAGTTGAGTCAATTGACTCTTTTACATTTTTCTGTGAATATTTTTAGTTCGTTTTCTAAAAATAGAGAACATTTCGTTGCACTTAGTAGCCGCCCCATTACGCCCCCTAAATATTGAAACTAATAATCATAATCTATAAATTATGCCACCCCTACACATGTCGAATTGAGTCATTTACATATTCGCTTGACTAAGGTAAAAATAAAGTAATAAATGTGTTATTTTGTAATCATTGTGTGATTACAGATTTTATGCGTGATATTAGTTAGTTACTTATTGCCGATAATTAAATAAACTTCAAGTCACATTATCCTTTTCCTTGACTCGAATATTTTGATAAATAGCTGGAAGAAACTTTATTCCTGGATCATTGGACTCTCTCCCAATAAACAAAGAGCAAATGGACACAAATGACAGTGTAATAACCAACGACATAAACCACATAAAACCGTAGACATTCGACACTAAACGTCCGGTGCTGTGTTTTATTTGCGTTGTCAGTTTAAAATAACTTTAACGCGGCCCTAATCTAGTCTGTCTTGATTTGTTTGCATCCGTTGATGCAAAACTTGCGAGACAATAATACAGTAGGACTAACTGTTTGAGAGCGTGGTGGCCTAGTGGTACTGACAATATAATAAGTACAACTCTTTATTACAAAACAACAATACAAATAAAACATAAAAACACACTAAATGCGAAATGAGAATAGGCGGACTTATGGCAATGAGCAATCTCTTCCAGACAATCTTTAATTGACCTCTATTTTCGCTAATCGAAATCGAATAGTTTTTGATTCATAACTTAGTTTGTCCGCTACAAAGTCAGTAACACCTGCAT
Organism: Chesias legatella; assembly: GCA_947359385.1. Taxonomy (NCBI): domain Eukaryota; kingdom Metazoa; phylum Arthropoda; class Insecta; order Lepidoptera; family Geometridae; genus Chesias; species Chesias legatella. Next base: position 12,274,167 of record OX375764.1, on the reverse strand, counting down.
CGAGAGATCCCGGATTTGATCTCATGGCGAAAACCCTATTATAATATTTGTATGGTTAGCTAAAAAACTAGGTAAAGTATGATCTCGGATCTTGAATTGTTGTGTTGTTTGTTCATGCCACCTGCGACTCAGGTAATCCTAGCCACAGCAACTTATAACACCTCTACAGGCTGCGAATGTGTGGTTCATAATAAAGAAATCTTTTAAAAATAGGTTTTTATTTTAATATTTTTATCCTCTACTGTTTTACTCTAATCACGTAATCCTTAATACAAATGGCTGTGATTTAAGATTGTTCTTCAAGTTTACAATAAAATTTCTTTTACGACTGTTCAAGTGTAGGCGATGTTGCGACTTTGTTAAAGACTCATTTAATGTTTCTCTTTAGTTGAAAATCCAATGTCAACCAAGTCACTGAGTACTTATTAATATTCTGACTGGCCTCACAGCTCAGTTGGTAGTAACCCTGTCTTCTGTGTAGGTTGTGAGTTCGATTCCGAGACAGGACAAACATTTATGTTTTTGGTCTTTAATCTCTACTTGTACATCAAAGAGAGATAAGGAACCAAAATTACGTGACAAAAGGCATAACTCAACTACTGAAAGAAAATAGCATTTATTTGCAACAACTTATTACAATTCCTGGCAACTGTAAACATAAAGAAATAATAAATTTAAAAAGTACTTAATTAAATCAGCAAAAACTGTATCTTCCTTCTTAGTATGTGCTGGTTGTGTGTCCAGCTCTGGTCTTCCGGTAGACCAGCCTATTCACGGGTTGTTTACACTTGGCGAGAATATGCAGTCGATTCGCTCGTCTTTGAGAAAGTCTTCTCGTCTAAAAATACTTTGTGTAACTTGCAAACTTTAATTCAGACTCTTATTATCTAAATTAGCCTTAGAATGAGTATGTTTTATCTAAATTAGCCTTAGATTGAGTTGTTCCAACCCTTGACATAGACCCTTTTTATGTAAATTAGCCTTTAGATTGAGTTGTTCCAACCCTTGACATAGACCCTTTTTATCTAAATTAGCCTTAAATTGAGTTGTTCCAACCCTTGACATAGACTCTTTTAGTCTAAATTAGCGTTTAGATCGCGTTAGTTCCAACTTGAACATACACTACTTCTATCTCAACTCAGTTTGCCAATTTATTTAATTCCGACACAGTACTGTTTCACATAGCACATATAACTCGGTACACAGTCTTAATTTCCATATACCTGCAACCAGTGTTTGATGTAATCAGTGTTAATTACTGGGGGGAAGGTTGATTTAACACCGAAAATCCAAAATTTGCATAAATTCGCGAATTTCACGCGTCGAAATTACGATGACAAAAGACAATGTATTCATTTCAATTTACACTACGTAAGTCTGGGAACTATTTATTTTTCATGTCGAGTGGTAGACCATGTGTAAATATTATAGAATTGCTAATTTCGTGTGATATCGCTCTTATTGACTGTGTACTAAGGGGGTTATTACAAAAGATGCTACAACATTAAAAAATAAATTAAGGCCTACTCTACTATTCGCACAGGCCTATGCGCCTGTAACTCGGAGACGTGAAAGTTGAATGGCCTTTTAGAGTATTACCTTTTTTAAGTCCCTGCTTAAACGCAGCTAATAATAGCTAAAACGCCTCAGTAAATTTTTCCTATTTTGTGGTTACATATTTTGAAATATATTATTTTTAATTTAATTTACTGTAGTATAATATTCTTCTTTACATAACACTTACGAAATACAATGACACCATTTGAGTTAAAGACCATTTCCAAACAACGATAAAAAATCGAAATAATAATTATCGTTACACATAAAAAGCCTTGGGTAAGTATTTATAAAAATCAGTTCAATATTTTTAGCCAATAAATAAGTTCGCTATCGTCTTAAAAAGCACTAATTAAAGAATATTTTCCACGATGCTGTCAGCGGGCTTTCTTTGGGCTGCTTCGCACGCAAATGTACCTAATTAGTATAATTTGAGGGGAGGGGGCTCGTTAGCCAGCCAGGCCTGGTGGTGCAAGATTCAAGAAAACACAATCACGGCATTGAAATTATCTTAAAATTTCTGTTGCATATTTCTGCCATTCGAATATTATTATGAAATTATCTTTATATTTCCAGCAGTTTATTCGTATTCGCGAATGAAGATGGAATAGCTATTTCTTTTATTTTCCCTTTGGATCGCCAAATACAGCTCGATAGGAGCTATTTAATTTAAAATGATATGGAAATTTTTGACTTTGAATTTGACAAAGTTTGTATGGAAAAATGCATTTCATTGGCAGAGCCTTGTCGGGATGGCCACTATATAAAAAAAAACATTTATTCGCCTGCAATAATTATAAAGTCTGTGGGTTGCCGCTGCTCAAACATACAAGCCCCGAGAACAAATTTTGCGTCCCACACAGTTTTCCCCAACCAAGAGGTAGTAATTGCCTTCTACGCTGTAGGTCTTGGGTTCGATTCCCACCCAGGACAAAAAATATGTGACGTATGTAGTTTTTTTTGTCATTTAGTTGATAGAACGAGCTGACTGGTCCACCTGATGTTAAGTGGTCCGCCCATTGACAACAGCATACGACTCAAGTCCACCAAAGTAAGATGACTCAAGTCTCATTGCGTTGCGTCCATCATCCCGAGACGGGGATGTTGCGTCTCATGCGAAAATGACTGAAGAGAGATGATTGTTCTATTAGGTTATTAATATTTATTTACTAGCTGTTGCCCACAACTTCGACCGCGTGGTTTTCGGTTTTATCGCGCACCCCTATTTTATCCCTTGGAAATGTAGCCTAAGTTACTCCTTGTTACATCAGCTATCTGCCAGTGAAAGTCCCGTCAAAATCGGTCTAGCCATTCCGGAGATTAGCCGGAACAAACAGACAGACAAAAATTGAAAAAAAACTTTGTTTTGGTATACCGTTTTGGTACCGTGTATACATCAATATGCACTTACTAAAAAGCTGTTATTTTAATATTACAAATAGACACATACAATTTTATTTATTTGTATAGATTTACTAAACAAAAAACAGTATTCTATCAGTCACCAGGTCCCCATAGTACAAGTAAGCCTATTTAGATGTGTGAAAATGTCCATTTAAAATGTGTTACATGTCGATATAAACGCTACATCTTGCTCCGTGGGCCGAAGGCGGGTGTTTCACCTGGCGAGGCATCGCAATAATTGTTCCTCGGCAGATGTTCCACCTCTCTCTGGACTTTCCGTACTGTTATTTGTTGCTCTGCTTTGTAAACAAGCGTTCTGACATAGTAGACATTTACAAATAAATTGGAGTGTCTGTTTGTAATATTAAAATAAACTCTTTTTACTAAGTGCATATAGATGTAGACGGTACATATACCAAAACAACATTTTTTACAATTTTTGACTGCCTGTCTATCTGTTTGTTCCGGCTAATCTCTGAAACGGCTGGACCGATTTTGACGGGAAGTTCACTGGCAGATAGAATAGAATAGAATAGAATAGACCATATTTATTTGCAACACACACATACAGATAGCTGATGTAACAAGGAGTAACTTAGGCTACTTTTCCGATGGGTAAAATAGGGGTGCGTGATAAAACCGAGTTCCACGCGGACGAAGTCGCGGGCAACAGCTAGTATAATAATATAGTTGTTCATCTTTTTCTTTTTTACGACTTATAATAATAATGATATTGGTGGACAATTTACACAGCGCCATCTAGCCCCAAAGTAAGCTAAGCATGGCTTGTATATGGGAACCAGACAACCGATATAATATCTACTTATATACTTTTTTGTAAATACATACACATAATACATATTAACACCCGGACACAGAACAGACATCTATGTGCGTCACAGCTTGTATCATGGGAACTAGAAAACGGATATAATACTTATATACTTTTTGTAAATAAGTACATACATATAATAGATATTAAAGGTAACTAGGCCAATAAATTTTTGGTTTTTGTATAGTTTAAATTATAACGGAATCGTACGCTGATGGCCCACCCTTCAAACACCGCTGGTTTCCGGGAAAACCTTTCCTATCAAACTCATTCTCGGATCCAATTTAGGTTTTTTTTATTTACCCTAAGTCAACAGAATCCGCAGTTATTCCAGACCCGTGCGAACATACGAACGCTTTTAGTGCCACTATTCCGTTTGCTTCCGGAAAAACCGGCTTTTGAATTGCCTTTTTTTCCCTTCACGTTCCGAATTTCTCTTAGAAAATATTTATAAATTTTATAAGTACTTTTGAGGTCAATCGGTCATTACTTTATGTTGGGGTGGTAACTACTTTGTAATAGGTAACAATATTCATTTGGAAATGCACTTTATGTATTATTTTATTTGATGAGGAATCACTTCAAATCTTAAATAAGCTAAGTTAAGTTTTCTATATGTGTTAATATATTCCGTTAAGATAAGTACTTAATTGTATTTAAGTAGTTTGTATTTATATTTTTCATTTTCACACCAATACTACGATAAATTAATAAATAGTTAAAGGTGCCACTTGGGCGAAGCCTCGGGCAAACGCTAGTATTAAATAAAGCAGTTCGACTGTCAGACATTACTTACGGTCAGCAAATCTTCCAGTTCATTTGTTTCAAAAATATCAGGTTTCACCATGGCCGCTAACAAGATTATTTTCGTGTTAATTAACATATCGAGGTTTAATTTCAATTTGCGAACGATACTCGCATGTAGAGATGTACATAAAAGGTCGGATATTAGTCGGACAGTAGCTTAACATAAGCCACAGTAGATTAACAGGAAAGGAACGATGACTTAGTTTCAATTCCTCTTTTTATGCTAAGTGCTGAATTATTTATACAAATACTTAGACTTTTTTTGGAATACAAACACAATGGTACATAAAACAGTAAGGAGCGATAATGTCTGCAAAATGTAGAGTTAACTATGTAGCAAATCATTATATCTAGCAAATATGTAGATATATATCATCGGCTACCTCCTTAACTAATACAGCAATGGCTCCAAAATATGCAAATCAAATTAAACTATTGCTGTTGTAAAAGGTTATTAAATATGTATTCGATTGGTGACTTGTGTATCCGAATTATGTTTTCTAATTCTGCCGCCAAAACTGTTTATTTTTTGCCACTTTTTAGCTTGAAAGCCTTTTCGCAATGCAGGCGTTGAGTCTGGTCTCTATCGCATTCGTAGTCTCTCGATACAGGATAACATGTTGCAGAATGCAATCCTTTTTTGTCGTGACGAAACTACAGGCTCGTGAGATTTTGCATTTTAGAGTCTCTTCCCATGATTAAGCAAGACGAGAGAAGTTGTTTTGCTGTTGTTATGAGCAAGAGTATTAATCTTTTAAAATTAGGTGAATATAGCTGACTGAATAAAAAAAAAAAAAATTACAAATCCTGCACTTACTTCACATACCCTGACAAGAGAATATGAAGTGAGAAACTGAAAATAATTAATACAACATTTAAAATGATTCATGCTATAATAAAAACCGGATAAACAATTAAAAGTCGGACGTGTCACATCTCTGTCTTGTGCTGCGATTCACAGATAATTACCTCGTGCTGGAGTATTTTAATATGTCGAACGCAGATTGATTTATTTTGCTTATTTTCCCTTTTCCCAAACATTTTTTTATGCGTCAGATTCATAATTTATCCTTTTTCGTTTCCGTATAATCTGCTATAATTATATTAATAAATAATCAGTAATACAAATAGAACACCAGATTTATTTTATGTGATGAATAAGGGAGCGAGTAAAGGGAAGAGTAAAGGAGCGAGAGAGAGAGGCCACCAGAATGATTTATACAGAAGTTGTAATTACCACGTTTATTACAATGTTTACGAAATTTATCAGATTTTAACTGATGATCCAACGCTACTGCATGTAACGTTAGCAGCCTAATTGCCCCGATATACTCTGCTATCAGTTTTTATAGCCGCTAACTACCCCCCACTTAGAAAATAAGTATTAGTGGACATTTCATACAGCGCCCAATTAACCTATGTACACATCTATACAAATAAATAAAATTGGAGTGTCTGTTTGTAATATTAAAATAACCACTTTTTACTAAGTGCACATGGATGTATACACGGTACATATACCAAAACAACATTTTTTACAATTTTTGTCAGTCTGTCTGTTTGGCCGGCTAATCTGGGAAATGGCTGGACCGATTTTGACGGGACTTTCACCGGCAGATTGTTGTAACAAGGAGTAACTTAGGCTACTTTTCCGAGGGGTAAAATAGGGGTGCGTGATAAAACCGAATTCCACGCGGGCGAAGTCGCGGGCAACAGCTATTAAATAAATATATTCATTCATTCAATAATTCATACCTTTTAGCATTCGCCGAGCCCTACGTGAGTTTGGGAATCACCCCTGAGGGGGTGAAATGAAGTGTCCGTGTTTAAATTAAAAATCGTGTCTCGCGAGTGTTGTACCAGATACTAAGTGGACTAAGTTGCAGGCGGGTCCACAGTTAAGTTAAGCGTTTCCCAGTTCAAACACAAGGTGTGACGCGCGGACCCACTCGATGCCTGTTACATAATGAATGCACATCAATACAATGCGAGTGCTCTTTAGTTTAACGTGGAAAAGCTGTTCCGTAATACTGCTTAGTGTTGAGCTGTAGCGTACAATCTAAGTTAGCTGTCGCAAGACTTATGCTGAAATGTGAATCCCTCCATTAGGGGTTTCTTGCTGTTCTTCCCCATGGAGGGTCGGATAGGGTTTGAACAGGCATCAAACTTATCAGTAAGTACGCGTGACCTTATGTTTTAAATAATATTGACGTTTCCAAGCCATTTCTTTATGAATTCTATGGAAATAATAGTTTTGACTTGACTTTGTGCTGAAAAAATGCAATCCTTTAAATACAATCCTAAAAATGGCTTATAGAGCAAGCCTGTTACAAGGCTGAAGAATTTATTTGTTTATTAATTCTTTTTAATATTGAAAATTAACTCATTACTGCGAAACCGATTACTATTTGGCCTATAGCTCTTAATTTTATTATTATTTATAGATTAATTTTTGATTGTTGTTTGAGATTTTTCGTTTATATATTGACTTATAACTTGTTTGATAAAAATAAATTAACTTGAACAAGCCGATATGACCGCATATCACTTTAATCAAGTTTCGGAAATAATAAAAAATGGCACTGGATAAGGATTTCAGTGACGCAGTTGGGTTGCGCCATCCACAACAAAACCAGCTATATTTGGGAACAAACTTATGTGTCTTTTCATGTGACAGTGTTACGAGTGTTACGGAAAGAGCTGATGGCCCACCTAGTGGTAACTTCTGCCCATAACAAGCTGTACGACTTGGACCCTATAGGATATCTATACAAATAAATAAAATTGGAGCGTCTGTTTGTAATATTAAAATAACCGCTTTTTACTAAGTGCATATGGATGTATACACAGTACATACCAAAACAATATTTTTTTAAATTTTTGTCTATCTGTCTGTGTTCCGGCTAATCTCTGAAATGGCTGGACCTATTTTGACGGGACTTTCACCGGCAGATAGCTGATGTAACAAGGAGTAACTTAGGCTACTTTTCCGAGGGGTAAAGTAGGGGTGCGTGATAAAACCGAATTCCACGCGGACGAAGTCGCGGGCAACAGCTAGTACTTAACCCGCTTCAGGTTATCAGTGCGTCCTCACCGCCATAATGCCCACGCGCTGACGATAAATAATTCCCTCCATTACAGTACATCGTGCCGATAATTTATACGGGAGTTCATAAGCTGTTACCCTAATGTGTAGGTGACTAGACCGCAGTACACAGTTTTTATGTGAAGCGTTTACTGGTAAATGCATGTCAGTATTAACTATTATTACAACTAAGAAATAGGAGTACTATGATATCATAAGTATCTATTACATTGGATACCATAAATAGAATTAAAAATTGTTTATAGTACTATCCTTGTTTTACAACTATTTACACAGACTGCTATAATTATAGTTCGTTATTGAGTGGTAACACTGCAGTTGCACTTTTTTTTTAAATGTAATCCAGTTACGGAACGAGCTGACGGCCCACCTGGTGTTAAGTGGTAACCTCGGCCCATAACAACTGATTCGACTTCGGTCCTCCCCTACTAGGTACGACAAGACCCAAGTCGCATCGTATGAGACGTGCAGGTGGAATGTCTCATGTGCCTGTAATTTCACCGGAAACCACACCTTTCAAACCGAAACACAGTAACGCGAATGCTTCACTGTTTGGCGGCAGAAATGGGCATGGTGGCAGTACTTCCCCGGACGAACTTGGTGAGAGTTCTACTGCTCTTAGTGCACTTAGTTGCACTGTAAGTGTTTTGGCCTTACTGGAAAATAAAACTATATTTTTAATTTTTCGTATTGTATATAGATGGTCAATTTTAAATATATCGGTATTAGGTAAAACGCTCGACGATTGGCAGCCATATGAACGACTGTATTAACTCATCACTGTGGCACACGACCATCCGAACGTAGCCTAACACTAATGATAATACATTCACGAGTCAAGAACGTACCTGTTTATTGCGGTGAAACAATATTGAAAAAAACAGATATTCATTCAAAGAACTTGGAGCTGATAAAAATATGTTAATTTATAAGTCGGCTAGTGATACCAACTTTGTATTTAAACATTATGTTAAGCTAAGATGAAAAGTCATAGAGATGAGAGTACAGAGATTCTTCTGTTAAAAGTTAAAATTGACTATTTTATGACGATGATAATTTAGCATCTGTACCTTATTTACTTTTATTATTTTATGGCATTAACACAATCCAGAAAAGTTCGTCTCCCTGTAGAGTTTTAATATTTGTCACAATATTTTAATATTGTGCAACAATCTTTATATTATATATTTTTCCATATAAAAAGGAAATGAAAGTTTTTGTTTTACAACCAGGATCCGAGGATCACATGGAAGAGTGGTCTGACTTCGTCCCATCTGAACACTTACCAAACTTAATCTTTGCCCTAATCGCCAAAGCTTATTTGAATTTTAAATGAACTATGTTCAGTGTAATGTATATAGTATGTGCTTACTATAGGTGCAGGGGATTAATTACGTGGGGATTACATACCTGATAGTGGTCGTCCGAGGCAGCTTAGTGGAGATATCGCCGTTTGATCTTAATGTTGTGGGTTCGACACTCGAGCTGGTTCTAATGAACGGATACTAGAAACTCGTTAAGTATTTTACATGTAGTGAGGCGGTTTGTATGACCAAATTGCGGAACGAGCAGATGGCCCACTGGATCCACTGCTCCTAAAATAGCGATAGTAGTATTGTGACCATTATGTCTGCCGATAAGCAGTGCTTAATTCTCTCGTATTACTATGCACTTGACTCGTTTCGTCTTTTGTGCTTCCCAATGGCACCCGTAAAATCGCAACAACGAAGATATTAAATTTCGCTAATACTAGCGCATTAATATTTAGCAGTAAAAATGTGTATAGTGGCAGTACTTGTCCGGACGAACCCGCACATTGCAGTAAGTTCAACTATTACTACGTTGGATAACGTCAAACTTAGCGATAAGTACGAGTGACCTTATGTTATATTATTGACGTTTACAAGCCATTTCTTTATGAATTCTATGGAAATAAAGTTTTTGACTTTGACTTTACGGCTTAGAAAGAAAGCATATACATTTATTTGACTAAAAATACATACATAAATAAAACAAAAAGGATACAAATAGGTAGTACTTATATATAAACTTAGTCGGTAGGTGTTTAGTTGATAGGCCAAATAGGGTACGCGTTTGTATGAGAATATGTGTGTATGTGATTCTTCAATGATAGCTTGAGAACTGAGAATCTGTTCCTGATGAAATTCGGCAAAGACCTGGCAAAGTTTTCTTGCTTTACAATTCCCATGTGTTGGAAAATGTTGATAGCATCCCCTGTGTTACAAGTAAGAAGTACAATTACAATGGAGGGATTATGTGAACGGAGTCGGGGATTATGAGGGATATGTCGCTTAAAAGGTATATGTATGATATGAGATGGCTTCCGGCGGTATCGCTCACAGTAACAGTTACCTTTAAATAAATAAATATTGGTGGAGTTATCACACAGCGCCATCTAGTCCCAAAGTAAGCTAAGCAACTGATATAATAATTATATACATTTTTGAAAATAGAATTAAGATATGACGAACATAGATGTTTGTCTGTGGGTTTCAATATTTGTTTATATGTATGTATTTACAAAAAAGTATATATGTATTCTATCAGTCATCTGGTTCCCATAGTACAAGCTACGCTTAGTTTGGAGCTAGATGGCGATGTATGGAAAATCCACCAATATTTATTTATTTTTATTTAATGGTCGAATTTCGATCGTTTGAGCGAACACTAGTTCATGTAATTTCATTGACGCTAAATAAATTGCACGTGATATATTAAACGTATATATATATACAGGGTGTGGCGTAATGAGTGGATAATAGGGTACCTGCGGGTAGGGGCCATTGTGGCGGTTCAGAAAAATATTTGTTATGCTCAGTAAAAGTGCCTCGGTTTTCGAGATATTCGACATTTTCGAAATTTAAGAAATATTTCACCCTTCGTCACTATTTTTGGCGCCCAGACTGCAAATGAAATTTTTTTTTCTATCTGTTTTTTGGATAGTATTCTTGGATAGATGTGCTATCGAATGGAAACTATTATTTTTATAACACAAGCACAGTTATGTTTTTAAAATAAGATTTCACTAAAATTTTACTTGCTTTCGTTTGTTTTCCTGACCTTTACCCTTCTGTGGTGTAAAAAAAATGTATGGTCACTTGAATGCCAACGTTTAAAAAAATTAGCCTTTTTCATCGAGATTCCGAAATGGTATATTACATGGTATTTCCACAAGTTGATTCAAAATTAATTCCTATTAAAATGGGTAGAGCTAATTATTATAAAATTACAAATAGTACTAAAATTTACTTCATTACTTAAAATCACCTAAAAACATTAGTTTAAAATTCGGTAATGAAATAAAACGAAACAATAAATTTTAAATGCATTTCATTTATTAAATTTACTATCACAAAAGGTGTTCGAAAAGTCCACCACGTGCTCTGATGCATGCTCTGCACCTTTTGATAAAAGATCTTTTAATCCTGTTCGCAAATCTTTGCTCTGTGATTTTCTGAGCAGCTAATCGCACACGCTCCCGTAGCTGGTCCACTGTATTAATTGGGTCTTTATAAACCTTTTCTTTAAGACATCCCCAGTAAAAAATTATCATTAAATGCAAAATTAATTTATGGACAGGAATTCTAAATGGCAAAATCATCGGACCATTCGAATTGTCTGGAACATTGACTGCAGAAACGTATTTACATTTTTTACGGCACGAACTTCCACTTTTATTAGAAGATGTTTCATTAGAAGATAGAAGAAGAATGTGGCTGCAGCACGATGGTTGCCCCGCTCATTACGCCCGAAATGTTCGACAATACCTCGATGAAACATATCGTCGACGATGGATCGGTCGTTTGGGGACAATTTTGTGGCCACCTCGTTCACCAGACCTCAACCCATTGGACTTTTTTTACTGGGGATGTCTTAAAGAAAAGGTTTATAAAGACCCAATTAATACAGTGGACCAGCTACGGGAGCGTGTGCGATTAGCTGCTCAGAAAATCACAGAGCAAAGATTTGCGAACAGGATTAAAAGATCTTTTATCAAAAGGTGCAGAGCATGCATCAGAGCACGTGGTGGACTTTTCGAACACCTTTTGTGATAGTAAATTTAATAAATGAAATGCATTTAAAATTTATTGTTTCGTTTTATTTCATTACTGAATTTTAAACTAATGTTTTTAGGTGATTTTAAGTAATGAAGTAAATTTTAGTACTATTTGTAACTTTATAATAATTAGCTCTACCCATTTTAATAGGAATTAATTTTGAATCAACTTGTGGAAATACCATGTAATATACCATTTCGGAATCTCGATGAAAAAGGCTAATTTTTTTAAACGTTGGCATTCAAGTGACCATACATTTTTTTTACACCACAGAAGGGTAAAGGTCAGGAAAACAAACGAAAGCAAGTAAAATTTTAGTGAAATCTTATTTTAAAAACATAACTGTGCTTGTGTTATAAAAATAATAGTTTCCATTCGATAGCACATCTATCCAAGAATACTATCCAAAAAACAGATAGAAAAAAAAATTTCATTTGCAGTCTGGGCGCCAAAAATAGTGACGAAGGGTGAAATATTTCTTAAATTTCGAAAATGTCGAATGTCTCGAAAACCGAGGCACTTTTACTGAGCATAACAAATATTTTTCTGAACCGCCACAATGGCCCCTACCCGCAGGTACCCTATTATCCACTCATTACGCCACACCCTGTATATATCACCTCATTTTGCAGAGGTGACGTCTGAAGGACAAACATATCTCGTGCGTGGCCTGAGAACACTTTTAGCAGCTTCAGAATTGCCGACCTGTTTACAACAAATTTAATATTTTTCCTATTATCAGACATTCCGCTTTGATCAAACAAATCAACGTCAGCCCTTATATATGTGTTGATTCAGTAATGGGTCTAAAAGCCTTCGCGATCTAGTAGGTTGCGCAGGCGCCGGTGTCACTGACTTGTGGTAGGCGGCCGGTATATTAATACGCGGTAGCGTTACCTGGTTATTATTGAAATAATAAATATTGGTGGACATTTCACACAGCGCCATCTAGCCCCAAACTGAGCTAAACATAGCTTGTACTATGGGAACCAGATGACTGATAGAATACCTATATACTTTTTTAAATACATACATATTAAACATATTAACACCCAGACAAAGAATATAAATAATAAATAATGGTGGACATTTCAAACAGTGCCATCTAGCCCCAAAGTAAGCTAAGCATAGCTTGTATCATGGGAACCAGACAACTGATATAATACTTATATACTTTTCTTTTGTAAATACATACATATTAATTAACACCCAGTGTGACGATCCCAACTCTGCTCACCAAAATTACCCACCAAAATTACTTCCTGGATCTTATTAAATCATAATAAATTCATCTGACTTCTGCGGACTAGAATGAATGCAAAGTTGTCAGTTTGCTTGAAGTTTACATTGACGGTTAATTGGTGTTTCTAAATTGACCATCGAAACCATTGATCCAATTTAATAACAACATGGCTTGGCACTATAATTTTACAATAAAAATGCGTTGAAAAATACTAAAATGGTTAAAGGAAACTCATGTCTGCTTCGATCGTAAATGTAGATTCTGCGATACATTCTTAAACTTAATTAAGTATATGGATTGAGTGAGTAATATTTCCTTTTGAAAGCCATTGGCCATTTCTTTATTTTAAGGGTTGCCATATCTCAGGATTTGTCCAGATATTTCGGGGCTTTAGGCTTTTCTTAAGATTGCGGCCTGATTTTGGAAATATAAGTAAAGTCAGGATTTCTAGAATATTCAATAAAATTGAATAGAATTTTGAAATCTTTTTTTATTAAAAGTAATCATAAAAATCATCTCAAAAGTAAACCAACATTTACTAATGTATTAAACCTTCATCTACTACTTATTATAATTACTTTGAGAAGTTTCCTTGTTAGTTGTAAAGATAACTTTTTCAGTAAGTGTTTTCTTTAATCACTGTTGACTTCTTTCCCACAAAAATTGTAAATTACGTTTACGAGAAATATCTAGATTTTTCAATTAAAATTAGGCTTTTCCTCGGGACTTTTAAATTCTCCATCTGGTAACCCTACGTTAGAGAGGGAAGGCTCGAGGCTTGTGTCAAACGAGCAGGACAGGAAGAACGACGAACTTGAAAAACATTAACTGAGACGATTCAAAAGGGATTTAAAGGCAGAAAACAAATACTTACAGTCAAAATAAGAGATAGGTACTTCATACCTTATATTTTAACAACTATTAGCTGGCTTTTCGATGCCATTGCTCTATGAATTCTATAGAATGGAAATTTGGTTGCACACGTGGTAAGTAAAATGGCGGGATATCGTACGTTTCCGCCCTGCTTAACGAAGCGAAACAATCGGAAGATATATAAGGAATACTGGGGTATCTGGGATCACTTTTAGCTACGGGTCAGGTAAGGGTTGTGAGACATTCAAGCTACGCCGGGTGAGTTGCACAATCTTGTTAAAATGTTAGGCTATTTTACATTACCCTTGTGCATTTTGTTGTGATTCCATTTTTAAATTTTATTGAAATTTCTTCGTATGTCCATTGCCGTGCTATATGTTGTTTTGATTGTTTTTAAGATGAAATAAGCTACGTATTGTGTAGAACCTGTGGTGACGATTATATTTGCGTGAAATGGTCGAATTAACGCAATTATGTGAAGTTATTGGTCCTGTTAAAATGTTAGGCTATTTTACATTACTTTTATGCATTTTTGTTGTGATTCCATTTTTAAATTTTATTGAAATTTCTCCGTACATCTTTTGCCGTGCTACCTGTTGTTTTGATTGTCTGTTGTTTTGGTTGTTTCTAAGCTGAAATAGGCTGCGAATTTCGTAAAACATGTGGTGACGACTATATTGGTGTGAAATAGTTTTATTAACGCAATTATGTGAAGTTATGGAAGTGCTTTTTGAAATACGGTTCTTTGAAGGTATTAACGATTCTCTTTCCTAAAAGGCATGAGAAAAATCATGTCCTTGGCTTAATTACTAAACGTGTGCTATTGACAGACAACTGCGTGCCTTTGCCTCAGAAGTCTCTATGGATCCTAGGTCAGCCATCTTTTATTTTATAAGTTTACATATTACCTTTACATATTTTATATGTGTACATTATTGTGGGGGCGCAGACGTGACAAATAGTGATTGGACTGATGCGACAGCCATGTCTACCCTTATTTGATAATTTGACGTTGTGGGTAGGGCTGACACCATGGATAAACATTATTGACCTACTTATAACTTGACCTACTTACCTTTTATCTATTTACTGAGCTCAGTAAATCATTTTATTATGCATAATTATACCTACTGATTTATTTAAGTGTTACGCTATAACCATTGGTTATTTTGGATTGTGTTGTGGTGGATGGGTGTTTTTACCTACTGATATATTTAAGTATTACGCTATAACCATTGGTTATTTTGGATTGTTGTGGTGGTTGGGTGTTTTTACCTGCTGATATAATTAAGTGATACGCTATAACCATTGCTTATTTTGGATTGTGTTGTGGTGGTTGGGTGCATGATTTTAACTAATGGAAGTCTGTTCACAGATGCTAATAGCATCTACTACTATTCTTTTGTTTATTATTTAGCATACCTTTTGCCAACTTGCTGAGCACATTGCTTTATTTAAACAGAATATTTAAACAAATCTTTATGGTAGTACTATACTGTGTTTCGTATCGTTTTTATATTGGCCTTCCACTGAGGAGTCTTGGGCGTATCACCCATTATCGCCGTTGCCTCTGGCTAAGCCAAGCATATTACACTTTATACCTACATTATTTTGAGAAACCCAGACATCCCTTGGAACTGCTTGTTAGGTTATTCGATCTGGTCTTGAAGCCATATTGGTTGACCAGTTTCGAAATAGGTTTAGTTATATAAGTTGAAGCACAGTTACGTCCTATCATTTATTATAATTTTTATACGTTCATACTAGCTTTCCAATATAGGGAAAAAGGTGGGCCATCGGAGTTTTGTTTATCAAAGCCTATTGGCGCAACATACTCCTTGCGGGGCCAAATACAATTCTTTGCTAGGTTTCTTATATTGATAGGTGGGTCATCGGAGTTTTGTTTATCAAAGCCTATTGGCGCAACATACTCCTTGCGGACCAAATACAATCTTTTGGAATAGCTAGTGTGAACATTTACTGCTGTGCTCTGCATGTTTTGCATCAGGGTTACCTATTATAAGTTTAGAATTTCTGTGAGTGCCTGATACTATGGAACATTTACATTATCACTTGTGAACTGAGCTACGTCTTATTATAGCATAATTTATTTAAGGTTGTTGTACTACTAACATATCGAGACTAGGGTTTATATTTTGCATCTTATCCCTTCTCTCATACTCGAGCGGGCTAATCAAGCCAAGAGTGTCTCCTTGGAGATTAATAGGAACCTTTCTCTCTTTTTTATTTATTATTAAGGAGGGTTAAGTTCCGCAGGTTCGATGGGATAATACTTTATTATACCACGAATAGGGGGACTTCCTAGACGACATATCCTAGGGCAGTCAGGTGACGAAGTTCATAGCGGGGTGCGGCGGAGGAGCACCAAGCCTCAATGGTTTAAGGGTCGTGTGGCCTCTGTTGAGTTCGTGGTATAACCTAACTAAATATAGTAATGAAAACATCACAGTAATTTAACGTCTTCAGAATACATTTCAGAAGATGAGAAATTAGTATTTTAATAAGTTACATAAAATTTAGTACAACAACCTATTAACCAGTGATCATATTTACTTAACAATTCTATTTCTTCAGTTCTAATATTTATTCTTAAGTTTGTTCTTCACTGCGCTACCCAATACCATATCTTATGTCTACTTCCAACATACCTCTTATCAAAAGAACCTACTACTACTTCTACTCGGGTTACTACATAACACAACATACGGTCCTACCATTAAACGATCACATTATTGGCCAATACAAATATAAGATATATTTTCAAAAAATTTTGTCTTGCTTCCTTATGCCGGTGGTGAGGGGGTTTAGTTACACCAGACACAGAACAAACATCAATGTTACAAATGTCACATAAATGTTTGTCCTGAGTGGGGACCGAACCCACGACCTACAAGGCAGAGTTCAGCCAAATTAAATAGTATAAACATTAATTCAGCTCGAGAGACTAAAGTGTGTGTCATAAGGGCGATATTTAGAAAAATTATGACTTTATTCAAAAAACGCTCCCCGCTCTGCCTGTGAACGTCGTCGCACCCCTCGCTCCCGGCAGACATCCCGCGGACTAAACCGGTCCCCAGTGATATACATCACAGTGTGCGTTATATGATTTATGTTAATATAGAATTGTTGATTTTTTCAATCATTTGTGGGCGTGGTATTTATATGACGCTTCCTGTCTGGGAGTAAGTATTGTCTGATACGACTTGAGAACGCGTTGTTACAATCCAGCTTCGTCCAGCATCGCTCGCGTCTTACAAATAGTTTCATTACTCTTGACATGTAAAATAATAACATGCATAATTACTTAAATGTTTTTTTTTATATATAATAATGTCATCTTAGTGAGATAATCTCTAGCCTGTGATTAGATTTAAAAGCAGCTCAAATTTGTGCACAATTTCTTTTATCAAAATCTGTTCAGTAGTTTTTGCGTGTGTGTTAAAATTAAGGTTGTATTTTGGAAATGGGTTTGTTACGGAACCCTAAAAACAATAACACCAATATCTCGACAAACGATAAGCATCAGGAGTTTTCTAAAGTGCACAACTTACTTTGATCACAGGTGTTAACATCGTAAACGTAATTTATCGCGAAGTATTGCGACTTTGCGATACATAGCGGAACAAAGTTAAGGGCGCGCCGAAGGGAAAAAGCCAATTATGAAATGGGGTAGTTCAATTAAATTAAGATGTTTGTCACTATACTTCAGTATGAAGGGATGCTCCCTAAGTTCGTTTGATTTAGGGGAAAACTCGAGCTTTATGTGAATTCCCAAGGCTGTCGATATTACTATTTGCACTTTATACAATGGTACAAACATTGTAATCGATTCTAGAATTTATCAACTTATTCGACAGGCCTCACAGCTCAGTTGGTAGTACTCTGCCTTCTGTGCTGTAGGTCGTGGGTTCGATTCTTACCCAGGAAAACATTTGTGTGACGAATATAGATGTTTGTTCTGTGTCTGGGTGTTAATATGTATGTATTTACAAAATTAAAAGTATATATGTATTCTATCAATTGTCTGGTTCCCATAGTACAAGCTATGCTTAGTTTGGGGCTAGATAGCGCTGTGTGAATTGTCCACCAATATTATTATTATTTATTATATTATTGTTATTTTAGTTAGGTAGGGTACATGATTCAGATTACGTTAATAATAATAATAATAATGGTGGACATTTCACACAGCGCCATCTAGCCCCAAAGTCAACTAAGCATAGCTTGTATCATGGGAACCAGACAACTGATATAACACTTATATACTTTTCTTTTGTAAATACATACATATAATACATATTAACACCCAGACACAGAACAAACATCAATGTTACAAATGTCACATAAATGTTTGTCCTGAGTGGGGATCGAACCCACGACCTACAGCGCAGAAGGTAGGGTTACTAACCAACTGAGCTACGAGGCCAGTTAAAGGAAGAGATACTTCTTACACTTAGGTGTAAGATAGCTCGTTAGAATTTGAATATGGCTTTGAATCTAGACGCAACTGTTTGCTACTTACTAATATACTGATTGTGTGATTGGCTTTCTCGAACCAGTGTGGTTAAAGGATTAAAGTGCGCCTCAAACAGGCTCCTTTTGTGCAGTTGACAACTTGATATTTTTGTTCCAGGACGGTTTCCTTTCCTTCAAGAAGTTTAGAGAACGTGGTATTGAACTATTTTTCCAGGTAAAAAAACCTGATAGGGTTTGAACCAGCAACCACTAAGTTAAAACCTGAGGTCTGTACCACTAGGCCACCACGCTCTCCTGTTTGCTGAAACGTAACACATACTTTTTAATAAATCTTATTTGTATTATCCTTGTTTCAGGTACAATCCAATATAGTGAGCAGTAATTGCATCTTTCAGTGCGCTTGGACGCCTGGAGGTCAGTTTAGGTCTAAGTTCAATCGGATTGTCGTTAAGTAGCTGTTGAACCTATTTTATGTTTTTTTTTTTTTTTTTTTTTTTTATGTTAAAAGTTACAGAACGAGCTGACGGCCCACCTGGTGTTAAGTGGTAACCTCAGCCCATAACAAGCGATGCGGCTTGGGTCCTCCCCTACTAGGTACGACAAGACCCAAGTCGCATCGTATGCGCCCGTAACTCTGAGACCTGTAAGTGGAATGTCTCGTGTGCCTGTAATTTCACCGGCAACCACACCTTTCAAACCGGAACACAGTAACGCGAATGCGTTACTGCTTGGCGGCAGAAATGGGCATGGTGGCAGTACTTCCCCGAACGAACTTGGCGAGAGTTCTACTGCTCTTAAAATTATGTGCTCTAACTCTGAGATGTGAGGGTGTAATGTCTCACGTGCCGGTAATTTCACCGGCAACCACACTTTTCAAAATGACGTGGGTTTTTTCGTACCTAAGCAGGGGAGGATTCAAGTCATGTTGCTTGTTATGGGCAGAGGTTATCACTTAACACCGGGTAGGCCATCGATTCGTTCTGTAAATTCGTAGCATAGAAGAAAAAGAAACGATAGCGCGTGGCTTCTGCCAAATAGGGTTGTGAGAGCCTGGTGGCCCAGTGGTACAGCCCCGAGTTTCAATCCGGAGATTGTTGGTTCGAATACCGAAAAGCACCAATGGTGTTTTCACTTTCAAATGAGGCCAGTACCTCCCATGTTTTCAAAAATGAAGGGTAATCGTGACGTCAAAGAACTAATAATTCGAAGACACGTGTCAAGTGCACCAAAGGAGCCTCATTAAGGCGCACTCTAATCCTTTCACCACGCTGGTTCGAGGAGCCAGTGATACGAGTAGTAATCTATACAAATAAATTGGAGTGTCTGTTTGTAATACTAAAATAACCGCTTTTTACTAAGTCATATGGATGTATATACGGTACATATACCAAAACAACATTTTTCACCATTTTTGTCTGTCTGTTTGTTCCGGCTAATCTCTGAAATGGCTGGACCGATTTTGACAGGACTTTCACTGGCAGATAGCTGATGTAACAAGGAGTAACTTAGGCTACTTTTCCGTGGGGTAAAATAGGGGTGCGTGATAAAACCGAATTCCACGCGGACGAAGTCGCGGGCTACAGTTTCTAATAGTAATGGGTATGTAGTGATTAATGTCGTCTATCGCTTGCTTAAAGTTTGAGGTGAAATAGATCAGAAAAAGGTCGAAGTTGGTAAGCTGGTGTGTCCGATCTGCTGCTTAGTAAGCCACTGCTGTCGGCCGAGTTGCTAACTTATCAGCTAAAAGTTGGACGGTCAGTTTTTGGCGACCGTACCGTGCAAAAGGGAACAATTTTATAAAAAACACTCAGATTATATTTAGATAAAGGCCCACGGGTAGCGTTAAGTGCATGCGGCCGGAACTTCATCGTTATCAGATTAGATAAGCAGGCTGCAGCAATCAGGGATATTGTAGCTTTCTAGTGTAAGAATTTTTAGAATCATATCATTAGTTAGTAGTTAGAGAAATGGTAATCTTATTTTTGTAATCCGGTCTCCCGCGTCACAGGCTTGCTCTAGTGTGGGGACCACAAGTAATCTATATTATATAATGTTTTTCGGTAAATAAATTTGATTTGATTTGATTTGATTTGAGATTACCTCCTAACGACACATCAATGAATAAATGGCCAGTGATCAGTTATTCTTCATTGTAATTTATTTATTTATTTATTTTTATTTTATTGTGGCAACAATGAGTTGTTTTTAATATGACATGTGCACGAAACAAGCCTCCTTTGATGCGCACTTTAACGCTACTTTAATTTACTTTACTGGGTCCAGACAGCCAGGTTGAATAAGTAAACACAACTTTTATATAGAAATATATATAAGTTAAATATGTAGAGAAGAAGAAGAAACAGACAATTTTTTTATTAGTTTGCGTAAAGTAAATTATATTAAGTTTTTTTTGTATTCTTCTTCTTTAATAAATGATTATTCTATTCTATTCTATTGTATAAGTTGTAATTTGTGCATAATTTACCTAAAATAATTTTCTTTTATTATTAATTGTTAATCTCATGTAAGGAAAAGCTAAATCTCCTAACAAAAGTATATTTTTTTTACCTTTAATGTTATTTCGGTACTGTCGTTACTATTTATTGTTAAGTTATCGTAAAATAATCATATTGTATTTGTAAATACAAACGTAACTTAACTTAAACTTACTTTTTACTTTGCTCTAGTCTCGTGAAGTCACCACCGCTGAAAACTTTATCCGCTGAAACATTTTGTACAATATTTTTGTAGGTTTATCTCCCTAAACACGGAACTAGGCCCGGCCCGCTCGCTGACAGCTCGTATTTCACTATAACTAGATGGCGCACTCCGCTATGAAGCCATCCATCAATTTTAACACTGTTTCACATCTAGTATTCAGGCAGTGTTTGTTTATATTAAGATTTTTGCAGAGTTCACTGATGAAGCGAGCTTATGTTCAGGATTACCTGATGTGAAGAAAACTATGGAAACATGACGAGGATGCGTCTGCTTTTAACCCATGAAAACCTAATATATTATGCTAAAACTATACTGTTTTGAAACTAGGAAGATAAATGAATAATGTTATCCCTGTTGTCTGGAAATTGGCACCAAAAATTGCGAAAACAATTCTAATTTTTTAATTGGAAAAAAAATTTACTTCTATTCAATAAACAAAATTAAGTAAAAAAAATCATAAGTTTTTGCAAAATACAAGCCAAACACACCACTGGACGGCATTAGTTGGATTAATATAATATTCAATCATAAATTAAGAATTCCTGCGTTTAGAGAAGAGTTATGCTTGATTTTGGACGTATGTAACTTAACTCCAAATCTGCTAAAACTCAGAACCCCCAATATTTAGTGTAATGGCGCACTCTCTCTTAGCGCCATCCGTCAATATTACGGGGATTAGGGGCCCTCTACAATATGGGATTATTGCTGCCGACTGATCAGGGTTCCGGCTACCGGGAGACCCGAATTTATGTATCGCTTTTGACCTTGTTAGTGATTAGTTTAATATTGAGTTGTGGACCGGTTTTGAGGTAATTGAAGGAGGCTATGTGATGCTACCTGCTCTCTAGTTATTTTGACAACATATGCGACGATATTAAGCCATTTTATTAAATAAATTTTCAAAGTTAATGTAAAAAACTTTATTCCGTAGAATTTACAAGCTTCTCAAATTAAGAACAAAAACACGACTTTCCTGCACCATGTTTTAGAATAACTGAAGAATTTATTTTTCTTACAAAATTTGCTATACTGACCCCATATTGTTTTTTTAATAATGCCAGTGTCACTCGGGATGATGTAAGGATTCTAACGATACCCCATACATACAAATCTGCACAGGCCGTTAAAAGTAAAAAACTCACATACATACATAAACCCTGAAAATATTGCTTTTTTGGGCAGTCGTTTAATAATGAAAGGCTTTGGAAATGGCATTTACTAGGTAATATTAAAATATAAGGTAACTCGAACTTATTGCTAAGTTTGGCGCCTGTTACCGATGTTTTTTTTACCTCTTACATACATAAAAATAACCATTACCCGCTCTTTTCCCTGCAGTAAGCACACAGGTATTCCCTGTGCCACAGGTGACTTCTACAAACTTAACACGCTACGGACATCCAAGACTAGAGAATAACTTGTCTCACAACCCAAAGTTTACCCCGCGCAGAGACCGAACCCGGAACCCTTGCTTTGCAGGCAATCGGTCCCACGAGCCCCCATCAATATATTTTATCTCTTTCCGTCGACGTGGCCCTTTGACTCCTATCAATCCGTGGGTCCCGTAATCAAGCCTGATTACTTGATTGAATGTTTTTCATTAGCGTAAGGTACCCCAATTAGGATGAACGTGGGGGAATCACGTAAACCTTTGTTGCATATAATCCGATTACATATTGTTAAGACCTAGATGCAAAAATTTAGTTTTTTGCACTGAAAATTCTTAAAAAAATTAAGGTAGATAGATACTCTTTATTTTACACAGAGGAAGATAACGCAATGTACAAAAAATAAGTTAGATGCACAAAAGGCGGTTTTATCACTAAAAGTGTACTCTTCCATGCAACCTTTGGATAGACAGGATACAGAGAATTTCTTTGTTTCTTTGATAGAAGGCACATTTGACGGCGTTGTAAATACATATGACTTCTGTACGTATAATAACTAATATAGCCATTAAAACACGTAAAACAATAAAAGTTACCTCACTTCTAAATTCATACATCAAGGTAGTATAGTATCAAGGTGGAACATGGCCTATCGAGGCTCTGACTACCCCTTCGGGCAACAACGCGAGAATCAGTTTATATATTGACTTATGTTATTAAACATAACAATATTGATATGTAGTTTATACTCAAATATTTTACATATCAGTAATATCTATAGACAAAACCCAATGTAAATAATAATATTAGGTATCCACTTTACAAACTAAACAAGCAGTATTGTTTTCAAATCAAATAACATTGTAATCCGATGATTTATTACATTTCTGAGCGTCCTGGGCACTTGATACACCAATATAATACATCATTTCGGACACAGATTTATACCTGACTGGGTATTAATATAAAGAGTAATGTTTTAATGTGATACTGAAACCATTTTACCAATTTTAATACAATATAAGAAAATAGTAAGAACACTAAATTACATATACTGTTTGTTAAAAGATGACGAGATTTAATTTGTTATGTGTTTCATCTATGACAATATATTCTATTCTATTCTATTCATTATCACTAGACGCTTGAGAGCGTGGTGGTCTAGCGGTACTGACCTCCGGATTGAAACTCGGGGGTTTCAATCCGGAGGTCGCCGGATCAAATCACGACGTGCACCTATGAGTTTTTCGATTGAAAGATTTATGTGCGCAATACCACGGTCTCAAACCGGTGAAGGAAAACATCGTGAGGAAACCGACATGTCCTAGAACTAAAAATTCGAAGACATGTGTCGAGTGCACGAAAGGAGCCTCTTTGAGGCGCACTTACAATTCTTTCACCACACTGGTTCGACAGAACCGGTGACTCGAAGAAGAAGATTATCGCTAGGAAATTTTACCTGAATTTAAGCGCGTGTTTAGCCGATGGTAGCTTAGTTTGAGACCGCCGGAACACCGTTAGATGGTTCGCGGTTCATTCCCAGTTTGAGCGTGGTAGCTAGCCACCCATTAAAATACCAGGCACAGTCCAGAATCACTCTACAAAATTGAAATGGTTACTCTGAGTGGCCGTGAGCCAAACTGATACTAAAGTCAACGCAGTAAAGCTTATTTTACTTTGTGAGCTATCGCTTTCTGATGCCTAGGTCGTACAAATATGCAGGTACAGATTGCGAGTCCCACAGCGTTCCGAGAGTTGCATTATTCATCTGATTTCCTTAAGAGTCTTAAAACCTAGTTTTATCTTAAGGCCGACAATCCAGTTGGTACCTGGGCACATGGCTTTTCACGCGATCTGCAATGTTAATCCACATTTACTTGTTATGTATATAGGTGTTACATAATATACCTATATATAATAGCAGAACCGGCAGACGTTGCTCTGTCATAGGTAGAATAAATAGCAAAAACCTTCTTCATGAAAAACCACATAGACATGCCAATTTTTATTTGATATACCCACATTTTAGATTCAATGTTAGCTCTTCTCGCCTGAAACAGGATTACCTAGTTCAGGCTCCCGTGTTATATATACCTATATCTATTTAGATATATATAGAGGTATATTTTAAACAGGTAAGTTTTACCATTTTTTTTATATTTACCATGTTTTATTTGAATAAATTTATTATTATTATTACCGGTTTTAGAGATTACTATGTATTGTGTGTATGAAAAGTATATAACTAAATATTGCTGTGCTGTCCTTCAGACTGATTTCGAGAGTAGAGGGCGTGGCGGACTCGTGGACACCAATTGCATTAAATCCTGTGGTCACTAGTTCAATTCCAGGTGTGCACCCATAAGTTAAAGGTTTAATAAATGCATGTGCGTGATACCTCACTTCGAAAATTGAAGAAAAATATCGTGAGGAAACAAAGTTGCAAAGTTCGAAGGCGTGTGATGAAATCTATTCACCACATCGAGAGAGCCACTGGTGACAAAAATCACAATAGAACTACAATATTGGACTGGCCTCAAAGCTCATTAGAAACGCTGCCTTTTGTGCTATAGGTCATGGGTTCGATTCCACCCAGGTCAAACTTTTGTGTGACTAACATAGATGTTTGTTCTGTTAATGGGTGTTATATGTATTATCAGTATGAATTTACAAAATATATAAATATTCTGTCAGTTATTTGGTACCCATAGCACAAGTTGTTCTTAATTTAGGGCTAGGTGGCGCTTTGTCAAATGTCCACCAATATTTTTCAGCGTCTTATTAAGTACAAAGTTCCGTACAGCAATAACGACAACAAAATATTATTTTGTTGTCGTTATTTTTTTATTTATTTTTTAATATTATTTTGAATCGTCAAGCGAATACAAATCGAAGTGCACCAATTAAAAATTAATAGAAACCTCTTGCTGCGGACTTTGATAGCGGCCCTCGTGAAATCAAAAGCGATTTCACAAACCACGACACGACTCAGAAACATTGAAGTCAAATAATAAATATCGATTGGAAGCATTTTTCCTAGAAAAAATTAAAAATGAATATGATAATATTTATTTACTAGAAATGATAATCGCTGAGTAAAATCTCTTACGATTTTTTGATCAAT
Organism: Chesias legatella; assembly: GCA_947359385.1. NCBI lineage: Eukaryota > Metazoa > Arthropoda > Insecta > Lepidoptera > Geometridae > Chesias > Chesias legatella. The sequence goes on along the minus strand of OX375764.1, from coordinate 12,248,536 downwards.
TTAAAATCAAATCTGAGTCCTACGATGTTCTTAAATCGTCCAAAGTATTTCAGAGTATCTTTGTAATAAATTCCTCTAGGATACCAAATACCGTCTAATATTAAGCGATTTTCTGATCAATTTTAAATATTAAGTATACTTAATATTTTTTACAAATAAAATAGTAACAAGCCCCATAACGACTCTGATTTATAAATCAGTCGTTACGCGGCTTGTGAAAACGATTAAAGTGTTTCAGCTTAATTATTGAATTTCTCTGTGGCGCAAAGTCTGTATTTCGCAGTTTTTGCTCCTATCTACGTTATATAATATTTACTGAGCTACTAACATAGCACATAACTAAAAAGGATAGGTCAGGAGTACCCTTTACAAACGTAAAAGCATTATTAATTTAATGAGAGTAAGTGAAGTATCGAAATAGGTCTTCCATGTTTGTGTTAAGTTGAAATTCGTGGGATTCTGCTCTGCGCCCTTACTAAAAATAGGCGTGAATGTGTGTATTCTCCACGAGGTAGATAGTCCCCTCCATTCTGCTTCTTTGTGCCTATGCCACCTGCGACACAATCCCTCTTACATGACATTAAGTTTGTATGACTATTTGTGCTAAAATACGTTCTGATTATTAACTCGAAACTGAAATCTCACGAACCCACTACAGCTACTGTCAAAGGGTCTCTCTTAAGGATTAAATTGCACCTCAGAGAGGCTCCTTTCACTTATAAAGCCGCTGAACGGTCGTCATTAAAGACACGTTTAATGGAATAAACCCTTAGTCGACATACAAGAGCAAAATATAGGTATTAGATCAAAGGTGGCGTTCAATCAGCGCACCGGAAGAACCCTAATTCCGTTATAGAGGGTTCCGTTTCATTGAGAGTGTCCGAAAGCAATGTTAGGCAACGGTTGTTTCGCTTCTGGTCTAAGACACAAACATTTGCGTTTGAATGGAGATGTCGTGACTCTCGTGGTTCATATTTTTAGAGGCTACATGGATGACTAAGAAATTTACTGGAAACAGTTTTAGTTGAGTTGCTCGCGGGTTAAAACATTGCGTCTATGATCTCACCACTTGTCACATCTCACGTTCCCTCGGTAAAGTTACCCACAAGGAGAAAAATGGACAAAATGGAACATCAAGTTTTTTCGGTGAACAATTCACACAGTGCCATCTAGCACCAGACTGAGTATAGCTTGTACCATGGGAGTCAGATAATTGATACAATACTTTAAAATTTTATTTTTTTAAATTACATACCTATTAACACCCAGACACAGAATATACATCTATGTTCGTCACACAAATATTTGTCCTGTTGGGTATCGAACCCGCGACCTACAGCGCACAAGGCACCAAGGAGGATCCAAAACGTGTTGTTTGTTATGGGCAGAGGTAACCAACTTACATCAGGTGGGCCATCTGCACGTTCCATTACATAATCGTACATTAATCCGTCTAATTTGACAACGCCCTTATAACTTGATCCACAGACTAAACAAAAAGAAACAAACTAAAGTCGAGTTCCACGTTGTTTGGCTAGTCTCCTTGATGAGGTGTATCGGTTTTGATGGTTCAGGGCTTTTACAATCAGTACAGTTAACTTAGTTTTGACAAGTTAACTGTTTCGATGGCGATATTTTGACGATTTTGGGTTAAAGTTCAATTTTGGTTTATCGTCGTTTCTATCTTGAAGCAGCGATAAACGACTTAGCTATTTCAATGAAGTGACGAAACGAGCTGATGGCCCACCTTAAGTGGTAACCGTCGCCCATGGACAATAGCAATACCACTCAAGTCCTCTCCATAGTACGAGATGACTCAAGCCGCATTGCGCTGCGTCCATCACCTCGAGACGGGGATGTTACGTCTCATGCGCCTGCAATTTCACCGGCAACCCACTCCCTTCCACCGGAACACAGCAACACGAGTGCATCACTGCTTGGTAGCAGATTACCAGGTGTGGTGGCAGTACTTCTCCGGGCGAACTTGGCACAAGTTCTACTGCTACTTTGGGTTGCTCCTCTCGCACCACCCGGGGGACACGTGTAGGGATTCTAAGGACCTGCGTATGCGAGCAACGTGGGCCCCCAAATAAAGCTAATTTGTGTTGTTTTCATATCTAATTAGCTAATCAATAGCTAATCTACTTTTTTTGTTACGCGCTTCTAGTCTAACCAGATAATTCTCTTACTGCGGGGCTATAATATGACGCAGGGCACGCGAGCATTCCGAGTAACGGACGAGTGATTTCCACTAAAGCTTGTTCTCGGGTCTTGGATGTTCGTTGTGTATCTGTTTGCCCATGCCACCTGGGACACAGGGAATCCTAGTTCAGTGGTAGATTGTGCAGGCGTACTATTGACTATTGACTACCGTTATAATTACGTTATTAATTATTTCAAATAGCGGTCAACAGTATTATGAAATAAATAAATCGGTCGCATTATCCCAACAAGCGAGTGAGCCCGATGATTTTATTCTAAAAGTACAATCGTATCCTTCAATATTCCTATGATATTTTCACATATCTGCTTCTGAACCGAGTAACAATAAAACTCCACAATGAAAGTGCGTCAATTCGTACCCACGTCAACAGAATCCCGTGTCTGCTGATCCCGCGGGATCGCTGCGTCACAAACCATCCGCATATCATAACTCTGGGTATCTTATTCCATGGCCACGTTGTTTTTTTTGATAGTTCAAGATCCCTGAAGGGGCTAACCTAGATCATTTCAAAATATCAAGTTTTTTCTCGTTGGTTTAGGTATTTTTTTATGTGATACAGTTACGGAAAGAGGCGACGGCCCATTTGGTGTTAAGTTGTGGCTAAGCGCCACCAATCCTGATTACAGAACAAATAAATAAATGAATATTGGTGGCAAAGTAAGCTAAGCACACCTTGCATCATTGGAACCAGACAACTGATATAATACTCATATACTTTTTTTTTTGTAAACACTTTACTTATGGAAGATATTAACACCCAGAAACAAAAGAAACATTTATGTTAATCACACAAATGATTGTCCTGGGTGGGTATCGAACCCTGCAGCGCAGAAGGCAGAGTTAAAAACTCAAAGAAAGGTCATCTATTCGCTAGCTTGCTTATAAGCGCTACGTGCTATTGTCAAATAGTGAAAACTGTCGAATTAATCTCAGCTATAATTGCTTTTCCTGTTTAATTGTCTGTTATGAAACGAAATAAAAAGTCATTTTTATTGCAAAGTTCTTTGAGTGATCAAACTATTGGATGCTCAGATCATAGAAGTAAGAGATATGACACATATTCTATTTTGTTTTTCTTAGCGAAGGTGTAAATTAGAGTATATTTCAAAGAAATACATTTTATTTTCTCGACTTTAATTATAAATTAGTGAAGTTTTATTTGCAATTTTAAGTATTGTTTTCATGTGACGTAATGTAAGCGTGTTAACATAAATAACAAGCTGATTGCCACTCTAATATTAAGTCCTCTCTAATAGTGATTAGGCCAATTAAGGTACGCAGGCTGGCTATAGTAGCTTAATATTCTGGTTAAAAAAATAGCCTGTATCTCAGGCATCAGTCATGTTTGCGCGCCTCACTAAAGACACAAGATTAAAAGTTCTCATGTGCCTACTATTATGAGGTCATTTAAAGGCCCATCTATTTTAAATACTTATCCCAGACACAGAAAAAATTAAAACATCTATGTTCATCACACAAATGTTTGTCCTGCTTAGTAATCTAGCCCACGACCCACAGAGGTAAAGTCTCTACTAAGTGAGCTGTGAGGCCTGTAAAAATAGGTTCTTGAGACCTATAAAATATTTCCACGGAACCATCACACACTGTTTGTCTATCGTTTTCATTGAGGCGAAGACAAGTACCAATTAAAAAGGTCTTAAAGATCGTAAATACGGTCGTCAACATAAAAAGCTCTAAAAAGAAAATAATTAAAACCACACAGGAGGTCGGAAAGGACAAAAAGAAACATTTTTAACGGCACTGCTGGACGAACATTTGCATATTTTCGAAAGAAATTTTATTTTGGGATTAAACGACGTGAGTTTTACTGAAATTCAAATAATTTAGCAAATATTTGTGCGAAAAATAGGCCCTGTTTATACAGCCCATTATTTTTTAATTGATGGCTCTCTATTAATAACATGTATGAAATGTATTCATACTAACATTGCTTGGAGTTAGAAATATAAATGGCATAAAAAATACCAATTTTATAAAAATATGAAGGTAAAAATGTGATTTTAATTTGAAAAAAATCGTCGTTTCTCAAAACTGCTGGCGAGGCTGGGGATATTAAAACCTAAGATAATATTGACTCGGTGCTGACTGCAAACACCGTTTTGAATATCAAATTCTGAATGCAGCGTTTTTATTAGATTTTTGAAATATTCCGATTGTAAACAATTGAAAGACTTTTTGTTTTTAATTTGTCATTTTACGTGAAACTTGTATAGAGCTTTTAAGTATTTTTAAGGAATCGCGTCTCGCTCTTGATCCTTAAGGTAAAACGTAACGTGTGTAGCCGGCTCAAGGTCGATTATCAAATACGTGAATCTATTACGTTATTCTGTGAACAAGAACTTTTTTAAATGATTTTAACTTCTTAACTTTTTTTAACTTCTTTTAAGCTAAATTTTAAGGAAATAGGAACACAGCCCGCCTGATATCGCAGTCTAAGTCAAAATCCGTCAGAAATACCGGCAGCATTACTGATAAGGTCCCTACCCTGGATATTTATTTGACATTTCTCTTGAAGCTGCCAAAGTATAGTACTAACATCAACTTTTTGACACATTTCAGCGTTTAGCCAATTAATTTTGGTTCCCTTCGCTTGGTTCCTAATTTAATTTAAAATTCCTTCAATTAAATGTATGTTTTAAAATTTGAGTAGGTAAAACTATAAGTCTATCACTATCTATTTTGAGCCATGGAATATGTAAACGCAATCGAAGTGGCTCAGTCAAACGGCCATCGCATCCCGACATCTACTCGCAATCACTATATACAGAGTGTTTCTTTATAACATGACCGAGATCAGATGAGTACTGTGGAGTTCTCGTAGGGATGTTACTCACCCCCAGGCTCCCCAGCGCTGTCGTTATTTTTTTGATATCAAAATCAAATTTTTCATTCATTGAGCTAACAAAAAACCCTATATCGTTTTAAGAAATATTATTTTTGGGGGAATGTAATTTAATAGCAAATTTTTATCAAATTTATTTATTGTGTATCTCGCTAGTCTCCTTTGATACAATTTTAATCGTAAGTAAGAATAGAAATAGTAAAATATTTAATCAAATATTTTACTATTTCTATTATTATATCTATATATATCTCGCCAACCACACCTGTGGCGCTCTCTAATCATTGTGGGGAAAATATTGAAGTGCGCCTCGAAGAGGCTTCATTCGTTCGCGCTCAACGCTTCTTTGAATATTTGGCTTGAGAATAAGTTTTATTTTCGTAGTTCGCTGTCAGCTACAGCAGTTGATAATTTCATTCTAGTAATGATAAAATTATTGCGATAGTTCCGTCACAGAACAGTCAACAATAATAAGTAAGCTCATTTCCTATTTGTCCTGGATTATGCTATGCATTGGTTAAATTTTTCCATTTACATTACTAACTCATTATTAATAATTATTATTATTAACTCATCAGATGTGCAACAGCCTGTATATACTAGAAGAATGCCCTGATTGCCGATAGTACGTGCATCGATAGAATACTAATAGTTTTTTGTCGTCTCTCTTTTTATTGTGATTTGTAAGATACGTTGTATAAAGAAGTCTCTTATATTTCAAATGATCTTTTTCGTTGTATTTCTTACGAAGGTTTTATCTTTCAGAAAACAATTTAGAATTTAGAAATTTGCTACTGAAACTGAAATCCGTTTTCTAGTTTTCACATGTTAACGATAGTATGAATAACTAAAGTATTCGTAGTACCTAAGTATACAGTTAAGAGAAGTGCAAAGTGTACAAGATCACAAAGACACTCAAAAAAAAAAACTCGTTAGTAAGAAAAGCAGTCGCCGAAATATTTGAGGAACCGTGTGTTTTTCAAATCTGTTGCTACCGCAATACAACCAGTATTTAATTATATGCAGTGCAAAGAGAAAAAATGCAATAAGGGCAAGACAAAATAGTCGTAATCGCAGGTTCTCAAGTGTTCCTTCAAACGTGACCTGTGTGCTGTGATATTTTTGACTGGCCATAATAATTATAATAATTTAATAAATTCGATTTTTGATGGCCAATACAGAACATATACCACGATTTATTCCAGTTAAACGAATCGAAAATCACAAAGAAATCGTTTACCGAATGGTACTGGTCTGTATCATTAATTCTTTCCAGTCCTTTGTATTGTCTCACAGTTATTTATAAAGGGGATTGGTTATTGCAAAATGAATTCGGTTCGGATTTGAGGATTTATCGACTGCAACGAGTAAAAACTAGCTTATATCTCAATTTTTGAATGGATGATGGTGTGTAGAAAATTAAAGTAAGGCTTGCACTAATTTTCAGCATATTTTGGTATCTAAACTTAATCTTCATTTGACTGAGCTTAATTTAAATAAAAAGATTTACCTACATTACTATATTACAGCTATGCTTTTGAAACATACCAATGAAATTCTTTTAAATTTAAGCATACCTATCATAAAAAAGGTATGGGAGGTAATATGTATGTATATTCTTAATTGTCTGGTACCCATAGTACAAGCTATGCTAATTTGGGGCTAGACGACGCTGTGTGAAATGTCCAGCAGTATTTATTTAAACAGAAAATATATGATTCTAAACTGAATGATGGATCTGTGCTGAAAAATAAATAAGTACTACTGCAAAACAGCCGCAGACATTTTATTTAATTGTGTTTATATTTTTAGTTTTAATCAGTATTGCTATCGCTGATAAAATATCATTAAAATAAAATGTACCTCTTAAATACGTACCATAGTTGAACTAGAAAAAATATGTTAACTACAATGTTCGAGAGTTATATACTTTAAGTTACGAAATTAGATTTAAAATTAATTTCTAATTTCTTTTGCTGTCGTAATTTGGCATGAAACTTTGTGAAAAAATTCATAAACACTCTACTTGAAAGGTATCATCGTTCAGTCATTTATTAACATCAAAAATGCCCACATATCAAGTTATCTTAATTTCGTATATTCACGTAAAACCTCATACGATCATATCTGATGTACGCTCGAGTGCTTTGCATATCGTGAACTTAATTTTGCTCCGTCGATGGCCCCGATACATGTGATGGATGTGTCGAGATTTGGGAGTAAACGGAATTTTCGGTAGTGCTTTGGGAGATTTTTAGATTATTTTTTCATCACTCTACAGAATTACTTGTTACTGGTGCCAGGATACTTTTCTCTCGGGCATCATAAATTCTCTTTGTTCTGTGTTATAGGTAAGCTATATTTTTACTGACAAAGTAAAGTGAGGCTTTTGCTTGTCTGAATGTCCTGTGCGTCTGAAAATTTGCGTAATTATACTAAATGATCACTTTAATCATATCAAAATAATTTTTCGTATTTATTGATATATTGAAAATATTATACATCGAAAGTTGAAGTCATCTCTTGCCTTTGTTTGAACGAATGATTTTTGTTTGAACAAGTTTGTGGTCGTAAAGTCTTATTCATGTAGATGGCGGTCGCGGTTACGAAATAATTTGTACGCCGTATGTTATTTACATTTAAGACTTAGCAAGTAACTTTAAAAATAACCCAAGATATCAGAACATAATCAGTAAAATCAAAAATATACATATATCTTCTGAGCCAAACTCGACTTGCCATAAAAACTTGGTTAATTCTTAAACTTAAAAATATAAAATATTTTATCTTCAGCAGATAAAGTCTCTTCGACTCAAAGTCGTCCCTTTCATACAGCAATTTATAGTTGTGTAACTAATTGTATGTGCACTGTTCTTTCGGGGAAGTACCGCTACCATACCCATCCGTTTGTACCAAGCAAAACTGTATCTTTATTGGTGATGCTAATAACTGAGGAACACTACAAAAAGGGCAAATGCTCCTTTAATTAGTCGCATAACGTGATTCCACAAAAAAATGCTCGTATCAAATTTTTCCCGAGATAATTTCTGCTAGATAATAAACCAGCCCAGCAATTATGAAAGGTGCAATTACGATCGTCTGTCCGTCAGTTCACCCGGGACTAATTTAGAAGATCCAATCTGTTTTTTTTTCTCGCATATTTATTACGACGTCTTCGGCGAATATGGTATTCCGTTAATCGATATCGATTGGATCATTGGGTCGAGATTCGAAAAGTGTCCGGTTACACGGCTCGGTTTTGGGTTTCGCCGAGATTTTTATTCATTTGTTGAGCCGTATGTTTGGGATATAAGTGCGTGTGGCTAGCTTTTGCCAGCCGATTCTTTATCTGGATATAATGGCTTATATGCTATTCCTAGTGGAACGATCTTATCTTACGTGCAAAATTACATCGGAACAAACTTTCAGATTTATAACCGGTATAGTACGATATTAAAATTAAAAAAAAAAGCTTAAAATGAGTCTTTTGACTGCAAATAAATTATTTTTGACGAAAGTGCATGCTCTTATAAACAAAATCTTTTATTTCTAATTAAGTTTTGCTTCATTTTTCTTGTATTGAACACACCCGCTGTATGCTGTAAGGTTGGCGTTGGTGTCTGCGACACAGTTTTAGTGTAGTTATAGTTTTTTTGCAGACATCATCGTTTCTTAATTATATTGTAATCCATTGTTTTGTTCCCCTAATATTTGATTTTGATCAGAATACAGTGAAAACAAACTTTATACTTATACCACAAATGTTTGCCCCGGTAGAAATGAAAGCCAGAACCCTCGTTTTGTTCCCAAGGGCAACTTCGATAAGGAGCTCTGTCAGAATTATGTATGTTAAAAAGTAACTAACTTAACTATGCTTACTTAAACTTATATATCAATCTTATTTATTACAGGTACATAAAAAAGAGAAATAGAACCTGACAGCTCGGCTGTGTTCGCGAAGTCCAAGTAAAAATCATAATAATAATATAATTATTTCCGACAATATAATATTACAAAATAGGTCCATAGAAAAACGTCTATTTTTATTTTTTTATTATCATAGATCAACAGCACATAGAAAAATGTACAATTGAGAACTTATAACTAAAAACTTAATGCCAATTACAGATTCTTAGATACACTCTCTTCGATACAGTCTTAAAACCAACATCCATAAATCTACAATAAGAGCAGCTACAATAAGCAATTAAATTGATCTTTGAAATTTGAGTAGAATGACTAAGTATTCTAAAATTTTTGTTTAATGCAAATAAAGATATAATAGTTCACAATATGTAAATGTCGAGTTAAATTAATGGCGCAGCGTTATATACAGACTTGACAAGGTGGATATAGCTTGAAACACACCAGTGTCTGGCTCGTTACAACATCTGAGTCACCTCTGGTATTTTGTTAAGTTTAATGCAAAATTTAAGTACTGTAAGCTGTTTAAAATAAACTCTTAGAACTGAAACAGCTCGAAATAGCTTGAAACTTTATTATTTCGTAGCAGGACTGAACAGTGAAGTTGCTTTCAAACGCCATAATGAAAATATACGAGTGCTCTTTACGCGCACCCATCCATTTTTGTTCGCTTAGTGCATTTGTTAACGCAATGTAAGGTATATTGGTGACACTGCCTCTCTTGAAGCAGTGTGGTGAAGGATTAAAGTGCGCTTCGAAGCGGAAGGCTCCTTTCGTGCACTTGACTCGTGTCTTCGAATTTTTCGGTTTCCTCATAATATTTCATAACTGGCCTCACAGCACAGTTGGTGGTAAGCCTGCCTTCTGCACTGTAGGTCGTGGGTTCGATTCCCATCCAGGATAAACGGTTGTGTGCCGAACATGGATGTTTGTTCTGTGTCTGGGTGTTTATATGTATATATTTATAAAAATTATATAAGTATTAAGTATATCAGTTGTCTGGTTCCCATGCTACAAGCTAGGCTTAGCTTACTTTGGGGCTAGATGGCGCTGTGTTTTAAATGTCCACCAATATTGATTTATTTCACCTTTTAGTAACGTTGTTATGGGGTAGGACAGATTTTTTCAATAAACTCAATGACCTCGTCTAGTTATCGAACCAGCGACCTCCCAATTAAAACTCGGGATCAGTAGAACTGGGTGACTATAGTCAACAGAATCCCGCCGTATGTTTTATCTTCAGATGGAATCTTAATTACGTAAATTCAAAACTATGAACGGCGAGTAAATATTGAACACGAAATATCTTGCAGATTCATATTTTGTGGTAAAATTGTTTTCTTTGTGGGGAGTGAAATTAATTTTTGGTTACAACTCCTGAATAGTTATTATTTTGAACTTGTCCTAATGGGGAGTCGCTAACATAACTATTGATTAATTAATTAATTAAATTAATTTCGATTACAATGATAAATTTAACGATTTGTCGTTAAAATTCATAGGTTAAATAAAAGTTGTAATTACTTAAGTTAAATTACCCCAAGGAACTGAATACCCTTGCTTGAAGTGCTGTACATGAAGACTTTTAAAAGGGGGTTTGGAAGCAGTATTTTTCAAAAATCTTTGTTTTAAAACTGAAAACATATAAGTAAAGCTTTTAAGATGTTTTATAAAGCTCTTAAGATGTTTTTGCAGCCATTAATGAAATTCAAAACTTGATTGAAGATTGCAAAATAAAGTCTTCAAACAAGGTGCTCAATTTATCTTTCGACCAGTTTTTCTACACTTTGATGAATAATACATGAAAAATGTACCATAAAATTCGTGATTCCAAACTGCATTATAGCAGGACTATTTTTTGTTGAATAATAAGTATTATTTTGAATTTTTATATAATTTTATCACCGCGCGCTGGCGGGGTGAGTGAGAAAATTGTCAGTGTTGGCTGCGCATTAAGATCTTAATGTTTATTAGGCTCCCAACCTATATCTCTACTCAATTTAGTGTTCCGCAATATATATATAATAAAAAAAGGTTTTTTTTTTAATCAAAATGTTAAAATTGTAAACATCCTTGGGATTATTCAGCCGATCAGATTGAGGTAACATTTTATTGTGGTTATAATTAACGCGTATATTTTCAACTACGTTAATTTTTAGAATTGAGATCCATAATCACAGAAGAGCTGTTTAAATGAACCTGTCAGATGAGAGCCTAGCCTCTTTTTTTTGTCACATACTTTCTTTTATATAAATTATACAAAAGTTACAGAACACATTCGCTAAAGTGATAAAAAAAGAGTCGTTTGTTTGTGGGTATTCAACTCCATTTAGTGTTCCACTTAAATGATAAAAATAAAAAACTTATTACTGAAAGTTTTATGTGTTATTTATTTATTTTTGTTTATTTTGTGTTGTATCTGTTATATAGATCAATCTCATTTCTTTTGAAATTAAAACTGATATCCTTATAAAACTATTTTTCATTTTAATATTGCATATAATGACTTTGTCAAACGTACAAAATTGTGCGGAAATATTACAAAAAGGTAGTACAATGTTAACATTTACATCGCACAATAAGCTCAGATAATACAGGCGGGACGTGTATGATGCCGGCAGAAAGGTTTGGGCAGAGTTGGAGCGGGCGGGTGAGATGAAGCGAGTCACTTATTAATTACAAAAAAATAATTTTTATAACTATAAAGTAGTTCTTATATACTATTATATAAATACTTGCTAATGGTGATTTATCAGGAATTATGTTTAAAAAAAACGGTCCCATGAAAATATATGACTACCCTAACTGTATAAAGAGAGGTTTCGATTAAAATTATTCTTTATAAATTCATTTTAGTTGGTTTCTTGTACGTGCTGTTTTATTATATTATTTTGCAAATACATGGTACAAGTGGGCATGATAATGTAGGCATGATAGTTGTAGATGGATTACAGAGAACGCACCTGTAACCCGCTCCTCGCGCAAACCGCACTACATTTATATTTTTTACTACACCGCATTTATATTTTTATTTATAATAATTAATTGCTTCCATGCTAATTCTTGGTGGAGTAGAATAAGAGCTCTTACACAGGGACAGGATTTTGTCAACGGCAGAATCAACTGGGCGTCGCTTCGCGTCGGCGGCAAACACTTGACGACACATCGGTGAAACGACGAGTCAGCCTCGACCTCACTTGAGTCCGTCAAAGAGCTGTTTTATGAATTATATCCAGTAGCTTGATCCCAAATCTGCTTCCCGAGTACTCTCGTACATCACAATCGCTCTCCGCTCAGCTACCCGCTCGCACTGGGACCACATTCTCATAACTCGCGTCTGATCCGGATAAGCCTGACGCCTCGCGTTGGAATATGTAAAGAACTGTGCAATGTATCGAGATTGTACACTTTGATACGTAAGGTCTCTTGATATTGATAGCGCGCATTTCGTTGAGCCATGTCGGAAGCCTGATATATTATACAATCATTTACTTTGTTGATATTTCTCCTATTGTTGGTAAAGAAATATTAATTATTTATTTCTGAAGCATTTTTTTATGTTACTTCAATTATTGGAATACCTAAGTAAAAGTACGGCGACTAGGAGTATTGAATGAAATATAATTAATAACTGACTTCAGAAAAAAATGCTCTTTTTTACAATTAAACTAAAAGTTATAATCTACTTTACTCCGCCATCTAGCCCCCAAGTAGTTGTAGTATTACCATAGCTTGGGAACCACACAACTGATTCATAATTCATAGTTCAAATATTTGCGAAACATAGGTAACATAAGATCACAGTAAAGAGATACAGCTATGTTCCTACTTTACAGTAGGATCCCTCAGACAAAGAACAAAAAAATTTGTTTCACTAATATTTGTCCTGGGCAGAAAACAAAGGCAGATACTACCAACTGAGCTATGAGGCCAGTTGAAACAAAACATAACAATGTGGTTTAAGACTACATTTAAATCCGAAGGTCGCTGTTTCAAATCCTTGCGTCACCAATGAGTTATATAGCAACCGTGGTATAAGAGCCATTACCTCTCGCGTTTCGAGCGTAGGCATGTGTGCTATCAGCGGGAACATCGGAGGCTAATGCGACGCTGAAGAAATTATATTCTACGTGGCTTTGTTTTGGTAGAAAAAGGGAATTCCCGAAATGTACCAGTGAGAATGTTTTTCCATCAGTTCATTGGAATCGCCGGCTTGGGAGCCGTTCACATTGTTTCGCTCGAATTAGTTTTATTCCTGTCCGTGTAACGGAAATTAATTTTAACAATTCGGGAAAACAGAAAAACAAACGTTGGGTAAACCGTTTATCTCTCTCGCCATACATTAGCTCGAAATCCACGTATGGGCGTATATATACCATTAATTGTTCACGTGAGTTTGTCTACAAGAAACATATTGGTAACTCTGTTTCGGTGAGTAAATTTAATCGCGTTTCAGTTGTCTTTAATTTGTTGAAGCACAGGTCGTTGGGAAATTAATAAAACATGTACTATGACTAATTTTGTATTTTTTTATACAAATAATTATTAAAAAACTGACAGAAATGGTTAACACTAATATAAATAAATGATTTGGACGTTAAAAGCTATAACGAAATAGGTAAGTAGGCACTTAATTATATGCTTGGTGTACCTATATATAATAGATAAATTTAAATTATATTTATGATATAATATAGATAAAAAAATAAAAAATAAAAGATGACATCTAACAAAAACATACATATATGTTTTTGTTACATGTCTTTTCTTGCTTGGCGTGTCAAATAAATGTTTTTTATTGACTGACTGAAACTGTCACACAAATGCACCCGCAAAATATAACCCTCCTGGGCGGGCGGTTAAGAGTATGTTTCACATACGATTCGCATCAGCACATCAGACTTTCCCGAGGTATGTCGGAGTTGTCACACTTGCAAATCGCAAGTAATACGGAGCCGGTTAGACGCGCGCGTGCCTCGCTTGGGAATGTGCATTGCTTTAGTTTTATGGCGTGGTTGTTGTGTGAAGCGGAGCGACAATGTCTCAAAACGCTACCTCCTGTGTGAAGACTGCTGCGTTGGGTAGGAACGTCTTTATGTGAGGGTTTTATTGATAAGCGGAGCGACTGTGATGGCGTGTATAAATAAATGAAATAAAAATGATGGGGTCATTTAACACACCGCCTAGCAATAAAGTATGCTAAGCATAGCTTGTATCAGGGGAACCAGACAAGTGATACAATAATTACATACTTTTTTTAATACATATTATACACAGACACAGGACAAATATGTTCGTCACACAAATGTTTGTCTTTGGTGGGAATCGTGCCCACGACCCAGCTGTGAAGGCAGGGTTACTACCAACTGAGCTGTGAGGCCGGTCACACCTAAAATTGACAACGACAAATACTGAATCTATTTATTTATTAAGGGTAAGTAGGTTTTTTTTAATTGCGATATGCTAACAATTTGACCGCAATCTCACCTGATGTTAAGTGACGATGCAGTCTACGATATAGCATGCTTGCCTAGAAAATACCTATTCGCTCTCCTCTTAAAGACCTCCAAATTATAGTTTATTTTCTTACATTATCATAGATAATCAGTAGACCTCTTGTGCTTACGTCCTCGTGGTAACCACAGGTTAAGACTAGCTATTAAGACCCGCTGTTCCGCGCTCACTATGCCCGCAGCCGGATCATAACGCACGCATTAGGCGTATGTCATCATTCCAGTAGAAGCAGACTCGCTTACGGGATTTGCGCCGTCTCCCACATAAGTAAGACACTTGCTTCTGCCTGCGGCTTTTGCTGTATTAAGGCCGAGCCACAGAATAAATAGTACTTAGTAACGATGGTGTTTTAGTAAGTCATGGGAATGAGATAATTTGAAATCTTATAGCTGATTATAAAACCCAAGGAGATACCATTTCATCTTCGTAATGTTTGAATAGTTTCTGGATTCTAATAGTTATTGAATGAGTTAATTTTCAACGGACAGGTTTATGAGTTTTACCTGTGAGAACATTATAGTATGTTGCAGGCATTTTTGAAACATAATTTATGAATAATTTATTTCCTGAAACATGTGTAAATTATATTACATGCAGATGGTAAAATCGTTTTCGATACATTTTTTATCGAAATCGGCTGCAAAAATTTGAACAACAGTGGCGCCAGAGAACATTTTTATTGAAAGAATAAATTAATAAAATTGGAAATAATCAGAATTTTATAAAAATAATTTTTTTATGATTTTTTATATGATAAAGTTACGAAACAAGCAGGTGGCCTACCTGTTGTGAAGTGGTCTCTGCCCATGACAGCTAATACGACTTAGAATTTTTTGTTTTACCATCTATCGAGCGAGCACACCATCTATATTATGTCATAGAGTGAGGTTTTTTATTATGTTTGCATAAATCGTAATTCTCGCAACAAAAGACGCTTAATTTCCAGAAGGAACTGTAAGTTTGTCTGTCATTTATGATCTTTTATCAGACACCATCCAAAAGTGAAATCGTACAAACGGCATCGCTTTTAAAATACCATATACATAAAACGTTCGTACTTATTATAATTTACAAAACCCCACTTACCCGTCTTCTACCTTATTTAAGTTTAATCAAGTGAAAACACGCTCCAGAGAGTCAGGGCCCTATAAATTACGTCGCTGTTACATTCTCGATCGGACCTTAAATTCATTATAAATAAAACAAAATAAAAGTTAATTATTTATTTCGGCTTGTAACCTAACACTGCCAGGGAAACGACGACCAAGTTATAAAACGTATGTATTGAGTTTGAGGCATTGGTTCTTGTGTTATTTGTTTTTTTTTACTGACTGGCCTTAT
The DNA here is from genome assembly GCA_947359385.1 of Chesias legatella. NCBI lineage: Eukaryota > Metazoa > Arthropoda > Insecta > Lepidoptera > Geometridae > Chesias > Chesias legatella. The sequence continues at coordinate 12,232,670 of OX375764.1, read as the reverse complement.
AGCTCAGTTGGTGCCCTGCCTTCTGCGGTGTAGGTCGTGGGTTCGATTCCCACCCAGGATAAACATTTGTGTGAACATAGGTGTTTGTTCTGTGTCTGGGTGTTGATATGTATGTATTTACAAAAAGTATACAAGTATTATATCAGTTGTCTGGTTCCCATAGTACAAGCTGAATTAGCGTAGTTTGGGGCTAGATGGCGCTGTGTGACATGCCCCCAATATACTACACATTCAAATTTTATTTATTTTTTTATCGAAAAAGTGGACCTGTTATTTCGAAGTTGAACCTGAAAAGCCTTTTTGTTTCTCAATTACGAGGAACCCTAAAAACAAAGCGATAAATAAATAAAAGGGCGCATTCCGTGCGCGACTGTACACGACTTTATTGCGCTCGCATGTCGTGCTGGTGGTACCTGGCGCACTAATCTGCGGTACATTCACGCGCATAATTGATTCAGGTTTCTCTAATGATTGTACATTTATTAGTGGGGTGTATTCTACGTGTTGCCAACTCACTATTTATTAGTGTTTTATATATTTAATGAGGGAGAAATGACCTTTGTGATTGGTCGTTTCTTGATATGATATGAAATACGAATCTGTATTATAATGTTCTGTGACAATAGCCTGAGAAAAGTTATGTTTCGGTGCTGGCAACTCGTGAAATAGCTCAGTAATACTCATTCAGTATCAGTAATCAGCTCATTAGTGCTCTACCTTTTGTGCTGTATGTCGTGGATTCTATTCCCCTTCGTTTCCAATTCTCTTTTCGTTTAGATATTAGTTACTCCTGCAAACCAAAAGTAATGAACCAATTTGGCTGTCAACTTATACATATAGTTTAAAATAAAAATAATTTCATTACATTACCTAAATGTTGAATATAAAATTAACAATAAAATTATAATATACAATAAAAAATACTATAAAAATTTAATTACAAAATATTTAGATATTATCCTGAAAGAATACTTAGGCTTTTTTATCCCTGTGAACTGCGGGCGATGCCGCGGGTAGAAATTAGTGAAACTAATTATGAAACAATAAAAATTTGACCAAACATTATTATTATCGTCATTTAGACCGCCAAAACCCGAAAATAGAAAGCAGGGACTTTACAATTGATGAGTGAACTACAATGCCGAAGTACACATTTCAATGGAAACCAAACAATCCACCCCGTCATATCATATTTTTATGACAACCCTCTTGCTAAGGGCTGATTAATCATTGTTTGCCATTGGGATAATAAACCACAACTTTTACGAGGAATTTCAACTCTGTGCCTTAGACAATACAATATATAATATATGGCATTATGAAAAGTTTATAGGAAATTTTCATCTTATAACTTTTCAAACAAAATTCTACTTTATGTAGAAATATTTGGGTTAAATTTTGAATGGCAATAAAATTAATATCGAAATAAATTTTCGGTATTTTTTTTCATCTATTAGTAACTGGTATTATTTTATAATTTCGGTATTCAGTGCACATGTGGTTTCAAAAGAATATTTGTCTAGTGATGATTGACAGGGTAATAACTTTCTATAACAATAGATGAATATCGACGTCTATGGTTTCTGATGACGTCAGTGGCGCAGTGGTTTCTAGTAATGATGAATTTTATTTCGTCTTAAGTTTCACTAGCGACCCTCCCCGTCTTCGCACGGGTTGCAGTGGCTCGGCTCTCAAGAGATGTTGTTTATTTACAAACTTTTATTTCTGAAATTTTATGCTGTAATTTGAAACATAATATAGTTCAAATTTCAGCTCAATATTATGTAACTTCGATGACAGTGCAATGATATGGTAATATGGAGGTGATCTCATGGAGTATCTGGTGGTCGTAGGAACTCCGCAACTTCTCGACGTAATTCTGCCGTGTTTGGGCTGGTGTGTTTTGTCTTGATAAGTACCTACTGTACTATATAGCCCTCGGTCTAAGGTATAATTAAAAAAAAGTTAAAGTATTATTTGAAATACAAAAATTACAAAATATTGAATATTAAATACAAAAAATTTGAATACATTATTCAAAAGAAATTATTCTACTTTATCGCAAACATCACCATAATTCAGCCAATTTACAAGAAATATCAAGTTTATATATACATTAACCTTCCTTGGGGAATCATGTATGTATTAGTGAAAACTGTAATAAATGTAAATAAATGTAAATATATACTACTACTATTATCGTGTCACTAGTTCGCTCGAACCAGTGTAGCCTTGAAGAGGCTCCTTTCGTGGGCTTATTTCTGAGATATCCTAAGCAGACAGACAGAAGGGCAGTTCAGTTTGTTATATGTAGTGATGAATTGACAGGACGCTGTGGTCGCTTAGTGAATAAATAAAAATAAAGAAAAATTTTGACTTTGTTTAACGTTCTGGCCGTTTTGTAAAGCGCGTTAGTCAACTCTGGGGTGTGAATATGCAAAGAGGCGTTCTACATTTGATCCATGCTCGCAAGCTGCGGTCACACCGTCACGTAACATAGTAATGTGTCTTAACTTTTAGTACAAAACATACAAAAACCTAACGTGAAATTTGCCCAAAAGTCTGTGTGATGTGAGCCAGACAACTGGGGAAGAAGTATTAATGACGATTAATAGAGAAAAGAAGATTAATCCAGATAAAGAACGAGTTATTATCAAAATCGCATAAAGATAGGAATGCTTTCTTTATCGGTATTTCTTATTTCTACCCCCACTAGGGTCACATAGGGTTTGAACAAGTTTTAAATTTAGCAATAAATTATCATGATCTTGTAATCACTTTGACTAATTAACGTTTTCAAGCCATTACTGTTTGATTTCAGTTTTGTCTATTATCACAGTACTTAAACAAAAACCTTTAAGATTCATGTTAAAAGAGTTGTCATCACGTAGATGTTATTTAAGGAATTAAGTAATTATGTGAAATAAACCAGTAAGTTTTTTTCTATCTAATTATACTATATTTAATAGCGCAATCTTGATAGAGTACCCGCTGGGCTGTTGTCTCACACACAAAGGAGCTCTTCTTCTTTGAAGACTTGTCAACCATCCAGATAAATATGCCATAAGGTCCTTGAATAAACATATAATGATATAGTACCTACGAAATAATTGATTGCCTAACACAAACAATGGTTTGGCTGAAAAATCTTCATTGGTTTGATGCTCCTGAGATGATCGCCTCTCTGACTAGCGATGAATAGCAGTCATTAAGAAATTATCTCTGTCTAGCGAAACAGTTCGGCAGCACTTCTATCCCCAGCCACTCCTTAATGTTTCGTTAGCACGATATCTTCCACCGATTAAAATGTAATATTAAGATATAATATATGTATAAAATATGAAAATACGTTATGATATTGCTATTTAACTGATTTCTGGTCTGGAGGCTGGTTCCAAGAGTAGAACAAAATAAAAACAAAACAAATAAGAACAACATTTTCAACTGAAAAATACAACGTGCGCATTCTACCGTTTTGCAAATGTATTAACATATTCGCTATTCGATTTCCGCCCTAGAGCCAAAAACTTTATTACTTGTGTTACGTGCTTGAAAGGAACTTTTATGAGCCGTATTTAATTGTTTTACAATTGTTTCGAAAGAACCTTCTACACCGTAGTATTACTAATAAGGAATATTTACCAAACTCAGCATTGATAACGTAGTACTTGAAGAAAACGTGCCCGGTGGAACAAGCCAATTCACATATTCAAGGGCCTCATTAAAATTCTCACCATCATCATATTCTCATCTTTTGTCAGGTGGAAAATAATAGAGTACAGTAATAGCACTTTCACTACCTACCTTTAAGTACAGCGAGATTAAACTATAAGTACTGTCTCGTTTGGGTTTGAACGCAAAGGAAATTACGCTTTGAATCGTCTAGATTGGTTTTGCTGCAGATAATTAACAGGTAGTTTAGCTCTTTGTGCGCTTAGCAAGTGCTAACTCTATTTGAGGCTCCACTCAGAATAATATAATTTGGTTGGGGGTGTTGGATTCAGGTGGGAGCAATGCTTTGACAACTGATACGATTGCTTTTACTCCAAGAATACATTGGATGCTAGTGAATTTGGTTCTAGTTATGTCTTGATATTTGAATCGGGACCAAATAAACTGTAGTACTTTTTCGATAGCATCTTAACTTTCATATGCTATTGAGTTGTTAGCCTACGCAGGACATGCGATTGACGCTAAATTCTAATTTATGTCCCGGGGACGGATGGGGACGAGGATGTCCTGAGTGGGAATCGAACCCACGACCTACAGCGCAGAAGGCAGGGTTACTACCAACTGAGCTGTGAGGCCAGTCAATGGGAATTGAACCCACGACCTACCTAAATAATATTCATCAGGCGTCGGTCACACATAACTAATATAACACGAAAGTAACGGTACAGTGTAAATGCGTCCACAATAACGTTTCACTTTAATATTCATGTACGAAGCTTATCCACACAAACAGAACACGCTGTACTAGGGCAGGCTTGTAGCTGACTGCGACAGGGCCGGGGAATTACTGGCCTTCCAGGGCTTTCTGTAATGTCTTTGTTCGGATCAAGTTCTGGATAAAAACCAGATTATGTATATACACTTGTTTTTTTTAAGCACTCGCTTGGAAAGAAGCGCTTCTGAACCCAACGGCCCTGCTTAATGGATATTTGGGACGCAGAAAACTGTGACGCTGTGGCTTAAACAGACAACTTTTATATCCTTGTCAGTGATATCTTGTCGCGCTGGAGCAGCCACACCGCTGATGCAGCACATGCTGAGGTAGCCTTTTTTGTTTGTTACAAACCACTTTATTTGTACCTACTTTTATTTCAAATGTAACACAAAATAAATATTTTTCTTTCTTTCTTTCATATCTGAGCGTGGTAGCTTAATGGTTCTTTCGGTTCAAAAAGTTTCAAAAGTTTCTTGTTAAGAATTGATGTGCACAATAGTATGTTTTAAAACCTTGAAGGAAAACATTGTGTAATAACCGACATGTCCTAGAACCAAAAATTAAGTTAAATGTGATATCTTCCTAGCGGGATCGGCCGCTTGTCGGATCGGTAGATTGAATGCCCATCCATTGTCGCATATTTTTTGTCACTAATATGGTGATTCATTTTATTTGAACAAGAAATCATGTATTTTCCTCACCACAATGAAATAACAGAATGGCACTGTGAGTCAGTTCAGATATGCAGTTTATAATTCCCTACAAGTTTTTGTAGTAATCAGTTTCTTGATTATCATTTTGATGCGTCAATAAACCAGTGAAATTTATTCGTTATATATTCTTTGAATGGGTGATTCAAAGAATATATAACGAATTTTTTATTTTGAAACAAATACATATGGAAAAATAATACTGTGTTCCGGTTTGAAATATGTGGTTGCCGGTGTAATTACATGCGCATGAGACATTTCACCTACACGTCTCTGAGTTACGGGCGCATATGATGCAACTTGAGTCTTGTTGTACCTTGTAGGGGAGGACCCAAGTCCCATCGGTTGTTATGGGCAGAGGTTACCACTTAACACCAGGTGGGCCGTAGGCTCGTTCCGTAACTGTATCACATAATAATATAATTATATAATTATAAATAGACTGAGCTTATAGCTCATTTTGGTAGTAACGCTGCCTTCTGCGCTGTAGGTCGTGCGTTCGATTCCTACCCAAGACAAACGTTTATGTGACGAACATAGAAGTTTTTTCTGTATCTGGGTTTTAATATTTATTATATGTATGCATTTACTAAAATAGTATATAAGTATTATATCAGTTGTCTGGTTCCCATAGTACAAGCTATGCTTAGTTTGGGGCTAGATGGCGCTGTGTGAAATGTCCACCAATATTATTATCAAACTGCATGTATGAAAATATTCATTCACATATCGTTCTTTTACACTCAAAGCTTAATTATTTCACTCCGCATACGTTTGCCATCAAACGGAGCCACTACATTCGAGATTGCCTATAAAAAATACCCTTTGCTGGTAGAAAACGTAAAATAAAATGTTTGCCGTAGATTTATAGGCATAGAATCTGTGTGCGGTGATCCGTTTGCAAACGTTTCTGTGTTTATTATTATGATTTCATAAGCAAATTAATTAATACCTTACTTTTTATTTTCAAATTTTCGTTGTAGTCCGAGGATGGTTTTTATTGATGTTTGTATCCCGGAATAGTGCAGGATTCCAGTCGGATGACTTTTTGACCGTGGGTAACAACCTGGGTCGGAGCTATGAGTAAATCAATCTTTTTTTATTGACTTTGTGCTAAGAATAACATTGTGACTTAGTATCTAATTAAAGGTGATACTATACAATGGTAGTGTGCCTGAACTAGGAAATAATAATGTATTATGTTTATTAAATCCTTTGTTTCAGGCGAAAAAGTCTTAAACAGTGTACTCTAAATTATCAAACGAATAAAACTAAAATCTTACATAATTGATGACTTAATGCTAATTAGGGCTAAAAGTTTTTGCCGTGGAACATATCTGAGTCCTAATGAAAATACGGTTGGGATGTTTAGGTTTTTGTACATAGATTCACGCTTTTATCCCTGAAGGCAGATCCATTTCTCACTTTGTGTGTTACACTATCTGGTAAATAGACGCGACAAGGAGTGAGCTCTTCGCTGCCATTTTTTTCTCACTAATAACATAAACTAACTTTGACTGGCCTCATAGCTCAGTTGGTTAGTAACCCTACCTTCTGCGCTGTAGTTCGTGGGTTCGATCCCCACTCAGGACAAACATTTATGTGATATTTGTAACATTGATGTTTGTTCTGTGTCTGGGTGTTAATATGTATTATATGTATGTATTTACAAAAGAAAAGTTAATAAGTATTATATCAGTTGTCTGGTTCCCATGATACAAGCTATGCTTAGCTTACTTTGGGGCTAGATGGCGCTGTGTGAAATGTCCACCATTATTTATTTATTTATTATTTAAACAAATCTTATACCAACGAAATCAACGCAAAGTCTGAGCGTTTAGGTTGTTTTTTGTATGTATGTGTCTATATAAAAAATAATCTTGTACGTGTTACGAAATTATACTTGAGGTTGAATTTGTAACGGAAAAAATATTCGTTAAGTATCCTTCTATAGCGATCGTTTCTACGCGCTCACACTCCACAGTTTTAATTGCTTCGTCGTGTGCTATGGTGGAACGGGGAATCGTTTTTGATATAAGGATTGTCTACACTTTTAACTGTGATAGCAATAATTCTTTGTATTATTTGACGCAGTACATTAATACTGTACCTTAATTTCGTCTGCGTGAAACAAGCACAAAGCAACATACACATTTTTATTCTATACAGTTACGGAACGAGCCGACGGCCCACCTGTTGTTAAGTGGTAACCTCGGCCCATAACAACCGATGCGACCTGGGTCCTCCCCTACCAGGTATGATAAGACCCAAGTCGCATCGTATGCGCCCGTAACTCTGAGAATGGCGTCACAGCTCAGTTGGTAGCCTGCCTTAGGCTCTTGAGGTTGTGGGTTCGTTTGCCACCTAGGCCAAACATTTGTGTGTATTATGTGTATATATTTACAAAAAAAAAAACTGGTTTCTATGATAAAAGCTTCCGAGGCTTAGCTTACATTGGGGGTAGATGGCGCTGTGTGAAATGTCCACCAATATTTATTATTTATTTAATATAGATATAGATTCAAGCTTGTTGCCCCAAGGGGTACTCAGAGTACAAATATTAGGTATGACTATTACTTGTGGGTTACACTATCATGGGAATGTAAACGTGACTAGGGGTGAGCTCATCGCCGCCATGGTTTTACTCATAACTCAGCTGATTTCGGTAGTAAATTCCGTAATAATCCGACAGCTTTAGCAAATATTATATCATTTGAATTACCACAATGGGTTAATAATAATATCAGTACGATATAACCGTTCCTTGAGCGGCCATTTTGTGTCTAATTATCTCTCGTCAACTGAACAATGAATCACCCTGTAATTAATCTATATCTAGATATCCTGGGTAAGCTCATCAGTTTCTAACCGACAAAGCTCATTGCTGGAGAGATGTTGCTGTGTTAAACTGATGTTCCAATGTAGGAGGTCGCCGGTTCAAATCCAGACGTGTACCCCACGAGGACGAGGAGCCCAGGACATGACTGTTGTTTCTGTTATGGACAGAAGTTACAGCTTAACATCAGGTGGGCCATCCGCCCTTCATGTAAAAAAAAATCTTTTATTTGGAAAGCAATTTTTTATTTTATTTCTATGTTTATTAATATATGTATAGTATACATATATGTATTCGATTATTCATCTGGTTACCATAATGCAAGCTATGCTTAGTTTGGGGCTAGATGGCGCTGTGTGAAATGTACGCAAATTTTATTTATTATTATTATTATTTATTTCCCTGCATTCCGCAAATGAACAATGCAGTTAATCCGAACGTGAATCAGTTCCGGTCTTCAATTAGTGATCGAATTAAATCACGCTGAGCCCAATTTGTGTTTTAGTACTAACTTAATTAGTAAATGTCCTGAATAAGCGTACTACTGTGAAATGAGCGGCTAGATTACAACATCGGACCATACCTTTCTTTCTGTCTGAGTTATCGTGTTGAAAAATCGGTAAGAAACGATACATTTTAAAATAAAACCTTTGAATTCACGAAATTTCGTGACGGGTCATTCGCGACGAGAAGAAATAATTGATAGGTTCCTAGGTTACGCTCACCTTTTTTCCTTTCCTGTTCCTCTCTTGCTATCTCTCTGTCTCTCTCCCCCTCTCTTATTATTACATTAGCACTACCTATGTATATTTTTGTTAAATGTTTTCATATCTTTTTTTGAGCGTGTCAAATAAATGTTTTTCTTTCTTTCTTCTTTCTTCCTTTCTATTATGCCTAAGAGTGAATTTATTATTCACTTTTAGACACAATTTGGACGCTAATTTCCTTTCATAGTGTATAGTTTTAAGCCTTGTCCATCGCTTAGTTTCTCATACGCTAATATAATTTCCCACGATTGATTTACGCCACAAGGTGAAAAGTGGTGCATTGTAGCTCTGCTTGCCCCTACGAGGCAACGGGCGTGTATATATGTAATAATTAATTTAAATGTTATTTTTTAGAGTAACACCTCAACCAATGATTAGCCTAGGATAATATAACACGCCCAAATGTAATGTAGTGAAAATGTTATAGCTTCATTCATAAAAATATAATTAACCATTATTCTAGCAATACGTTATTGTGCTGTCGCTGTTAGAAATTTTGTTATGGAATTAATTTATCATGAATATTATTAGAAGCAGTTTATCATCAATGCTTGTATAATACATATCGTATAATAGCGGAACATTAAATAAGTTATTTTATAATCAGTCAAACAAAAGCATGATAGTTTTAGTCCAGGGAAATACTGCAACTATACCTCACAGATAGAAAAACCAGTTTTTTGTAAGTAAGTGTTCACAAAAAAAATACTCTACGTCTGCCCAAAACAATACGTCTTGGTTCCTCCCCTACTTAATTATAGGAAGACTCAAGTCGTGCTGTATTGCGGCGGAATTGCAGGCACATGAGACGTTCCATCTTAAAGTACTTACAGTGAAGGGCACAGTGCGATACGACTTGGCATTTCCCGTACTTAAATAAATAAATATTAGTGGACATTTCACACAGCACCATCTAGCCCCAAAGTAAGCTAAACATAGCTTGTGTCATGGGAACCAGACAACTGATATATATACTTATATACTTTTTTATAAATATATACATATAATACATATTAACACCCAGACACAGAATAAAATCTATGTTCATCACAGAAATATTTGTCCTGGGTGGGAATCGAACCCACGACCTACAGCGCAGAAGGCAGGGTTACTACCAACTGAGCTGTGAGGGCAGTCGAACTTGACTACTTGACTTAAGCATGTAGCACCCAAGTTGTATGTGTGTTATGAGTGGAGGATATCTCTACAGACTGGCTATATTCCCGCGTTGCCGCGTTCACATGGAAAAAGTATTAAATCGTAGTCATTTGACTTTACAAGGGATAAACCTTGGAGTAATAATTACGCTGACATATTTATTTTTCAATTATTTCTGTATTTAACATTCAAACGCGATAAAATAATGAACAACAACACGGTAACATCTAAATTAATTAATACTTTTCGTTAAAAAAAAGCTTTTATCTACTCTGTTAACGAATAAATCACTTTGGCGGTGCCAGAATGGCTCTTGTAATTAATTCTACGTAGAGCTAATGACGACTAGACACTATTCTTAAAATTTTAATTTCGAATATCACAATAATTTAATTTAATTTATTTAAAATTCAATTTTTCATTCATTTTGTTAGTACTAAATGCAATTATAATTTAACCCTAATAATAATAATAATAATAATAATATATATAATTATTTTCTCTCACAAAAAATACGTAAAATTAAAAGTAAGCTACAAATTATAGTGCAAAAAACGGGTTTTTATGAGAGACTGGTGCTAGTGGTAGGCTAAAAGCCTGTGTTACTAGTCACCAGGCCCCCACTCAACGGAAACAGAACGGTAAGTAAAGGCTTAAAGCTAGAAAAATAAAAATAAAAAAGGAGACAAAGAAAAAAGAATTAAAAAAAGAAAAAAGAAGAAAAAACCTATGTTAGTAATAACTTAATAAATAAGATTTCACATTCCATCCAATAAACCTCCTCCAGGTTTATTGTTATATTCGCATTATGTCACCTTATCATGTTATGTTTAGCTCAGTTGTTTCATCCATAGTCCTTTCCCAAAATTTAGTATATCTTGTATATCTAGTTAGTACTGTATCTTGACATATTATTGTCACTTCCTCCAACTCAGCCTCGGTGCGACGTATGGTCTGTGTCGATTTTTGCGCCCGTGTCAAAGGAATCGAAGTGTTCCAAACGTCATCTATGTTGACGCTAAAACTGAGATCTTCGGTATCCAGTATGTGTGAAGTAGTCTTACTTCTAACGCTAAGTTCGTCCGGGGAAGTACTGTCACCATGCCCATTTCTGCAGCCAATCAGTAACGCGTTTGTGAAACTGTGTTCCGGTTTGAAAGGTGTGGTTGCTGGTAAAATTACAGGCACGTGACACATTCCACCTACACGTCTCAGAGTTAAGGCGCATACGATGCGGCTTGGGTCGTGTTGTACCTGGTAGGGGAGGACCCAAGTCGCATCGGTTGTTATGGGCCGAGGTTACCCCCTTAACACCAGGTGGGCCGTCAGCTCGTTCCGTAACTGTAAACATAAAAAAATACGAGAAACTTTGACCGTTAGTGGAAAGGGTAGTTTAAATCCGATCGTGTCTAAACATTTCCTTGGTCTACACAAAACCCAGAGGCACTCAACATTTGAGAAGTATCCTTAAAGGAATGTTTCTATAATTATTTAGGCTGGCCCGTTTCACGCCCCGCTTGTATCAATTAAATGTTATTTTAATTAGCAATTGTGTGTACGATTCTGTTCAGTTCAGTGGCCCTTTCGTTACGTCGTGTTTGCAACTTTTTAAGTTGGGGTTGACGTGAGGGAAGAGCGTGTGGCCCACCTGATTTTAAGCTTACAACTTGAGTCTTGTAGACTAATTACTATAAGCTACAGGCTGGGCATTGCTTGGTAAATATTTCTATACATATTTTGCTGATTGTACGTACTTAAACTATAAATTATGTAATTAGAAATTCCATATCTGCAATAGTATATATGACAGCCCTCACAGCTCAGTTGTCAGTAACTCTGCCTTCTGCGCTGTATAGGTCGTGGGTTCGATTCCCACCCAAGTCAAACATTTATGTGATGAATGTAGATGTTTCTGTGTCAATATGTATGGGTGTCAATATGTATCGTATTATATGTAAGTATTTACAAAAAAGATGTATTTTATCAGTTGTCTGGTTCCCACAGTACAAGCTATGCTTAGTTTGGGGCTAGAGGGCGCTGTGTGAATTGTCCACCAATATTGTTTATTTTATATATAACCATTGAAGGCAACCCTACATTTATGGCGGGTTTATAATCATATTGCATTGCATTGTATGGCTAACTTAGTTGGCAATGTAGACGGCCACATTTTGCAGTGAAAATCATTGTCTGTTTACGGTTCCAAATAAAGTTATGAAAATGTAATAACTCTTCTATCGGCCGTAAAAGAAATATTGCAAAAAAAAATCGACATTCAAGGAAAGTACAATTCGCCTCCTTATCGTTAGAAACAGCTGTCTGAACAAACCGTAAGATCGTGCTAAGTCCACCCTCACTTCCGCAAACCTGAAATATAAAACCAACCTGTTGCTTCTTCTGTCTGCTTCTTCAACCTGTTATTCTTATTTTGTACTGTGATAGGGAGGTGAATAGCGATAGAATGTAGCGATCAAAGACTGCTTGATGATTCGAAATACTTTGCGGGTTCAAATCTATATAAATAATCGTGAGTTGAAAATGGAAATAGGTCTATTTATCTATTCGAGTCACTCGTTCTCTCGAACCATTGTGGTGAAAGGATTTTAAGTGCGCCTCATAGAGGCTCCTTTCGTGCTCTTGACACATGGCTTCGAATTTTCGGTTCTAGGACATGTCGGTTTCCTCACGTTTTCCGTCACCGTTTCTGTTCACCGTTTTGAGAACGTGGTATTGTGCACATATATACATATATCTTTCAATTGAAAAACTCATAGATGCACGTCGGGATTTGAACCGGCGACCTCCGGATTGAAACTCGGGGTCAGTACCACTAGACCACCACGCACCACACTCTATAAGGAAATAGGTGACAATCTATTTCGTGACAGCTGTCAATATCCTAAAATCTTTATTTGAATTCTTTTAGGATTGGAAAGACTTGGAAGCAATATCTATTCAAATAAATAAAATTGGAGTGTCTGTTTGTAATATTAAAATAACCGCTTTTTACCGAGTGCATATGAACGGAATTCGTAAGAAAGAGTGCGGACATAGTCCTAAAGTGTATACACTAAACTAAACACTAAACTAAAACATTTGTATAGATGTCGATGAGCGCTTGTGTATATAATACATATTTGCATGTGATTTGCATTCTATGCCATAGACTCTGTATCTTACGTGTTCGATAATTGGAATGCACATCAGTACCAATCCTCAAAGCGTTCAGTACGTCGTTGCGGCGTGCTTAGAGCGCCTTAACACGAATACACTAATTTAGTTCATTATTATAAACGAATGGGGTATTCTGAAGACAAATTATGTTTAATACCATGATTTATTTTCAGTCAAAAGTTATCGGCACGCCAGACTTTAGTTTTGGAGTCTGATCAAATTAATCGTTGATTTATTGATGTGTTTTTGAACGTTTATTCATGCTACTGATGTCCATTGTTTAAATTATTAAAGTCTTCTTTTTAAAATTGGCAATCAATAATCATGTTTGTGGCTAATGTTTTCTACTAACCACGTCTGAAATCAGCTGTACAATATGAAATTCTGTCGTAAACGACATCTAGTAGCAAACTTCAGTGCTGCTTACCTTACACACTTTTTTTATCTACATTATCATATAAATAATAATATAATATTGGTGGACGTATCACACAGCGCCATCTAGTCCCAAAGTAAGCTAAGTACAGCTTGTATCATAGGTACCAGACAATTGATATAATACTTATATACTTGTTGTAAATATATACATATAATATATATCAAGACGAACATAGATGTTTGTTCTGTGTCTGGGACAAAGAACAAACATCTATGTTCGTCACACAAATGTTTGCCCTGAGTGGAAATCGAACCCACGATATACTGCAGAAGGCAGGGTTACTACCAACTGAGCTGTGAGGCCTGTCCAAGATTCAAATTGGTATCTGACGGCCTATTATTACTAGTTTTAGGTTCGTCTCCATAAGATGTACAATCTAAATTTGTCCATATTTCTTTGCGAAAAGGAGCTTTTCTCTAGTGCTTCATTTTAATATTCAAAAGAACTTTCTACGGAACCGAAACCGCTGAAAATAGAAACTTGCGGTTGAAAGCGTGCATTCATAGTGAAGAGGTAGTGGGTAAGGAATTATCGAAATTTAACCCCCGACGACGGCGACGGTGCATAGCGATTTGTATAATTTGTTTCACAAAGCTTCGAGAATAACTGAAATCTGACGACTTACCGGTAACTTGTTGTATTACAATTGTAGTATTGCTCAGTTGTTCTATGTCAAAGTCAAAGTCAAAAACTTTTATTTCCATAGAATTCAAAAAGAAACTTGCTTGGAAACGTCAATATTATTCAAAACATAAGATCACGCGTACTTATCGATAAGTTTGATGCCTGTTCAAACCCTATCCGACCCTTCATGGGGAAGTCAAGAACAGTCAAGAAACCCCTAATGGAGGGATTCCTGTCTGATATGTCTGGGCTTGTCTGGTCACTAAGATACACAGACTGCTATATATGAATGAGCATTCTGCCATCATAACTAACTTAACCAAACTCAGTTGACTAATTGTAGAATATATTATCGTACATCAATGTGCGTCACACAAATGTTTGTTCTGGGTGACAATCAAACCCACAACCTACAGCGCAGAAGGCGGGGTTGCTACCAACTGAGCTGTGAGGGTTCGATTCCCACCCAGGACAAACATTTGTGTGACGAACATAGATGTTTGTTCTGTGTCTGGCCGTTGTTATGTGTTATATTTATGTACATATTTGAAATTTCCTACAATATTTATTTATTATTTATTAGTTACAGTAATCGATGTAAATGTTCCCATCACTAGCGCCGCGTGTTAAACACACTTGCAATTGCAATGTGCGACTCATTGCAGCTGGGTAATTAGCTGCATGCTACATCCATTGCCCTTAACTCACATATCTACTGTCAACTGCATAGTATGTAAGTTAAATGCCAATTTATGACATATTGATCGATCCGTGGTGCCCTTTTTGTACAAAGTATATTTTATGCTAGGTTAGATGTAGGCTGCCTACATCTTCAGGGAAATGACTTGAATCTATATAGTATAATATGTTATGAAGTACGTAAGAGATTATTTTCGTTGCTCACATTAATGTTTTTTTTATCTTGTTTCAGGTATATCATCAAAAATGGTAAAAGTATCAACAGATTTGCGCTAAGGTGGAGAAAAAAGTATATTGAGAAAGATTAGTGACCGACTTCAGTTCGGGAGCTTGCTGGTTCAAATTCCATCACCGCTTTCAGCTTTCCAGTGGATATGACAATACATTAACTTTAACAATTATCACTTGAACTGACTATTTGTGACACTTTACATGTGAGAATGTAATTGATTTCAAATATTTGTGTCGATTTAAATGTCAAATCATTGTGCATTTGACTCCAACCAACCAATCAGCAAGTAGTAAGTAACTCTGCCTGCCAAGGGTTGAGTGTCGGTTCAATTCCTGACCAGGGCAAATATTGTGTAATGCGCATAAAGTTCTCGTTTCTTGGGTGTCTATCTTGTGTTTGTGTGTCATCTGCGGCATTGAGGAGAGTTATGAAAGATATGAGTTATCTATTAACAAAAATTGTGAAATCGATCTTCTGTGTTTCGGAGGGAACGATTATGTAGTAAGGCCGTCGTAAACAACTTTTAACTGTGAAAAACATTCCGAATACTAATCCAAACAAGATACCACATCAATTGATTGTATAATCGACCTATTTTCCAAAATAACCCGTCGTTTCCCGGCGTTCAGCTGTGCGTCGACTACTACTGCTAACCATGTCACTGACTCTCTCAAACCAGTGTGGTGAACGGATTAAAGTGCGTCTTGAAGAGGCTCCTTTCGGGCACTTGACACATGTCGTCGAAATTTTTGGTTCTGGGACATGCCACTTTGCTCACAGTATTTTCCTTCACCGTTTTGAGAATGGTATGGCGGCGCACACTTTTCCAATTCGCCAAAGTGAAAGTGAAAATTCATTGGTGCAGATCGGAACTTGAATCAGTAACCTCCGGATTCATGGGTTTATACCACTGAGCGAAAAACTCTAGCTGCGTCGACTAATAGATAAGCTAAGGAAGTGAAATTCCAAAAATAAGGAAGTTAAAACTATTTTTATTTTTTATGTAATACATTTACGGAACGAGCCGACGGCCCACCTGGTGTTAAGTGGTAACCTCGGCCCATAACAGCCGATGCGACTTGGGTCCTCCCAAAGTAGGTATGACAAGACCCAAGTCGCATCGTATGCGCCCGTAAATGTGAGACGTGAAGGTGGAATGTCTCATGTGCCTGTAATTGAATTTTGACAACTATAGAAAAAAAATCCAAAATTACTCCATGATTTCGCCACTATACCTTTTTTCAGATGATGGTAAGATGGCATGATCCATATAGTCCATAGCGTGAAATGTTATATATATTTTCGCCTTAATATTTGAATATTTTAATTTATCTATTCGAAAAGGTATCGAACGAATTTAGCCTTTGTGAACTGTTTTGACAGAGATATAACGGCTGCAAAGCTAAAACTCATTGGTGCATGTATGGATTTGAACCAGCGACCAAAAGGAAACCACTGGCCCACCATGCTTTTGAACCTGTCGACGCTCGCAAACAGTTAGTAGAGGTATAATCAGCAACGGACGCATACCTTTACCGAATTTTACGGTACACAAATATTTACTGAACAAACTAGGTTAATCTATGTTTGTGTGGTTTTACACTCATTTTATTATGATCTTTAATTTGTTTTATTGTTTGAATTCTTTCTAATCGTACTGGGAGTTAGTTATTATTGAATGAACTGATGAATCACCGACAATTTGAATGTCAGTTTATTTTAACCCACTAAACAGATTGTAAATTACCTGTTGTAGCGATTAATTGCAACTCAAAAAGGCTGGGCAAAAAAAGGATCGTTCAATTTTTTTATTATTTACAGGCACATTAGACATTCCACCTACACGTCTTAGAGTTACGGGCGCATATGCAACTTGGGTCTTGTTGGAGGACCTAATTCGCATCGGTTGTTATGGGCAGAGGTTGCCACTTAACACCCGGTGGGCCGTCGGCTCGTACCTTAACTGTAAACAAGGAAAAAAAAAGATATCTCACTATTTATTCAATTTGTGATTAATTTATTGTGGAAACCAGGAACCTATCAATGTCTCCTAATGTACACTAGTTTCCTTCAGTAGATTAGTGTGAGGCAAAACGTGAGCCCAGTTTGTCGCCTGAAGTTTGTCTCAGCGTTACCTAGGCAAGCCAGACAAATTAGATAACGTTAGACCTCGATCTAGACTTAGATATCTAGATCTGTCAAGTGAAACTACCACTTGATCAATATAAGTACTATCGTAAGTGGGGCTTGAGTGGTGGCTGACCGGTACTTCCCGATCGAAGGTCATCGGTTCACGTCCAGACGAGCACCGATGAGTTTTTTTATTTGGAATTTTTTATTTTTTTTTTTCCGGTGGGAAAATGCTTTGCGCATGCCCCCCGGTTCGGGGAGAACAGGGAGGGTATGTCCGACTCTCCAGTAATTAGGCAGCCTGCTGGCCTACGGACTAAAAACCCACCGACATTCCTACCTATTACCTTGGTGCCAATGCATCGTCAAACAACTCATCTTCTGATGAGTATGTCGAAGCTGCATTAACACCAGATGGAGTCACGGGGTCTCTTACGAATTCTACCGCGGCTCCATCGGTAACTGTCTACGTTAAGCGGACCCCTCTATCTTCCCTTGGGGAAGCGAAATTCCCCGGAATGCTAGGGACATCTCGCGTCGATGAAGACCTGTGCAATGCAGAGACGGGGCTCCCCGCTCCCGAACTCTGCTGGTCTCCATCGAGTGAAAGTTGTAAGAGGAATTGCCTCCTTCTTCTTCCAACTCTCCGCTTGCGGCAATGGTCCGCTTGAGGGTCTTCCTCCCTAGCTCGCTCCGCTGCTTCCTTCTGAGAGATGACATCTTCACAGAAGGAAATCATGGCCTGCCACGATCTTTCACTATCCAACATAGCTTTGACCACGCTGGACAGCGAAAGATCCTGCCCAATCTCTGCCATTAGTGCCTGTCGCTGCGAGACCCAGGCACTGCATTCCTCTAGTGTGTGCTGTGCTGAGTCTTCGGCTGCAGCACAGTGTTTACACGAGGGGTTAGCCTCTCTTTGAATACGGTGCAGGTACTTAGCAAAGCACCCATGACCGGTCAGCACCTGCACAAGCCTGAATGTTAAGGCACCGTGTTCCCGGTGCACCCATTCTTCCAGCACGGGTTGGAGGGCGTTTAAAGTCCAACGACCAAATATTGCGGAGCTTAGTTCTCTCGCCCATCGTCCAAGTGCAGAATGTTGAGCCTGCGACCTAGCATGTCCGATTTCTTGGGGTGCTAGATGAATTCCCTGGGCCTGCTTATCTTTTTTAAGCCGATATATATCGCTTAAAATCTCTGCCTCTATGTCCCATGGCAGATTCCCAGCTATTGCACATGCAGCTGCGAGAGACACAGTACGGTAGCCTCGGATGGCTCTGATCGCCATAATTTTTTGGGGTTTTCAGAGAAGGGCCCTATTCTTATTAAAGAGAGCATCTGACCACACTGGCGCTCCATACAGTGCCATCGAACGAACCACACCAGCAAATAACTTGCGGCAGAGTGCGCTAGGGCCCCCCAAATTAGGCAGAAGACGCGCAAGGGCTCCTGCCGCACCCTGTACTTTGGGAATCAGTAGATGGAAGTGCTCGCCAAAGTTCCAAGCGTTGTCCAATGTCAGCCCCAGATACTTCATGTGGTTCGTTATCATTACCCGCACGCCGTCAATCAGGATATAGGCGCCAGCTGGGGGAATGTATATGTACCTACGCCAAACTAAATTCATGTAATATCTACCAACCCGGACTAGTCTCCGGTAAATGAGAGTGGATGTGCTTTATCTACCACTGAAGTGACAGCAGTCAAGGAAACTTTTTTATGATTTGGGTGATGAAACGAGCTTATGGCCCACCTGATGTTAACTTGTAACCGCCGCGCATAGACAACAGCAGTGCGACTAGTCCTCTCCACCGAATTACGAGATGACTCAAGTCACATTGCGTTGCGTCCATCACCCCGAGACGGGGATGTTACGTCTCATGCGCCTGCAATTTCGCCGGCACCCACTCCCTTCCACCGGAACACAGCAACACGAGTGCATCTGCTTGGCGGCAGATTACTTATAATTATTAATTAAATGAAATCTAATAATTGCAGTTTATTAATTGCTTATACGAGATTTTAAGATTGGACTGAAAAATGTGACGATTCAGATTTAAGCTCCCTTATAGATTCCCTCAGTCGGTTCCACTGCACTTAAATCGACGTTCTCAAACAGAATGTACTAATGAAAGTACACCGGGCTAAATGAATTCGTCCGTTATTGTGCACCTCAGAGAAATGAGTTTAGAACTTCTGGTGGTGAGGACTTCACACGGAAAGGTGATTTGTCTAGTACTGCGGCCTGTCTAGAAGTAATTACTACTATCTGCTAGGTATATTTGATAATAATAATTTATTCTATTCCCAAATCTTTTGCACAATAAATTCTTATACGTAATGATGTAATCTGAATTTTTAGATACATAATTAATTCTGAAATAAGTGGATGATTTTTAATATATAATAGTGTTTAATTTATGCATATATGTAATGCTAGGACTAGATTACCTTTATTATGGGTTGATAGTAATAAAATCTAATGTTCCAATACATGTATATATTGAAATAGTAAAGTTTCTTAATACTGGCGGACGTTTCACGCCATCTAGCCTAAACTAAAAAAAGCTTGCAATATGGTAACCAGATGACTGTTCTATTCTATTCAATTTTGGTTCGTCATTGGTTCTCTCGAACCAGTGTGGTGAAAGTGCGCCTCAAAGAGGCTCCTTTCGTGCACTTGACACATGTCTTCGAATATTTCGTTCTAGGACATGTCGGTTTCCTCACGATGCTTTCCTTCACCGTTTTGAGGTCTTCTCAAAAAGTAAGTTTAGTAACTGATACAAACAAATATGTTTTTTTTTGTTAATATGTACCTAGTCATATTAAAAAATTTATAATATCTAGACACACAAGAAATATATACATATGTTCGTCACACAAATGTTTTGGCCAGAGCCTATCTCACCCTTCCGTATTGATTTTCTTCCCCTAAAGTGGTTATCATGCATTAATTCAGTGTTGTTTCTTCATTTCAGCGACACTGTGACTTCTCGATTGCAAAATTAATGAACCCATCGCTAATTAATACAAATCCCAAATGATATCTCAACAGGAGCCTGTAGACACCTCGGTAATCCCTTAAACTGCTATTAGTTTGCATAAACACTGAAATCCAATTAATTTCGATGGGACTGCATGTTTGAGTTTCTCCTGAATGCTTAATATTGTGTTTTATAGATACACTAGCTGTTGCCCGCGACTTTGTCCGTGTGGAATTCGGTTTTATCACGCACCCCTATTGTGCCCCTCGGAAGAGTAGCCTAAGCTACTCCTTCTTACATCAGCTATCTGCCAGTGAGTCCCAACAAAATCGATCCAGCTGTTTCAGAGATTAGCCGGAACAAACAGACAGACAGCCTAAATTTAAAAAAATGTTGTTTTGGTATATGTACCGTGTATACATGCATATGCACTTAGTAAAAATATCAGGTGTCTGGTTCCCATGATACAAGCTATTTACTTAGCTTACTTTGGGGCTAGTTGGCGCTGTGTGAAATGCCCATCAATATTTATTATTTATTTATTTATATGGTTTCTTCCATGTCACGCCTCGACGTAAGAAGTAATAAATAATTAGAAGTAATTATGAAGTAACCTATGTGGCAACGTTACCCGCTGAATTACACGCTTAGAATCCGAGCCGAGAGGTGGATTCTTTCATATCACGCTCCGGCGACGCACCCTAGGCAATGTATCCCCAAAACTTCCTTCATAACCGCCAAATCTCAACAAGTCCGCACAAACTTATCATTAAAACCACAGATGTGTGCCTATCCGTGCCAGCATTTCACTACGGAGGGACAGGCAATAAGCTAGAGTGAATGTTGAGTGAATGCTAATACCTGTAATAATAATATTAATATTACTTAATAATAATATTGATAATATATATCTGCTGCTAAGCATTCGTGTTACTGTGGTCCAGTTTGAAAGATGTGGTTGCCGGTGGAATTACAGATACGGGCGCATCCGATGCGTCTTGGGTCTTGTACTTAAGTGGGAGAGAACGTGAGTCGTATTGGTGTTGTAGTTTTTATGGCAGCGGACACTTAACGCCACGTGGGCCATCTGCTAGTACCGCAATATTTTCACATTAAAAAATACCTCAGTATGACCTCTATATCTCGGATGGATCTTCGAGTTTTGGTGTCAGGTGGTACCTGACTACGTAACTTCACTGTTTTTGGAGCTTGCACTTTTTTTGTTGAAATGTAGTTGGTTTGCGCCGGGATTTGAACCAGTGACCTCCTCTTATATTCGGGGCACTTCTCGGCCACCTCGATCCCTGTATCCCAGCATCCTTCATAACCCCCGAATCCCAACAAGTCGGCACAACCGTCACATTACCACACAGCAGCTGCGTCGTCCTTCGATAAATATTCAGAAGACGCCCGCCCGAATTCTGATGCCCTGATATTATGGTAATAAATGATCATATTTTAGATTTATACAGCTTATGTAGGTTATGTTCGCTGGATATTTGCACGGAGACTGGTAGAGTTACAGGTTTTTATGTAGGCTTTCCTCGCAATGAGTTACCTTTCGTATATCCGTAATAAACCCCTCAATGGGTAAATTACATTAAGTAAGTTTTTACATACATAAATAAATGGCTACGAAAGTATTTTTAAAACTTTGGTTATATTTATTCCATATTGAGCTTTTAAACTATATCAAAAGCAAAACCTTTACCTTTTGAACAACTTCAGAAGTTGACCGCAAACTCTTAAAATATATGTGAACCAAGATATTGCAGATAATACACCTAATTCACCTTTTAATTCCCACTTCTTTTCAAAGTCAAAAACTTTATTTCCATAGAATTCATAAAGAAATGGCTTGGAAACGTCAATAATATTCAAAACATAAGGTCACTACTAATCGCTAAGCTTGACGCCTGTTCAAATCATTCAATTCATTTAAGTACTATCTGAAGAGTTGTATGGGATATAAACTTGTCACTTTGTTATTTCCAACGCTGGAATAGAACCTGCGAAGCGAAAGCGATTCACTGTACTCACCGAGCTAGACAGTGAGCCAAAGCTGCTTATTGTTACTCAAAACTTTCCATTGCACCTCAGAACTAAAACTTTCATAAATTAATACAACTTCAAAAGCTCGAAACTCAAACCATTATAACGAAATCTGAAAGCAAAACACGTCAGCTTAAAAGTGCATCTAGTTAAGTGCAGGTGCATAGTTAGGGGCGAAGTTCGCACTTAAACTCAACCCAGCTAACCGCTTTGTAAGTAACAACATGGAGGTAATATCTGGATGAAATTCTAGTTAGATATTTAACAATGTTGTGTAGTCAAATTAAAAAACGGAATTCTTATTATTTCGCCCTGTCGGTTATTTTGACCTCACAGCTCAGTTACCCTGTCTTCCATGCGGTCATGGGTTCGATTCCCACCCAGGACAAACATTTGTATGACGAATATAGATGTTTGTTATGTGTCTGGGTGTCAATATGTATGTATTTTATTTTATTTTTTATTTATTTACAAAAAGTATATAAATATTATCAGTTGACTGTAGTAGTAGAGTAATTGATTTCATTGATTAGCCTCACAGCTCGGTTGGTTACTGCATTCTTTGCTGCAGGTCGTGGGTTCGATTCCTACCTAGGATAAACATTTGAGAGACAACCATAGATGTTTGTTCTGTCTAAATGTTTCACAAAAAGTATATGAGTATTCTATCAGCTACCTAGTTACTATGTACTAAGTAGTACTATCCTTACTACTACTACTATTCCAGTCACTGGTTCTCTCGAACACCTACTCTCACTACATTTACATCGCACTACGGTTACATCGTTCAACATTTGATGTTATGTAGAGTAAGCATAGACAAACACAAGCCTGTAAGAAATATAATAATGCTGTATTTAAATATTTTCAACAAAGAAAAGTCACAAAAAAGATTATATACTTGTTTATGGAAGCCGCACTTGACAGAAAATTCTTGTACGGAAAACATTTACAAAGAAAAGTTATCGTTGCGATTTGAATCTTCCGAGTTGGTGTATAACAAAGAGAAACTATCACGAAATGAATAGCAACGATATCCGGCACATAAATGAATAAATAAAGTATTTAACAAAAATGATTTCACCTACCACACGGTACAAATCTTCCTCACGGAGCAAATCTTCCTTCAAAGCGTGTTTCCGTAACTCTTATTTCGGCTGAGTAGAGTTCAGTTTCGCGAATCAAAAGTTACGGTAGGGGCATGAATAAGTTTGGTGTACGGGGCTCAGTCTTGGAGGTGATCCATCAAAGTCTCGCAAGGTCTGGTTTACTCTCGATCAAGGTACTGTTATTATTAATTATATTTACGTTTACCGAATAAAGCTTTTTAACTTTGTTTTCTTCGCGTTTTATTTGATGGTGGCTTTACCCGCGTCTTTGCCCGCGTTCTAGGATGTAAATAACGTAGTGTATGTCATATTTTTTGGGACACGTAATGTGACTTGAAGAGACTAAGGATCGCGCAATTGCTTTCGGCCATACAAAATCCTTACAGATTTCTTTATGCTATAAATTTTCTAGCGCACTAACTTCCTTTATTCAAATCTTTATCGCAATGAGACAGACAGACTCACTTTTGTATGTATAGTTTAAGTTGGGATTAGCACATAATTCAACTACGAGTATATGAGGATCAAGATTAGTTATTTATGCTTAGGTACCTCAGGAACGAGCATAATTCTATGTAAATAGGAAAAAAAATGTGTGTTTAACGCGACTTGTTAGGGGGCCTCTGTGACCCTGACTGACAAGCTCGAATCACCGGTTCGAATGTGTCCAGTAAGACACATATCTGAAGTTTAGCTTGTGGTCTATCTGCTTTTAATACAACTACCATAAAAACAAAATACTCAACAGTTAAATATCAACTCAAATAAATAAATTGAGATTTATAATGTAACTGCAAAATGTTGAATATGCCACGAAGTTATTTATTACCATTCGCGAAATGCATTCATTCCGAGTTATTCTTCTGTAATGTTTCGGCGTATGAATAACTGACCGGATGAAATTCAAATTAGGCAGTCGTCTGGAAAAAAGTGGTAAGTTACATAAGCAAAATTTTAATTATCTAGTTATTAGGTTTGTCCGGTGGGCCGTGGGCTTACGTCACGTCTCTTTTGAGCTAGCTCACTGCCACTAAATATTAAGAACCCAAAAGACATCCACATACAGTTTGAAAGAGACACCTTTCAGGTTCTGATACATGTCGGTTTCCTCAAGTATAAGTTAAGCAAATCGCGAAATAGATCATAATTTAAGTATGGTGTAAATTTGTTTCTCGTTATTATGTGTGATCGGTACTTTTATTTTATAACGTCCTGAAATACAAATATGCCCCAACACTTGTGGCTACTTAGGCAGAGGTATTTTTGGAATATATTTCAAATATATTTTATATTCTTTGAATAGCTCTCGCCCGAAATATTGATAAGAGCTGTACATGGCATAGATTAGGTGAAGGTGCTGTTTAGAAGAGAGCCCTGCATGGAATACGTCGAAATTTCTGTTTACCCTCAATATTGAAATCGTGATATTGCATACACGATTTTAAGCGTCAAAGTCGTTGGTTCAATTCTCGCAAACAGTGACTTCGGAAGTAGTATTCGAAGTAGGTACCATCGGTGGCTAAAGCTCTCGACATGATATGAAGAAAAAAAACGACCTAGCTGTCCGTCAGTGCATCGGAAAGCCTAAATCGCGTGTGCTGGCCGAATTGGCGCTAAGCCAAGTGCATTTGGCACGGACCGCACGCAAATTACTGTTTACATTATGTCGTATGCAAGTATAAATGAGATTATGTGAAAGAGACGAAATTGCCTCGAGCTGCCAATAAAAATGAAAGGAATTTAAGAGATCTTTAACAAATAAAGGCATATGAGACATATCACTATAACGTATCAGAGTCATGGCTGCAATACGATGTGACTTGGTTCTTACCATGACTATGTTTGTGTATGCGATCTGTACCTCACAGTTCAGTTGGTAGTAACTACCTTCTGAGGTGGGTTCGATTCCCACCCAGGACAAACATTTGCGTAACGAGCATTGATGTTTGTCCTGTGTCTGGGTGTTAATATATATTCTTACGCATGTATTTACAAACAAGTATGTATGTATTTTTAGAATACTATTCTATAAGTCATCTGGTTCTCATAGTACAAGCTATGCTCAGTTTGGAGCTGGATAACGAAGTGTGAAACCGTTTGCGTTACTGCCCGGCGGCAGAAATACGTGGCCACCGCAACAATTTCTGCCGCTTACTTGCCGGACGAACTTGGCACATGTTCTGTGTAGGGGAGAGTTTGGAGCGTTGCTCTCATTACGAGCAGAGGCTACTTTATCATCAGAAGGCCAACTGCTCGTTCCGAAACATATATAAACATATATTTAAGTACTATTAACATAGTTATTAAGCTGTCACTAATATTTTATGGATTATTTTGTCTGAAATAGTTTTCTATTATTATTATATCTTACCTACTCGTTTAATATAGAACTTGAACATTATTTGTAAGTTTTTCTCTCCAATAAAGCTAAAATATTTAAAATTATTATCAAGCGTGGATGGGCGCGGTGTTA
Source organism: Chesias legatella (assembly GCA_947359385.1). Classification (NCBI taxonomy): domain Eukaryota; kingdom Metazoa; phylum Arthropoda; class Insecta; order Lepidoptera; family Geometridae; genus Chesias; species Chesias legatella. The sequence goes on along the minus strand of OX375764.1, from coordinate 12,206,830 downwards.
CTAAATTATCTCTTCGATAATTGATTTAAAATTAGCAATTAGCACCTAGAGGTAGATATCACAAAAAAATTAGAATTCTTGTGTAAATAACTTACGTAATATGGTTTTTATGAAATCACAGGACCGCACGGTTCAAAAACCGTATAATTTTGTCGCCGATTCATTCCCTCACGGTAGGGTTGCTTAATATTCTAATAGCGTACCCTAGACGGCGGCAGGTGTGAAGTGCGCTTAAATAACCCGATGTCGATATCATTTAAGTGTCTGGTGTGGCATACGCTTATTTATGGCCGATTTTGTACGAAACTACAATAGTGCCGAAATAAAGGTAAGTAGAACTCGCGTCTACTTCGTCCAGGGAAGTACTGGCGCCATGCCCATTTCTGCCGCCAGGCTTTTGTCTTCCGGTATGAAAGGTGTGGTTGCCGGTGAAATTACAGGCACATGAGACATTACACCTACACGCCCCTAGAGTTACGGGCGCATACAATGCGACTTGGGTCTTGTAATCCTTATTAGGCGAGGACTTAAGTCTCATCGGTTGTTATGGGCCAAGGTTACCACTAAACACCAGGTGGGCCGTCGGCTCGTTCCGTAACTGTATCACATAAAAGAAAGATCTCATCATAATATAACATATCCTTCCTTCTGTATGAAAAAAATAAAATGTTATATATTTTTGAGGCGTCATATAGCCGCCCCAGACTAAGCATTTCTTGTAATATGAGAACCAGATAAATGATAGAATACTACTACTAGATTCTATATACATCTTTCACGCGAGGAAATACATTAAAGAACTTCTGGATTTGAACCAGCGACCTCCGGATTAAATCTTACCTCCAGGTTACCACGCTCTCTAACTTTACGCTGAATAAATTTGATTTTGTGAAATGTATACACATATGAATTCAACTTACCCAAAAATTATTTGCATAGGATTCGGTCAGAATCCGGGATTTTATAACTTACACGCCTTTCCCGTACTGGAAACGGATATTTTTACGAGTATGTCGACATAAAATATGCCATAAAACGGATCTTATGTGCTATTCAAATGAGCTTTAATGAAATTAAATGGATATCACGTAGGTATTTTCTATGAAATAGTAGGTTCTAAATAATATGTGAGTGTAGAAGCCCAGTCGTATAAATATCGAGTTGTAATCCTGGGGTCGTTGGTTTAAATTAAGACGTGCGCCGTTAAGTTTATAGATTAAAATTGAAAGTCTTTTGTGCACGAAAGGAGCCACTTTGTGGCGCAATCCATCATTTCACCGCGCTTAAGCGAGAGGATGCGTAAAAGTAATGAGTAGGAGTAGTAAAGGATTTTTTTACTTTTTTATTGGTATGGGTGTGACTCATGTTTGTTCATAACCTAGGCCCGAGAGGATTAGGTTGTCAGAAGGTCTGAGATTTGAACAAATACGGAACAGAAAGAGAGACATTAACTTTTTGTTGTATATACTTAACTTGATTTTGAATAAAATAACTAAAATAATGATACACAAAACAAAAAAAAAATGTATAATCGGCGACCTTATCGCTTACAGCGATTTCATCTAGAATGTAAATCTTCTGGTAGAAACACATACTGATTTGTTTATATAAGTCTATTTAACCACGTCTTTCATTTTTTAGGGTTCCATTTCGAAAGATGCGCGTTAGAGAGTAGTGCTAAGGATCTCCTGAATCCCATTCCCTTTTTCTCATGTATTGTGTGTCCGTACGGAATCGTCGGTGTGAGCGTTCGACTCGCTCTTGGCCGGTTAATTTCTTCATTTTATATCAATGATCCTTGTCTGTATCAAGTTATTTTTATTATGGTCCTGCCACAGCATCGAACTCTCGCTGAGTCTGTCAGCTGATGATACTAAATTCATCCATCGATCTACTTCGCAGAGATTACCGCCAAACTTAATTCCCTGGCCGTCAAGATAAAATCTAGGCATCGCGGCGCGTGGCCTGGCTGCCGGCCAAATGCACGCTAATACACCATGCGGGATTTAGAAACGTACTGAGTGGTAGATTAGCTTGCGCTGAACTCGAGGGCTGAATGCGAAGTTGAGTTAGGTTGACATTTTTATTCACATATTTTACTTTAGTTATTGAGACTGAGATATTGAGTTGTACCCAAGTGGGCTTTCAATCCGGGGGTCGCCAATTCAACTCTGGAATAATGAGTTTTTGATAAAAAAATGTAAAAATATTAACTTACAATATTAAAATATTTATATTAGTAGCAGTATTAGGAATTGAATTATAGGCATACTTGACCGGCCTCACAATTCACTCTGCCTTCTGCGCTTGTGTCTTTGATCCAATTTCCACCCAGGACAAACATTTGTGTAACGAACATGCGTATTTTGATCATTTACTAGTTAATTCAATAAATAAAGTGTAAAACTATAATAATCAAGTCATGACCCGCTATCCGCCATTACTTTTCAAATGCCGTTTTCAGGGGTTTTTTTATCCTATAAGGGTATTTTTAATAAGTGTAATAACCCTTACAGATGTCCTCATCTAAAAGTCCCGTATTTGAGGTCGATAAACATAAAAATGCCGGCATATGTGCCCCCCGGGGGCGTGTATACCATGTAAACGCTACTTTATAACATACAAAACGAATTACTTAAAATGATCAATTGTTAAGCGCCGCGCAGTGCGTGTTCGCGTGCGACACAAATATGACCTTCGTATTGTGAAAATGATTGAAATAAACAATGTGAAAAAATTGTTAAAGAGTTCATGTAAAAGGTTTTTAGTTTGAGTCATTGTTAGTTAGTTAGTTAGTTTTAATTGTACGTATTTTACTAAATGAATGCTTAGCAAATAATAAAATAAATAAGTCCCAAAATAAGCTAAGTAAATGGCTTGTATCATTGGAACCAGACAACTGATATAATATTTAAATACTTTTTGTAAATAAAACATACAATAAATATCAACACCCAGACCCAGAACAAAGACCTATATTCATCACATAAATGTTTGTCCTAGGTGGGAATCAAATCCACGACTTACAGCGCAGAGGCAGGTTTAGTACCAACTGAATTATGAGGCCAGTCTTTATAAAATAGTTCACCGTTGCCTCTTTTACTCGTGTAAGTAACTGGATGGGCATAAGGCGCCATATATTGAGCATAACCTCTTGCTCAAACAGCAATAAAACTTGGATTCTCCCGCACTAAAGTGGGCAGACCCAAGTAGCGATGCGTTGCAATCCTTACGCTGAGCCTTGAAATAAAGTCTCATGAAGCTTTCACACGAACAATGCGAGCTGTTTGGCGGCAGAAATAGACATGGTAACATTACTAACCCGGATAAAATCTTTATTTACGGTTAGTGTACGGGACGGCTCGACCGGGGTCTATAAGGTGGTAGTGGACTGTATGTTGCTGTTGTTATTCCGCCGGTCCGAGGGGTCTGTACACGCTATTACTGGGATTCTGTTAAGAAAACTTCAGATGGTGTTTCTGTACTGGAGGGTTGGGTTCCGGTTGTTCCGAGTGGTACTGCCGATCTGCTATCTATTTCTATTATTCCGCGATTAGCGCACTACTATTAAAGCCAACGTGTCGACTATTGCTCGACTTGACGCTGGACTATTAACGCACTGGTTGCGAAGAACTGTTACGTGACTATTTACGGAACGCGTGTCACCTATAGCGCGACTACTAACGAACTGCGTGAACTATACGTGTGAACTGTTACGCGACTATTAACCAACTACTTGAACTATACGTGTGAACTGTTACGCGACTATTAACCAACTACTTGAACTATACGTGTGAACTGTTACGCGACTATTAACCAACTACGTGAACTATACGTGTGTACTGTTACGCGACTATTAACCAACTACAACTTACGCCCGAAATGGCGTTATATTTATACCACTCGTCACAACCATATTTCCGAACCCCTTTCCAGTTTCCTTTATTGTACTATTCAATTCTATTTAATTCTATTTAACTATAACCGGCTTGTGCCGCAGCTGCCAATGGGAGCGGTACGACAATGCTGCGGCTTATCTTTTAGTATTTATTCTAAGAAGGAGATTTAACTATTACTATTTTCACATGTAAACACCAGGTGTTATAACAATAGACCCCTACTTAGAACTATTCGAAGAAGGGAATTAACTATCTGTATTTTTACACGTAAACACCAGGTGTTATAACAAAAGATCTTACTTAGAACTATTCTATTGTATTATCTATTATACAAACTTAATTACTTAACTATCTTAAACCTAAGGCGATGCCGTTTCTCGTACGGAACATCTCTCCCGCCGTGCAATGCCTCCTGGCATTGCAAACTATGGTGTGGAGTACGCCGGGTCCGATTCGGTGGGTAGAATTACTATTTTGCGCGTAGGTCTTCTCAGCACGCCACCTAGGGATCAAATGTTGACTGCGCGTACTATTCCGTCTGCTCCTGGGTACACGGCGACTATGACCCTCTTCAGCCGAGATACCTTGCGATGAAGGTTGGCGTCTATACATCGTTTTGAGTTTTGGGTCTGTGTCTATTTTATTTTCCGTGGAATGCCATCTATTTATTGGATTTTGATAACTATTAGGTATTTTCTTATTACTATCTATCCACAGCATCGGAACTTTGAAATGACCATTGGGGCTCTGTTTTGTTCTGTCTATCTGTTTGATGTTTTGTTCCAATAACTGCAACGTTTTCACTGCCGGATCGCTTTGGGGTTTCTTCGGCGTTATCGTCAGCGATTCCATTGCAAAGAAATCTTTCAGTTCTCGACCATTTGTTTCAAAACTATTTGCGTAGTTGACTCTATTTCTGCTATTTCTTTGGGCACCGACTCTTGATCCGTGGAGTACCCATCCTAGCGGCGTCAAGGAAGCTACTGGTTGATGCGTTTCGCCTTTTCGCATTCCATATGCCACCAACAGGTGCCAGTTATCCTGTCCGATTATGATCTTCGGCGTCGCTCTATAGTGCAGTATCTCTTTTGTTAAGTCCTGTAGGTGACTGCAGTTTTCGATATCTTCCCTCTTCATTAGTTGAGGTGAAAGTTTTAACTCTGCTATCGTTCGAGCTTCTATTGTGTGCTCTTCTGTGCCTCTAATAGTGAGCTGTATTCTCTGTGACTGTCTTTGTCTCACTTCAGAGCTTCCTATGGCTTCTATGGATAAGGGCTCTTTCTTTCCCTTTGTCCCTATTGCCTTTGCTATAGATTCTTCTATCAATGTAATCGTGGATCCGTCGTCTAAAAGCGCGTACGTGTCTATTTTCCCCGACGGTCCAAACGCTGTTACAGGTACTATTTTTAGATAAGTTTGGATGTTCTTGGGAGTCCATGTAGAGGCTACGGCTTCCTTTTTCTGTTCGGTTGCGTCCTTCTTGAAATGAAGCAGTCTATGATGCCAGTATTGGCAACCATCTATTTCACACCTTCTCGTCTTACACGTGTGATTTACCGTTTTCAATCGAAGGCATCTGAAACACAATCTATGCTTCTTCGCTATATCCCATCTATCCGGAATTTCTGCCTTCGTGGACCTCTTACAAATCGTTGTGGGATGGTTTTCTCTATTGCAAATTAGGCAAACTTTTCCTTTTTTCTCTTCCACCCTCGCAGCATAACTTCTGTCCTTGAAGTTAGTTCTATTGTCGGTTTCTCCTGAAGGGACTATTTCTGGCTCTGCGTAGGGACCGCATCTGCTTGCTTCTCTATCCAGGAAACGAGACAATTTCAGAAGATCAGGCTCTCCCGCCGTTTGCTCCCTGCTTGGTTCCTCCCAACAAGTGTTTTCAGATTTCGTAGGTCCTCCAGGCTGGCCCACAATCTGGTTCACTATCGCACTATTGTTCACTCTGGCACAGTTGTTTGCCAGGGCACTATTGTTTACCATGGCACTATTGTTTGCCAAGGCACTATTGTTTGCCGAGGCACTATTGTTTGCCAAGGCACTATTGTTCACGTTTCCAATATTTTTGGCATACGCGCTATTGTCTCCAAAATCACTATTTTTCATGTTGGTTCTATTTAACACTGGAAGTTCATATCCGTTATTGGGTCTGGGCACATTAAAACTATTGAGTCCAGGTCCATCTACGAATTTGATATTCGTCGGTCCGCGCTCCTCGTTCGCTGCTGGCAATTCCTGTTCTGTTTTTATAAGGACTGCAGGAACCGCAGCGGGTGCAGGGCGCGGTGCCGGTCTATCTTCAGTGGGCAGCTCCGTCCGTTGTTGAGGCAGCGACAGCATCGCTTGCCGGCACGAAGAAACTCGTCATTCAATGTAGGGTCTTCCTGCTGGCTGAAGTAGGCGTGAAGTCGGCAGGAACGCGCTTCCCGAACACAGATTCTAACGTCGGTGAGGCGCGCCTTGCAAACACTGTGTCAGCCAATGGTCTGGTTCTCGGTGTGAATGCGCCACAGAATGGGTGCGTGGCGTGGCTATTAACGGCTCCATGTATCTTGACGGAGCGTGTGCCGTCGTAATCACTGGAGCTGTGGTGGTAGGCGCTGCGGTGGTGTTGGTGGTATTCGACGGTTCGGTACGAGATGTGCTCGCAGGCCTGTTCCCTCCTCCTGACCTCGTGATTACCATCTTCTGTCTTCTCGTATCCGGCTTGTATGGACCAAAATATCCGGCTCGAAGGATCAAAATATCCGGCTCGAAGGACCAAAATATCCGGCTCGAAGGACCAAAATGTACGGGACGGCTCGACCGGGATCTATAAGGTGGTAGTGGACTGTATGTTGCTGTTGTTATTCCGCCGGTCCGAGGGGTCTGTACACGCTATTACTGGGATTCTGTTAAGAAAACTTCAGATGGTGTTTCTGTACTGGAGGGTTGGGTTCCGGTTGTTCCGAGTGGTACTGCCGATCTGCTATCTATTTCTATTATTCCGCGATTAGCGCACTACTATTAAAGCCAACGTGTCGACTATTGCTCGACTTGACGCTGGACTATTAACGCACTGGTTGCGAAGAACTGTTACGTGACTATTTACGGAACGCGTGTCACCTATAGCGCGACTACTAACGAACTGCGTGAACTATACGTGTGAACTGTTACGCGACTATTAACCAACTACTTGAACTATACGTGTGAACTGTTACGCGACTATTAACCAACTACTTGAACTATACGTGTGAACTGTTACGCGACTATTAACCAACTACGTGAACTATACGTGTGTACTGTTACGCGACTATTAACCAACTACAACTTACGCCCGAAATGGCGTTATATTTATACCACTCGTCACAACCATATTTCCGAACCCCTTTCCAGTTTCCTTTATTGTACTATTCAATTCTATTTAATTCTATTTAACTATAACCGGCTTGTGCCGCAGCTGCCAATGGGAGCGGTACGACAATGCTGCGGCTTATCTTTTAGTATTTATTCTAAGAAGGAGATTTAACTATTACTATTTTCACATGTAAACACCAGGTGTTATAACAATAGACCCCTACTTAGAACTATTCGAAGAAGGGAATTAACTATCTGTATTTTTACACGTAAACACCAGGTGTTATAACAAAAGATCTTACTTAGAACTATTCTATTGTATTATCTATTATACAAACTTAATTACTTAACTATCTTAAACCTAAGGCGATGCCGTTTCTCGTACGGAACAGTTAGTTTTCATCATCATCAGCCTAGCCTACCTTACTACTGCTGGAAATAGGCCGCTCTCAGTAAGCAACCCTGAGAGGCCAGTCTTCGTCTTTTCGCATCCACTTTCTGCTAGCCACCTTCAAGTCATCACTCCACCTGGAACCTTACTCTACCATCACCTTGGTCTCCACCCTCAAACTCTTCTACCCCACAGGTTATTGACGTCTTCATAGGTCTTCCCCATGGAGGGTCGGATAGGGTTTGAACAGGCGTCAAACTTAGCGATAAGTACGCGTGACCTTATGTATATTATTGACGTTTCCAAGCCATTTCTTTATGAATTCTATGGAAATAAAGTTTTTCACTTTGACTTAGTATTCTGCTGCAAGCGCTGTGGCGTACGGCCAAATGAAATCTTCGAAATTAACGTAACCATTTTAGATTGGCGTATCTCCAGCCGTTGACACTCCTGAGGGAAGCTATTAAGATGTTATCGCCTCAGCGGCTAAACCACCAGTTTGGTAGATACCACATTTGCATAAGAATAGCCTCATCGCTATAAATTCTCACTGTTTTGGTACACGTTGTTCGTTTGATTCAAAAGGAACACTTTGTTACGTCAAAGCGGAATTATTGTAAAACAGATTGAAAAGGGACTAGTAAGAGAAAATACAGCTGTTTAGGAGGTTTTGTACACGAATATTTATTTATTAAAACTATAAGTCTAACATCTATCTACAGGTGTAAGTGTAATAATAACTAATTTGACTAATGTCTTAGTTACGAGATCAAGGTAAATTATGAAATTCACCTACATTTAGTTAATTCTGTGACAGGCGTCAAAGAAAAATGATTTCTATTGTTAAATTATTTTAATTTTACAATTAATTTTGAATAGATGGATTGAATCACGAAAAGTATTTTAAATAATATGAAATTTATAAATATTTCGCGTAGCACGAAGAAACAAATTTATTTGACCACACAAGATACATACTAAAAAGAAGAAACAAAACGGTTTACAAGTAGGTTATTACATAAATTTAGTTGGTGTGTATTTAGATAGATAGATAAACACTTTATTGCACATTACACCAATAAAACAGCAAATACAAGATATTATTATAATAAGATTAAGGTACAAAAAAGTATTTAATGGAGTCCAAAAAGGTTCTAGTTCTCAATGAAGACGGCGCGGGCGCGGCGCAGGTCGCTGGTGTAATCAATTAAAAACAATAAAAAGCCGCTATCCTCCAGAATTTATATCTAATTGACAACACAAATCTTCCGCATAAACGATTCGTTATTATGGAAATAATTTAAAAATTCCAAATAAGTTAACAATATGCAATTAAATCAATCTTTTTTCATTTACGAAGCGCAGCGCACGTCATGCGTCCGCGCGTCTCACGGACCAACTGTCAATTAAACTGACAGTTAAATAATTTCGCCGGCTGAATTCAATGGCCGACGGCGCTATGCAAATTGTTGTTCCTTTTTTGAATTTGTTTCCTTTTTTGAAATTGTTCCTTATTTGAATTATCTTAAAATGTTGCATGTTTAATTGGGTTTTCAAGACGACGTGGGTTGCTAGCGAGCGCTGACAGATCTGTGACTCAATCAATTTTACAACGGATATTGCAAGTGTCGTATCTTAAACGATTTCTGTGTAGAATTAGATACAATTATTTAACATAATATTAAGTTTTAGAATTCCGTGGCGCATTTGGTGCGGACAAACAAATACAGATCAAGTACTATCGCCCGGCAATTATGGATTTGGTGAGCGACAAGCGTTTGTCGCAGGTTCGATTTCCACAACTAAAGACGCAAATCACCGTTTCTGGCTAATATCCTGATAATTATTTCTTATAGCTCCTCGAGAATCTCGCGTGATGTGAAATATACAGTTAGGTAATTGGCCGTTAATGGAACTACGAATCATCTCCGTAATATTAAGTAATAAATGTTAATTCTCAGTCATATTATCCGGCCTGGGTTCACCAAGCACTGTAATACGATATATTTGCTAACGACACGCCAAATGCGAACGCGAAACTACCCAACAGGTTACGCGACCGCAACTGGACCTTAACTCTACACAATAAAACTGCAATTCGAACACTGAAACATTTCTCAAATGGTTCGGCACTCGAGACCGCACCTTAAACAGTCGACTTTAAGACTTAATTTGTTGAAGTGAAGTTGCACTTTTAAAATTGGATTTCAATTAAAAATTATTTATTAGGCAGTAGAAACTGGTAAAGTTATTCCCGCCGTAAAGTAATAATTTCATATATTAAGTGTTTCTGTTTGTGCTGGTGAAATTATAGGCACGCGAGACTTACCAGTTTTATGGGGTAGTGGGGTCTTTAACCTTTGCCTCGCCGGACACAAAGGATACCTGGTTCGATTCTCTACTTTCCTATATGTTCCGATGACCGATGCTCATTCGGAAAGGTTTAGAACTGGGAGTGTGGCAAAAGATTACTTAACATTATGAAAGAACTATCCATAATGGACTCGAGCAGAAAGAATAACATAGAACTTTGACAAAATCGTCGAGGTCGTAATTCCATCATATCCATTTCTGCCGCCAAGCAGTAATGCATTCGCGTTACTGTGTTCCGGTTTGAAAGGTGTGGTTGCCGGTGAAAATGCAGGCACATGTGTCCCCACCTTTACGTCTCAGAGTGACGGGCTCATACGATACGGCTTGGATGTTGTTGTACCTAAGTTGGGGAGGACCCAAGTTGCATCGGTTGTTATGGGCAGAGGTTACCGCTTAACACCACGTGGGCCATCTGCTCAGTCCGTACCTGTATAAAAAATGGAACCTTCACTTGTCCTGATTCTGTAACATTGCTGCAGCATCGAACCCAGAAAGTCGGGCAATACAATACCTGATCTTCTGACCTTGACCTTCTGACTGCGTGTTTGTACTCGCGTTGACATAATAATACTAATCAGGATAAAATTAAAGTGTTTAAATAATGGATGCTGTAAATTTGTTTTCGTGTAAGTTTATTTAGAATCGGTTCAGTACATATAAATTAATTTGTTCCCTGTAATATAACGTCGATTTAGTTAAGTCTCTTTGGAGCCAGTGTGGTGAACGAATGAGGCTCCTTTCAAGCACTTACATATGTTACAATGTTTAGTTCATGTTAAAGTTTAAGTTTAAGACATGTCAGTTTCTTCTCGTTGTTTTCTTTAGTTCTTTAATAGTTTTGAGATCATGGTATTATTTTCATTGGTGAGTCTGGATTTGAACCAGGGACCTCCGAACTCTGAACAACTTCCCTATATGTTATAAAACGTAGATATTGTGATAGAACATGATATTATCCAGTGAAAATAAATGATATTCTGTAAGAGCGGAATTTGCCTGGCAAATATCGTTTATTTACCCCGTAAGTTATTAGCTGCGCAAACACTGAATAGTGTTGTGCCGTTATCCGTTACAAGTTTACGGATCCGTTAAAAGTTTAACGGATAATATTCAAATGCGTTCAACACGCGTTAGAAAGAAAGAAAATACATTTAAACACGAAAACATGATATAAAGAGGAAACAAAATACGTAAAAAAAAAGGACATTTCACACATCGCCATCTAGCCCCAAACTAAGCATAGCTTGTGTCATGGGTACCAGATAACTGATATAATACTTGTATACTTTTTTGTAAATATATATAATACAAATTAACATCCAGACACAGAACAAACATCCATGTTCGTCACACTGGTTTTTGCCCTGGGTTTGAATCAAACCCACGACCTACAGCGCAGAAGGAAGGCCAGCCTTGACAACTTTAAATATCAGTGTTCAGTTGTAAAATCCGCAACTATTCGTAGTTAATGCGTTACAAATCCGTAAATCCGTTTAATCCACCCGTTAGTTAGCCCCCACCACTACAACCCCTAATTGACATTGGAGGGTTGGTAATCTTAGTGCGTAACAAGAGGTGAGGAAGTGAATTTCCCATGTTGAATAAATCAACGTGCAACTTGCCTAATGAACGTTTACCTTTACTAAGGTACGTGTTGTTAAAATATGTCACTTAATAATTAACACTTTTAATGTTGTATATATAAAGATTATAATATTTAATATTATCTATACAAATAAATAAAATTGTGTCTGTTTGTAATATTAAAATAACCGCTTTTCACTAAATGCATATGGATCTATACACAGAACATATACCAAAACAACATTATTTTAATTTTTGTCTGTCTGTCTGTTTGGTTGGGCTAATCTCTGAAACGGCTGGACCTATTTTGACGGGACTTTCACTGGCAGATAGCTGATGTAACAAGGAGTAACTTAGGCTTCTTTTCCGAGGGGTAAAATAGGGGTGCGTGATAAAACCGAATTCCACGCGGACGAAGTCGCGGGCAACAGCTAGTTATATATAAATATATATTATAATAAGAGACACTAAAAGATTAAGATTATTTTTTAAACATACTTAATATTAATAAGTAACGGAGTTCTGTGTTAAATTGTATTTTGCGTTTATAATTTTCCGTTCTATTCAATCTACCTTGTTCGCTGGTTCAAATCCAGACGTGCATCAGCGATGTTTTTTCGCTTAAATAATGTATGTGGGTTCCACGTTTCAAAACGGTTGACGAAAACATCGTTAGGAAACCGACATGTCCTAGAACCAATCGAAGACACGTGTCAAATGCACGAAAGGAGCCTCTTTGAGGTGCACCAATCCTTTCACCGCACTGATTTGAGAGAACCAGTGAATCGACTAGTAGCAGTAGTATTACCCGCTCTCAAAAGTCAAAGTCAAAAATTTTATCCCATTCTGTAAGGGATATTTGTTATTATTTTTAAATATATCCCAAATATATATAATAGAGCAGAGGAGGTCTCAACCTCCTTCCATAGATTATATCACGTATATAAAAGATCAGTTGTTTTAAGAATGTTACTTTTCTAAGCATTTGGGCGCTTTGGGAGTTTACTGTCAGCCCTTGTGTGATTCATAGTAATAATAAATAAATTATTGCTCGCACTCGGCGCGAATATATATAGAAAATTTGCACGTCACTTCGACTGTCGGGTGGTGCAATGGCATAAAACGAGGCTGGGGTTGCGCCTTCAAGCCCCGTCCGTGCAGTTTCTGGGACTTCAAAATTTTAAATAATTTAACGGTGTATGTGATTATCAGGTGACATATATAATTATAAGTATATAAAATCACGATAGGGTAGACAGAGTCACTAAGGGCTTCGTTACACTTGGGTAACAATATCGTGTTTGCATCTGGAATCATGAAAGTACCCTATTAACGTAGTTACATGATTCCATAAATAACATGTTTATTCTCGAAAATTAGGCAGACCTATGAAAAAGCCTGTTGTATTTTTGGTTTACTCTATCGTGGGAAATTAGGTGTGACAAGTTGTGAGCTCTTCGCCGCTATTGCTTTCCCACGAATAACTCAGTCAATTTTTGCCAGTATTTTTCCTTCTTTATCGGTCAAACGCAGGTGCATCCTCAGTTCAATAAGTTACATGCTATTTTTAGTAATAGTTTTTTCCTTCCATAAGTTTATTTTCATAGTAGGCTCACTAGGCCCTTCGGCTCTCCGCATACACTTTCTGCTACGTTACTATGCTACTATATTTTGATTACGTGAATCCTCATGGATACCCCTTCTTGCATGAAGGCGTTATGCCGGACTCTTACCGGCTAAGAACTAAGGGAATCTTAACTTCCGCATTCCCGACAGCGTTGACTCGACCGAGCCCTATCTTCAATTGTCCGAGCTGAGAAGAAAAATGGCTAATCTAAGTGTTTTGTCATGTACCTAGATGATTTGTTTTGCTATCCATATGATGCTCTATAACTATTTTTATATTATATATATATATATATATATTAATTTAAAATGTATGTATATCGTTATTGTATTTATGTATTTATTTGTATATAAAATATATGTTATTTTGTGTAAGTGTACACATCATAACCACCTTTCGTTAATAAACGTTTTCTAGCCTCAAAGGTTTGCTGGAAGAAAACTCTTTTTAGGGTTAAGCTCGCCTTTGTACATATTTTTTAATATATGTTAATTTATGTTTATTTTTCTGTGTACAATAAAGAATAAAGAATATGATGGAACAACGTCTGGTACTACGAATTAGTCGCACTGCAGTAATTCTGCTGGCAGCTACGTTCCACTAGGGCCCCCTACGCTCAAAACAGCATGTATATAAACCGTAAAATGCAGTTTATATCCATGAACGTGAAATTACGTGTAAATTACAAACAGAGCGACATCGCTTCGAGTTAATGTCGTAAAGATGGCCCGGGGCGACCACACGCGATCGCCAGCGGTGTGTACGGTGACCATTTTTTATGTGATACAGTTACGGAACGAGCCGACGGCCCACCTGGTGTTAAGTGTTAACCTCTGCCCATAACAACCGATGTTACTTGGGTCTTGTCGTACCTAGTAAGGGTAGACCCAATTTACGCTCCGTATGCGCCCGTAACTCTAAGACGTGTAGGTGGAATGGCTCTTGTGCCTGTAATTTCACCGGCAACCACACCTTTCAAGCCGGAACACAGTAACGCGAACGCGTTACTACTTGGCGGCAGAAATGGGCATTTTTCAGCATTAGAAAAATAAATCAATATTATGATCTAATTGAATATCCATTGATGAAGTATTAAACTTTTCGGTGCTTATAAATTGAAACTTACGCCCGTGATGACTAAAATATTAGTTTGGCAAAAGAGTTTCAATCTGCTTTGAAACTTTTAACTTATTATTTTTTGTTCAAATTTTTTGCATATCAAAGGATTTATGCATCATTATTTATTTTTTATAAATCTTATTTTAACAGTTTTCAAGTTTTTAAAGAAATGAATTGATTAATATAAAAAGGGAACCAACTACAAAATCGTAAGATCCATAGCAATATCAAATCATGATGACAAAATTGATGAAACAAATTAAAAAAGCCTATTTTATTACGGCTATCTTTGTCACATTGTCGGATTTTTACAAAACCATTTATAAAAGTGTTTCGTGTTCTTGCTATTGATTGGCCACCCTACTCAGTGCACTTTATTACTAAAATTACATCCACATCCGCTTAGTATGATTTTAATATTTTTATGCGTTCACATTAAAAACATTTAAAATCGACCAATGGATTTTAAGACGAATATTGAACTCAAAGAAATCATGAGGCCAGATTAAATCTCTGATGTGAAACTATTTCCATTAGTACCTGTGTGATGTGATACTATGTGAATTTTCGTATGACTGGCCTCCCAGCTCAGATGGTGGGAACCTTGCGCTGTAGGTCGTGGGTTCGTTTCTCATCCAGGACAAACATTTCTGTGACGAACATAGATGTTTATTCTGTCTGGGTGTTATTGTGTAAATTATAAGTATGTGTTTGCAAAAAATACATAAATATATATTTTGTGTAGTTCCGGTAGCTACAAGCTAGGCTTAGTTTTAAGGCTGGATGGCGCTGTGTGTAGTGTCCGCATATATTTTTAGTTTTCATTCTTAGCCTTCTGCGCTGTAGGTCATGGGTTTGACTCCACCCAGGACAAACATTTGTGTGTTGAACATAGAGTTATCATTATTATATTTATGTATTTAGAAAATAAATGTTTTTAGCCGCATCGGGGCTGTATATTCTTTGGTTTTTTTATCGAAATTAGTCCACTATAAGTTACAGAATACAAGTATTTTCTATTTCGGTTTAAATAATCTGTTATTTCGATGGCAGTAAGTCTTAAATTATCATAAATCTTTCGGCGCGGTTAATAAGTAGGGTGTTGCGCTTTTACAAAGTGTCTTGTTGCCTTTTAATGAGCGATCCATTTTTGTTCGCTTATTTTATTCGGCCGGTTTAATTTTCATGAAGAAGTTGGCTAGCTTAGGCCTCGTAAATTATAATCTAGTTTTTAATGTTGCTGTTGAAGGGACATGTATATACCACTAGATATGAAGCGGTAGGTAGTTTCTGGCACCCGAGAGTTGGAAGTCTGTGTGTGTACCGGCAGCCAGCCTCACTTGAGAGCTAGTTCCCATTCCAGGCTTAGCATGGCGGTATCACCGTCTTTAATTAGCTTAACATATAGAAAAAGGAGAAAAATGTAATCAGACAGAAGTAAAAAAAAAGTTACCATAATAATATTGGTACACAATTCACACAGCGCCATCTAGCCTCAAACTAAGCATAGCTTTTACTATGGGAACTAGACAACTGATAGAATACATATATACTTTATTGTAAATACATACATGTTACACCCAGACACAGAACAAACATCAATGTTCGTCACACAAATGTTTGTCCTGAATGGGAATCGAACCCACGACCTACAGCGCAGATGGCAGAGTTACTATCAACTGAGCTGTGATGCCAATTAAAAATGAAAGAAACGTTATAAAATGTAAATTTAACCGATAGAAACGTTACAAAACGGTGTAAATGCAACCGGTACAAGTCTCGGATTAAGATGCTGCTTTTTCGAGTTCACTGCAAATACAGAGAGTGCAATCGTAGCCGTGGATTTGAATGTTAAATTCTAGGAGGGTGGAGGGTAAAGTGGGGAGGAGTGAAAAAACATATAGTTTGGAATGAACGATGTATTTGCTTGCTAAAGAAGGAAGTGGGGAGTTATGGGCTAAGGTCCCGATATATCGGCAATCAGGAAGGACTGTTTGTTTCTTAATCTATACTATACTATACTAATCTATACTGTCACACAGATGGGCAAAGTGTCCCCAAGTCCTTCAACACTTCCCGGTCTTTGGCTACTTCCCACTACTCTCTTTCTCGAATGTAACAATACACATTTTGATTAAGTGAGCTTGATAATAATATTAAATATTGGCGGACATTTCACACAGCGCCATCTAGCCCCAAAGTAAGCTAAGTAAATTGCTTGTATCTTGCGAACCAGACAACTGATATAATACTCATATACTTTTTTGTAAATACATACATATAATACACAGAACAAATGTCCTATGTTCGTCACACAAATGTTTGTCCTGGGTGGGAATCGATCCCACTACTTACAGCGCAGATGGCAGAGTTAATACCAACTGAGCTCTGAGGCCAGTCTTGTGGGGGCGAGCTTTTGTAGGCAGTGTTATCTGATGTAATGTAACTACTTTTTCTTTTCATTGACTACTAAATTAAAGTCGCTTTTCTTCTCAGCCACTGATTATCAACTTTCTTACGTTCTGTTTTATTAATTACTGTTTGTCGTCTGTGGGCTTTTGTTTCCAAAAATATTTGATTTTGAAATCTGCTGCATGAATAAATAAATAATATTACTAATTAATTAAACATATCTATAAGTTTTCATATAATTCTAAACTAATTTAATAATATTAGGATATGAATCAGTTATAATATAATCTTTCCAGCTCGTTAGAAAAACAGATCAGGTGTGGCGGGATCTTGTACTACTTACAGTGTATTCGAATGTAAAAGTCACCGAGAGTTCGATGAGAGGTGTTTTAATGGAAATCCTGTGTATCGGTTTATGGTAATTTTGATAGGTTTGAAAGGCAAGAGCTGCGAATTAATTGGAATATTTTGGGGCTCTGTGAACGTACGCAAATAGCAATAACGGCTAGAAGCTCTCTAGTAAATTAACATTCTATTTACTGATATACAAATGCGTATGACAAATTTATGTTAGAGTATGTGTATTTATATATAGGTTATAGTCAGTAGCTTACATGTCAAAATATGGCTATGTCAGGAGCTGGCTAGAGCACTTGGACGTGAAATTACACGTTATCAATACTAATATTATAATTGCGAAAGTAACTATGTCTGTCTATCAGTTGCCTTTTCACATACATATCACTGAAACACAAATAAATTTTAAAAGTGGATTAAACCGTTTTTTTTTAAACATTATTTATTTAGAATTTAGTTTATGTGTGGATCATGACGAGAAACCCTCAAACCTCAAAGATTTATAATGTGTTTAAAAATCTTAATGAGCAATTTTGAATAATGTATAAAACTTTGTTCACCAACTAAAAATAACCATTTAGTAAATGTAAATAGAGCTCCACGTAATATTATCACCCTGTGAAACTATCATTGTTAATATATTCATTGCGCAGTTTCCACTTGCTTAGTAGGTACTTGTCGTTAGTGCCTTAGTATTAGTAACCATTTTCATGTTTCTATTAGAAAAAACTTAGTGACTTGATATCCCTTAAAAAACTTTTCAGTCTCTGATACTGGAGGAGATGAGAGACCGCTTCCATCAGATACCCCTTTATGGTGATCGGCTTTTTATTAAATAAATAGGATCCGTTTAATTTTACTCGCACTGGCAGTATCACTAATACTAAACACTAAATGAGCGTGTTTACAATAAGTGTAAGTATTATGTGTGATAGGACTGGACAGCTTACAGCTTAGCTTTAGCTAGCAGTAGCTCTGCATGCTTACATTTGATTGATGAACAAATTATGTTATAAGATATATAGGACCACTTTGCATAAAAAATACTTATGAGTAATCTGGTTCCCTAACAAGCTTTACTTAGTTAAATGGAGCTGTGGGTAATAGTTTTTTTTAAATGACAATTTATTTTCTCATTTTGTGTCTTGGTTGCTATAATATAATAATAATAAGTAAAAATGTCCAATAGTTATACAAATTTACTTTTAACTACTAATAATTATTATATATTAAGCTCGTGTAAACAGTACTCTCAAGTGAAGACCTGGTGAATGAAATAGTTATTGCTTGAATGCACCGAGTGTGTGTTCCCTTGTTTGTTCATTGCTCGTTCGTATTGTAATGCAAACTAGCCTTTTGTTTTGTATACGCTTACCTAATGTAATTTAAACATAAATCTGGCTTCACGTAGGATGTTGGATGATTCTGGATTTGTAATGTCGGATATTTGTGGGCGGCCGAAGCTCCGACGGTGTAGGGCACTGCTGCCGAGTATAAAGACGAATAAATAAATAAATAATGGTGGACACATTTCACACAGCGCCATCTAGCCCCAAAGTAAGCTAAGCATAGCTTGTATCATGGGAACCAGACAACTGATATAATACTTATATACTTTTCTTTTGTAAATACATACATATAATACATATTAACACCCAGACACAGAACATGTTGAGCAGTTTTCCTCCACAAACATTTTTCTTCCTGATAATCGATGCTCTTAGTTCTTTTTTCATTTGATGTATATGTATATATATCGACAACTAATTAGATACTTCCCTTAGGCATAACCCCCCCAAAATTCAACCCTCATGTCCATATACATTATCATCGCCTAGAAGCTGAATCAAATCGGCGTTCTTGACAGGTTCAAAGCAAATTTTTCGAATTGATCAGGTCACCACCCTTTCACAAACCTGATCTAGGAACATCCTGAATAGTTAACTAATCGTGAAGTAGCTTTGTTACTAATTGACAGCTTTATGCCCATAGGTTATTCTAGACATTGCCTAAAATGTACCTGTGTTTAATCTAGTTCACAGAGCTTCTCTCGAAAGCGTCCCTGCTTGTTGTGAATTGTATACGTTGTAGTGTATTATGATACAGTGTACCAACAATGTTAGCGGAGCGAGTTCCCACGGGTCACACGGCTAAGTTTAATAGACTATCAACTAATCTACCAGGCGGGCGCGCGAAGCGGCGATATTGCAATTTTGTACGTGCGCCAGTTTCGGTGTTAGTTTGGTCAGGTACGGTTTTAGTTTGCTCCGGGCCGACTCCGGAGCGGAGGGGGATTATGAATGCTAAAGTAGTCATAGGAGCCCGCCACTCTCGCCAAAAGCTCGCTCAAACGCTGCCATAAGGTTATCTGCGGCCAACAGCTACAATGTAGGGGATGTTCGCATTCTTTGTTTACTCAGTTTAAACTTTCACAGTTGGGACTTTAAAAGCTTTAAAGTTAATACAACTACACAACGGAGGTGCAAATAAGTTTGTTAGTTTTGAAAGGTAACCTGATGTCCAGAAAATTTTGCTTTTATAATATCTGCTTGTGTAAGTGCTATTTAGTTCCGCTAATTTAGACTGTATTTTTTTTTATTTATTCATTTTCACAAACTATAAAGTCATGTCGGATTTAAATAGAGGTAAGTACTTTATGATACGATAAGAGAAATGGAACAAAACTGGATTAAGTACATTATATAAACTAAACTGATAAAGAATTAACAATATATTCTTCAATATACTGGTAAACTAAAATTTTTTTTATCACAGACCCCTACAAATAAAATATCTAACAACTGATGGCATACAAAGCAAGTAAATACATGAGTCTGAAATCAACATTCGGAATACAAATAAAAAAAGCTACAATAGCGAATTGTTAACATTATTCAATGTCTACATTTCTTTAAATCTTAATCCTATTTTCCCTGATCTCGTCCCTTGTGGGTGTGAGGGGGCAGCTGTTATCAGTTCAAGTTGTTATCGAAACGGAGTTACCGGACGTAACATGAAAAACCGGATAGCAGGTTTTATAGAAAGATTGTTCAGCTATTAATGCATAAAGGTTTCGAAACGATGCTCTGTCGGTAGACGTCGGCTTGCGATCTGCAAGTCGTGGGATCGAATCTGACAGTGAGCATCCGGTGAGTATTGATAATTGAGAAATATGTATTATATGTATGATAATAATAAATAATTCTTTCTTGGAAAGACAGGTGATTACTTAATACTAATAGTGCTGTGGATCCAATAGTCGGTCTTATCGTATATAGTATACGATCTCTTCCAGACTACCTTAAAGTAAAACTAAAATAAAAGTAACTTAATACTAATGCAAGAACTATGCTCCTGAGCACGGAGGTAGAGAATTGGAGGTATACACTGACTGATATGTGTTATTTACCAAAAGAAAGTAATTAAGTATCTATATCAGTTGTCTGGTTCCAATGATACTAGCTATTTACTAAGCTTATTTAGTAGTAGCTTACTTTGGGGCTAAATGGCGCTGTGTGAATTGTCCACCAATATATATTTATTTATTATATTGTTGTGTACAATAAAGATTTTCTTTCTATCTATCTATCTGCCGCCACGCACGTAACGGTATGTTCTGGCAGTCTTGCTCGAGAGCCAGTTCCTTATGCAGACTTGCTTGATTATGCTTGAAGGGGAGCAGGCCCAGATCGCCAAGTAGCTACGTAGGACTACCTCACTATTTTTCTATTTTTATGTTCGTATGTTTACTACCCACCATGTGCATTTATATATGCATATCATGCTATAACATTTCCCTTTTGAACACACTACAGATACACACCCACACACACACACCCACACACACACACCCACACACACACACACACACACACACACACACACACACACATACACGCACACGCACACTTACACTCACACTCACACTGACACACACACATTCACGTATTCCTCATTGTCACTGGTTCGGTAAATTTTTGTTTTTTTTTGTTATCATTGTACCTACCTATATTTAGTATATATTGAGTTTAGTTTAAAAGTACCTGCATTTCCTATTTCTCATTTAAAATCACTCAAAGAGAGGGGGACTAGACCTCACGACACAGGCAAACCTAGTGTGAGGTCTAGGGCTCATTTACAGGTGAAAGAATTATTAAGTAGTTATAAAGTCGGCACTCACGCATATTTGACAAATCGACCCATCCTTTAAATAGGTACCTAAGTTTATGTGTCATGTTTACTTATTTATTACTTTATATTTCTTTTAATAATACTTAGTTACCTATCTATTCTAGTTAAGTATAATAATATATTGTATAACCCTAGACTAAGCTTACTACTAAATAAAATAAATTTCATTTCATTTCATTTCACTTTGCGTGGCGCCACCTTCATCTAACACATTCACTTAACATAAGGTGATATGTAATTGAACGCAACCCCATAAGTGTGTCTTGTATCTTCTTTAGTACTTATCAAGAAACAGAGAGGTCGGCTATATAGTAATGTTTAAGTAGTGTTAAAACTATTTATTATTATTAGTTTCATTTACAAGTATTGACTATTTCTCGAAAACTGCATTCATAGGGGCGTTTGCAATCATTGACCACAAATGTCTGCCAATATTGATTCCAACTCCATTCGAATACCAATCTTAATCACTCGGTTTACGGTCGCAAACAGGTTTGAGGAATACAAATGATCCTTCCTACACATGGCTATAGAAAAAATGGACAGAACGCAGGTAGAAATGAATACAAAAGATAAAGTGAAGTGCGTTCCGTTTCTCCAAAGCCTTTTACCGCCTTTGTAATCGAATAAAAGTTCTCACACGAACGTAGTAGAGTTTAAAATCGTTTGGTAATAGTTTTCTGGATGATTTTATAGTCTCTGAACCGAGTTCCCTTGAGCCTCGGTCAATTTTTTACGTTCCGAACGTTTAGTGATTTTTAGGTTAGTTACGTTTCGTTTCGCGGTCGGGATGATGTGTTCTGGTGTTTATTTAGTTTTTAATCGTTAAATAGCTTATAAGTGTAGTTTTATTTTAATAAATAACGTGTATGTGAGGTCGTGAACCTGTGTGAAGTGTCAACAGTGGTCGTGTTCTGGTTTCAATAGTGAAACTTGTTTGGATTGATCTTTTTTTGGATAGCACTCCTGCGCATTCAAGGTAAACAAATGTTTCACATATCTCTGTGGATAGTCAATCATTTTTGAAGTCGTGTTTAGTTTCTTATACACTGCTTTGAGAATATGGTTAGACTTAAAAAGCTAAAGGTAGATTTTTGCCATGTTGTTTCGCGTTCGCGTTTGAGTGTTATTACTGATCAATCTAGTTCGTCAGCGTTTCTTTGCGACGGGGTGAGCCATGGAGGAAAAAGGGGAGGATCCAATTAGTATGGCTTGATATGGGTAGGGGCCACCAGGTGGGCCATCTGCCGTAACAATATCATATTAAAAATGGTCCAATAAAACATATCTTGACAGACGACCACTGCTACAGTCTCCAGTGGTGCCAGTGCGGGTCAATCTACTCTACAGAAGCGAGAGAGAATTGACTTTCAATCTACTAACTGCTCAATCCGTATAGATTTGGGAGATAGTTAAATCACGATGTTTTCCTTCACCGTTCTGAAAATATGGTACTTCGCAAATAATTTTCAAATTAAATCTCATTGGTGTCTGAATTTGATCGGTGTCCTCCGGATCGAAATTTGGGATCTGTACCACTTGGCCACGACGGTCTCATTATGTAATATAGTTTAATATAATTATATTGTACAGGTATCTGATTAAATTAGTTAATTGGCTGAGATTTTTGTTAATTTTGTCGTAACAATTAAGATGTTAATTTCATTAATTAATTCACTTAGTTTGGCTTCTTCTACTTAATTATTGAAAAGTTACAAAAAAATGTAAATGTTAAAAAAGCTCTGCCTACACCTTATGTGTAGTGTGTAGCATATCACGTTTGATTCCAGAGGTCACTGTTTCAAGTCCAGACGCGCAAGATTAAAAACAACGCTTGGTTGAACCAGCTATTTGGATTTGAACCAGCGAACTCTAGATGGGAATTAATGAGAGAAAGTCAGTGTAGTTTCAAGACTGTGTGTTTGAGTAAAAATAAATAATATTGTTGTGTATTTACTCTCGCAAACCGAGACAAGGCAAACTTTTTAACTCAACAATCTGAAGCAAAATTTCAACCCCGGATCTAAACTCCGCCAACTTTCACACATCAGAATTCAAAGCTGACGTTTCTTTTAAAAGAATCTTTGTTTTAAAGAAGAATTATAACAGAATCTTGGTACTTTTCTTTGGTGAGTGGAATTATAAAGATTAGAATCCGGCTGTAGTGATGATATTGTGAAGCCGCATGAGACTGTTTTGTTTAATCCGTTTACTTTTTACCTAAATCTACAATAATCGGTGGATTTAACTTAAATACATTACCAACCCGGCTGTTTTGGAATCGACCAAAAATTGCAATAGACAGTTGCGTCACTGTATTTTTTTATTATGATTCTTTTATATGAATAATTTTAAGAGTCCACTTATTATCAGAGCTGTTAAAAAAAAATCTTGTAAGATGCAAACTAAGCACAGCTTGTATTATGGGAACCACACATGTTTGTGATATTTTTTGCCCAGAATTCAGAGTTACTACCAACTGAGCTGTGAGGCAAGTTAAATACTTCTTTTAAGAGTTATCTGATACACAATGAACCCCCATGCTGGTTACGAACCTTACTCTCCATTTAACATTGTGGTGTGAGTCACTGCATTGAAATGAAATGGTCGTCATACTAAATGCGGAAAATTTCGATGTTATCAGGTGGCTTTTAATACGAAATGATATCGGGAGATGATACGATTCTACTCTACATATTAATGAGCAACTTCCAAGTCTAGCTGTTGTAGTTTATAGCATTTTGTAAGAAATGTTATGAGTTTTCTAGCATCTTCTATTTCTTCTTCTTCTTCTTCATACTACTTCTTCTTCATTTTCTTGGAATGTTTTTCGGGATTTTGACAAATATATTGATTGATCGGAATTCTGGTCTCTAATCTAGTATTTTAAGTTTACCTGACGGTAGGATTAACTTCTTTTTATTTCGCCTTATGTACATAATATTTTGGACTGGTAAAAAAAACTGTTTCTTCCAGCTAATAGTGAAATTGGCAAAATAAATGTACGGTAAATTATTCAAGTTTTTTTCTTTGAAATATGGCTTACAAACTTGGCTCTGCCGTATATTAATCCATAAATAATATCCACACAAGTTATAATTTTTACCGTCTTCAAAATTCTTTAATACTTATTACTCTACAGATTCGCTGTACCTTAGCAGGTTTCCAATAATAGTAAATTATATAAATATTGTTATTTTATTTGGGTATTAAGTATATTCGCTGTGGTATCAAGACTTTATGGCTGAGGACTTCTCCAGCGTTGTTAATTTAAAACAATTTAAGATTCATATATCTGTTATGTTTATAACTTGGAGTAGCTCAAGTTCAGTCACTGCTGGACTCCTAAAAACCATTTCCTCACATTATTTTTGTCCAAATAACTGACACTCCTAAATAAGTAAGGTGATAGGTTCCATGTTACTAATTATACTATTGAACCGGAAACTGGAAGCCAGTGGTTGAATGCACAGTATGATATTATGTTGATGTACTTATCGATATCCTGTACTCAGGCCTCGTCCACGGTAAACAAAAATCAGAACAGAAACACCAGTCAAATTGATACTACTACTCCTACTGGTCTAGTCACTGGTCTGTCGAAAACAAAGTAAGTGTTAGCTAAGTTATTCATGGAAAAATAACTGCGGCAGTTGGCTTTCCACTTATTACGTCTACGTTTCCACGTTAGTGTAACCAGCAATATGAAAAGGGTCCATTAATGTTCTGTTTACTTGAAGAGTTTATGCGTATATGCATAGGTTCAGGTATGCATGATGCTTGAACCACACACAGTTAAATTTGCTTGATCAAGTCTCATGCAAATTAGACTTCCAACTGATTTGTTATGACATCATTAGATGCAATAACGAAAATATATCGAATCATTTCAATATTCATATATTTCGTTATTTGCTAAAGAAACTCACTGGAATTAATCTTGCCGCAATTAGGAAAAATGGACGTTTATGACCATACTTTATGATATTTTTAAGAAGCTGTTTGTTTTTGAAGATGTGAACAATCCGTCTTTTTCTTAAATAAAAGCCGGAGTATATAAGAAATACCTGGAAAGGTAAAATGAAGGTATAGTCTACTATACCTTCATTTAAATGATCAATACATAATCAAATTCAAAGATAAATACATAGTCCTGATTGCAATATTCTCAGAACACCTTGACTCTGAAACAAATATACGTAGATAAACAAAAACACTTGGTCCTAACTCTTCTATATCACAAAACTTAATAACCGTGTACTGTATTTTTTATTTGAGTGAAGTGGCTGATCTGGTATCCCACCTATGGTAAGTTTTAACATCAACACGATTTAGGTTTTCCCTACAAAAGTTTTTTTTACAGCCAGTGCCAATTTATTTTAAACAAGGAACAAATGCCACTATCCCAATTGCTTCCGCTAAGCAATAACGCATCCCAATTATTGTGTTCTGGTACAGATTTACGGGCGCACTAAAATATTACTTGGTATGTCAGTCTGAAAATATTGAGACCTGATAATAAAATACAAACATACATTTCTCCGTCTTTTGTTGTCCGACTTTTTTCGAGACAATCCCATCACTCAAATCACTAAGTTCCCTCAGGCGTTTGAGTAATATTAATGGACCTCTGTTTGTTCATATTTTAAAGCATTCCTAGATAAATAAACAATAAAACGGAATGACTGGCCCGTATATCTGTGTCGTCGTTATTTTTATAATAGTCAAATATCCCATAATAACAAAAAAATGCCGTATGAACTTTGGACGAAATTTTTCTCTTTCGTTCCAAACCTTCTAATCCAGCTGAAGAGACACAGGCCAGTTTTTGTCACTGTTTGGAGCAAGCAGATGGCGCACGGTATCCTCTGTCTGTTACAACAGGAAACCTTGAATCCACCACCTAACTAAGGAGACCTAAGGTAGCATTGCATCGTGCCAGTCACCATAAGACATGAAGATATGCCTGTAATTTTATCAGGACCGTTTTAAACGGAACGCACCAACGTGAGTGCATAGAGCGTGCATGCTTAAAGTGCCCCTCAATGAGGCTCCCTTCGTGCATTTTCTTTAGAACAATTTTGTCAAATATCTCATTGGAACTTGGCGTCGCATATCTTGAGATTGAAAGCCGGTGGTCGCTGGCTGCCACCACTTACATATTTATGCTGTCGTAATTTCAACTGTAGGCAATAAAATATTATCGTTGTAATAAAGAAGCGGCGTTTAAACGTGAAATTCGAATATTTAGGAACTGATTTATGTATGAGTTTGATTAGATTAGCTGCCTGGAAGCAGTATGCGTGACTTAGTTGAAACTAGTTTTCATTTCGGTTCAAATAAGAGAGAGTGATAACTCTCACATCTCACGTTGAGAGGAGAATATATTCCTCCCCTATTCCCAAATATGAGGAAATTAATACTTTAAAGGCTGTTTTATAATTTGGTTTTATTTTTGCGTGTCCATTTATTGTACTAATGCATGTTTGCAGGCAGTAAAATTTATGTCAAGTTCGTCGGCAGAAGTACTTCTACCATATCCATTTGTACCGGCAAGCACTAATGGATTCGAGACACTGTGTACTGACTTTTGAGACATTCCACCTCACGTTTCAAGAGTTACGGCGCAAACTATGCGACTTGTTGTATCTACGAAGGAGGGTAGTAGGACTTGGGTACTACCCAAGTCTGTTATCGCTTTGTTATGGGCAGAGGTTCCACCTACCACCTTGTAGTAGACCACATAGTCCTTCCCTAACTTTTACACAAAAAACAGTTCAGTAAAATGGTATTTTCTTTGTTCCAGATGTGTCGTCCATGTAAAATGTAGCCGCCAGTGTTACTATCGGTCATCTATGATGGCTCGCGTGTTCAGTGTGTGCTGTGTGGTGCTGCTGGTGCAGTGTTCTGCCGGCAAGCAGATGAGCGAGACGCTACAGCGCGCGCTTTCTGCCGTGCGCGGACCCAGTCCCGGCGCGAAGAAGCTGCTCAATATACCGGAGGATGGAGGTGAGTTATATACTAACATACATAGATATGTTGAACTGTTTTCCGTTACAATATAGTAGATATACAATATAGCTGGTAGACATAATAGTATCCTGCAAAGGTACTGGATGTCAGCTCTCATGAATCCTTTCAATAGACAGGTCTATTGTGGCAATTAGGTATCAAATGTAATACCTTATTTGTATAATAGGTTTGTTTATAGTTGTCTGTAGGGTTGTTATGTGTTTTGAATAATAATAATATATTATTATAAAAAAAAATACAAGAGATTTTTTTTTTTCATTGTAGTTTTTTTATGCATCACGAAAGAAGATCATAACGCGTAATCGGTATCTTTGTATCGCTACGGGCGCGTAAGTTGTCTACTCGGTCTAGTCCGGAGACCCGAAAGAAATAATTATAATTCTGAAAATAATCCTCGCATTAGTCATATTCAGAATCTAATCGTGAAATTGAGTCTAATCCATCCAGGCCTTTGCCAAGAATATATATATATATATATATATATATATATATATATATAGATAAAGCACACATGTTCATTGTACATTCTTGTTGAAATTGCCTCTATCTGATGGCAAGGACACACACAGATACACATACAAACATCCAAGACTCGAGAACATCACACAAGTGCCTGTCCGGGATCGAATGCGGGGCATTGGACGCAGGTGCTACCAACTCGCCTACCGAGCCGTCACAAAGAACCAACACTTTGAGATGTTCATAAAACCCGGAAAATATTCCATCATTTCGGATTACACGAAAAACGTTGTTAACAATGAATTACCCTTCCAACGTTGTAAAGTTTTATTAGGACGGGGTGTAATTACTCTGGACTTTGGAAAAACTGGGGAATTACAGGGCTAGCAATGTTGGATGAAGCAATACTGAAGGACCGCATTAATTACTCAAAACTTCGGGCTGGTGTCATTACGAAGGAACCGTAAGACAAAATTGAGGCTCCTATTTCGAAACTATGTAAAAGTTTAGCCACAACTCATCCCTTGAGAAAGTCAAGGATTTACTTTGTTCATCAACTATAGAGAAAGCAAATACAGTACACTTATTTACCAAATAAATGTTAATATTATGTATATTGTATATATGGTGTACTTATGAGTCTTATAATGTTTTGGTAGGCGGCACATATTCAACTTTTGGGGTGGTAGCTATCCAGCCGGGCATTTGCCATATACCCATCGTATTTCATAAGAAATTTTTAAAAGTTTCTGCGACTTTGTCCAGTTGGCTGAAATGTTATATGGAATTTCGCGAAACCCTGTCTTAGCGAGGTTATGGAAGTTAAGCCTTAGGCATAATTTCAGACTCTGATAAATAACTTTCGGAGATTTTGTGATAGGTCACTAGTCCGTAGCTTTTGTGAATATAGTTAGAAGATAGATAATTTGACCACAGAATTTCATTTGTAGCGTTCAATAGCTACAAATCGACGACATTCCTAAACCCGCCCAAAAAGGTAGCGCCCTGAGGTGACCCAATAAACTAATTACGTCCAGTCACCATCTTGAAAGGCTTTTTATCATGGAGACTGATTGCTGAACATTAGTCAGCTGGTTTTTTGTCTCCATTTACTGGCAGTAAGTTCCGTTAAACGCTGAGATAGGGGCAATTGATGACCCCTGGAGTTTGCAGTGGGTTATGAAAAATTACCAGAAATTTTGTTGATGAATTGCATTTTGTGGTTAACCGACAGAGATGGAAGTTTGACCTATTTTTTTTGTTGACGCTGCTCACGGTTAGTCGAAGATTTTTGTTGACTGTACACCTTTTGTGTTGCAGGGCATTGATGAAAGGGAGTAATTAATTAATGTTCAGTTTAAATCACTTAATATAATGTATAGTCATGTCAAAATAACGTGTGGAACACAAATAATTAAAAATATATATGTATAGGAAATAAAAAATTTGATTAACGTTTATAACGTTAAATTAACTGCAATATATTATATGAAAACTGAGTCCTTGTATATTTTTTTATGTTCATATCTTTAATCCTGGACTAATGGCATATGTCGCTTTGCGGGATAGTTCCAAAAAATAACCTTCCTGTCTACTGCTTATTGAATACCTAAACGATATACACAATATTTTAAAAGTAATACCAAACCGAAAAATCAAAGCGTTGACTTTAAAATATATCCCCGAAGAAATTAATTTTCCGCACCCCGCTGCGGACAATCGAATCCAGTAACACATAAAGCGATACCTCAACTTCTAAAAGAACCGAAGCCGGTAATTGCAAGAGTTTCTTAATTAATAAAAGCCGAACTCGTATCTTTAGCGCCGACCGCGGAGTGATAAACCAGTGGAGGCCACTTGTTACAATGTCTCTATGAAATATAAATACATAAATTTGGTGGACATTTCAAACAGCGCCATCTAGCCCCAAAGTAAGCTAAGGATAGCTTGTATCATGGGAACCAGACAACTGATAAGATACATATATACTTCTTTTTTGTAAATACATACATATAATACATATTAACACCCAGACACAGAACAAACATGTATATTCGTCTTTTGTTTTTGTGTGACGAATATAGAACATACATATAAATGTATTTAACAAAAAATATATGTTTTCTGGTTCCCATAGTACAAGCCATGCTTAGTTTGGGGCTAGATGGCGGTGTCAATTGTCCACCAACAAATAAACTTAGGAAACCCAATCCGCATATTTAATTTAGAAACGTATAACGCTAAGAATTCCTGCGCATTTCGAACTACTAATGCTGTAACTTAGACGATTCCATTTCCATGGGATTTCCTACGAATCTGCATAACTCTAGTCGGTATTTAGATTGTGCCAGTGTTTCAGACAGTATTTATCTGGCGTGAGTTTATTTATTTTATTGAAATCACGAATGTCTACATTAGATTAGAGGTTGTAAGGCGACGCCATATTAGGTCACTTTAATATTTAGTTTAGCTGGAATTGACATCAATTCACACAGTAAAACTTAGGCCAACTTCGTCCGGGGATGTACTGCTACCATACCCATTTCTGCCGCCAAGTAGCAATGCACTCTCGTTGGTGTGTTTCAGTTTGAAAGATGTGAATGCCGGTGAAATAACAGGCACATGAGACATTCCACCTTCACGTCTTAGAGTTACGGGCGCATACGACGTGACTTGGGTCTTGTTGTACCTAAGTAGCGGAGGACTCGAGTCGTACTGCTTGAGCAGAGGTTACCACTTGACACCAAGTGGGCCATCTGCTTGTTCCGTAAACAAGAAGCTGGTATAATAGATATTGTGGGCGATTATATTCGTAACAAACTGAATTAATTTTAAGTTAACGCGTCTCTTTCACTCCCTATTGCATGAAAAGAGAGCGACAGAAACCAGAGACTAAATTTGAGATCACATCCGCATCTTCTGCATATTAATCGCGATTGCTTAATCAGTTTTAATGGAAATATTGTGAGACCATTTTGTTTTTATGACTTTGTTGGTAAATAACCAATCCGAGATAAAGCTGAACATCTGTTCATCAAAATACTAACACATAATCATAACTCAGTTGCAATAAGAATTGTAGCCGGTAAGTCTCATGTGCCTGTAATGTCACAGTGCCCTTCTCAAACTTGTATCAGGGGATTCGAGTGCATAAGTGCTTGGCGGCAGACATATTAGTAGTATTTGGTAATTTGTTCATTTAGTAGTATTTGGTAGTAGTAGGTAGTATTTGGTCTTATATCTATCTCCTTGACGCTCTCGGCCTTGACAATATTTGGGATCGATTTAAGGATATCAGAATACAAATATTTGAATTTGTTATCACATTAACGATGGTCATTAATCGAACCCAGGACCCTTTCGTCAGTCGATGGATCAAACCACTAAACCGACTAGATTGTCCGTGCTTAGGTTGCTTAAGTTTCCTTCTAAATTATCCCATTAATTTACTAAATCACTTGCACACTCTAAAGTAAGCTCAAGTCCGCTGAGCTGGCTACCACTTGCATGTAAATTCCACGCTACTAACTATTCGCTTTACATTACGGGTTTATACTCGGACATCTCGTTATAGAAATATCCAGAGACAGGTAATGTATAAATTGCAATCTTAAGTTATCCCTCGTTGAAAACACCTGGGTGCGCTGGTTTCAGAAAATGGACATACGGTTACAAAGTTTATTTATATCAATGTTTGAAAATTATGATTTTGGGATTTTGTCTGATAACTAGTGCCATTGGTAATGAAAGCTCAGTGTGCATGTAGCGGTCTTCCCCTGATTAGGTGTGGGATGAACCAAGTCACATCGCATTGTGTCCTTCAGTCTCGTCCGCTGCGGCACATTGGCCTCACCCAGTAAGCGCCTCTGAGCCAGATTTTCCGCGTCTTCTTTCAAAGGAGGAAAAGTAAATATTCCATCACTTCTCTACTCTTGATGGCGCTGTGGCCCAGCGGTACAGACCCCGGGTTTCAATCCGGAGGTCGCCGATTCAAATCCAGACGTGCACCAATAAGAGTCTCCAACGACACGCACCGTCAATGTGTCCCCAAAAATCGCCGCCTCGCCTGAATAGTTACCGTCCGTATTTGAATAACTTGCAAATTATGCTGGACCGCATTGTTTGAGCACCTCTGACTCAAGCTTTATGAGTTGAGCCAATTTCGCTGCGGTCCGGTCTCTGCGTCCATGTGTTAGCATTACGGGGGTTTTTCAACTTGGTTTAACTTTGAATTAGCTTGTTTGGTAATGTGTAGAAAGTAGTGTTATTTATATTATAGTCGACTGGCCTCATAGCTCAGTTGGTTAGTAACCCTACCCTCTGCGCTGTAGGTCGTGGGTTCGATCCCCACTCAGATCAAACATTTATGTGACATTTGTAACCTTGATGTTTGTTCTGTGTCTGGGTGTTAATATGTATTATATGTATGTATTTACAAAAAAAAGTATATAAGTATTATATCAGTTGTCTGGTTCCCATGATACAAGCTTTGCTTAGCTTACTTTGGGGCTAGATGGCGCTGTGTGAAATGTCCACCATTATTTATTATTTATTTATTATACGAATTGAAGTGTGTTTTCTAGCCTTTATCTTATTTTGTTGTAGCTAGCAAAAGAGGAAAATCGCCGAAATTCATGCCGTTATTCGTTACACTGACTCAACTTACCGCCCAAGCATATTGCATTATTTTTTCAGATAATTCTAGAACTTCGTACGAAAAAATAATCACGCCTGAATCTCAGAGGGTAGGCAGAGCATTTATATTCCACCTGGGGGTTACACGTAGACGTGAAATGGAGCATCTTCGCCATTGTTTTCCCGCGAACTCATATACTCTTTCCTCCAGTAACAAATTATTCAAACTGACAGCCAGTTTTTTTTGAATAATGATTGAATGAAAATTCTTTACTATTAAACAAAAATACAAACGTAAAACTACTTAAAATATGCGTACAATGGGCGGTCTTAACATTAAGAAGCGATCTCTTCCAGACAGCCTTTGGATGGAGATGATTTTACATGTTGTGCAAAAATGGTTGGAGATTTATAAAAAACCATAGAAAATGAATAACTTAGATATATAGAATAGATTACGCTTTTCTTTGACTTAAATATGTTTTGTTAAATGTTAAACATAATTTTGATAAATCGATACATGACCATATAAAACTTCCCATGCTTACTTTATTCGTTGACGCTTACACTGTCGTATCTATGAACTTGGATATTTATTGTGTTGCAGTGGCATGGACAGTCATCGATACACACGTTTCACCGCAAATTTATATATATTCAATATCAGTAGCAAAAAGGTCAAATAAATATACGTTGAAACCAGCTATAACAATACATTGAAACCATACCTATCTTGTAATTATAGAATTAGTAGCGCGCAATCATCAACACCAAAGATATTATTACCCTTCTAATCAACGAAAACAATTTACCCCATTTCATTTCCCATAATAATTTACCCAATTACACTTTCCATAATAATTTCATCTCTAACTTCACCTGATCTTCAAAAACCTTAATTACTCTGCATTATTAACAAAGGGGCGAAAGGAATTCTCGCATTACAAAGATAGACCTTCTGAGGCCTTCGGATCCCTTTGAGCAAATATTATACAACTTTTGCCAAATTAGAGAGGTTGGGTTGAGTTTTTTGTTCCACTCAATGAATGCTTAGCGGACAATGCATAGCGGATTCACCAGGGCCACTTAGAGGCTCATCAAATATTCGGGGATTCAAAGTCAAAGCCAAAAACTTTATTCCATGAATTCGTATAGAAATAGCTTGGAAACGTCAGTAATATTCAAAACATAAGGTCACGCGTACTTATCGCTAAGTTTGACATTACATTACTATGCAAGACTACACTGAGAAGAATCCTTTTTTATTTGTAAAGAGCAACGTACGTACGTTTATTGTAATGTTTTTATTACTATCTATCTTTCTGAGCAGAAAAAGACATGTAAGATTGATCAAATACACTCAGTTGCTGGCTTACAAGCGACGACATAATAATCAAAGCATCTATTGTTTTATTTATAATCACTAGACGCAGAATTTCTGCGCACGCGCATCTCATCATCATATCTGAATTGAACATGAATCATTTGAACTTTATCTAATAATAATGAATAAGCGGCACTTCCGCTACTGAGAGAGGACTTTTTTCCGGGCCGCTTAATGTGCGTAGCCCCTAACCGAACTGTATCTGTAATGTGCCTGATATAACATTGCGGTTCTCTAATCCTGCGTTGTAATTTAGACTTTTCAACTTAGCACAAGTAATAAAGACGTAAGTGAGATACTTTTTCATCAGATGGAAACTTTCACAGGTATAATTTGCTGAGAATATTATAAGGTCGAGATAATCTTGCTTTGGGAGTTAGAGAGTTTCCGAAATGGACGAAGTTATTCTTTTTATTCAATAGGGCTTAATACACGATTTTGTCGTAGAAGCTCAGTTGCTTTGTATTACTATGGGTAATAATATCATATGAACTAGGTTATAATAATAAATACTAATAATGATGGAAATTTCACACAGCGCCATCTAGCCCCAAATAAAGCTAAGCATAGCTTGTATCATGGGAACCAGACAACTGATATAATACTTGCATAGCTACTTTTTGTACAGTATATTAACACCAGACAGAACAAACATCTATGTTCGTCGCACAAATGTTTGTCCTGACTGAGGATCAAACCCTCGACCTGCTAATGGCAGGGTTACTACCGACTGAGCTGTGAGGTCAGTCCAGCCCGAGGAACTTCTTATCACTGTGGGTAACCATATCATAGGAACTAGATTATTAGCTGATAGACATTGAGCTGGCAATTGCTCGAGTGTAGCAAGCGACTTTAGGCGACGGCTTTTACCATCAGGTGGGCCATCAGATTGGGTGCGACAACATTTACATAGAAAAAAATAGAGATAGGAGATCAATTGTGAGAAAGTTATCATTTAGTTGACATTGCATTCCTCTAAATTACCGCACGCTACATACATAATTTTTCAATAAATTAAATAATAAATAAATAATTACTATTGGTGGTCATTTCACACAGCACTATCTAGCCCTAAACTAAGCTAAGCATAGCTTGTATACTTTTGTTGTAAACACTATTAAAACTATTCTATCTGCTTGTTTATCTGATTCTGAGACATTCCACCTTCACGTCTCAGAGTTACGGGGGCATAAAATGCGATTTGGGTATTGTATTACCTAGGTAGGGGAGGACCCAATTCGTATTATTTGTTATTGACAGAGGTGGGCTTAACACCTGGTGGGCCAACAGCTCGCTCGATAACTATATAACATTAAAAAATCGGGAGCACCTAGTTTTATTACACCCAGTATATTCTGTTGATGATATGAGTTTTTTGTTAACAAAACCCCAAATGAAATCTTTCATTTTATTTACCAATGTCCTTCTCAAGAGGTAAGATCTTACCAATCCTCTTTTATGAGATTTTATTCAGCGAAGATTATTCAAAATCAATAGGATCGTATACTACGAGGAATGAGAGTGGAATGGTAGATGAAAATTGATGGCCGAATGTTACCGTGTCAAAGGGCGACTCAAGGGAGTCAGGGTCTGAATATTACGTGTATTGTTTCTATTGCTATGTGGTTGATTTAAGAAAATGTGGGTTGGACAAGGAAGTGTTAAGGAAAATTTGGGTTTAATTCAGCATTATTATAATCACCTCTTGGTGTGCAGTGTGGTGGGAAGTGGTAGTTTGTGGTCGCCATTGTTTTTCTACGAATAACACAGCTATGTCTTTCTTAGAACCAACGGAATTACCAGTAAGCCAGGGTGACGTGGTATAATGTGGTATCAATGCTTATAGTAAGTAAACCAATTGCAATGCAAATACATTCGTTTCATATGATTTTTTTTGGGGACAAATGAAAATTTGACTTTCTTTTCGCGGACTAAAACAAATTTTTTTCGTTTATTACACTGCTGTGATAGCATTATGCGAATTTGTTATGGAACGAGAAAGATGGCACGCCGATATTGAACGGTAATCTATACCCATAACTAAAAGAATCCGCTACTTAGGTGTGGGAATATCCAAGTCACATTGTATTGCGCCCGTAATTTTGAAACGTGAAAGTATGCCTCCAGTGACTGCAATTTCACCGGCAACCTTTCAAACCGGGATGCAGTAATGCATATGATTTACTGCTTGCCGGCAGAAGTAGGTGACAGTACTTCCCCGGACGAACTTGCGACAAGGTTTATTGCCTTTGAAAAGATAACGCTATGGTAGTTATTCTCAGAAGTCCCCATTCCGATGGCAATAGACATTCGTATATGAATCGGCGCCCTCCGAGACCCCTAATCCATTGTATTGCATTGAAAAGGAATGTTCCCGGACCGGGTCATATATCGGCCAATTGGTCCGCTGGATTTACGGTTGAATCACCGAGACGTGCTGCGGTGATGGGTGATGTCGCTGTGGTCATTAATCGTGTTGTATAAAACGAAATTAAATGAAATTTATATTTTCGATAACAAATATTATCCTACTAATATTATAAACGTGAAAGTTTGTATGGATGTTTGTTACTCTTTCACGCTCAAACGGCTGTATGGATTTGGATGAAATTTGGTATCAAGATAGCTTATAATGGCTTAACGCGTAGGCTACTTTGATCCCGGAAAAGTGCAGTGTTCGCGTGGGTTGACTTACTCACCGCGGGGAAAACTGCGGGGTGCAGCTAGTTAAATATAAAAATGCAATAACTTAGGTAACATATCTGACATTTTTGGTTGGAAAAACATTGGTCCCCAAACTAGGATGATCTGTGTTATGGCGTACCAATGCTCTCCGCCGGGTTAGGAGAATATTTAATAATTAACTATATACAGGGTGTGGTGTAATGAGTGGATAATAGGGTACCTGCGGTTTATGCAATAAATTTACGGAACGAGCAGATGGCCCACCTAGTGCTAAGTGGTAACCTCTGCCTTTAAAAAGCAATATAAGTTGAGTTCTCTCCTATTTAGTCAATAATTTGTTTGTTGTACTGTCCTACGTAAACTTAATTGCTTAATTTATATTTTATCGATGTAGTACTTACTTAACGACGCATCGAATATATTTTTATAAAAATGTTTTTTTCCTTCGTTAAAAAAAAAGTCTGATTATACTGGATAGCGTCAATTTTCTCGTCATCGCTACGAATCGCTACGACGCGTGACGAATTCTGCTACTTTGTCAGTAGTTAAGGTCACCGTTGGTTGCTATAACTCAGAAGTTGCGCCTGAAAAATGTCCCGAGATCTTGCGAGCATTAGGTGTCGCAAACGCGTATTTAAATAAGATGAATGACGCCGTAGACGACGCTCGGATTCTGTAGCGGTCCAGCCACGGTGAAAGAAACCGCGGGATATAAGTGTATTTATGTATCTCGTATTATGATAATATTTTTACAATAAATTCCTCGTATTTGTTGGTATAACATTTGATCTGGCTGGTCGTGTATATAAAAATAATAAATATTGGTGTACATTTCACACAGCGCCATCTAGCCCCATACTAAGCTAAGCATAGCTTGTGTCATGGGAACCAGACAACTAATATAATACATATTTACTTTTTTGTAATTTTATACATATTAAACACCAGACACAGAACATATATTCGTCACACAAATATTTGTCCTGAGTGGGAATCGAACCCACGACCTACAGCGCAGAAGCCAGGGTTATTACCAACAGAGTTGTGAGGCATGTCGATCTATCAATATTTTCGTCTCCGCTCCGCTTCTCAACACGTTCTCAGACGTAGCTCCGGCAACTTTCAGAAGTTGTTTGCTCAGCCGTCCGTTTGCATTTTTAGCGTTACATACGTACAATATTTGTTTGTTATCCATAAGTTTTGACAACGTTGTATTTACTGGGTGTTAATATGTATTATATGTATGTATTTACAAATAAGTATATATGTATCAGTTGTCTGGTTTCCGTAGTACAAGCTTTATACTTCGGGGCTAAATCTCGCTGTGTGAATTGTCCACCAATATAATTATTATTGCTATTTGTATCTTTGCCTCTTTCAGAGCAATACGTCATAGGGTTGAAGTGCGCCTCAAAAAGACTCCTTTCCTGCACTTCGACATTATGTCTTAGAACTTATCGAGTTGTAAAGTGTCGTAAATTAATACTCAAGGCAACACAAGAATTTAGTAGAAGTAGAAGTTAAGTCCCGAAGTACGGACAGTATTTCGGGACTTAACTCAGAGGGACTTTTGTAGTCCCTCTGAGGCGCATTTTATTCCTTCATCACACTACTTCGAGAAGCAGTGACACGAGAAATAGATTATTCATTCCACAATCAGGAACTCGACATAACACAATTAAAATTCTCGGATTCATTGAAAGATTGAACTCAAAACTCGATTAATTAATACTAAACTCGTGGGGCTCAACGCTTGGGAATCATTCGAAAACCTTTAATTTGTTACTCAGATATTTTGAGACACAGTGTTGGGAAGGATGACAAACTTGAATAGTTGGCACAAACATACAGTCTGAATTTATATTCTGTATTTAGATATTGTTTTAATTTGATTAAGTCAGCGAGAAAATAGGGTAAAATGGGTGTGTCAAAATAAAAGTGTTTTTTAAATGAATAAAATTAGTATTAATATTATCCAGCCATT
The DNA here is from genome assembly GCA_947359385.1 of Chesias legatella. Lineage (NCBI taxonomy): Eukaryota > Metazoa > Arthropoda > Insecta > Lepidoptera > Geometridae > Chesias > Chesias legatella. The sequence continues at coordinate 12,168,352 of OX375764.1, read as the reverse complement.
CTTTTTAATTCTCTGTTTATAGGGCCGTCATCTAAGCGACCATGGTCTCGGAGAAAGGACGGTCAGAACCGAGTTACGGGCACACGATGCGACTTGGGTCTTGTCGAACCTAGTAGGGGAGGACCCAAGTTGCATCGGTTGTAATGAGCAGAGAGGACCACTTAACACCAGGTGGGCCGTCAGCCACATAAAAAGAGGTAACATGAAGTATTTGTGGGTGGGTTGCACAGATCACTGGCAGATATATTTATGTAGCCACCTTCGCAACCGTTTTCGTTTTTAGTCCGTCAATATTACCACTACCTTTAGTTCCATTCGCACTCACAAGTCGATCTTGAAACAATACCTACGGTGCCCGTGCGCGTGGCTGGAAGTGCGTCCAAATATCAGGAGACAATATAATTTTAAAATCGTGGTTAATATCTCGTAACTCTGTAGGTTAAATATCATGGTAACAAGATATTTGTATCTGGATAATAATGAATATAAATTTAAAATTTGTCTACTTAGTACCATAGTATTTATTATTCACAAAACTGTTCTAACGGGAAATTTTAAATTCAATATTCCAACTGTAAAAGTCGATCTAATAAAACACTAGGTCATAAACGGCCACTACTCACATCTGAGAGCTGAAAGTATTCAATTTAAAAGCTCATAAAGTTGGCGCCGCGTTCTAAACTATGTGTCACATAGTTCGGAGGTTGAAGAATAATCTATTATTAAAACATATTTTTCCACAGACAAATTATTTACATGGAAACTTTTATAGATAATTAATGATTTTAATTTTTTTATTTATTTTAAAATTTGGTATCTTCTTAAAAATGCGTTTTCATTCTCCAGTTTTTTACTCATACACTAGGTAGTCTTAGTACTAAAATGCGGCAATTATATTCTTAGCCTACGCCAGATTTAAATTACCCTGTTGTAGGAGGTTGCTTGGACATACAGTTTCACAACACAAATGATAAAAGTCTGATACTAATCTAATGCTCTATTACATGTTAATAGGCTAGGTTTAGGTTGCCGCGCGACCGCGCGCAATTCGCTAATCGCACGCCGTGCTTTCGCGCGACTTCAACAAGCTTTTGGTATTTCGTTCATTATTCTTACGTTCCGTGTGTCCCAACGTTAGCATAACTCCCTGGTCCGCTTGTTGACAAAACTTCGCTAACACAGCGCATTCGTGTTTGAACGAATTTGATCATTTGAATTTTTAATTGTTATTAAAAAACGCGAGAATGCTGACTTGCTTCAAACTCGTGAACAATTTTGGTAATGCTGCGTAGGTTTATTAAGTTTGTTTGTTTAAGATACTGTTGTATAATTTGATAAGTTATTTTTTGTGAGTATTATTTAAGATAGATTGACGTATTTCCCTTTACGGGATAGGCTGAGCCTAGATAGGCCACTTTGACCTAGTGGGTTCCACACTTCCTGGGAATAGAGACGTAACAAATTGTGACCGTTATTCGAACAATTTCTTACAGAAACTCACGCCTCAATAATCCGACAGCGAGTACAAAACGTACGAAATTACCTACAAATTTAAACGACTTAATGTATTACCAACATCTATATGTATAAAAGAGAAAAGGTTCGACTGACTCGTCTCGAAAGCTCTTTAATTTCAAGCCCTATCTGAAATTTTACATGCAGTGTCTTGTCGATTTTTTCGACGGGGTTTCCGGATAATTCCAGCCCCCTTTTTTATTCCCCAGTAAGAGTCAAGGTGAGCTAACAAATTAGAAGATACAAAATCGTTAAGTATTTCATATTATTTGCGGATATTTTTGTGGATTAGTCGGCGAGAAAGACAGTTTCATCTCCATATTTCGTGTTGGACGTCAAGATTTGATTACTGTGTCCTCTGTCGCGTGATATCTCTGCTTGTTTAGGGTACACTGCCCCTTAACTGTGAACGATAAATTCACACCGTGCAGTACAACGCACGTTGTAGACATATTAAGCAACAGACATCATATTTCATTCGCTATCTGGAAACAATTTACTGGCTGTATTAACTCGCTGGAATTCATATTTGTCACGTTCGTGAGCAAAAACAGTTTTTCGCAATATATGTTTGTGTTCGTTGGGGTTATTTTTGTACACGCTTTTGGCTGCAGGTAAGTAATGACCGATTTGAGAAAAATACTTTTACTTATGTTACTTTTTATTTAAATAATTTAACTTTTAATTCTTAGGCATTGTATCGCACCTTTGTAACACTGTTTCTAACTTTAGCAGGTTTCAACGTTCATTTCTTTGTAGTTTCTGAGATTTTATGATGATTGAAGAAATCGTCTTTTCTTTCATAGTTACATAGACTACCTTCTGCCTAAGTACGTGAATAAGAATGATTATGTGTATTTGAAGTATGCATGTATCTAAAATAACTACAATAGCCCTCTATGGGACTTGCCTAAATAAACATTGGTTGACATTTCAAACAGCGCCATCTAGCCTCAAAGTAAGCTAAGCATTGCTTGTATCATGGGAACCAGACAACTGATATAATACTTATATACTTTTTGTTGTTAATACGTATTAACACCCAGACACAGTCTAAACTTCTATATTCTTCACAAAAATGTTTGTCGTGTGAGTGATGGAATCGAGACCAAAGGGGATAGACCATAGGGGCGCTTTGACTAATTTATATTATGTGGCATTTGAAAAGCTTAAATAGAAATCGATAGGCGTCATGTAAACAGCCGTTCAGTCGCAGAACTTAGGACACGTAACAAAGAGTTGGCAGCTAATAGCCGATGCCGGCTACATCGAGTTGAGGGTAGTTTGCCAGATGTGCAGTCAAGTTGGAGGCAACGGGGAAATCTATACGGCGAGTTGAGAACTACGTACGGGGAAGAAACATTGTTGATCCTGCTATATACAGGTTGTTCCTTTTTATGTGATACAGTTAAGGAACGAGCTGATGGCCCACCTGGTGTTAAGTGGTAACCTCTGCCCATAACAACCGATGCGACTTGGGTCCTCTCGTACTAGGTACGACAAGACCCAAGTCGCATCGTATGCGCCCGTAACTCTGAGACGTGTAGATGGAATGTCTCATGTGCCTGTAATTTCACCGGCACCACACCTTTCAAACCCGAACTGCTTGGGGCAGAAATGTGCATGGTGGCAGCACTTCCCCGGACGAACTTGGCGCGAGTTCTACTGCTCTTAAAATAGCACTTACTGAACTATTTATACTCCCTCAGTCAAGACAAAACAGTCATCTGTCTGTGATTGAATCAGTTGATTTATATACAGATCATTGGAAAGGGTCTTTAGATAGCTCAATTGATTTCAATATATTTAGAGAATAATATGTACATGTGTCCTTTAAAATTGTTGGCATGTAAATAAATGTGTAAAGGTATTAAAAAAGCAAATAGTCCTTTAATGTTATAACGTGTGTAAGAATAATGCGTGGTCTCAGTTTCGTCATATGGCTGCATCACTGTAAAATTACCACGTTCTCAAAACGGTGAAGGAAAACATCGTGAGGAAACCGACATGTCCTAGAACTAAAAATTCGAAGACATGTGTCGAGTGCACGAAAGGAGCCTCTTTGAGGTGCACTTACAATCCTTTCACCACACTGGTTCGACAGAACCGGTGACTCGAAGAAGAAGACTGTAAAATTTTCATCAATCGATTTCATCGGTCCGTCAAATTAACACTATCAATCTGGTGTCGAGATTGACACGTTACTAGTAAGCTTACAAAATAGTTGAATATTAATTAAAGGAATCCTGCAAATAAATTGTTATTTTTAATTTCAGTGTATTTTATTACAACAATAAGAATAAATTTTATCTGAATATTAATAAATGTGATAAAAATAAATGTGATTTAGAAGGCTATATCTAAAATACTAAATGCAAATATTCAGTCTGTCCATCCCTGTGTTGCAGTCAGGCTCGACTGACGCGTTCGACTGATGAAATACTGATCGTGTAACCTTCCAACACGTAACAAAGAGTATTCAGCTAATAGTGGCAACTTCTATCCAAAAACTGTTCCCCGACAGATGTGCAGTTGGGAACCAATGAAAAACTATTGTTTAACAAAGTTGCGAAGTGATACGGTTTTGTGTCGACACGTGTGCGAAGAAGTTACGAGCCGGGAGATTTGACCGTGTAAGGTCTGAGGGAGGCAAACTTAGCAAGAGTTATATTGTCTTTTTTATGACTGCACCTCAGTTGGTAGTAACCCTGCCTTCTGCGCTGTATGCCTTAGGTTCGATTCTCACCCTGGACAAAAATTTTGACGAACATAGGTGTTTGTTCTGTGTCTGGGTGTTAATTATATGTATGTATTTACAAAAAAGTATATGATTATCAATTGTCTGGTTCCCGTAATACAAGCTATGCGCTTACTTTGAGGCTAGATGGCGCTGTTTGAAATGTCCTCCAATATTTATATTTATTTATTTCTTAAGTGATGCAGTGAAGCAGGTGGACCACCTGATATTAAGGCAACTTAAGTCGGCCCTAACTTAAACATGAGTATACATCGTAAAGTAAAAATTTTCTTGGAATCTATTCATAAAAGCTAGTAAATATCTAAACGAATATTATTAATATCATTTAGCATTTATTTTCTTGTCGGCAACGTAAGAGTATGTTCCCATATTCTGTCTCCTGTAACACAATTTCTGTAAACTAAAACAGGAGGCAGAGCTACAACAGTTATTTGTATCCTTACTTAGTCAATAAATGTTTTTGAACTTTGTGAATTTGAATTTTTAATTATACAGGGGGTAACATTTGTAAGGTTGGATATAGGTGGATATCTTCGAAACTACTGATCTTATTTAAAAAATTCTTACACTAATATAAAGCTACATAATCCCTGAGTGCTTAAGGCTATTTCACATACTTTTTAAATAGTTACACCCGTGTGTAGCCGGAATGGCCTCTATTATTAAATAAATCACGTCAACTTCTGCAAATTACATTTATCCAGGTAACAAGCACTACTCAACACCTCGCACAGCTCAAGAATCAGCCCGCTACATTCACTCGACCCCTAACTACGCTATTGACAGAAAAAATACCAATCAAGTCGAATGCGACACTTCGACCCTCTGTCCATTCAGCTTGACAAGAACCCTCGGCAAATAGAAATTATTCCTCGAAAAGAAATTTTCTCACATTCAAGGGTATATAGAGTGGTTCTTTTAAAAGCAACTAGGTTCCATTGAAGGCGGGCATGGTCCGGCGCGTATCATCTATGGATCTAGTCGATACACACAGCCGTATAGAGTGACTAACCTATTTACACACTTCTATTGAAAAATAATAATAATATTGGTGGAGCTAAGCATAGCTTGTATCATGGAAATCAGACAACTGATAGATCAGAGTTTAGATAGATAGATAAACACTATTCCACACTACACCATTAAAACAGAAAATAAATAACATTTAGGTACAACAAAAAACAAAAATGTACAATCGGCGGTCTTATCGCTTATAGCGATTTCTATCGGAGAACTCAAACAAAAAACTTTACTGCTGTGACAGAATTAGGGATGGTGACAGTACATCATCAAGGAAGAAAATTGGCTAGAAGCTAGCTACTAGTAGTTCTTGGAACGAACTCCCGACTTTCAATATTGAATCCTGATATGAAAATAATATTTAAAACCTGTGTGTCACAGACGATTGAAGATATCCCTTTTATGCGAAAATTAGATTGCACCCTTTTCTATGACGGAACCCCCCAAGCTTTCACTCCCCGACTCCCCTGCGTGTCCCCTAAATAAAACCGAGCCTTAATGCACTACATTACGTTAAATACAATAAATAATTACGTTTAATTTAGTGATACATAAACAATGAAAATAAAAACTAATGTCTTAACTACTAAGTAATAAAAATTGTTACACACTGTGGTAAAGTTACTACTTTAGTGGGTGGTTCGATTTTACCGATAGCTCGCTTTGTTTTATTAGAATTTGCAAAAAGCTATTACATTACCATAAAAATAGGTCAGTTTAATTTTCCTAGTTGTACATTTCCTCGGGGTTCGACCTTATACGTCATAGAGGTCGCTATAATAATTTGATTGATTTGTATTGTAAGGCGTTAAATGTTGGGGGAAATTTCTTACAGTGCCATTTAGTCCCTAAGTAAGCTAAGCATAGCTATGGGCACCAGACAACTGATAAAATACACATATAGTTTATTTTGTTAATATATACATACATATTTCATAATAAATATTAACACAGACACATAACAATCACCTATGTTCGTCACACAAATGTTTGTCCTGGGTGGGAGTTGAACCTACGACCTACAACGCAGAAGCTACTACCAACTGAGCTATGAAGCCAGTCAAATCATGTAAAGCTTTATCCCGAAACTAAACCAACGTGATGCGTGATCCCTTTTAGTATAATTCTAACGGAATAACGGATAAAAACGGGCTCTTTTGAATTTTCTTATCGGGTTCAAATGCCAAACACTCTCCCCCTTCCCTTTGGAAATGAACCCGGTAGTCTGCAGGGAATGTTCGCGTTGAATTTCAATAAAAATTGGTCCAATATTCAGTATGTGAGTTTTTTCGTTTAGCGAGTGGCTCCGATATCAGTGCTGCATTCCCAATTGGTAAATAGATGTTTAACTTTATATCTGTAAAACCGTATTACCTATGTAACGGACGAATAGTAAACTACACACACAGACTGGCCGGCTATCACAGTTCAGGCGGTAGTGGCTCTGCCTTCTGCGCTGTAGCATTTGTGTCATGAAACAGAGTTTGTTCTATCTCGCTGTTAACATGTATTAATTATGTAAACTAAAAATCCATCCATCAATATATATTTAAATATCTAAGTAATGATTTTTCGTGACAAATTCATTTATTGATGAAAACGTTATCAATATCCGGACAGTAGTTACTGAGATTAGTCACAAAAAGACCAGACGACAAAAACGCATCAGAGGACTAATTTAAATAATATATGTAAATAAGAATCAATTGCTTTTCATTGATACATTTTCAATATACAGATTTCCACACAACATTAAATTTAAAAACGTTTACTTCGAATTTCACCCTTGCTTTTCGAGAGTAGGCCGAAATATTCTTTGTTTCTGCAGTGGGCAGCAGTAGCAAGCTCGTCCGGGGAAGTACTGCCACCATTCCGATTTCTGCCGGCAAGCAGTGATGCATTCGCGTTACTGTGTTCCGATTTTTGGTTGCCGGTGAAGTTACAGGCACATGAGAAATTCCACTTTCACGTGTCAGGGTTACGGGTGCATACGAAGCTACTTGGATCTTGTGTTACCTAAGGGGAGGACCCAATTCGTATTGCTTGTTATAGGTAGAGGTTATAACTTAACACCAGCCGGTCCATATTCTTATTCCGTAACTTAATTACATTTTAAAATGTGGGGTAAAATAAATGCTTAACCGAAACCAAAATCTTTGCGTTGCACAAGACCACCGCAGTCGTAAAATGAAACACAATATTGTAGTGAGGTATCATATCAACCCCCGTTTAAGGATTTGGTTTGCATTCAGATAGAAGCAGTTTTAAACCGACATGTAGAATATTTTATATCGAATTATGTTGGCCCACTTTAAAGAAACTGGGATTATTTTTAGATTCTATTTAAACTAATTAAGATTAATTGCATGAATAGAGCGACGGATTAGAAGATTAACTGCCTCTAAACACTTCCCCTTGATTGACTCTACTATGCGATAGCACCTTATTCTTAAAATCTTTTATATTTTCTGCTAATATAAAAAAATCTCTTGTCAAAAAAGTAAAACTGTTAAAACTGCATTAAAGAATAAAATATAGTGTTTTTTAATTATGCATTCATATTTCCAGCAGAATGATTATACATTTAACAAATCTAAAAGGTGCACATTGACTACCGAGTGCTCTGAAAACGTGTCAAAGGTTTCGAACCAAACAAAGCACCTGCATTCGCTAATGAAGGTGCATACAGGACGTTTCATTTTATACTCCGCGCGAACTATGCGACTGTCGGAAGTATACGGTGTTAGTTTTCCAACGGAATGTTTCCAATTTGCTGAAGTATTTGGTATCTATCGCTGGCTCCTGGGGTGTGTACGAAAAAGTTTTCCCGTTTAAATTTCGAACTGTTCTCTCACGTTCTTGTGATAATGGATTCTAGTTATTTTTAACAAATAGGTTATTTAAAACCGATACAAATATAAAAATTTTATTTAGTTATTTAGTCTAAATTCCGCATTTTACTTCTTAATTGTATTTTTTATTCTGATTTATAAAATGTGTCACTACGAGACATTACAGAATTATTTATGAAGTCAGTGCACTTCCGCGGACGAAATTGCATCGTTTTATTTATTTTATCGTAGAATAAGGACTCGTTATTTGCTTAGTGTAAAACACATTCAAGGAAATCATTAATTACGACACCTGAGAACAATAGTCCATTCATATCCAATGTAAAGATACTTCCGTGCTGCATTAAAACTTCCGTTAATAACGATTTTTGTTCTTAATTTGTTTTTATACATTTCTTATACTTTTTAAACATTAAGTAATAATAATGGCTTTCTGTTGGGATAAGATTACTCTGGGATCGTTTAAGTTGGTTTGGATTTAATGCGGGGGGAGAGGAAGACCAAACAAAAGATTGATGGATTGTGTGAGATATGAGAGTGAATGATACAAGAGCGTTGAAGCGATTTTTGGTTCTAAAACATGCCGTATCCGATGTTTTCTTTCACCGTTTTGAGAACTAAGATTGCGCACATATATTTTATCAAGTGAAAAACCCATTGCATGACGGTATTTGAACTAGCGACCTTCGGATTGTAACTCGAGGTCTACACCACGCTCTTCTGAGGTCCTCAACCGCAAACTTTCGCTCACTTGCAGAATAAGAAATCAGTTACCATGAAAATAAACTGACGCTTCGCGCACCGAAGGGAACTCCGACAAAGATAAACATGAAATCTGTCCGCTAATGGATCTTTTCATTTGTTCGCCGACGCCATTTCGGCAGATGATTTAATAGGCAAGTTCTGCCCAACTTATAAGTGGATAGAAGATTGTTTATTAGTTTTGGGAGTCATCGTTCTATTAGTAAGGAGTTTTGCTACGTTATTATGATAAAGGACGCTTGAATATTTCTCCAGACGTAATCGATATCTTTTAGCTTAATTTTCATTGAAGTAAATTACTATATGAATTAATTAATGTGTTTTTTAACAATTAGTAAATGTTAGAAGTAGTTGAATTCGTGTAGAGAACGTTCGGAAAAGTCCTTTTATATACCTGTTCGTAAATCTGGTGTGATATGTGTAAGCTGGTGAAATTACAGGGATATTAGACGGTACTCTTCACTGTTTAAAGTGATGGGCGCGATGCCACTTAGTCTTATCATTCTTAGTCTCTAGTCTCTTCTAGTTTTTAGTAGTAAGTTTCCTGGGTAGGAATCGAACTCAGGACCTACAGCACAGAAGGCGGTTACTACCAACTGAGCTATGAATTGTGTTATTGTAAGTATTAACAATGCAATATTTTGATATGTGTTCATAAACCCTTTAATAATTTAAATCAAATTTATCATATTTACTGACTTAGAAAAAGGTAAACAATATATCTCAGGCAAAAAATATGATACATTGTGGGTTTATTAAAAAAGGTTAGAATACGTGTTCGGTTTGAAAGGTGGGGTTGCCGGTGAAATTACAGGCACATGAGACATTCCACCTTCACGTCTCACAGTTACGGACGCATACGATGCGACTTTGGTCTTGTCATACCTAGTATGGGAGGACCCAAGTCGCATCGGCTGTTATGGGCCGAGTTTACCACTTAACACCAGGTGGGCCGTCGGCTCGTTCCGTAAATGTATTACATAAAAAAAAAAATGTTGACACTCTCTGCCGTCATGTGAAAAGCTCAAAAAACATCATTAACTTTCGTCGTGCATACAGTTAAGTTACCTTTCAATGGGAATAAATTAACTGTTCTCAAGTTTTACCCTAAAACTCCCACATCTAAGAAGTTCCGCCGTTGACAGCCTTAATTGAACCCTGATACCTTATCGCGATACCCACTTCCCACTTGTTAAAGGATTGCCTCAGATTCTGTTGAAGTTTGAACATATATTTCCTTCTGTGATAGTGTTAGGTGGTGCTTTGTACGATTAATAGTCGCGGGGAAGTTTGTTTTTGGTATTCCAAATAACGTTTATCCACTGCGGTTGGAATGCCTTTATAAAATGCCAAAAATATTTGCCCAGATCGGATTGTGAACCTGGGACCCATCTAATGTCTTCCTATAAATAAATTAACATAAATTACCTATAGCTACATTAAGTAAACGTACCTACACCTACCATTACTAATATATACTAAAACCTACCATTGAAAAAACAATTGTACCTATATTGATTTTTACTATAACTTTTTTGTTGACTGTACTTTTATCAGTCTACGGTATTGCAAAACAATATCCGCAATCAAGTCGGCGCGGTGGGAATGCATCCCTTAATGCATTGTCTCATTAAGAACAATTTAAAAATAAATATATTACTCTTAAGAAAAGAAATATATGCCTGAGCGATTTACAATAAATAGAAAAGTCCCATTTCAGGACAAATACCAGCTTCCGATAATAATTTTAGCAAATGAACGTACGTTTAACTTATACAAATACGTATTGGATTGATAAAACGTATGAAAAATATTTCTATTTTTGATCTCGACTATCCAATATTTCAACAGTTTCCAACCGCTGGATTATTTATAAGCCCTACATGATTTATTTGAACGAATAAAACAACTAACGTTGGTTAGTTATTTTTAGCGCATACGGCGGCGACAGTTGATTGCGAAAGTTTCCGAACGAAATAAAAAATTGGAAAATTTCTTTTTGAGATTGGGTTCCGTACATTTTTATCGGTATTGCCAAGTTAAGTCGTATATTTCGAGATGTGCTCTTAAACTCGAGCTTTCGCAGTATTCCATCGGAATATAAAGTTCGAATTGACTAATAAGATAATAATTACTGAGTTAAGTAGTTTTTGTCGGAGTGGAGATAAAAATGTGTTATGAAAGTTGAGTTCTTTGTAATTTGTCAATTTTCGGTTCGTATTAATGTTAAGACATTGTGTGTACGGATTTGTTGGTCTTGACTTTGATTTGGACGAGTAATAATACTCTTCGTAGGTTCCATACCGTAAAAAATCAGTGTCTGACTTAGCACTGCTTGTATTGTTCTCTTTATTAGTGCACATCGTTTTTAAAGTTACAATATACACACTTAATTTGACTCAGTTGCTAAAACTTGGTTAAAAGTTTACTCGCCCTGGAGGCGATAAGTTTATCACTTGTCAAGTTTATATATCCACTGTCTCGTGACCCACAATAGTAATATGGTGGCTTTGCTTAAAAGTGCATTCTGTTTATATGTTTTATGCGGTACCCTAAAAATTCGCGGTTACCACAATATTTGCGTCGCCAAAAGCCTTTTGTGGTAACTTCACTTTTTTCACGTTGCTTTCCAGGAATGAATGTGTGTATCTTTAGCTTTAAAATATTGGCGTTTTATGAGTTGTTCTTTAATATTTTTTTATTTTTCTGCTCAATAAATATTTACAATTTTATAATCTGTACGTGTATCAGCACGTTATAGATAAACGCTTTATAACCGCGTGTAAAGTGAGACATCCCCCAGCCCCCGTCTGCGTCTGCGGCAGACGCAGTGTCCAAACAATAGCTGGTGGGGTCTGGAACAAAACTCTCGCACAAGGCTCTGTAGATACGAGTACTTGTTTACGTGTATTTGCGGTCGCAGTTGCTAGGGGAGTTGTATAAAAGATAATTGTTTTAAGTCTTTAGATAGCTCAATTGGTTTCTTTGTGTTTCGTAAATATTGTGTACGTATTTAGTTGTCTATTCTGTTGTAATTAAAATTTAGACTGTTTATTTTAATTACATGTATCTTGAATCAAGTTATGATGGTTTAGATATCAGATATCTGACATTTTACTTGCTGTGATTGTTTGTGAATTTGTTATTTTTTTTTATGTATAATTTACTATGACAACCTAACGTTTGGGCGCTTTGGATGAAATCTGTAAGCTCATTATGTAATTTTAATAAATAAATATATAAATAAATAAATAAATAAAAAATAAATATGGTTTTTTTTTACCGGTCATTTCTTATTATTTTCATTTCAAACGGTTAATAACTAAGACGGAAAAAATATGAACGAAGGGATATTATTTTAGAAATATAAATGTGAGCCGTCACGGGACGCCTGGCAGATGTGAAACATCGACATTATTTTGTAAAAGTAATATGCAACGCATTCCGTGGCGACGCGTCGCCACGGCATGGCAGAAATCGGTTATACGTGCGGCTATAGATGTTTCACATCAAAACGAAAGTATTTCAGTCCTTAACTTTTGGCAGTTTGTTCCCACGGATTCGATTGTTTAAAATAACATATCTTAGATTCACTTTTTCTTGAATCAGTTGTGGAACGAGAACAGATGACCCTGATTATTAAGCTTAAACAAAACTTAAGTCATCCTCTACTTACGTATGGGAAGATCCCAGTCGCATCGTGTTGCGCCCTGAGACTTGAAGGAATATCTATGCCTATAATTTGACTGGTGACTACACCTTTGAAAGTAGAATCGAGTAATGCTTTACTGATTACCAGCAGAAATAGATTTGGTGGCAGTACTTCTCGGACGAACTGCAAAAAAGTCCTTTGGTCTGATATTTTCGTCAATAGAGAACTCCCGTTCTCTATTGACGAAACGAATTTGCTTGTTTAAAATTTCATCCCCCAGTTATACAACAATATAAGTAATATACTTTATGTGGGTTCCTGTCACAATTACAAGGGCATCCGCAAACAGGAAACGGAAACCATAACGCCGGGGGAACGATGTTTATAGTTATGAGATAACGGGTAAATAAAACGTTAGTAGAGATGGTTTAGTGCCTTTTTAAATTAAAATATAGTTACGTGTTCTTAATTTTTCTTTAATAGGAGTTAAAACTGTGGGAGAATTTTAAGTGAATGTGTATTAGGATTCCCTATATCGTATGTAGGTTTGTGGGTTCATTATCTTCGACTTCTACGATTCTAAATAAGTTATTTTACTATTCTGGTAACTACTCAATCATATGTTGATTTTAACTAAACAATTTTCAAGAAACATTACATTTGGATTACAATTCGTAGAATAACAGATTCGAATTTAAGGATATTACGAGATAGTTTCCTTGTCTTGGACCACAGGGATAACAAGCAAGCATAGAAGACTCTCTTTAGTTACTAAATATTTCTTTATATTTAATTTAAGTCTTCGGATTGGAAGCTCGGTAACATGTTCCGGAAGTTTATTGTAGAAATGCACACAATTCTGACGAAAGAACTTTTGACTTTTTGCCGTCGGAATTTTGTAATATTTAATGTATTTTTATATCTGGCTTTGAATATCATTTATTATTTCGAAACCTTATATGTTTTATGTACGTAACTCAAAAATGATCATGGATTTGTGGTGGCTTTGCATTTATTTTCAAACCCACGAAGACTTTGGACTGCAGCAAAATTACTATTAATCATAATTTTTTATTGTTGGTGGACATTTAACGCAGCGTCTAGCTTCAAAGTAAGCAAGCTTGTATCATGAGACAATTGATACAACGTTAACTTATTTCATTTATGTAAATCACAGAACACAGAACAAACATCTATGTTCGCCAAACTAATATTTGTCCTGGGTGGATATCGAAACCACGACCTACAGCGCAGAAAGCAAGGTAAAAATAATAATAATTAACTCAGCTGTGAGTCCAGTTAGATTAATTCTCCATGAATTTGTTCCTTTTTATTTTTTTAGCTTTTCAAATCAATGTACAGTGGTGGATTTCCTTAATAAACCGACATCGAGGACTAATCTTAAACGAAATTCCCAGCGTCGCAATTACGACTTAATAAAATAACCACTTTAACTTTCATTAACCTGTCAAAACCATGTCGCTTTGATGTCTCACGCACTTCATTGTACCAAAATCACACTGTAGACTCTAGGGTTCCATATCGCCTCGTAACTTTCCGCGGAGTATTTATTAGGGGACGCGAAAGTTGTACGCCATTCTTCTGACTGCACCCTGATGATTGGAAGCTACGCGTGACCTCAGAGACCTCGTTTTCCTCTGAGCATTGCTATCCATCTCAACAATGACCCCAGTGTTATGCATGAATTCCTTCTGGTGGTTAAAAATATCACTTGAGCTATCTGTAGATCGTTTGAAGCGGAGACAGTTTGAGTTTGTTTCCTAATGTCTATGCATCTATGTAGAACATAGATATGAAAATATAATTGACAGAACTCATTCGGGCACGTCAGGTTTTGAACCAATGTCCTCCAGTTTTATACTCTGGGGTTTTTACTACTGAGTCATCGCTCTATTCATACTTAGACTTAATAGTATCTATGTATATGTAACTATACAATAGAAAAAAGATAAAGATATTTTTGTTTTGTTTTTGTAAAAAAAACAGTAACGTAAGTACGTGTCTATTGTTGTAAATAATATTGTGTCTGTGGTCAAAATAAATAATTTTTCTTTCTTTCTTCTTTCTTTATGTAAATTATATAGAAAATTTGCCGTCCATTACTGAATTCTCCACGCACCGTCCCCTTCTTGCACTAACGCCATGTCTACGCATATATATATCGAGCCGGCGCGTCTGTCTGGGCGTCACAATAGGCTCGAAGGGACGAAGTCACTTCCAGGTGGGAGATGGCTGAATACTTAACGATCCTCGTGCTGAAGAGCTTGGGGCACAAGTTAGGAGTTGAAGCCGCTAAACCTAAGAATAATTCACGTAGATTTGTAATAATTACACTTTCCATCTAGCCCCAAACTAAGCATAGCTAGTACTATGGGAACCAGACAACTGATAGAATACATATATAATATTATTTTTTGCAAATACAGACTTATAATACATATTAAAACCCAAGCACGAATCAAAAATCTATATTTGTCAAACAAATGTTTGTCCTGGGGGGGAAGCGAACCCACGACCTAGCGCAGAAGGCAGAGTTACTATCAACTGAGCTATGAGGCCTGACGTAATAATTGACGTTTGTTTAATAATTCATTGGAAACATAGTTTTGTATCTTGGAGCACTTTATTTCTATTAATCTTATGTTACATTTTATGTAGGATATTTTTCTATGTAGGATCAGAGATCTAGTTTCTGATTCTAAATCGTGTTGGGTGTGCCCTCGTGGCTATCCATACCTCAATTGTTCCATTTATGTTTACAAAAATGATTATGTATTCTTAATTGATTAAAAAAGCTGTAAGTTTTTAACTTAATCCAAATCCTAAAAAGACCCTGCGCACTTGGTAAGGAGTTGTCGCTTAAAGATTAATCTTACATGGAAATTGTTTTCAGAGTTTTTTCATTTGTTTACCGTGTCATGCCCATTGCCCATTGCCCATACGCTGCCGTCTAATTCCTTCAGCAATTTTTGATGATGTTGTTTTATACATATTTGGAAAAATGATTTGTAATTTTCTGTATGGCAGGAGACTCTTATTAGTGAGAAAAATATATAAGACTTACTCCCTGACTCGTCAAGTAATATTTGAAACTACGAGGCCGTCTGAATTTTGAATCTGTTTAGTTTAGGACGCAGACTAAATTCGGTAAGAATATGGATTTTGGCAAATTCTGAACGAAATGGAGAGAAATCGGTTGTAACCACCCGGATATCATTCCCGGACATCATTTGACAGGCCTCACAGCTCAGTTGGTAGTATTTCCCCCCAGGACCCAGGACAAACATTTGTGTGACGAATATAGATGTTTGTTCTGTCTGGGTGTCAGTATTTATTTACAAAAAAAGGATATAAGTTTTATCAGTTCTGTTCCCATGATACAAGCTACGCTTAGCTTACTTTGGGGCTAGATGGCGCTGGGTGAAATGTCCACCAATATTAAATATTATTGTTATTTGACAGATTTAGGCGAAACTCACCTCTTTGGTCCGCATATAGCTAAATTGTTTTAAATAGTCAACAGGCTAACAAGTTCGACCATTTTTGGCACACATCAGATAAAAACACATGCTACACGTCAACCTGTTATCTGTACATTTACGTATTATGTCTGTCAACCCACGTTGTAAGCAAATATGTCGGCGGTATCCGGAGATCTGTAACGGTGTTTGACGCGCGACCAGAATGTTTAGTGACAGTAACATGACAGTGGTGGTGATTCTGTCGGTCAACCAACTGTACCTTATTCTGTTTGGTTCATCTGTCTTTCTACCCCTTAGCGAAAGGAAAGAGACCAAATGTCAAAGTCAAAAATCTGTTTCCTAGCATCCGTAGACAGTTTACGACGAAATATCAAACTGACATGAAAAAATAGAAGCCCTCCTTTATGGGTTTCTTGTCTGTTCCCCATGGAGGGTCGGATAGGGTTTGAACAGACATCAAACTTAGCGATAAGTACGCGTGACCTTATGTTTTGAATATTATTGACGTTTCCAAGCCATTTCTTTATGAATTCTATGGAAATTAAGTTTTTGACTTTGATTAAAATATGTCAATAAATTGAATATCGCTGAGAAGTAGTTATGAGATTAAGTTTGGGATCTTTAAAGTTAATCCTTTTAGTCTTTCTCATTTCTTTCTCTAGAAAATGCAAGAGTTCCGCGAACCTGAAATTAGATCGCCATTGAGTTGGTTTGTTGCCAACAGAATCGGTATAGAACTCGAGAGGTTACTTCAGTAGCCATTAAGGATGCCGCACAGTACTTTTACGTACCTCGTAGCCGGCCGGCAGGTAAACCAAAGGTTTTTGATTCCGACATATCCACTCCACCCTCCTCAGCGGAATGTAACAAATATTTTATTTGTGGGGACAATTTGCTTTTGGCCCCAGATGGCCTTGACATCGTTTGCGCAGGCTTTTTGGTGAGGGCGGAATGCTCTCCGAGCGGAAGGTCTCTGTTAGCCAAATAAGACTAATACTATTAGCTATTAATAAATAAACATTGGCTAGAAACATTGTATAGTATAAATAGTGATATCTATTTTTAGAATACAGTTATTGGATAAATGTTGTGATACCCACTCTTGGGAGAAGACGATGGCTTCCGAAATA
Organism: Chesias legatella; assembly: GCA_947359385.1. Lineage (NCBI taxonomy): Eukaryota > Metazoa > Arthropoda > Insecta > Lepidoptera > Geometridae > Chesias > Chesias legatella. The sequence continues at coordinate 12,151,160 of OX375764.1, read as the reverse complement.
CAGTTATCAACTAGTTCGGAAGCCAAAGACTTCAAAAACAGTAAAGATTATTATTATTATTATTGGTGGATATTTCACATAGCGCCATCTAGCCCCAACTAAGCAAAGCTAGCTAATTAAGCTGTTCTATGGTACTCTGATCCCGGGTATAATAGGTTAGTATATTCGTTTTTTTTTTACATATAGTTTCTAGCTCTCTTGAACGAGTGCGGTGAAATGATTATGTGCGTGTGCATGCCTGGATTTGAATCAGCAACTTTGGATCGGTACCACTCAGCCACGATGTTTGAATAAGAAAGGTGTCAAGGTATCACGACGAAACCATAGGCATTTTGATAACTTAGTCTGTTTTTCTTTTTTTTATATTGGAAGTTTGCTTCTTCCAATCAATATAAATAAAAAAACATGCCAATACTTGCGTATGTAATTGTTAACTCATCCAATTTAAATAAACACCGAGAACAATTTAAAAACAAAACCTAAAGTAACAGCATTAAAATTGAAAATTACAATGCTTTGTTGCTTTGTCAAAGACACTTTGTAAATTTATACTTTTTGGCACAAAAGATATGGTTTATATTGGCTTGTTTATGTTTTGCTAAAAGTTCAGTTGTAGAGTTGGCAACACTCCAACAATGTAGGCAACTTTTAATTGGTACAGCGATGTTTTTATCAAAATGGAAATCGAATATTGCCTCTGTTTTCCTTTTATGTCTTATGAAAACTCTTAAGTGATTCTCATTAACCTCTAGTAGGCATCCAGTATTAAAATAGTGATGGTGAAAGTATTAAAGTGTGCCTAAAGGAGCTCTTGACATGACGCTGCCGCTAGACACGTGTCTTCGGCTACCCGTAGCAAGCTTTACGAACTGGTCCCTTCCCTACTTAGGTAAGACAAGACCCTTGTCCGGATCGACACTCGGGGTAAGAACCTGATATCAGGTAGTAGCGTCAAACGTAATTGTCCAGTCAGATATAAAAAGCAATGAATTTCCACTAAAATACATCAAAGTTGATAAATAAGGAAAAAGCATTGACCGCGATTCAATGCAAAGCAAAAAACACTTTCGACCCTCCCGGATCCCATTGAGGAACCAATGGGGTGAAATTTACCCTTCATTCTTCGAACGTTAACAATGACTTGGCTTTTTTATTCTGACAATAAAATGGAGGTCCTTTTCGAGATGTCGGGAAAAACTGTGGCTTTTACCAAATTCGGCGGCCTGCAAGAATTGTAAAAAATGTTTATTTTTTATTTTAATGTAGTGACAAAATTGTCAATCCAACTGATGTTGAGCAGCATCCACTAGTAGCAATAGAACGTATCCTTAACTTCGTCCGGGGAAGTACTGCCACCAAACCCATTTCTGTCGCCAAGCAGTGATGCATTCGCGTTACTGTGTTCCGGTTTGAAAGGTGTGATTGCCGGTTAAATTACAGGCAGATGAGACATTCCATCTTCACGGGCGCATACGATGCGACTTGGGTATTGTTTTACCTAAATAAGGACTCAATTCGTATGGCTTGTTATGGGTGGAGGTTACCACTTTACACTAGGTGGGCCATCCGCTCGTTCCACAACTTAAATACATAAAAAAAGTACCTCTGCTTATAACGAAATTCATTGATAAACGCGTCCCTTAGATTTTCTCATAGCGCCAACTATCCCAAAACTAAGCACAGCTTGTAGGGCACTGAGTAAAACTGTCTACTTATATTTATTTATTTATTAACTGCTTCTCAATACATTGATCGTGTTAATGAATGTTCAGTGTGGTCATCACTTGGATGGGAGATCTTGAGTGGAGTTTTAAACATAGCTATCTCACTTTGGAATTCTACAGTTTTGTGTTGAGATATTTCAATTCAGTTCACGTGTAATATTGTACGATAGGACTAGTTGCGGGTCGCAAGTGAAATATTTTCTTAAATCATTTTATATTTCCGTTTTATCAATCGGAAACGCGAAATGCAATAAAAATGGGGGATTGGCTATTAGTCCCAAATCGCAGGTTTCATCACGTCCCCACTTTACCGCGTTTAGGGTTCCGTATCGCAGTACATCAAATTTTCGTTCACACATAATAAAACACATTACGGTTGGGTGTATGTCACACTGTAAGTACATGGGGTACGAATGTACATAAAAAAAAATATTTTGCTCATACTTATTTTAATTACTCGATAATGGAAGTACCCTTTTTATGTGATACAATTACGGAACGAGCCAACGGCCCATCTGGTGTTAAGTGGTAACCTCTGCCCATAACAAACGATGCGACTTGGGTTCTCCCATACAAGGTACGACAAGATCCAAGTCGCATCGTATGCGCCCGTAACTCTGAGACATTTAGGTGGGATGACTCATGTACCTGTAATTTCACCGGCAACCACACCTTTCAATCCGGAACACAGCGTTACTGCTTGGCGACAGAAATGGGAACGGTGCAGTACTTCCCCGGACGAACTTGGCGTGAGTTCTACTGCTGTTAAATACCTATCTAGTTTTATGTGAAATTAAATGGTAATAAAATTAAGCTTCCTTATATTCGCGGCTCATAAGGTAGGTAAATTTTTGAAAAACAAAGTTTATTCTTTTTTCCGTGAAAGGACAAACCAACAAACACACTTTTATGTTCACATAAAATAAATTTGAAGAACAGGATTATGTTTATCGTTACAGTTCGATGTAAACGCGACCGCCAACAAACACGCGTTCGAAGCAATCTCACTTCAATTTAACACGCGTTTGCGCTTACACGATCTACTGATGGAATGGAGCTTTCGACCTACATTGCGCTTTCTATGCTAAGTGTTCCGTGTTCTTGAGAACTCAACTGTCAATGTACATGTAATAGAATATTGTTTGAGGTAAACAAGTTATCTTTTTATGTTATCTATGATACCTGTCTTAATCAGTATTTATATGGACGACGTCACACGAGCGAAATGAAGATTGAGACTTTAACTTTGAAATACATACGTTTCGACATTCCACAGAAAGTCGTAAAATTCATTTACGTATCAATTAAGTAATGATAGTAATTTAGACACATAAATAAGTAGTACATATTAACACACAAATTATTACCATCCTAGTTTTGAGTGTATTTAAAATATTATATAAAAAAAAGTTTTAAACATAAAAATTAAAAATAAATGTCGCCGTAACCTAAATCCCAAATGCTGTACAAAAACCGTAGCTCCGAGTATAACTTAAATAATGGCAATTCCGTTTCTAAATGTTTATTTAAACGCGTTTAACACTGTAATGTAACATAAAATGTTAAGAACATGCACGTTTTAAAACGCAAGTCAAAGATAATAAACCTAATTAAAAATATATAAAACTCGAAACACTGCTATAACGATTAAGTCGACCAGCAGTTACACAGAATCGTAACATTGAATGGTAAACACTTTCCTTATATTTATCGCTCAGCGAGTGTTGTTTAGAGTTCATTCCATTATACAATTCTTGTTTTATTGACCTTTGAGTTATTTCCTCGGTAGATCATATAAATTAGGAATATAAAAAAGTCTTAAGAGCTAAAACGAAGACGAATAAATTATACACACTTATATCGCAGCATCAGAATTTGACGCATTACATACATTCAAGTTCCAAGAACAAACTTTTACTCACACAAGCCTTGCTTGTACTTAACGGTAGGTACGGAAGGACTTGGGACTTATCGGAGGAGAACTATCTATCTTTACTACTTAACTCACATAAAAAATCTTATGGAGCCAAACACATAGAGATTATTATATTCAGATGTATACTAATCAGAGATTATTGATGTAGTATATTCAAAATAATTACTGGTTTATTTGTTATTGTGTGTTATTATTCTCATATTCCATCTCACTTCTTATGTTCATTCTTTTTTCTGTCTGTTTACTTTATTTGTTTGATTCTGATGTCACCAAAAAGGTCCTAATGGAAGATGCCTCTTTCCAACACGGTCATTAATTTTTTGTAGTTTCTTGTAAATATTACTATATTTTCAATTATGTTACTTTATACCTATGTATTTTCTTGATGTCCTGTTGTGTATTATACTATTCTAGATCGACTTCCACACGCGGTAAGGCTGCCCCGCATGTGTTTAGGTCTTCAGACTAGAACTATAGAAAAAGAAGAAGAAGAAGAAAAAGCATTTATTTGTGGCAAAGAGTATACACAAGTACAATAAAAAAAGGCATAATATATAGATATAAACATTTTTAACAAAATTGAAAGTGAGCTAAGAACAAAATCTAATCATATTATAACTATATTATAACTTCAGGTTTGATCCGTATGTAAACGAAACTCGTCGTGAGTTCCAGTTTTCCTGGAAAGGCCGTCTAACAGTTCGTTACTGTCATCAGTAAGACCATAAGATACTAAAACGGGTCCATAAAATCAAAATCACTCCAAATTGGCGCCGAAAAGTCCACAAAATACAACCCGAATAAATGTTATATCACACGGTGTGACTGACATGCCAATAAAATACCGCACTTTACGATCCGGCCACATTCACACTGCAGTGTAACGGAGAGTACTCCAATTTATTAATACTTGAATATTATGAAGTCTCTTAACATTTTGCTTTTACATATATTAAAAGTGGAGTGTTTTTATTGGACCGGTTTTTGAAACAAAAATTGTACTTTTCATTTGGAGTTTTTTTTACTGAGATGAGAGTTTGTTTCATTGAAATTGGTTCATTTACTGTAAAAATAATGGTTAAACGAATGATAGTTTAAATGTTATACTTAAGAACAATCTTAATGTGTTTAACTTGCACTCAGTGAGAAAAAGATCGATAGCGAATACTTACCCAAATTAAATTGTCTCAAAACATTTTACGCCATAAAAAATATTATTTAGTACCTCTTATACAAAGCATCTACTATCAAACCTGGGACCCTATGCCAGGATACCATCAACTTAGCTACAGAACGTCATGATACTAAATTTACTATCAAGAAGATACTAAATTTAGTAACTAAACTTAAAAGACTATTAGTATGTTTTAAGTAAACAACGAATCCGTAGCTAAATTGAAAGTAACCCTGATTGCGAGGGGTTGTGCAGCTGTGTACGTTCATGCCACCCTTGGCACAGGGCGTCCTGGTATATAAGCATTTGTATGAAAACTGGCTGTAGAGAATCGTACTCCACAAATCTTGATTCTCAGCTGGTCACATCCTACACCTCTGACAGTACATAAAGCTTAGTTACTGCTGTGGCGAGCAGTAAGTAAGTAAATAAAGCATTCAAATTATTTCTAAACATACCCAAAATCAGCCTGTTAAATTGAATAGTCGCAAACCCAATGCCACAAACAATAATTACTTAAAATTAATAAAATCATTCCATACCATTTCGCTTAATTAATTAATCACATTCTAAAATTCATGAACCGTTATTTCGATAATGATTGTGCATTTCACAAGCTGTGCTAGTTTTAAGCGATGGTTTCATTAAACAATGGTCATAATATAAAGATCTTTCTAATATTTATACACCATTTTTAAATGTCAAAGTTTTGTATCAGACTATCTAAACTTACCTTCACTGGAAGTCCAAATATTCTTAAATTTGCCGTATAATTTAAAATAGCCTCAAAGTAGTAATCGCACGAGAGTTGATGAATGCACATATAAAGCTTTGAAAGATTTTTTAAAAACATTAAGTACCTAATAGGCTACCTAAAAATAGATACAAAACTAAAATAAAAAATTGTTTGCAGGTTTAAATCAAGTTTTATGTTATATCTTAAGAATCTAAACAAGCCTAATTAGGAATAGCCGTTGATATAATTAAAGCCTCAACGTAATTATATGATAGCATCCCATCGAGCTAGCCTCTGAACATTATACAGAGCAATGGTAATTTTAAAGCAAAGGAATTAATCAATTCTCTTTGAGTTTCTTGAATCTTGTGTGCTAAGGTCGTAGGTTCAATGATCAAAGTGGGTGAATTTTTTATGTCTTTCCCTGGTTTTGTGTATTATTACATACATATAATTTGATGCCTAATGTTGCGACTATAGTCTTGACTATGATCTCCACTGCAGCTTCGACTATAGCTGGCGTCACAGCTCAAATGGTAGATCGTGGGTTCGATTCCCACCCAGGACAAGCATTTGTGTGACGAATAATCATGTCTTATTAATGTTTCTGTGACGGGTTATATAATGTATTATATAAGTAAGGGTTTAAATACGTGCTTTTTTTTTTACTAAAGATTAAGTAAATATGTAACCGCATATTATGATGGCTAGTAAAAAATGAAGCAAAAATCTTGCCTTTAAGAAATTGTTCAAAACTGCCATCACAGATAAAGATAAAACCCAAATTAATTAGTCTGTTGCCAATATAAACTAATAAGTAAATCTTGGAATATAAAAAATATATACTGAAAGCCATACAAATTCACCATTCACGTATATATCATCGTGCATCCTACAATTTTACATTTTCATGTCAATAGGTGGATGCCTGGATTGCTGTCGCCGGAAGCCGTGTCAGCACAGCAATAAAGTGTTATTTATTGGCTCGATATTGAGTCACAAATTATTTGACATCTTTCGAGATTATATGGAGATGCCTTTGTTGGTGGTGGCATAAACTACGAGATTTGGAACATGATCTCTTCAGGTTGTTAACTTGTTATGGGCGTGTGTTTATTTATTAGTGTTTAGGTTAAACAATTTTGTAGCCCCTAGCTTATCTGTACATAAATGTCCTAAGATTGACGCCTTGATTCTCGAATGGGTAGGCAGAGGGCCTACTTTGGCAACATAGACACAACAAGCGTTGAGTTAATCGTCGCTATTGAATAAGTCTGCTTATTCTTCGTCTTCTAAATTGTACCCTAATAATTCTATGACTGGGATGAAATCTTTGACTTAATTACTAAGTTAATTACTAAGTCCGGGTCAGTTTTTGTTTAAGATTGATCATAATATTATAATCACCGAAGATTTTTATGTTTCAGACATTTAAATTGATTCCTTACATGTAGAATCATTGTAAAAAAATATATTGAAGAGGAGACTTTAGACTTTTCGATTGTAGGAATTTTTCATATTGTATTAGGCCTCACAAGAAAATATCTGTCTAGGGTTTCTGTATTGTTTTACATACGGAAAGGCGTAATAATTTTAATGCGACATTCTTGTACATGCGAAGTGTGTATAAACTTCAGAGCTATAAAAACATACTAAATCTGGGCTTTTAACTCTATAATTACATAAACCATGTCGAAAGCCTTTTAGGTCTCCAACAGTATATGCTTACGTACAAAAGTGTAGTACCATAATAATAATAATATTGGTGGATAATTCACACAGCGCCATCTAGCCCCAAACTAAGCCTAGATTGTATCATGGGAACCAGACAACGGACATATATGTATACCTACTTTTCTGTAAATACATATTAACATCCAGACACAGAACAAACATTTAAATTGACACACAAATATTTGTCCTAGGTGGGAATCGAACATACGACCTACGACGCAAAAGAGTTACTACCAACTGAGCTGTGAGGCTTGTAAAATTATATTAATATATTAAATTTGGTATAATTTTTTGTATATTTCCCACCGTTTGGAAGCCGAATGCTGACAGCAGAGCTATGTCATCGCACCAATAAGGTGTTATTTATTGGTCCGATATTGAGTTACAAATTATTTGTAGCGATAAATCTTTAAGCGCCTATATTCACGCTCCGACTTGCTGTGCGTCCCGCAGAGAAACACGATGTATGCATGGAGCGTATACAATGAATTATTCATCATATTTGTTGCTCAACCGTTCCAAAAGTCATATTTTTTGAAGTCATACTTTTCATGTGGATAATGTGACGCAAAAGAACACGGTAAGTGCCTGAGGTTGATCTCATAATTAATCAGTCGTGCAGGAAAGAAAGAAAGAAGACATTTACTCACACACATCACAAAAAATCTAAGCAAAACATATAATCAAACAAAAAGTATGTGGAACGCTGTCGCGTACAGGATTGTGTGAAAAGCCCTGAGCTCAGCACGTGCTGCAATAGGTTACAGCGCTGATTTTCAGCTCAAGGCTTCGGTGGCGTACGAATATAAAGAGGAACACAACAAAATAGCAATAATTAACATTCAGATATAGAATATACACACAAAAATAAGAATAATATGTGTATGAAAGTTGTTCACAGAGTCAAAAATCTCAGTAAGGCTGGTTAATGCCTATAACCTATGATGGACAGCAAGATGGAGCGTGAATAAGACGCTTAAATATTAAAATACGACTTATTCAGTTTAGGGTTTCATTGTACATCTTTAACAAGGAACTCTAAGCTCGGCGTAAACATGAACTAGTTTTTCTTGATACTGCTATCAAATAATGTATGTTGTGATGCAATGCTATTGAACTACTGATATTCACTACACAGGGGTATCGTTATTTATGTTTCTGTCAAGTGTGCTTCGCTTTTTTGTCCTATATGTCATATTTATTGCTTCTTCTTTCCACTCGGATGTGAAAAAACCTTTTTGCATTTGATAGCCGAATTCTTGAGGATAGTTAGGTACCTTTAAAAACTATTGACCTTGGAGACGAGAAAAAAGAAAAAAGTCAGAAAGAACTCTAATGAATTAGGTAATCTCGATGCGGTGCATTACGGCCGCATTACGAGAGTCGATGCACTACCGAGTAGAGCCAAACTGTGCATGTGTCAACGAAAACGTCAGGTCAAACCGCGGGGCGCAATTAGTATTGTAATATACCAGCGTACCCTTAAATTACAGCTAATACCCGTACTCGTCTATCACCGCCACGTTATCTAGTTATCACTGATTCTCTGTAATAAAATTCTGATTAATGGTTTGGAGTTCTTGTCACGCGAGAAACGAAACGACATATTCGTAAAATGATATATTATCATTTAGTAAGTCCATGCAACAACTTGCTTAACTTCAAAAGGAGGAGGTCATCAATTCGGTTGTATTTTTTTTTAATGTTTGTTAATTCACATCTCCATCATTTATAAACTGTTATAGATTCTTTTGAAAGGATTTACTTTCAGATTGGTCCCATAGAAAATTCATAAAAATAGGTTCAGTCGTTCGGTTTTTAAATCAAAATAATTGGAAAAATATGGCTTCCAATTGCGAGATGAAGAGGAATCTCTTTCTCCTATCAACATATCGGACGTGTTTATTTAACAGTATTCAAGCGCAAACACAGGTTCGAATTCCGTCTGTGACTTTGGATTCGTTGCTATATTAAAAGCGGGTTTATTGAAAAAGCTGTATCGCGATTATTTTGGTTGATATATCGCGGCCATTTGTTGCTCTTTATATTGGTCGCTTGCCGCAAGTGCTGTTAAATCGAAGTTTGATTGCTATTTTTAAGATCTACTAGCTGTAGCCCGCGACTTCGTCCGCGTGGAATTCGGATTTTCACGCACCCCTATTTTACCCCTCGGAATAGTAGCCTAAGTTACTCCTTGTTACATCAGCTATCTGCCAGTGAAAGTCCCGTCAAAATCGGTTCAGCCACTTCAGAGATTAGCCGGAACAAACAGACAGACAGACAAAAAAAATGTTGTTTTGGTATATGTACCGTGTATACATCCATATGCACTTAGTAAAAAGCGGTTATTTTAATATTACAAACAGACACTCCAATTTTATTTATTTTTATAGATCTATGCAGTCGGGAAAAGATAGCTTGGTGGCCGAGTGGTACATCAACCACTTTTATCTGGACTTGCTTAGTGCTTTGAGGCCTTCTGCTTTAAGACGACAATATTTTTATCTGACCATACATAACTTTGAAATTTAAGGTAATATTTAACAAGTCACATATAGACCAACATATTTTAAATGTAGGTCCTCGTTTTTGAAAGAAAGAAAGAAAAATATTTTATTTGTGGTTTTTGGTTTTTTGGGACTAGAATGCAGTGCCAGGTACTAAGGAAGACTTGCAGTCTGAAAGTGGCTGGTTCAATAGAACACACAGGTGTGCACCGATAGTTTTTTAGTCCTAGAACCAAACAGAGAAAGATATTTATTAATCCGTATGGCTTTCGTGGTAGATTAATTTCCCCGCTCGAGAATTAAGTTTTGCTATACATATTTTTATGAAAGTTCATATTTTTCAAATAAGTATATATATTTTCCGTTTATGTTTGATTTTTCTATTTAACATTTATCTAATAACAGACTGTTAAAGCCCATTCGCTCGTGCTCTTCGAGAGTAGACCCATTAGTCTGAACATAAGATCCTGATAGGTAATCAGTAAAAAAAAATAGCAATCTTCTGTTTTTTCGTGCACTAATATAATTATATTGCTTGTTACAGGTATGTTAAATGTCAAAATCGACGAACATTTTGGCGAAATGACTCGTAAGCACGAAATTTATTGTATACTTCCTAATCACCTTACTGGATTTTCCTATAAATACCGGTTGACTTTATGGTGGGCCAGCTGCTTGTTCAGTTTTATTAAACTCCAAAAAGAGCGTATCAAATACTGCTATTCATTTCATCGGTTTACATGAACCGTGTGGTGAAATGCTTCTCAAAGAGGTTCCATGCGTGGAATTGTTTTTTTTTTTAAATAAATAAATAAATAATGGTGGATATTTCCCACAACGCCATCTAGCCCCAAAGTAAGCTATAACTTGTATCATGGGAACCAGACAACTAATATAATACGTACTTTTCTTTTGTAAATACATACATATAATACATATTAACACCCAGACACAGAACAAACATCAATGTTACAAATGTCACATAAATGTTTGTCCTGAGTGGGGATCAAACCCGCGACCTACAGCGCAGAAGGTAGGGTTACTAACCAACTGAGCTATAAGGCCAGTCAGTTAATTGACATGTCTTCGAATTTTGGTTCTAGGTCATGCCGGTTACGTCACGAAAACTTCACCCTTTTGAAATTGTGGTATTATTGCGCAAATACCTAATATAACATAGCTGAAAATTCACTAATGCACTGAATCCCTTCAGACAGATGGGAACCAGCGACCTCTAGATTAATTTTCTTATCCACATTCTGTGGCAACTTTCGAGCGGTAGCAGCTTATCTCTCCAACCATAACGGTGTTTAAAGCTAAAAGACAGTTAATATTTTCAAAGCTGCGGCGGGCATATTGCGTGTCATCATTTGTCCCGGGATTTTAAATATCTAAGCGTGTGTTACAAGTTAGCGGCGGATGCGGTCGCAAATGTTAAGCAAACATTTATGTATGCTCAGATTGTTTGGGTTGATTTCGTGCACGTGTCATCTGCGACACAGGAAATGCTAGTGCAGTGGTGTGATGTTTAATATATAACAGAAGAATATAAAGAGATGAATTTGCAACACGATACATAGTTCATAAGAAATAAGAACGGCCATATAAGAATAAATTTTAATTTAATTCTTAAAAATTTTGTTCGTTATAAAACGTAATCATACATACAAATATTGTAAGTTAACTAAAAGCTTGTAACAAGAATATTTGCGTTTTAAAACAGCTTTTAATGCTATACGAGTATTTTAACGGTTGTGATGGCACCATACAAAAGACTGATATGGCTGTTTGCTAACCAGTATAAGGCAAGCAACACTGTTTTTATCGGGTTTTTATTATTTTAGACTGTGTTATATTATACGTATTTGAATTGTAATAATTGCCTGTGAGTACATACTTTTAGAAAAATAACTTTTTTTTATATTGGTGGACATTTCACACAGCGCCATCTAGTCCCAAAGTAAGCTAAGAATAGCTTGACCAGACAATTGATAGACAATTGATATAATACTCACATTTTTTTTTGTAAATACATTCACATTACACATATTAACATCTAGACAGAACAAACATATATGTTCGTCACACAAATGTTTGTCCTGGGTGGGAATCGAACCCACGACCTACAGCGCAGAAGGCAGGGTTACTACCAACTGAGCTATGAGGCCAGTCAATTCTTATAACTTTATAAGAACGGTCACAAGTTAGCTCTAGCAAATTTTGATCCTTATTAAGACGTATTCATAAGGTACATAGGAGCCAAACCTATTACCCTTGGACCACGCGATAAGTCCGGCGGAGATGGAGATTAATGGCCGCCTCTCAGTAGCTCATATAATGCGATTATCTTGTAGCTGAACAACGGAGTTATACATTTATTTGTTATTCTGTACATTCACAAGGTGATAATGCCGGCTGGAGAAATTATTTTTTTACATGGCTTTGGTGATATGCTAATAACTGCTTAAAGATAAAAACTTCTGTATAACATAACTTGAATTTGTTCTCTGGCTACTGTAATTACAAAGGATTTCGAAAATTAGTAGGTTGAAATCCCTTGTAATCAGATTTATAATAATAATAATAATAATAATAATTCTTTATTTCAGACAATTAAATCTTTAATTATTCGTAATTTATTTTTTAATGCGATAAAATTACGAAACGTACAGATGGCCCCACCTGGTGTCAAGTAACCCCCCCTACACATAACAAGCAGTACGACTTGGGTCCTCACCTACTTAGGTACAACAAGATCAAGTCCTATCTTATGCACTCAAAACTTTGAGACGTGAAGGCGGAATGTCTCATGTGCCTCCAAATTCATAGGCAACCAAGTCTTTCAAGCCGGAACAGAGTAACGCGAATGCGTTACTCTTTGGCGGCAGAAATGGGTATGGTGACAGTACATCCCCGGATGAACTTGGCGTAAGTTCTACTGCTAAGAAAACGTGAAGAGTAAGGTAAAGAGATGTCTACTTTCGATTGTCAAGTCTTCAAGTTCTAGTAGTGTTTTTTTATGTGTTTAAGTTATGGGACGAGCAGATGGCCCACCTGGTTTTAAGTGGTAACCTCTGCCCATAACAATCCATACGGCTTAGGTCCTCCCCTACTTAAGTCTTTATGGTCAGGATAAAACGTTAAATCGAACAACCTTTATTGGACGCTAATGCATCTTCGCATTAGCCAAAATTGAAAACACAATGTCGGGTTTAGTTCAGATGTACCGTAGTTCGAACTGTTTGAGACAAATTTGCAGGAAAGCGCCGTCTCATTTACAATCAGACAAACATTCAACCATTCTTAGTCTAGGAGACGAAGACTGAAAAAGTTTCTCCAGCAAACAGTTGAGACGCGGCGGGTTTGCGTTTAATAAATAAATATAATAAATATTGGTGGACATTTTACACATCACCAATCTAGCCCCAAAGTAAGCTAAGCATAGCTTGTATCATGGGAACCAGACAACTGATATATTTTTTTTCTTATTTTTTTTATATACACATATGTGTAATACATATTAACACCCAAACACAGAACAAACATCAATGTTTGTCACATAAATGTTTGTCCTGGGTGGGAATCGAACTCACGACGTACAGCTCAGAAGGCAGGGTTACTACAAACTGAGCTGTGAGGCCAGTCAAAAACTTGCATGTAACAAATGCTTTGCAAGATCAGAAAAAGGAGAATACTCAGGCTCTACTCGCTCTACTCTACTGAAACAATTTTCAATTCTGAGGTAGATATATCAATTACATATAGAGATAGATGAAACAAAAGCGAAGATATGTTTCCAGTGCATGAAAATAGTTTTATTGTGGTACATTTTAATGCTTTCACCATACCCGTTAAAAATACTGGTAGTATTAAAGCCTAATGGACACCGAAAATTTGATGTAACATTCGAAATCGAAAGCGCTCAGCTGCAGACTACTATTCCCACCCATCTTAGTTTTTGACCGCCGTGAATACTGCTGAATCTAACGTACTGACAGTAGATTCCTTTTAAAACTTTAAATATAAATTTATTTTTGCTATAAATTACGTCTCGTGTTGCACTAACATCACAGAAAGGTTTAGCTTTCATTGCGACATATCAGCATCTCAACCCCGACGTTGCATGCAACAATAAAAACTGCATGAGTAATGATCACGTCCCAGGGACAGACAGACAGACACGGCTGATTAACGACCGCACAGATTTCAACGTGATAGCTACTGTCTCAGACCAGTTGGATTAACTGTACATTTCGTGTCATAGATAATGTATTCAAATTTTAAGCAGCATCTGTCTAACCATGGGAATTTATTTTTATACCTTCAACCACACCTACTGTGGTGCCTATGTATCCATTCTGGGAACGCACTCTAGTCTATCCTGCTCCCAGAGACACTCTAGATAAGTAAGAAAGAATGGTATTTCATCTGCTTCGGAATTCGGAATCCACTGGGGGTTGGTAGATGTCGTATGATAATTTTTTTTTGGACTGAATGCATACTCACGAAAATCGAGAGTGAATGGGCTTAAATATACGACAGGATATATGACGTTCACCGTTTCGTGTTCTTATCAAGATGATGAAGATACATTTCATCTTCAAGCTTCACATTGCCATATCCTAGAACCAAAAAATTGAGAATAATTCGCGAGTCAGAGTATACAATTGCTATAAAGAGCCTCATTGAAGCGCACTTTAATCCTTTCGTCACTGTTTGTCAGAGCCTGTGATACAGATAGTAGGAAGTTTCAAATCTGTTTACATGAGTTGCTTCTTCACTTAGGCAATCATTGAGCATTTTAATAGTTTATAAAAATATTTGTTGATAAATCAGCCTCCAAATATATGTCGGATGCTTGATTCGATTCTCCAATTCGGTACCCCATCTTCAGGAGCCCTGATTCTGTAACCGTATAGACCTGCGTTCTTTCAGGGTTAGTCGTTCTTGCTAATCTGCATCTTACAACCACGTCACCAGAATCCGAAGGAAAAATGGACAATGGAACGTCTGAACCCAAAAATATTCTAGCGATCGTCATATGACTAACATGCATCGGGAACACGTAAAGTGCGGAAAATATCAACAATCTAACACTATAAAAGTTTGCCAAATAATTATGATTCTTAAACGTAAAGGAATAGGGTCTAAATTAGTTTATCATTAGGGTTGTTCCGTAATGGCTGCGTGGCATACCCCCCTTTTTTCCCTCGCATACGAGATGTCCTATTAATTAAAGTTTGAGTGTGCACCGTGCCTTATCTTGTTCGCTTGTACGGTGTATGGGGTTGCCAGTCTATACATTGTGTGTACTGATATTGAGTGTACTTTGTCACGGCTGATGTACTGTTAAAACGGCTGTACACGGTAAGCTAAGGCAAAGGCTAATAGTAGGGACCTTTAAATGGCCATCTCATTTCTATGCTTTGATTTAGTTTGTAACATTGTGCCTAACATTTACATTAACATAACATTTCTTGACTGTTCTTCCCCGTGGAAGGTAGGTTAGGGCTTGAACAGGCGTCAAACTTAGCGATAAGTACGCGTGACCTTGTTTTGAATATTATTTGCGTTTCCAAGCAATTTCTTTATGTATAATTCTATGGAAATAAAGTTTTCGACTTTGACTTTGATATAATTAAGTGTTTTGATTTTACATTGTTTCGATGAAAACATTTGATAAGAAACTAAGCCCCGGGGACTGCAACTAAGACTTTGTAATAGTCAGATAAAGTTATTCGTAGGCTTTTTTACCACACAATACAAAGAAAATAAAAAAGTGAATTTTGAATATAGAATAAGCAATTTCATTTCACTTTAGAATGGGTGGTTAAGATTTATTAGGTAACTTCTATTTGACGATTGAAAATCGAGAATAAAATAAAATGGTTTTAAAAATGGTGCGTCTTTAGGATACGCACGAGCGGCCAGCGAATAAATTATTGTCACTTCTGAGAGACATCAATTTATCTGTAGACTCGATAAAAAATATATTACAATTTTTTTTAATAAATTGTAGTTTATTCTTTAGTAAATCTTTGGAACGAAGATTAGATTAACCGTCCATGTATGTTAAAATAACTGGGCCATTTACCCCGAGATCAGTAAAACCATTATTATAGACTAGCCTCACAGCTCAGTTTGTATTAATCATGCCTTCTGCGCTGTAGGCCGCTGGTTCGATTCCCACCCAAGACAAACCTTTGTGCGCTGACATAGATGTTTGTTGTTTCTGGGTGTTGGATATGTATAAATGAATGTATGTAAAAAAAGTAAGTATTATATCAGTTGTCTGGTTCCCATGATACAAGCTGTGCTTAGCTTAGTTTGGGGCTAGATGGCGCTGTGTGAAATGTCCACCAATATGTATTTATTTATTAATGTTGTTGAAGGCATGAGGTAGTGTGATCATTATGGTTATTATTAAGACAAACTTTCTTTATTCTTTATTCTTTATTGTACACAGAAAATAAAATATACAAAAAGTCATAAGTGATACAATGTACAAAGGCGAGCTTAACCCTGCAAAGAGTTCTCTTCCAGCAAACCTTTGAGGCTAGAGAGAGGCGATTTTATAGAGGTAGGATGTGTACATAATAAAGATAAATTAAAACTAAATTATTTAGGGCTTAATGCAGAAACTTTAAGAACTTTATGCAGAAAGCTCAGAACAGTTTCACCGCTCAGTCTTCGTTGCCATACAAACATTTGCGAACGCAATAGCGAAACCACACGTTAAAACAGAAGTTATAATTGAAAAATTAACAAGCAACTCGTTACAACCTGTAGAGTTGTAATAGGGCACAAGTTGTTATACAGGGTGTCCGGTAATGAATGGATAACCTTGAAATGGGTCTTAGTAGAACTATTGGGCATTCGGAAAAATATCAAATAAAAAAAAACCAAGTAGTATGTTTTAATAATAAAAATAAAATATATAATATTTTTCCTGAGTGTGAATCTTAGTCACGACTTACAGCGCAAAGGCAGAGTTACTACCAACTGAGCTGTGAGGCAGTCAGTTTGCAAATGTCTGAATATATTTATTTTCGAACCCAATGCCTATTTGCGTCTAAAGGACCAGTTACTTTTATGTAAACCGCAAATTAGTCACTATATAACAGTTTCCCTGAGTGTTCCCTGATGTGTATTCATATGCGTGCATGTTTTAGTAATGTATTTGTGTCGAAACGTTGTAGGAATAATGATACAGTGCAGGATGCGGTTATAAATTACCAGTGAGTTCGTAGCCGAGGCGAAATAAACAAATAGGGTTTATGGAGCACTGTGAGAAATTTACAAATTCTAGTCTGTGGACTATTCCGTTGATGCCGGATTAAACTGAAAGTTAATAAAAAAAACATCCATCCCTTATTGTTCATGTAAGGTAAATTTATTTATTTATTTAAGATTATCAACAAAATTACATATATATACGAATCTGATAGTTAGTTTAAAGTTTTTGGTAACACATAGATTCACTTATAGGTAGTCATAGCATGCATTAGAGATTAATACAAAACAACAAAATATACAAATTTGTAAATAAAATAAAATGCAGAAGGCTTACATTCCTTCTGTCGAAGAAATGAGAGTTAGATATAAGTTACTTTTAAAATATTAATGTAGAGTTTACTAAATCTGTGATTTTTGTAAAGAATTTCTTATAACCGAAAATTGTCGTTTCATATTATTACTACTACTTTTTGCGTCCTAAAGATGCTCCGTAAAAAATATAACCCATTAAAGTTTGTTGGGTCTTAGATTAAGTACTGTTTACTTTTAATAACATTTCAGCGAATTTCAAGCTCTATGTACAAACAAATCATTGCCACTGCACATATATAACAACTGTTTAATTTTTGAAGTCGTGAACCGTAAAATTGGGATCGCGAAATCCTAGCAACCGTCACATGGTTGAGGATTTTATATGGCTTCAGATTCTGAACGCACCGCGCCAGCTGATAGATTTTTGGATACATCTATCCTGTTTTCTAACCTAATTTTATTTATGTAGCAAAATTGGGTTGAAATGCTATGTGTTACAATTTCTTAGGTAACATGACAAAGCTTATTGCTTTAACTACTTTTTTTTGACCACTGTTTTTCCACAAATTAGGCTAACTCTTGAGTTTACAGTTTCCACCCAATTGTATCCCTTACATGAAAAAGGCCCATTGAGGCTTTTGTTCTTAGGCGATGTAAGTTTTAATACAAATTACTATTACTAGCACAGTTTACTATTAACTTGATTTATCTCCACGTTGATTATAAGGTTAATCAAGATTTTAATTGTAATATTAAGGTTGTCAGTACTGTTGTAAGTAAGAAATGTATCCATTATTCCGCACGAGAGTTGGCAATACCGCGCCCGTATTCAAGCCACGTATAGATCCTCACATCGGAGGCTCCGTTCGGAACGCATCACCGAGCGTTCTTTTTTCAAATGTGAAGTTCGATTCTTGACTGCCATGATTTATTTCGCGCGCGTGGCAATACTGAATGGGAAATTCTTTTAAATGGCAAAATGTAATACCGTATTCAGCCTAAGACGTGATACGAGGGATAAAATGTTTTTATCAACATTATACGAGTGATTTACAGGATATAATTTCTTAGTAATATTCTTATGTTTTGCTAAGTTTTACATAGTTGCTTACTGTTTTTTTAGAACTTAGATCGAGTTTTTACCGGAAAGTATTGCCACTATTATTATTTCATACGGATAAGTAGTAATGCTTTTCTTTAAACGGTGTGGTTGCAGGTGAAATTACAGGGACTGAGTCGTGCTACCTGCCACACCTCACACAAGATACTAGCAAATGCTTGTAAAATCCAACCAGCAGCAACACATTCAAACTAAGCAAGTCAAAAGGTTTGCTGGAAGAGAACTCTTTGTAGGGTTAAGCTCGCCTTTGTACATGACTCTCACTTGACATGACATGACTATCACTTATGACTTTTTTGTTTATTTTGTTTTCTGTGTACAATAAAGAATAAAGAATAAAAGCTTCTAGATCAAAATAAGTGCCCTCTTTCGCGGGACATCAAACTAATTTATGAGAACGCTGTCAACATAAGAGTAATGCATAATGTTACACCCAAGTGTTGGTCATATTTGCATGACATATTGTTGCGACAGGTCCTATAGATGTTCGTACGACAATAGGCATGGGCGTTGGCCTTGCGATTTCACTTGTGTTCTTTAAAACAATCAATCTCCTTTGTTTTGTGTTGCGTAAACGTGTGGATACTCTGTGGAGTTGGTGAAAGTAAGCGAACCTGTTCAGCGATAGATGAGACTCATAGCTTAATTGATAGTGGCCTTCTGCGCTAGGTCATGGGTTCGATTTCCATCCAAGACAAACATTTATGTGACGAACGTAGATGTCAATTCTGTGTCTGGATGTTAATATGTATTATATGTATGTACAAAAAAGTACTTGCAATCGGAATGTCAGTGATTCTACAACTTACAATTTTAACTGTTTATTGGAGTCATTTGTATAAATGTTCGTCGAAATTAGAGAAACTTGTGATTGCCGGTGAAATTACAGGCACATTGGCAGGCACATTTCACTTCACTTCTCAGAGTTACTGGCGCATTCGATGCGAAAAATGACATTGGGTCTTATCTAATATACGTAGGGCAGGACCCAATTTCGTATTGCTTGCTTTGGCAGAGGGTTACCATTTCACACCAGGTGGGTCATCTGCTCGTTCAGTTACTCAATTGCATTAAAAAACTGTGATCAAATTCAATTAGGTACGTCTTCATTGTGATTGTATTCACCACTCGCAGCTAACATGTCAAAATCTATTCTCGGTTTTAATATAACAGCTGTTAAAATGCCATTAATTTTATCCGAAGTTCAAAGTTATCGAAGCTCGGGCGTCCGTTAATGCATCTGACCTTTCAATAACGAATTACGGACAAGTATTGGGGCCAGATAATATCTCGACAACGCTTGTCACTGTGTATAGTGGTTTGCATTGTTTTAATACTCAATTACGATATTAACAGCACTTAATGTTGTATGCAGGATGTTTTTGTTCGATATTATGCAAGAATTATTGTCTTTGGGTAGACTTTTGTATAAGATATGGAATCGATTGGTGGTTATTGCCCGTGACAGCAAAAAAGACTGTGTCGACCTCTGGTTATGGAAAGATCCAAGTCGTATCTTATTGTGGTTGTAATTCTGAGACGTGAAACTGGTTATTTTTTTTTTGTGCAAAGTTTAACCGGCACTTACGCCTTTTAAACCGGATCGCAGTAATGCGAACGGATTGCTGGTGGAATAGGTTTGGTGGCAGTATTTCCGCGGTCAGACTCGTGACAAGCTCAACTTCTATAAAATCTTAACAATGTCATTTTATGGCTTCGCACTTGTGTTTTTGCCATTCAACCAATACCTTGTTTATTTGACAGTTGACAGATGACGTAAATAAACGCACGGCGCCAAAGCCCCCCGTTCCAGCCAATCAGGGCGGGCTATTGACATTGACAACGACAAACATAATCCGATGTAATTTGTGTCTTGCCGTATTGGCGCGATTGAGTGCTATTGTCTTGTCGTGTGATATATAGATGGCGCCTAAATTAGTTTAAAAAATACTACCCTTTTTTGTGTTAAAATTACCCATAAAAAATCATTTAGTTTTAAATTGTGTATTATTTTCTGGAAAACTAACGAGTAATCTTAGGTTTCATTTGTAATAAATTAAGAGAAACCTACGACACAAAAATAATAATTGGAAGAATGCTTGTGCTTTTAATTTAATTTAGACAAGCTTTGCTTTCAAAGATGGTCAGATTAAAAGAACTATTCGTTTTACCCACTGGTTCAAACCTGTAAATAATGACATGACACGTTTTGAGCTCACCATTCACCATTGGGTGCTTAAATAATTCATAGCACTTTCATCCTTTAAACCGCTTGGAGAGCAATTTGAATACCAAAATAATAAAAGAAAGCCATTATTTGGCGACAAACTTTCTAGTCTACAGTTATCGTGTTCAAATTTGTCATAATGGTCCAAAATCCTCAATAAAAATTCCAAATCCTACGCAAAACGACCCAGCAGCATACAGAACTGTGTTTGCGACTTTGATAGAGTTGTAATCTCATGATCTGTTACAATTTGTGTGGGTGTGACTTGAATTAGGCTTCTTTTAATGGCTTTAATTTGAAAAGCTACCACATCCTGAATCTTTCTAGTAGAGCTCACGTGGTGATGAAAAGTAGAGTTTCGGTTAATAGTTTCAGCTAATAATATAAAACAATTTTGATATTTGTTTTTAAACTGTAAAATATGCATTTTAGGATCCATATTAATTTAAAATTTATCCCAAATTTATCCCAAAATTTTATAGCAGTAAATAATTTCTAGTCCCACGTCATAAGTCAAACCTGTTCAAACCCTATCAAACCCTCCATGGGGGAAGAAACCCCTAAAAGAGGCTTCTTTTTTCGCGAGCACGTTCCATACGATCTCATCCATGTTCGTGGAACGCTCTCGTTAGTCGAGCATAGTCGAGGAGGTATTTTGTTGAATGTTTAGAGCAAACAGATGCCGCCGTGCGTGCGCGGAACATGAATTTAATTACGGAGTACGTGGATTGCTCCGAGATTAGTGACAGCTATGCAGCGCCATGTTACAATTTCATGGATAAATTTCGTATCCTTGGAGAAGGTAGTTTATAATTAGCTTTAACAAACTTACCGTACCATACTTAAATAATAAATAAATATTGGTGGTCATTTCACACAGCGCCATCTAGCATATCCACCATCTAACTAAGCATGGCTTTTATTAAGGGAACCAGACAACTTTTTTTATGTGATTATAGGCAAACAAGCAGACGGCCCACCTGATGTTAAGTGTTACCGTCGCCTATTGACATTTGCATCAACAACTTATATAATACTCATATTATAATTTTTGTATTGATCGTGATTGAACGGATATCATTTAGCGTATGATGTTCATAGTACGAGGGCTTCTTTACTTAAGGGGGACATCCCCTCGTACTTCCTGCATAGATCCACGCCTTATTCCCCGAAGGGTAGTCAGAGCCTCAGTGGGCCCCAGTGATAAACAAAATACCTTCTCCATCATATGTGTTTGTTGTGTATCCTTGCAACACTGCGGCTTGTCATCGTCGATATTAAATTTCTACGAACAATAATGCCGCTTCCGCTGACGTGTCTATTAGAGCGGGTTATATACCTCTTTTGTGCTATCATCCACTAATCTGAATGCAACTTTAGTGTCCTCTATTTAGGAAGAACGTGGCGCAACCATCGGCCATACAGTCCCGATAAATCAGGTGAAATAGACAATAGACAAATAGACAATAGACAAATATACAATAGACAAATAGACAATAGACAAAAGACAAATAGACACTATCAGTTTTTCCGCAACTTGGAAGGTCCTCAAGCATTGCTTAAATCTTGTAACAAAGAACATATCGATATAGTTTTTAATTTTATTATATCACTTCAACACGCTCAAGATAAAATTATATGATAAAACGCAATAGCAACAGCCACTATTTATTGCCAGCAATGTACAAAGTACCCGCTGTGTAGCTGCCTATTCCAAAAGGTCGTTGAATAGTGTCGCTTTGAAACTATTTGTGTTAGAATATCATTTATTATTATTTAATTACACTAATATTATAATGGCGAAAGTTTTTATTCGGGTCTCCCCTGCTTAGGTTGATACGACACGACTTAAGTCGTATCATGTGGCCTCTGAAGGTGGAATGTATCATGTGCCTGAAATGACGCCACTCCTTTTAAACCGGCAGTAATTCGGATGCGTAACTATTTGGTGGCAGAAATGTGTACTTCCCCTTAGCTTGACACAATTACTGTCAAAAGTAGATTATAAAGTTTTAGATACTTTCTATCTAAAACTTTATAATAGAAAGATTAAAAGTAAGAGCAGTAGAACTCTCGCCAAGTTCGTCCGGGGAAGTACTGCCACCATGCCCTTTTCTGCCGCCAAGCAGTAACGCATTCGCGTTACTGTGTTCCGGTTTGAAAGGTATTGTTGCCGGTGAAATTACAGGCACATGAGACATTCCACCTTCACGTCTCACATTTACGGGCGCATACGATGCGACTTGGGTCTTGTCATAACTAGTATGGGAGGACCCAAGTCGCATCGGCTGTTATGGGCCGAGGTTACCACTTAACACCAGGTGGGCCGTCAGCTCGTTCCGTAAATGTAGGTATTACATAAAAAATAAGTAAGATTATATAATGACCTCATGTAAATTTCACACCACCTCTCGATCAATAATAGAGGTAAGCATTTAAAAGATAAAACACCGATCACTATCTGACCTTTGCTGCCCCTAATGATACGATGCATCAATATAATAACTATTGCATTCCTGATTGATGTTAATGTCGAGGACAAACTTATGTTAGAGCCGAGTGTCGGCCGAGACCACTTGAAGTGAGAAATTATTAAGAATCGCTTGCCTTAATAATAATATTGGTGGACATTTCACACGCTATCTAGCCCCAAAGTAAGCTAAGCATAGCTTGTATCATAGGAACCAGACAACTGATAATACTTATATACTTTTTGTAAATACATATAATACATATTAACACCCAGACACAGAACACCTATGTCCGTCACACAAATGTTTGTACTTGGGTGGTAGTCGAACCCACGACCTAAAGCGCAGAAGGCAGCGTTACTGCCGAGCTGTGAGGCCAGTCGAATCGATCATTGAGTTAGGAAACAAGTAGATATCCCACCTGGTGTAAAGTCCCACCTCTGCCCATACGAGTGGTATAACTTTGATTGGAAATGTCATCTTTAGGTGCTTTGACAGCCATAAGAAAGCGAGAAAGCTAATAATAACAATAATAATATTGCTGTACAATTCACACAGCGCCAACTAGCCCCAAAATAAGCATAACTTGTACTGTGGGTACCAGACAACTGATAGAATACTTATTTACTTTTCTGTGTAAATACATACATATATTACCCGCTCGATTCTGGGTCGACCAGGGCAAATCCTATACTGAGTACAGTTTTTAGTCTGTGTGTGGAAGTGCCACCTGCGATACAGGCATCCGGCTACATCCTCCTTTTAGTGTGGGGTAGGGTTTTATTTTGTGTGTATGTGGTAGTTCAAAGGACTCGGCAAATCATGATAACTTTATTGAGCTTTCCCTTTATTGCGCGATTGACCTCAGAGTTCGATCCGTTGCACAATACTTGTGAGAAACACGACTGGTCATTGCAAATCATATGTTAGCTAAATGTTACTTTCAAACATAGTCTTACTTAAGTTATTTATGGGTCTATATGTAATATGAAAGAAACGAGCGAGAAGTTAAAAGGCCCATATTCAAAATCAGGTGTACAATTCAGCGTAAGTCGAAATATAAGAATGATTTTCTGGTTTGATCACTTATGTGTTTGGACATTATCTCGAATATGGTGAATAGAAATGATTGAGTAACATTTTCTGCATAGATAATATTTTCTCGATTACTTAGTTATATAAATTAAAAATAAACACAAAGCCACCTAGACCGTAGCTTAGCGTAACTGTGCTATCAGAACCAAATAATTTATACATATTTTATATATAATATACCCAGTCACATAATCTTCCTAACTTAAATGTCACAGACTATACGTTTTCGTTAATTAATGTGATTTTCTATGTTTAAGGTATATATACTTTGGGTCCTTTATTTTTTTACCACATTAATGTTTTGTCTGAAATAAAATGTTTTTCTTGGGTGGAAATCGAACCTGTGACCTGAGAAGACAGCTAATACCAACTGAGCCGCGCGGCCAGAGTGCCAGCGAACGAGTCAGTTTAATTTTGAAAAGTATAGTAGTAGTTATATCGCTAACGAACTTTGTAGCTTATCAACAGCATTCCTACACGAACGTTCCGCAAATCTGGACCTAGATTTCCAGCTAACACCGGTAGTCAAAAAAACCACATCCAATCTTGTTTATCATCTGTCTTTATGATGACCGTAAAGATTTTACAATAAGAGCTTTCACTAATGATAACTTTAACTGCAAGCTTAAAGTTGTGGTTTTTACAAGCTTTTATTTTATTTAAGTTGCAATGTTTGTTTAAACAAAATTCGCGGTTGAACTTTGAATCAGTTCACGTAGCCCGAACAGGCTGAAATTTGGTTTCCTTGCATAAAGTTAATGCAACATGTTTTTAAGTATGAAATACCTGTATGAGAGTAATTTCGTCGGTATAAGATTGGTCCGGCTGCTGAATATTAAGGAATTAATTACTGGAAAAAAGTGTTAGCTGAGTTATTCGTGAGAAAACACGAGATCACCCCTCGTCATGTCTACGTTCCCGCGATAGTGTAACCCACAAAGTGAAAAATTGTCTACTGGGTCTCTGCCTACCCCTTCGGGGCTAATTGCGCGAGTCTATGTACTTCATGACATAGAAACCAGTATAACCTTGCAGCTATGTTGTCATCTGTGTATAACACCAGGTCATGACCCTTCCTTTCGCTTGTTGCGTAAACCGAGTGCTGATTTTAATAGGTCTATAGGCGTGGTAATTGAGTAATATATTTATTTACGATTGCTCAAGCGAATGTGTCCTGAAGATGTACAAAACTTTTTGTGTAAAGTTTTTAATTAAAAGTATTATGAGTTTTTTTGCTGGACCTTGGAATTGACAGGCCTCACAGTTTCAAGCCTCATAGGCCTTTGTTGGTAGTAACTGCCTTCTGCGCGCTTCAGAGATCGTGGTTTCGATTCCCACCCAAGACAAACAATTGTGTGACGAACATAAATGTTTGGTCAGTGTGTCAATATATATTGATATGTATAGAATTCTATCAATGAAACCCATTGCACAAGCTATGCTTAGTTTGGGGATACTTGTGTGCAAAAATATCATCTGATCAAAATAGACCGCCCTTTAACCATCATGTGCATACATACATACATACGTAAAGTCTAGCCTTTTTCGCTAAAGGGGTAGGTGAAGCCATAATGTCACTTGTAAAACTAGTGGTTAGTTCTTCGCCCCTATTTTGTCCCCACAAATAACTCAGTAAATACTTTCTAGGTTAAAACACAAAAAAATACTCCTATTACACGTATTGCACTCTTTATATATGGTAGCCAAGACAAATGTTTAATTCATCGGAATATTCAGTAAACCGAATCAAACTGAGTATTATTTCCAAGAAGACATCTTATGAGCCGCTAACCGCATTGTGTGCTGAGATTTGTTTATTCAATGTCTGTCTGCAAATCGGTGATTTCATATGTGGACCTTATTCTGTACACACATTTTTTTCAAATATTTTTAACCTATCAACTAAGAGACCTAATCTAAATAGCCTTAGATTGCTAAGTGTGAACATTTAGATCGATAACACTTGATCATCATACATGGAAATTTAGTTAATATATTAAGCTGAGGTAATACAATGGGGGCCTTCGCTAATAGCGATTTCATCCATCCAAGATGGACTAGATATGTCTAATAATAGAAGCGGCTGTTGTTTTAATATTTAATATGAAAAAATATTATGTAAAATTTAAATAATAAATAAATAGACACAACTCATTCGCTTGCTTATTTTTATTTATTTTACATTATAAAACACTGTTACGTCACGTCATATCCGTTAAACAAAAATAATAACTATTGAATGATATTATAAAAATAAACAGACTGGTATCATGTTAATACTAGATGTGGAGTAAAAGAACTGATTCTATATTGAGACTGAGATTTAACAAACAAAAAAAATTGTGTACTTAAAAATTAAACTTTGAACTCATCCGTGCAAAACCTTCAAAGCGATTTCCATACCATATTTTTGTGTGTGTAGCGTGAATTGTTGGGTGGTGTAAACGCTGGCATACAGAATAAGCCGCGGTAAGGAATACAAATGCTAAGAGTTCCAGGTAATCGTGACTGCAATTATAGACCGACAAGGTTTGTGATTACATCAGACGACTTAATTTGTGAGAACTTGTTAATAATAATGTTTGTTATTTCACAGTTTGCTTAACAATACTTAGAAATATATTCAATTAATTAACTTAAAATGGTAAGTTTAATTTTTATGGATTTAAGTCATGTTTTGATAACAGGGTAGTTTATTTTAATTCTGACAGGGTTGCGTTCTACATCCGATTGGGAGGCTGGTTTGGGAGCTCTGGAACTTTCGGAACTTTTGGAACTCAATGCTTGGTAGTAGATTTCCAAGTTAGGTATCTTCTGCCCATGACAAAGCACATGTGACTTCAAGTTGGAACGCCTCATTTCCGCATTTCACTTTCACCCCTTCAAACCTAAATACAGCAATGCAAGTGCAGTTCTGCCTAGCGGCAGAAATATGTACGGTGGCACTACCTACGTTCCCAGAAATTCCCTGTACTTCCGATGACTTGAAGATTAATACGTAACATTAATGTTGTATACCAAAAGGTCATCTAAATTAGGTCAATTGGTCACATTAATAAGTACTATTTATAGTTTTAGTATGCACAAGATCTAACTTATAAAATTAGGCCGATGTTTGGACATGTTCAACTCGTTAGGATAGCGAAATTAAATTACAAAAAAAAATTATTGAATGGAAGTTTATTTTGATGGTTTTACTTAATTATCTTATTGTGTAGCTTATTTTATATTATTTTTATACATTGAAGTGACTGATAGAGCAAATTAACTATCCAGTGCCAAGCAGTTAAATTATAAAGTAATATAAAAAAAAAGTTAAAGTAAAGTAAGTAAAAAAGTAAAGTATATAAAGTATCAGTGCATTCCCATTGCTGCATTTCGGTTTGACAGATAAAAATGCTGGTAAAACTAAACTTACATGAGACGTTCCACTTTATAGTGACGGGTGTAATGTTCGGTGACTTGGGTCTCCCCATACCCGAGAGAGGACCCAATTCGTATGTACTGGATTTTCTGCCCAGATGCCTAAAATAATTTGTCTTAATAATTGTGGCAATAATTTAGTATTCCTTGAGATGTTTGCAATTATCTAATGCTGTTTATTTGTAAACTGTCTTAATAGTGAGGTCGAGGTAAAATAGTCCTTTGAGCCGGATAAATAGAGTTGATTTTGAATTTTTGAGACATATATCACATTGATGTACTTCTTGGTGCCATCTGGTGACTTGGATTGAAGTAGCCGGTTCGAGGTTTTGTTCTTGATAAATTATACTGAAATTTATTCGTGTAATTTTATACTAATTTAATTCGATTAGGCTGTCTCTGTTTTCAACCTTACGCAACGATAATTAGAAAGCGCACTTTTGTTTATTGTAACACTACTGGCTGGCCCGCGACTTTGTCCGCGAGAAGTCGAGTTTTTACAGGCAGTAGAACATGCGCTGAGTTTGTCCGGGAAGAACCGTACAGTTTTCCAGTTTGAAAGGTGTGGTCGTTATGGCCAGTGGTTATATATATATGAATAGATGGTAGTGCTACTTAACACGAGGTGGGCCATCTGCTCTTACCGTAACCATTTCACTTAAAAAAGTCTTTTTTACCCCATTAGGAATGGAATTTTACGAAAAAAAAGGGCGAATCGCGAATCTTAATGATTAAGGAGCAAGGTTTCGTATTCGAAGGCCTCTTTCAGACATTTCGTGAAGAAACAGTTAACTGAGAGTGAGTCAGTACTAGTCTCTTTTTATATTTTATAAAATGTTTGGACTTATATGACTTTGCAAAGTGCCGTATTCATCGTTATTAAGATAATAACGCATATTACAATAATAAATTAAATATGTTATTTCGTAAGTGATTGTTAAATGCATTTGGAAATAAATGTCTTTATTTAAGTTATTTTATGTTTTGATAATGTTTATTGAATTATATGCCGCATGAGTGCTTTTTTCCAAGTCATTGAGCCCAGTGCGATAATTGCATTTTTTAAACAAAGGACCATTTGTATGAAACGTTGCTCAATACGTTTAGTTTAATATACATATAATTTCTCTTCTAATGGAAAGAAAATTGTATTATTTTTTATGGCTCTGTACTATTAATTATATTTACTAATAATTGGTATTTCATATTTGTAGAAAAGGTTTTATTAACACGATGTCTCAATCTGTTTTTTAAATCGCCGATTATGTACTCTTCAAAAAATACTTCAATATGGAAATTTCACACAGCGTCATGTAGCTCCAAACCTAGCAATTCTTATTATTGGAAACCGATATCCTAATACTACTCATGTACTTTTCTTTACAAATTCATACTTTTCAACCGACTTCGTAAGGAGTTTCTCAATTCAGTTGTATTTATTTTCACGAATAACTCAGCTAATACATTCTATCAGTAATTAATTCCTTGATAATCAGACAGCCAGGGCAAATCTTATTCCAAGGTTACCAACAATTCCGGTTGAATGCTTGGTTATCTAGTGTGTCGAATTCAAAAAAACATATTTCATATATTTTGTTCCGGTTTCTAAACCGTTCATTCGACTTAATATACTATATTGCCTATAATGTCTTGTCTCGCTTCGATACAAGAAGTCTCGCCCGCACAATAGTGCGTAATTTTTCGAGCCATTTGGTACGCCGGCCTTTGTTATGGGACTGCAATTATGTGGGGTAGGGAATCGCCATAGTATACTGGCGATCAGATACACAACTCTATACTGTTTCGTCAAACATATCTATTGAGTATACCATCGATGTATGTGATACGCGTACGGTTCAATATAATTCTCTGTCTCAAGAAGCATACGCGCAATACAAACTATACACACAAATATTTTCCTTAGCCCAGAGATCACCCTTGGACTCCATTCATAGAGGATAAAGCAATGTAACAACGGAGCTTTAACTTATTAAATACTTTATATATATAATAATTTTACCCGTGGCTTTTCTTCCGAAACTTAGGATGTCTCTTCCTGTAAAATATATCTCAGCAAATCACATCTATTCATGATTCGTTACTACGTGAAAGTCAAAAAAACCTCATAAAACATATTCGCATTTATAATATTAGTATGGGCTTATTATACCTTATCAAACTACTTAACTTTCTACCATTATAAAATTGCCTTTCTTTAGCCTCAACGGTTTGCTGGAAGAGAACTTAGGGTTAACCTTGCCATTGTACATGTATTATTTGGTAATGGTTGAGGTACTGCTACTGGGCACCTGTACTATGGCATTACGGTCCCGTGATTGGGTAATAATTATTACTCTTATTACGTACGGTTAGATGCGCCAGGCTTACTCGGACTGGCAGACAATTGTTTTGTGGAAATGCAGCCGTTTCTGTACGAAATTGTGGCGAATGATTTTATAGAATAAATTACATTTTATGTCTTGTTTGAGAAAGTTACATTCCTGTGTTAGGTTTACTAAGATATATTATTTATCTTGACTTATTACGAAATCTCTTAAATACAAAGCGAGTCTGACATTTTCTACTTATATTAGGTCCTTTAAGAACTATCGCTAAGTTAACTAACATCTATGCAGACAAGGTTGCCACTAGTATTTAAATAAAAAATAAAAGTGTATGTTTAGTTTGACTGAATTATGTAAATGAAGTTAATTAAAACACTTAACGGCTCTGAATAGAATATTATATTTTCTTTTCTATTCTATTCTCTGTATGAATTTTCTCTGGCCTTCAATGAAACTAAAAATAAACCAAATGTTTCTGGCATAAAAATCAATGAATAAAATAACACTTAAAATGTTCTAATATTCTGTACTACGCCGCTCACAAAATACGTTTGGACAAATATGACGACCCATCCGAAGCTACTTGGTAACGTATGAATAAAGATTGACCCCATATTTCATTCAAAGACATTTTACTTATGGGCGGTAGTTGTAAATTTTCTAGTCTACGACTTTCACAGCGCACTGGAATTTGAACCTTACTTCGGTTGACACTAGGTCGAATATAAATTGTGTTGGGAACCAATAAATTTGGATTAATAATGTAAGCTTATGGGAAAAATATCTTAGAGGTAGGTAGAATTGTTTTAATGATTTTAGCGATGTATAAATGTTACCAGCAGCATATTTTATATCGAATTCGTTGTTTTGTAATAACTGTGAGTATTTTTGGAGCTACTGTAAAGTAGCAGGTAGGACGTATTCGGTTCCTGAATAAGGATTTTCAAAACATCGTGACTCGTGAGCATTGATATGCATAAGGATTTTCACACAGCCTTGTAAAATAACCTCGAATCCCGTAATTACTTTAAAACAACTCCCTAAAACACGAGTTATAATGATCTTTATAATCAATTTAATAATTAATTACTCAAAACAAGGATTAAATTAATGAACGGAAACGGACCTTAAGCAATATTAGGATTCATTGTTTTACTTGGAGTGAGATCGTCCGGCTTTCTATTATTTTTCCGGCTAAAACAGTAACAATTGATTTATTTAATACTTACATAGTCCGGTTTATGTAGGAAGAGTTTCAATCGTGTGGGTTACATATCTTAGTAACGTACACGCAATAAGTGGTGACCTTATCGCTGCTATTATTATTCCCGCAATGATTCGCCTACTTTCGGAATAATTGATATCCTGTATAAATCATTCTTAAACGGACAATATTACAGGCACATGGGACTTCATATCTCAGGATAACGGGCCTTTTGAGGCACTAATTATCCCATCGGGCAAAATGGCGTGAATTTAAGCGGCTCAGCTACTCTTGGCGAGAAAGCCACATCCGCGTGGGGTAACAAAGATCGTAACTCGTGTGAATCCGCAGTAAAATTTAGAACATGTTGTGTTATACTTAAAAAATACTAGTCTTTACTTGTCCGCAATTTACTCCACCCCTACTGAACCTTAGAAGTTTCCTTTCAAATTTAAGAAGGGTCTGGGACATTTCTAATTTGATGTACAACAACTTGTAAAATTACGAGATATTTTCATTTGTTTCAATTTCAATGGGCTCACTTGAATTGGTTAATTACTTAGTTTCATAATTTTTGAGTAACATTTTCTTGATTCTCGAGACGGAGAAAATATTTAATTAAAATAAAGTATCCACTACTTTATTTTAATTAAAATGAGTAACTCATCGAAGCAACATTACTAGCCTTTTATTCATGTTTCGTCACACAATTTCTCACCAAACGCAAAATAATCCATTTCGGTTTTCATATCGCAGTGTTGATCGGATGGGTGGCCATTTTATTCAGTTCTGCCTCTTACAGTGCTGTCTTGAAGTCGGTGAAGGTGCCGGTGAAATAACAGAGACATTCCATCTTCAAGAGTCAGCATTATTTGTGAAATATATCGCATTTCATAAGTCAGAAAGGTTTTTCCCTTAGTTATAGACAGAGTCGTTATAGGCAGTGTGATATTTGGTGGTCAGATCGCTAGTTACGTCTTTGTGCAAGCATGTCACAGGTATTTCATCACCTCACTCCTTTAAATACTAAAGTTTGTTTAGATGGATGAATGTATGTGTTCCGGTTTGAAATGTGTGGTTGCCGGTGAAAAGCACGCGCATGAGACATTCCACCTTCTGATCTTAAGAGTCGGGCGTATACGATGCGTCTTGGGTTTTGTTTTAGGTATCGAAAGTAGGGGAGGACCCAAGTCGTATTGCTTGTTATAGGCGGAGGATACCACTTAACACCAATTGGGTCATCTGCTCGTTCCGTAACTTTATCACATAAAACAAAAATGTTTATCCTTCACGCCATAACTTCTGAACTGATTCGTCCGCCATTGTAATACCTAAGTTCTCAACCGAGTTTCATCACATATAAATATAACACTTGCCTGTGCTACTTTCTGTAGCACGCGGGCGAAGCCAGAGCAGCTAGCTAGTTAAATAATATTATGAAACGTCAACACACACTAAATGAGTTAAATAGCGCAAAACTAATATAGTGAGACAAAACATCTGCGCGGTGAAAATAGCTCGCGGATCACTAATCGAATCATATACGAAGTTGTTCAGCAAAGTGTGTTAAGGAGGTTGTACACTGAACTAATAATAAGACCACTGGCTTTTCCCCGCGGTTTCACTCACATTGTACTGGGATAAAATGTAATCATTGTCTTACCCATATTCATAATTTTCTAGGCTAGATCCAGTAGTTTTGGCTCTAAAATGTAACGTATTGTGTTTTTCTAGCTGGTTTCAGATTTATATATACATATATATCATAAAACGCTGACGTAATAATAAGTTATACAAATTGTGAGTCTATAGCTAACCTGTTAACTGACCTACTCTCAACAAACAACATTATTCTGTCGGTTATATTAGTGTTAAAATGTTTTTAGGCCTGTGCTGAAGACCTCTTGGTAGACCCTCAGGGACCCATAATCGCATCATATCATAGTTGGAATGCCGTTGCTAGGTGTTTGAGTTAGTAATTACTTAACTAAATCTAAGTTGTGCGAAAGTTCAATAATTTAGGGACGAAATGTTAATGTCCAATGATTTATGTTGGTAACCGCTTTTTACTAAGTGCATATGGATGTATACACGGTACATATACCAAAACAACATATTTTTTAATTTTGTGTCTGTCTGTCTGTTTGTTCCGGCTAATCTCTGAAACGGCTGGACAGATTTTGACGGGACTTTCACTGGCAGATAGCTGATGTGTCAAGGAGTAACTTAGGCTACTTTTCCGAGGGGTAAAATAGGGGTGCGTGGTAAAACCGAATTCCACGCGGACGAAGTCGCGGGCAACAGTAAGTATTAAATAAATATATTTAAAATATTTTGTTGATGTTTAATAAATATTATATCAAAAAGGTAAAGAAAAAACCGTGAGGTTTCCTCATGTGAGCGTTCCTTGTATATTGCGCAAGCCAGGACGGAAAGTGCGTACCCTTATATACAAACACCTAATATACGTATCTCCCTTCAATAAAAATATGAGAAAAAACAGTAGCAAAAAGGAAATTCAAATCGGAACCTATCGACAGGATATTGTAACGAAAAGGGGGCGAAGGGGGTGAAAGGGGGGTTAAAGGGTGAAAACTTACCTTTCTTCAGGTGCCGCGTGTTATTACATATGTGATTGACATAGGGATATGAAAACTATTTCGTTTGACTTTTATTGTGATATGTTGACACAGTCAGATAGCACAGTTGTGTTATTTTTTATGCTATTTATGATAAATTAATAAGAATAACACTCATAAATCATTGTAATAAAATCCTTTAGTAAGATAATTAAGTTTTGTTGTGTTAAAGTAAGGCTGTGGATTTTGTGTACTAAATAAAATAAATAAATATTCGCACATATATTGCTCTCTAGTTAACGAATAGAGATGGAAACAGACCAGAGACAATTTTAGAACTGTCATTATTGCGATTTGTGTCAGTTCCTCGTGTTTTCATCATATTTTTATCTTGACCGTTTACTAAGCTTTATAAAGTTGTCTGTGGAAGTTTTTAGTTTGCCCCTATAGTTGCTCTTTTCATTCAGTAGTGAGAGAAAAGGATGTGTGAACCTAAAATTTGTTCTAGTGTGTTGCTAACAGAAACAAAGTGAGCCAGCTCAACAGCTCTCCAACAGCTCATCAATAAATTGATGAGCTGTTGGAAAGAATACAGATATTGGCTGCGATAGGAAAATCCTTGTGTAATAGAAATTTCCTTCAATTTGATGATTTGATTCCTGATTAAATGATTGATTGATGAGATCATCCACATCATCACCGATGACGATACACACTTGAATATGTGAAACAAAATATTTTGAAGTTTTATTCAAAATATCTTCCTTCGTTGAGAAAGTAATCGCACTTAGGCGATTTTAAACATCTCTGAATAGAAAACTGAACTTATCCTTTGTAGGGGTTGTCCTTTTAAATTATTTGCAAACAAATTTCCTTCAGCGTACACGTGTGGTTTTGAGCAAGAAATTAGTCCCAAGTTGCGACTTACCGGGCGAGGCGACTTTTTGACGCTTTACATTACATCGTCTCTAAATAGTATAAAAAGTCAGTCGCTATCTGTTTCTCCGCTTACTTCTTCTAAACCACGCAATGGAATTCGATACGGTTTTCACTTTAGAAAGAGCGATAAACTAGGCTGGTTTATGTATACAGGGTGTCCGGTAATGAATGGATAACCTTGAAATGGGTCTTAATAGAACTATTGGGCATTCGGGAAAAAATATCAAATAAAAAAAAACCTTGTAGTATAAAAAACAAAAAAAAAAAAAAAAACATCGGTATTATTTAAAACATACATATCTTTGATACTGCTTTGTTTTTTTTATTTGATATTTTCTCCGAATGCTCAAGGTTATCCATTCATTACCTGACAGCCTGTATAAATACTTTTTTACAAAATGGCTGAACTGTGATGGTGCTTTGTCAAAAAACTGTTACTTTATACTTTCTTACGAAGTGAAACAAAAGAAAAAAAAGAAGTGCACTCCTCATTTTCTTTATTAGAATATGGCACCCGTGCAAAGCCGGGGCGGGTCGCTAGTATGAAATAAATAACCTCAAACAGACACACACATAGTCCTGTCACCTACCGCCTCTGTGTCGCATGTATCAAAACAAGTACCGTTGTATTTAACACAACATAACTAAGAAATATAGAGTTAAATACTAAAAGTTAAAAGTTCGGAGTTTACATTTTGAACTATTGCTGAAACATTCATGAGCTGTGTTCAGAACTGTAAAGGCGACTAAAAGTCGCGTCTCCTTACCAGTTTACATGAAAAGCCCTTTATGGAATATTTATGAAGGAGTTGAGCCACAGTGTAAATAACAGTCGAAACCTAACTTAAACTAAGAACTTTAACTCAGGACCGGTGTTAGCTTACTGTAAGTTATTTATTTTTACTTGGTGTTAAGTTAAATTGAAATATTTATTATTTGCTGAAGAAATTGTGTTATAACAACTTTTCAGTCAGTTTCTATGTTCATTTCAAATTCATACGTTGAAAACAGAAATTGAAAAAAGCTAAAGCTATAAGAATTTATGTAATGGAACCCTGTTTTTTAAATTTGTTCTAATAAAACCTTTTTATTGTTTCAGGTATGTTTTACAGTAGTGAACAACTATCAAAATAAATTTAAAATCCGATTAATCTATGTCTTAACATACGTAAGTAAATAGGTATTTCTAATACTTCGATATTAAACTGATAGTTTCCATTACTCTCATTTATTGTGTCACAACAGCCATGGTAACACGGTGACTAAAAATATAAAGAATCGAATATGTATTAAGAAAATAAACGTATGTTAAATCAATACATCTCCGGTTTCATCCATCCAACCAGCATTTCGTTTATTCTTCTTATTATTGATTTTTGAAATCATTAATAGACGTCTTAACGTTAAAGCTTAAAATAATGCTGGTACCAGTTTTAAATTTGTATATTTCATGTGGTTTCATTAAAATAAATTACTTATTGCTTATATAAAATTTTGATTGTTTATTTTCAAGCGACGTAATATCAAATATTCGAAATAACATAAGCCCTCCATTATCCGTCTAACTCAATAAAATGCACATAACTATAGCAATAAGCAAATATGAAGAATGGAGACGCGCTGAGCATATTTCTAAACACGAATTAGGGGAAAGTGGGCCATATTGGATATATACACGATAGTGGTAGTGCAGTAAGGATACTTTCTTATAAATATGCAATTTTAATTGTTGGTAAATGTAATTTATAATAATAAATGTAAATGTCTTACACCCTCGCATATTTACCAATCACTGTATGAACTCATAGCAACTATAAACTTGTCATCTTCTTGACCTTTACACAAGTGTTAATAACGCGTCGGCTGCGTAGTAGCTCAGCAGGTGATACAAGTATGTTTTCAGACATAACTGTCATATATAATATTTACTCTTATTTTTTTATCCCATTGCGGCTTTCTCTATTCTATCTATTTATCTAACTGAAGAAGACCAAACTTAGTGGCACTTTCTTATATTTACAGTAGAATGATTTAAAATATAATATGATGAAATAACTGAACAATATGGTGCTCTCGTATTGCTATGTTCCGGGCTAAAAACTTGTTATGGGAATTATTAGCATAAGTTTCATTTGATATAGGAATTGTAGCCACACTTAAGTAGGAGAGATCTCATATCCCTGGCATGACTTCCTACAATCCCGATCGTAAATAAGACGCCTAACTGAATGCCCCTAAATTGTGACATCTCTGACACTATAAATCAATAACTGGATATTAAATAAAATACCCTCCCGTATATCAAAGGGCGACAGATCCAAACGACCATTTTATATTGAGCTGTTATTCTTCGAGAGTTTTGATATATAATAGGTCTGTGCCAAATGGCGGGGACATACGTCAAATACGTAATGCGTACTTAATTTGAGAAATTGTTGCGTTTATTAGGAACTGATTGTGATCGATTTTGTACGGTAATTTACTGTAATTTGTTATTTCGATGCAACTTACAGAGTCACGAATATACCGAAAATAATTTTAAATTCTTACATTTTAGGCTTATATTTATGGGACGAAGTGGGGAGTTTTCAGGAACTAGGTCAAAAAGATGTTTGCTGTAAAATTATTAAAGAATAATTGTTGTTAAGAAAATGTTATGTTACTTGTGAGAAAGTAATAGCGGCGATGTACTCAAAACTTGTAGCCTTAGTAAATATAAATATACATAAAAAAAACACTGCCCAATTATGTTGGTTAATAAAAGACGAGCTAAGCTTTTGCCAAAATCAACACAGTGATTTATCACCTGTCTTTGTACTAATGCTGTGCAAACTTTCGCAACTTTCGCTTTAGATGACAATTCCCGAAATTGTGTTTACTAGGTATAAGACTGCGTCAGCCAGGTGATCCAATCGCGACCTTTAATCTAAATGAAACCGGGTCAGTGATTTTAACTCGAAATAATCTAGTAAGTATTTCCAGTACTTTAAAGAATTAATAAATACGATTGAATACTTTTATTTAAAGTGTTAAACTAACACTAAGCATAATTTTGCCATGCGCTAACCAGTTAGCACTGGTTGGCACCAGCATGCGCTGATGAATCAAGTCTCGACAGCGTTCACTTTACCGTGTTCTAGTTTGAAAGGTGTGGTTTCCTTTAAAATTACAGGCACATGAGACATTTCACTTCATGTCTCAGAGTTAAGGGTATACGTTAAGGCGGCATACGATGTGATTTGAGTCTTGCGGTAACTAAGTAGGGGAGGGCCCAAGTGTTATTTGTAGAGATTACCACTTGACGTCAGGTGGGCTATCTGCTCGTTTGGTAACTTTATGAAACAAAAAGCATTTAAAAACAACACACAAGCATACAAAACAAAACTAATCAAGATTTTATATAGAAAAAAATACCAGGGCAGCTGATGTCGGTGTGGGAAAAAGCTCAGAAAATAAGTTGCAAACGATTTTTCCTGAGTAAACGCGACGGGCAGTAATACTTAAATTGCTTGAAAGTTCAAGTTAGCCTTTTGTTCCGTTAAACATTTTATGCTTCAAAACACTGTTAATTTCCTTCCTGTGAAAACTAGATCGGTCTAAATTTTTTTTTTAAATAGAAATCATATTTAATATATTTTTTTCTTGAAACTAGTGGTCCAAAAATAACTATGTATATCTAATCAGTAAAATATATGTAGGTATTTAGGTCTGATAATATATAATGTTTTCTTCTAAAATGTGACTATTTTCATATAATTTAAGCTCAAGCTCATGTAGAAATTCTCTCAGTCATCTCCTTAAAATATTTAATATACATAATTATAGTCTATTATAACAAATATATTACCGTTAAATCTTTTGTAATGTCTTGTAAACGTGAAAATCAATAAAGAAACCATATATTATGTATAAATATGTCATTGAAGCTACTTCCGGTCCTAATTCAGTGACAGAAGGTCGTTTTGTAACCCAATATTGTTGTATGCGCTATTTATCAAGTATACGCTTTTCCCCGTGCTCCCCTTATTTATACGTGAAATACTGTTATTCGATTGAGCCAATTTGGTTGTTCGAAATATTTGCGCTCATTTTACTGTCATTCATAAAATATTGTTGTTTTTGCTTTGTGAATGTTCTGCTGTGATACGGAATATTGGTGATGTGTTTTTGATTTAACGTCGTTGCTTTAATTTGGGTAACTGCGTAGAAGTAGAAGCCGTCGTTTCGAGGACTTGCTAATGGATTACATCGTTAGTGACTCTAAAATAATCGAAAATAGACTTAGGGTTACTCATATACTCATGGGGTTAAAGTGCGTTCCTTTCGTGTAAATGTACCACGAATCGGATCATGCTTTTCCAAAAAAATAGAACACTGCCAGCGATTTAATTGGAAATAAAAATGGCAATATTATTAAATGAAAATGTACAATGAAGCATCTTTTATCTTTTGTACATCTCAGTAGGAAAAAGTTTTTTTAATGAAAAATTGGTTGGGTGTGCCAAAATATGAAAATAATGTGCTTTTATCATTCTGCTCATGCAAATGAATTCATAGTTGATTATTTTGTAACATACATGTTACATATTAAATTAAATGAATTATCACATTAACTCAATGCATTAACATCCAGTATTATGCTATTTGCATTGCCCCCATAGTCTGCCCTATCCAGCTAAACAAACATATTGTCACAGAAAAACTCTACTTTTAATATTTGTCTACCTTCCGCTCTGTGTGTATCAATAAAGCAATACAGAATAGGCCCGCGTAGCTCATTTCGTCAGCCAATTGTCAGTGTCGTGTGTATGTTATGGGTTATATATCTATAGAGCATTTTCGCTATTACCGGTGCTATATCTTTTATGTCTGTATTTTGCACGACTTTCCTTGAAATTTAGAAAGGAATCTTAAAGACTGCGACTTTCAGTTTCAAAATGGAATTCTTTTATTAATCCTATCATGACTCACAGCTTAGTTTGTAGTAACTCTGTAGGTCGTGGGTTCGATTACCACCCATGACAAACATTTATGTGAAGAATATAGATATTTGTTCCGTGTCTGTATGTTTACAAAAAGTATATAAGTATTCTATCAGTTGTCTGGTAGTCAGTGCACAAGCTGTGCTTAATTTGAGGCTAGACGACGCTGTATGAAATGTCCACCCGTATTTATTTAGTTATTTATTAAACATTTTATCCAATATGAAATACTTCTTGAGTTATCACATGACTTAGAAGTAAATATTAACAGACTGTCTTTTAAAATATGCTAGAGAGATATCAAATCCTTCACTTACTAAAAAATACTTAAAGAGGTTAAGAAAACTTGTATTGGTGACAGCAGCGCAGTGACATATTTACTGTAGAGTTTCGCTTCTATTAGTTACTTACGTGATTCTGTATGGGTGAACCACTTAGCGTCACTTTCCCTCATGTGGAATAAGCGTTTATAAAGCTACTGTGCTCTGAATGTGATGTTGTGATATTACTGCCTGAAAAAAATATTAGGCTTTCTTTCTGAAACGCAAGACCGTAAAATTTATAAAGTCTGGCACTGAAGTTGTAAACAACCCTGATGTGAAGACTTTCAGACCATTCCCAAGGCTTGTGACATCGAGGATTAAAAATGGCTAAAATAATTCAATCCAAAGTTATTCAATATTCTTTGATAACCGCGACAGTTTTCTCTTAAAATCCTTTCACCACACTGGTTCGAGAGAACCAGTGACTCGAATAGATAGATGGATAGATAGTTCTGCCACATGTCGTGTTTTCGTTCTGACGCATAAAACCCACGCTGCGGTCTATCCCTACATCTTACGTGACATTTGACACGCAAAAACATTTATTCTCTAAAATTTCTCTAGCTAAAAGGGTAATAGGTATCGTTACTTACAATTTTATTTTGCCCACAACCTGTTTGCAAACAAACGTGCACAGATAACAAAAACTTTTACGAGACCGCATTGCGAATGTATCTTATCTGTTAAATGGGTAAAGCCTGTTCCATCTTCTTGATAACATCAGATACGGGGGTAAGGGTGGGGAAGAAAATGGCCGGAGACGTTTTGGGAAACGCCGGACTCACAACTCTTCCTTATTCCCATCGGAGAGAAAATAGGAAAAAAGGTTCAAAATATGTAACATTCCACCTTGAGATGAGACTTGGGGCTTAAGCTCGAAGTCATATTGCTCTTCCTATGTGAAGATGGTATTGTTGGGCCATCTGCTTGTTCCGTAATTCTTCACAAATATATATCTTCACAAAATAAAACGTTCATTGTGACATAAATGAATATTTCAACTGATAACTAGCGCTAAAGTTAACAATATGAATACATTACTTTACATTTTTCTATTTAATTACGTATTTGTTTATGAATTTTGTGGGAAACGTGTTTCTTTAGTTTATTAACATGAAATGAAAATCTACAAATCATACTTTCACTCTTTGCGGATACATGAACTTGTCATCGGAAAAAATTATAGCCGGTAAAAGCAATACAAGGAATAAAAAGCCGGACGCCCACCACTAGTAATGGACAATCATTGTTCCCTGAAGATGCATTATCTTAATTTATTGGTAAGATATGGGTATCTTAAAGATCGAAGCCGAAAGATCTTATCTTAAAGGCAAAGGTGTGTGCTTAATCTTTGAATATTAGCTGTAGTGCTCCGATATTTAGAAGTTTACTAGCTGTACCCGGCATGCGTTGTAATGCCACGTTAAGGTAAAAATGCCATTAAAAAGGAAAACATTTTTTTTTTGTCAATATTCAATCACCGAGGGTTGAAAATTATTTTGGTATTAATATCGCAATCAAAAGATAGGGGTTGGTGGTAGAAGGATGAAAATTTAGGGTTGTATGTATTTTTTAATGCTGATCCATAAAAAAAAATTGTACAAATAAAAAATTAAAATTTTTGGGGTGGACCCTCAATTGTCACTTAGGGGTATGAAAAATAGTTTATGTCCTATTCTCAGACCTACAGAATATACACAAAAAAATTCATGTAAATCGGTCAAGCCGTTTCGTAGGAGTTTGGTTACAAACACTGTGACACGAGAATTTTATATATTAGATTTGAAATAAATTACTTTTTGTTCCTAACATAGTTTTGTCTTAGTTTCTCCAGTCGTTATTTAATGGTTGTCAAAGTTACAGGTGATTTTTTTCTGTGAATAAGTTACGGAACGAGTCGATGGCCCACCTGGTATTAAGTGATAACCTTTACCAACCCTTTACAAGCGATACGAATTGGGTCCATACCTACTTAGGTAAGACAAGACCTATATATATGCGATCGTAACTCTGAGACGTGGAGGTGGAACGTCTCATTTGCCTGTAATTTCACCGGCAGCCACATCATTCAAACTGGAACACAGTAACACGAATCCACGTTCTGTTTGGCTGCAGAAATAGGTATGATTGCAGTACATCTCCGGACGAACACTGCACATACAGATTTTAGCAGTTGATAAACCATGTTGCAGTTACAGTTTAAATTGCGTCAGCAGGGTTGGTTCAGCTCATAAAAACTTACCCCCTACACTTCAGCGTCGCGACGAAATAAGGGTGCCTGCACACTGAGGCCGCGATTCGCATTGTCCGGTAAATTAAATTCCTTTGATCACATACAGACAATGGGACCAGATTTCTTTCAGTAGAATTTTCCAATAAGGAATCGAAGGATTCTTCCAGATCTAAACTGGATTCTAGGTTTCTTTTAAGGTCAGTTACATAATCGTTGTATAGAAAATATTAGCAACTATATATGTAAGAAGATATATACGAAAATTTGGAGATCTTTCCAAGTTTATAGTCAGCAGTGGTGGTAAAACAATAGCTAAAATAAATTTCATTTATCTTTAGATTTTGTATCCACTATTTAATATTCAAATTAAAACTCATTTTAATCTAGCCCGCGGTAAGAATCGCAACGTGGTTTAGTCATTTGTGAATTAACTTCAATAAGAGTCTAGCCTAAATCACTCCTTATAAAATCAGCTATCTGCCAGTGAAAGTCCCTTCAAAATCGGTCCTGTCGTTTCGGAGATTAGCCGGAACAAACATACAGACAATTTTTTTAAATATTTTTTGTGTTATAAGTTCCCTAATGCATTCATATGCATTTAGTGAAAAGCTATTATTTGGACATTACAGACAGACGCTTAAGTTTTATAATATTTGTATCATCATCATCATCATCCTAGCCTGTAATGGCCCACTGCTGGGTATAGGCCTCCCTTTTCTTTTGCCAGCCCAATCTGTTCTGCGCCACTCTCGTCCAGGTTTTTCCAGCAGATTTTACGATGTCGTCGACCCAACGTGCTTTCGGTCGACCTTGATTCCTTTGATCTGATCTGGGCCACCACTCGGTCAAAACCTTAGCACCCTCTGCCCCACCGGAACCGGAGCCGCTGCCAGTGCTCGGAATAGTGAGGCTGCTGGGGACTGAGGGCCGGGGCTTTTGTGTACTGTTCATATAAAGGGGGGGTTTGGCCTTAAAACGCCACGCTGGCCAGTGCGTCTTGGCGAGTATTTGTCATTTCCTCGTTCGTCTATCAGCAGGGGGCACCACGTGC
This sequence comes from Chesias legatella, assembly GCA_947359385.1. Taxonomy (NCBI): domain Eukaryota; kingdom Metazoa; phylum Arthropoda; class Insecta; order Lepidoptera; family Geometridae; genus Chesias; species Chesias legatella. The sequence continues at coordinate 12,107,809 of OX375764.1, read as the reverse complement.
AGGTGAGGTTGACTTGGGCGACTTGATGTTATGTTGCCCCTTACCCTTACCTTTAATATTTGTATATATAAAGAATAAATATGCAAAGCACATTTCAGAACTGGCGATCTTCCAGGATAAATAATTTATTTAAATACAATCAATGAACCTCATTCCTGTTTTCGAAGATAACCATTCAAGTACACGAATTGTGTTTTAAATTTTAATTGAGTACAAGACCTCACATGTAGATTAAAGCTCGTGAAAGGTCCGACCTGATCTCGGTTTGCTCATTCTCGGATAATACTGATGTTTCGATGTCTCGGTTTTTTATGTTATATATTTTCTGAAGCAGGTGGCCCACTTAACCAGCCACCGGCTAGGTCCAGCCGTCCAGGTAGTGCGGATGTGCCTACTAAGTAATTGACATTATGGATGGTTCCTTTTACGTCAATTAACTTAGTATGGTGCTTGTCTTTTGTGACAATAATGGTAGTCTAGGTCGAACGGGGTAAAATTACTTTATTTTTATCTACTTGTTGATATTTTTTATATGTTTGTTGATTTATTTTAATTAATATAATATAATTGAGTTGCACCTGATCTGTTTCATGCTCATCCGTGGTTAAGCTAAAAAAAAAAAAAAAGGTTGCATGCAGTGGACATTTATTAGTGGGATTATTGCAGATTTTTTGTAGCTTTATTTAATAGGTTATTTTAAGGATGGTTTCATAATTTTTACAATTCATATTGACATAATTAAGGAAATAAATTATAATAGTCTGCTGAAATTAGCGAAGGAAAATCCTTAATAAAAATGACGATTTGTACAAATCGCTGTGAAATTAAATAAAAGTCCTTCCTACGTATAAGTACATTCACAGTCCTAAGTTAAGCGTGAAAAAAACAAATCTGTCACACAACTTGTTGAAATCCACCGCTGAACTCGGCAACGCGAAAATGCGGCAAAATTGTCGGAGCACCGACAGAATACAAGCGATAATGGGCAAGCCTACGCGTGTGATATGAGATGAAATGCGTTATAACGACAGATAACGCTTTGTGCGGATAAAAATGCGGCATTGTTAAAATTATACAACGAATTTGACATTCAAATTGAAATGGGACGTCGGCACACTGAACGGCGGTAAAATAATTATACAGCAATTCAGTGGAAAAATGGAAAACAAAAAGGACCGATGCTGTTGACGAGATTTCTAAAAATATGCGCGCTGGCGACCTATGTATTTGTAAATTGGGACACGGTATTCAGTCACATTTGGCTTATATAAATATCTGTGTGCGTTAATAATAATATTGGTGAACATTTCACACAGCTATGTCTAGCCCCAAACTAAGCTAAGCATCGCTTGTATCATGGGAACCAGACAACTGATTTAATACATTTTTTTTTGCAAATACTTACAAATAATACATATTAACACCCAGACATAGAACAAACATCTATCTACGTCACACAAATGTTTGTCCTGCGTGGGAATCGAACTCACGACCTACAGCGCAGAAAGCAGAGTTACTACCAACTGAGCTATGAGGCCAGTCAAATGGAGTTCCGGAACTCAATGCTGAGGTCAAAATGTTGTAATGTTATACAAATAATTAATTTTGAGTTGCATAGCTATTTATTCTCCTCTTACTTACTTAGTACTTCTTCTTTTGCCACTGAAACTTTCGCCAATGTGGTGAAAAGATAAAAGTGTGTCTATTTTTAATGATGAAATATGGAGTCTCGTTATTGGAAATCTCTTAAATTTTAATCAATAATCTTAACAGTTTTCGAAATGTTAAAATGTACAATGTTTATTTTAGTTGAACCCACGGAGGTTGCAACTCCTACGCTGAAAAGCAAACACGGCTTTAAGTGCCGTTACCCACCGATATTAATTACTGTAATTAAATATAATTCGATGAGATTATTTATCAGTTTGGACTGGCGTTAGTGTGTTGTTAATTTATATTTTAAATAAAATTGTAACTAAAGGTTTATATGGTATTAAATACAAAAAAGAACGTGGTTCAAAACGGTGAAGGAAAACATCGTGAGGAAACCGACATGTCCTAGAACTAAAAATTCGAAGACACGTGTCGATTGCACGAAAGGAGCCTCTTTGAGGCGCACTTGCAATCCTTTCACCACACTGGTTCGACAGAACCGGTGACTCGAAGAAGAAGAAGAATACAAAAAATACAAGCTTGAATACATTTTGTATACAAAATTTTGAAATATTCAAAGTCTCGCATTTTGCACGGTTTTCCATCATTTGTTATGTTCCTCATATATAATAATTTATTGTAGTGAATTGTCTAAAATATTATTGCTAAACGTTTCCATTCAACTTTTTCGAATATTCGTAGCTCGAAAAAAAGGAAGCCCTCCTTTAGGCGTTTCCTGTCTGTTCTTGCCCATGGAGGTTCGGATAGGGTTTGAAAAGTGATAAGTACGCTTGACTTTTATTTTGAATATTATTGACATTTCTTTATGAATTCTATGAAAATAAAAATTTTGACTTTGACTTTGTAAACAAATGTGTAGCAACAGTATTATTAAAGTCTTACCTAACATTCGCTTTATTAGTCCCGCAAACGTAATCTCAATCACTCAAGATTTAACACCCGACCATTCCGAAAGTGCCCAATCTCGAATGACTCGTAACAATATCGATTAGTGGTTCGTTCGCTCGTAAAGAAGGACCCACTTATAGTGACAATCGTGTACGCTTCGATGATTCCTCGTGTCAATTGGACCTCTTGGATAGTGGCTCTCAAAGTTTCAGACTGATTTATATATATACATTGTTTCAGGACCAATTTAGTGGAGCTTGATCGGTCTTGTCGCTTCACCCAAGTCTTATAATAATAACAATGGACGACATTTCACACAGCGCCATCTAGCCCTAAAGTAAGCTAAGCATAGCTTGTATAATGGGAATTAGACAACAGATACAATACTTATTAACTTCTTTTTTGTAAATACATACATGTAATACATATTAACACCCAGACAGAACAAACATCTATTCGTTGACTGGCCTCACAGCTCAGTTATAGTAACCCTGGCTTCTGCGCTGTAGGTCGTGGTTTCGATTCCCACTCAGGAAAAACATTTGTGTGACGAAGATAGATGTTTGTTCTGTGTCTGGGTGTTAATATGTATTAAATGTGTGTATTTACAAAAAAGTACTATTCAGTTGACTGGTTCCCATGATACAAACTATGCTTAGCTTATTTTGGGTCTAGATGGCGCTGTGTTAAATGTCCACCAATATTATATGTTATTGCTAGTTTGAGCACCGCACGCTGGACCGTGAAACGACGTGTAAGAGCCGTGATTGGCTGGAATTGACGGTCGGCCGAGTCGTAACGAATAATCGACTGGGTCCCGTCCGACGTTTGTTTAAGATGTAGCGTGCTTGTGATATTTTTATACAACTTATGGCCTGTGAACGACTGGAAGCCGGCTTTTAAATGAGACTGTCGGAACATACCTTTAGACGCTAAACTATAACTAGGGGTAGATTGCCAGGAGAGCATTATCAAATGCTGGAGAATTATGAAAAGAATAACCGGTCGAAAACTTAGCTAGGCCACGTTTAACGTTTCTGTGTGGACTCTACAATCTAGGCATTGCATTTCCAGCGTTTCCGCCTAAGTAGTTTAACTAAACAGCTTTCAAGGGTTCACGCTATTCGCCCGCGGTCTAAACTCCCAAACTTTAGCACATTATGCCATTAAGGTGACATCGCCTATTACCGTCTAAAGACTTTTCTTTAGGGTGGTAGTAATGGCTGAGCTATATAGCCGGATAATTCTAGCATCTGGATCAATGGTATAAAAAGACGAACTACCCGGCAAAAATTATTGATTATTTGTTATATTTATAAACATCATCGTTTCAAAATGTAAATTTTAATATATAACAAATATGAGATAAGCTTATGTTTAAGCTTATGTAATGTAGTTTGCAGGACAGCCAATAACAGAATCCTTTTGTCCATCATCATTTCGAAAGTATGTTTTTATTATTATTACTAGTATTCATCTATAATTTATTTTCAATTATTTACCAGTATTTTTAACGTTATACTGTAAAATGTAAATACTGAATTGTTTTATACCACATTTGCTTCCCCCTTTTTGCAAATATATTTTATCCGGCTTTTTTATTGTACCCTACCATCGGTTTAGAAGTGTAAAGTGATAAAGTAAATTTTGTAGTTTCCGTGTGTTGTCAAGTCTTCTCAACACTTTGATATCAGAGGGGTTATCTTGTAAGTTCCATTCCAACGTTATTGAAAATTTATTTATTTACTAATTATATTGGATAAAATAAATGTTTTGAGTAATTTCCTACAACCATTTACTACTCTGCAACTTATTGCTTATTTTGGCGCCTGTCCAGAGACCTGTCTGTGTGGGAAGAACCTACAAGACACCCCTAAAGGAGGGTCCTGTTATTCGCACGCATGGTCTTATTTACATTGGTTGTATTGAGTCGGTTATAAGAAGCGTAGTTGTTTCATAATCCAAACCCAGAAGTTTTGCTTCAGTTGTCAGGAGCTGTAACTTCACAACCTGTATACAGTTCAGTCGTTAGCTGATACAAATATAAAGAGATGCTCGAACAACTAGGTCGAGTCAAGTTGTTACTTAGTGAAGTTTCAAGTGAAATTTCAAGTATATCCGACGATAAATTGGATTATTTTACTTGATTTGATGTCGTTGACGGGTGTCGTGTGTATATGAAGCGTTGTACTGTTCATCAGATTTTATATCCAATTTTAAAGACTATAAATTTTAAAGTATTTAAACTTTATATATGTTTACTCTACACTGAGAGCTATAATTCAAAAAAGGAAACTTATTTAAAGGTTATTTGCAGATCATGTAATAGTATGTTATGGTGCGAGAAATAAACTTGTGTCATTGTCTGTAATTCATTCAACCATTTAACCTAGTAGTTAGTAATCACTTGATTTCGTGATAGAATCATGGATTTCACACAATATATCTGGCACTCTTATAAATAATCGACTCACAAAAGAAATGGTAAAATGATTGAGGGTTCACCATAAATGCATAATATCGTGACAAAATCTTGGTCAGAGCTTCAAATTGTAAGCAAAATTGGGCCGTATTAGGAAAATTGGTAGTGAAATTGCCCCGTCTGTGGAGAGACGAGTGTGCGTGATGGAAATTGATGCCGAACACCTCTCAGCGAGATAATGTCAGGGACTGAGTATGAGTGACTGTATCCAATCTTACGCTCATATTTAAGGTTTTATTTACCTAGAAATTTGATGTTATGAATAAATATATCATAAAATTATTCTACATTCAAATTTTATTTTGGAAATAAACAACTTTTATTCTTTCTCTTCTTATTCTTATTTGAAATTGGATAGGGTTAGTTAATTATTAGGCTAGGATAATTATTGAAAATAGCTAAATTGACCGTGGTATGTACTAGGACAGATCTGGGATTAATCTCTACCCAATATGTACGGCAAAATTTTCGCCTGATGTTATGATAGCTAGCATCAGGCAAGTTTTTCTCTCCCAGGTAGATGAACCATGTCGAACGCCTCTAGACAATCTTAAAGATCAGTCAGCAGGGCTAGCGACGCTGACATGCTAATATCAAGTATTTATGTTTGTAATAATAGTTTTTTTTTATACATTTTATATTATACACTCAACTCTTTGTCCGTTCAGAATTGATATAAATTGTCTGTATAATGTACTTTTAAAACAACGAACAAAAAATGACATGGAACTTGCAAATCACCGTCCTTCCATTTATTTCAGCTCACAAAGTCGGGGTAATTAAAATCTAGTTAGCTATAGATCGCCTTTGGTTATATATGTATTCTTGTATCAGAGTTGGGTTCCATTATTTGTGTACTTATAATATTAGAATGTTTAAAAAATAACATCTATGTCATAAAATAGATGTTAATTTTATCTCATGTTTTAAAATAATGCTGGGTAAACGTTTACATTTACAAAAAATGTATGTATTTTATCAGTTGCCTGGTTCGCATGATACAAGCTTTGCTGACTTTGGGGCTAGATGGCGCTGTGTGAATTGTCCACTGATATTATTTTTATATTATGTATTATCAAAATGGTTGTCATTTCACCTATAATTTTCAAATTCAGACCTGAAGACAACATTGCTAACGCGAAAATTGTTTGGTGGATGTTCTGCTTAGTGGGTCCTGATCGTTGGCGTATTTAAAGGAGATTTGTACTATTTCACTGTAGTTAGCTAGTTCATACTTTTAACGACTTGCTATAGCTTCCTTGTTGGTTACTCTGCTTATAAAGTAATTAGATTAAGTGAGCGAGTGAAATGCTCAGTCATTCATTTATTAGAGAAGTTTATTGAATAAAACGTAAAAAGATTTTTCATTGTAATGGAACTCCGAGTCATATTTTTTGCCCATTAGTTTGTCGAGAACGTTCCGCTACTAAATTCTCAGTAGTTTATATGAATCCATATAAGTAATAATGATATACGACTGATCTCATAGCTTGTTTGTAGCTCTATTACCTGTTCTGTAGGTCGTGGGTTCCATTCCCGCCCAGAAAAATATTTGTGTAAAGAGCGTAGATGTCTGTTTCGTGTCTGGGTAATAATTTGTTTTATAAAAGTATTTAAGTATTATATCTGTTATTTCGTTCCCGTGATATAAGCTCTGCTTAGTTAGGGGCTAGATGGCGGTGTGAAATGTCTAACAATATTAATTTATATTCATTATTGACTGGCCTCACAGCTCAGTTAGTAGTAACTCTGCCTTCTGAGCTGTAGGTCATGGGTTCGATTAGGGTTCGATTCCTGGGAGGGCCCAGGACAAACATTTGTGAGACATCGATGTTTGTTCTGAGTCTGGGTGTTAATATGTATTTACAAAAATGTATATATGTATTCTATAAGTTACCTGGCTCCCATAGTACAAGCTGTGCTTACTTTGGGGCTACATGGCACTATGTGAAATATCCACCAATATTATTATTATGATTTTTAACAACTTAACCTTAAAAATGATATATTTATGTTCTGCCGGCCGCGGCCGGGGCGGCCCTAGTTCGCGCTTTATGGAGCCACGAGTAAGTACTTTCGCCATTACATCTTTCTGATTTAGTAGAAAAAAACATAGAGGAAATAGTCCAACCAGTCAAATGATTATGCCATCATTGTTTTAGATTAGACCCTACATGAGGTATTTTTTAAATTAAGACCTATGTAGGAGCTGTTCTTGAGTCTTTAGTTTTCGGTACCAATTCGGTAAAGAGCGTGGTGGTCTAGCGGTACTGACCCCCGAGTTTCAATCCGGAGGTCGCCGGTTCAAATTCCGACGTGCACCTATGAGTTTTTCGATTGAAAGATTTATGTGCGCAATACCACGTTCTCAAAACGGTGAAGGAAAACATCGTGAGGAAACCGACATGTCCTAGAACAAAAAATTCGAAGACATGTGTCGAGTGCACGAAAGGAGCCTCTTTGAGGCGCACTTACAATCCTTTCACCACACTGGTTCGACAGAACCGGTGGTGACTCGAAGAAGAAGACCACACTAGTTCGACAGAATCGGTGACTCGAAGAAGAAGAAGACCACACTGGTTCGACATAATCGGTGACTCGAAGAAGAAGAAGAAGGTATCAATCTTATTAAGTTATTCACAAGGAAATTACCAGTATTACGTCAGAATATGTACGCATATATTAGGACCCCACATAACCGGCCTATTTAGATATGCGTGTTGCCAGGGTCACAATGTTTAAGATTGTATATTATTTATTGCTTTCATCAATCACGACCCTGTGTGATGATTATTGTGTAATATTTGCTGCAGAGCACTGCTATAGATATTACAATATGTTTTGTGTGTCGTGAAGCAGAATGACCAGTCAGACCGTGGGGATTCCATCGGTCATTCCGTCTTCAGGTCTCAGAGTAAAGCAATGCATTGCGACTCGGATGGTGCCATACCTAAGTAGGAGATGACCCAAGTCGGATAGCTATTGTTATTGGTATAGAATAATGTTTGGGTCAATCGAGCTTTAGCTGAGATAACTTTTTTTTATAATTTTGGTGGACAATTCACGCCCTAAACTAAGCTTAGCTTGTAATATGGGAACCATACAACTGATAGAATACATATATACTTTTTTGTAAACACATATAATACAAATTAACACCCAGACACAGAACAAACATCTATATTCGTCACACAAATGTTTGTCCTGGGTGTAAATAGAACCTACGACCTACAGCACAAAGGGGAGAGTTACTACCAACTGAGCTGTGAGGCCTATCAATAATATATAAGGTTTTTAAAAAGTTTTTTTCTTCTAAAAGCTCTTGGTAGATTTCGCTTATAGGATGTTCTTAAACTAGCTATATTTTGTCGAGCCCAAGGCACTCCCTAAGTTATGGTACGCAATTAAATCTATATGTGTACTGGTACGAGCAGCCGCATTTGTACTGTATGTAATCAGGGAAAAACCAACAAGTACCGAATTCTAAACTTAATTAAACCCGTTATCGTATATTACCCGGCTGGATTAACTGTGTCGCGGTGCAAGTCTGACATGACATCTCGATAGAACCAAATTGAAGTTGGAAATAACTAGAAATGCCTACTATTAGATCTATTAATATCGGCAGCTATTTAGGAATAATAGTTTTTTTTATTTGGTATACATTTACACATATTATTTAAGAAGATAAGATTAGACTGAAAATATTTCAAAATTTGCTAAGAATCTAGGTGAGATGTCCTATGATTTGCTTTCTTAAGACCAAGTTACCGCTGTTTGTACTGTAAGCAAAGAAAGTTTCTTTTCAGTTCCACACCTCGTTACCAACAAAAATATATATCGCATTGCCAATCGGTTATCACCCATTACATCACATACTTTAAAGAAATTCATATGAAAAATGAGATAAGAATTCAAAATTTTCAAACCAAGGATCTGTTTAATAGATAAAAGCTGGTAAATAGATTGTTAAGACCTTAACTACAAAACGCCTTTTTGAAAGTCCACTGTCAGTAAAAATATGAGATTCTTGCTTACCATAAATAACCGATCTTCAGATATAAATGTTCAAACCAGATAACTGAGTCCTTTCCTGCGATGAGGGCTGAAATTACAGCTAAAGGTAAAGGTAGCCAATAAATGCGACTCTATTCGCTTAAACCCCTCTGTCATAACCACCTAGTGACATGTTGATATATATATTTTATTTTCATTTCGTTATAATCTGTTTTCTTATTTGTTATTAATAATATAGTGTGTGCAATTTGAGTTTATAAATACTTATGTATATGTCTACACTTTATCCGTAACATAAGTGCGAAGTGCCCGCAATATACCACTCGACGACAGAACAATCTTCGGTGAAAAAGCTTCACTTCAAATTTGCGCTAATATAACGACCGCAGATTTAAACAACATAGAATACATGCGTATTTTAAAATAATATGTGTAACCACGTAGAATTATTCCTGTGGTGAGTTAATAGGTAGACACAATCTATATTGACTGGTCTCATAGCTGGTAGTAACCCTGCCTTCTGCACCCTAGGTCAAGGGTTCGATTACCACTCAGGACAAACATTTGTGTGACGAACATAGGTGTTTGTTCTGTGTCTGGGTGTTAATATGTATTATATGTATATATTTATAATTAAAAAACGTATATAAGTATTAGGTAGACACGTAGAGTTATACCTGTGGTGAGCTAATAGGCAGACACAATGTGTATTAACTCACCACTAGCTACTTCTATGCTAAACACAAAATCTTCTGAACATATTTTGTACATATGGTGTTAGTAAAATATATTATAAAACCATCCTCTTTTTATAATATATTTTACTAACATCATCTAGCGTACTTTTAGAACAAATAATGCATTTTATACAACACATTTTTGTGGTGTTTTCTGTGAGTAAGCCATTCTGTTGGAATATATTTCTGTGGCTCAGTGGTAGCGTACCATTTGCGCTTCGACGCGCCTAATTTTTCTCCCCAAGGTGAAATTTTAAATTGTCTTGCCCTATGATTGTAGTTTATTTCTAAATGAGTTTTGTTGGTAGACTGCAAATTGTTGTACCCAGGCGTTGAAGTTGATAGCTTCAATCCATTATATTTTTTATAAATATTTGCACTTAAAATCCTTTCAGACATGAATTCGATTAAAACCTTATGAAGCAGTTTTTCTTCGTAATTGTTACATTATAAAACTAGTGTTTTTTATTCCTTGTACTAAGGGTTTTGCTCTGTAAAGTAAATACAACTATAAACAATAAAATATTGTTACAACAAATGATTTTACAAAGTAATTTGTGTTACTTGACTCAATTTGTGTTAATTTATCTGAAGCTACCAATGTCCTTTAGGAATGTACTCGTAAACCCAAATAAAACAAATGACTTGTACAGATTCATCTTGAAATGCGAGCCTTTGGGATATTTTAAAGCGCTGTTCATAAAGTCTCGCTGTGAAATAGAGAAACCACGACTTGGAAAGTAAGTTATTACCCTCAAAGTTTTGCAGACTTTCACAACGAATGTGTGCCGTAACGTTTTAAATTCCGTTTTTGTAATGACATATTTCGAGGGCCGAGAGTCAGTCGCGAAAGTGTTTTTTCATCTGAGTTATGCGATGTTACATTTAGGTGTTTTATTCGGTCATCGCTAGCGTTAAAGTTTATTGTCAGAAATATGATCTTAACGCACTATTTTTCCTACACTTCAATATTTTGGGGTTTCGGAGATTTCTGGAATCGAACCTAGGGTTCTTCTATTGAAGGCACAACTACTAATATGGCCAAGGCACCGCCAATTAGATTGATTACCAAAGATCTAAAAATCACATTTGTTTAAAATTTACAATAAATATAATTAAATACGTTTAGCTCCTACACCATTACAAAGCTCATCTAGTTTACGCTATGAGAAAAAACTCGCATACTTTCTCATTTTCTCGTTATTACTGCATTTGTCATTTCACTGTTATTACAAGGGATGTAAATTACTAAAACTTTACTGTGAGTTGAAAGTCACCCGAGTTGTGAGGGACTGTTGCGCAAATTTTGTTTTAAACCATCCAAAATAAATATAGTACTTGTTTTCCTATGTTCGCTATGTAAAAATTATTTGTTTGTTCATGAATTTAAGAGCAGTAGAACTCTCGCCAAGTTCGTCCGGGGAAGTACTGCCACCATGCCCTTTTCTGCCGCCAAGCAGTAACGCATTTGCGTTACTGTGTTCCGGTTTGAAAGGTGTGGTTGCCGGTGAAATTACAGGCACATGAGACATTCCACCTTCACGTCTCACATTTACGGGCGCATACGATGCGACTTGGGTCTTGTCATACCTAGTATGGGAGGACCCAAGTCGCATCGGCTGTTATGGGCCGAGGTTACCACTTAACACCAGGTGGGCCGTCGGCTTGTTCCGTAAATGTATTACATAAAAAAATAAAAAAAATAAAAAAATATGAATTCTGTAATCAATATTACAAATAAATACTTTAGTTCCTAAGTTAAAGTACCATATAATAATATCACGTAACAATCTCTTATTTTTTTGGCTTCTTTCGGCTGACGTGGGCGCAATTCAAAACAGTTTCAATTCATTCGGTTTATTAAGTTTATTTGAAAAATGGCATCGTTTGCTCGAATAGATTTGATGAAATTATTCTCATTGTTTAAGTAGTTTTGTAGGAGTTAACTATTTGTGCAAATTATCATCACCGTTCTTTCATTTGATTTACTGAAGGTTAGCTCTGCTATTAAGGTAGTTTTTTGACCTCTGATCTTAGTAATTTGAAAGTGAAAATAGCTTGCAGATACAAGCGCTCTGCCTGCGAATAATTTTATCAGTAAAAGAGAAATGTATCGAAAATGAAGGGTCGAAGCGATCAGATGTTAAACTTCTTTAATAGATTTAGAAGAGGTACCTAAATCTTTTTGTATCCTAAATGGACGAAATCGCTTTAAGCGATAAGACCGCTCATTGTTTATTACTTTTTTATATTGTTGTAGATTATTTTAGGTTAAGAGTATATAATTTTAGGTATGGTGTAATTAGTTATGCACAATAAAGAGTACATTATATCAGTCTAAGCCGAATTTTATTGCAATTTTGGCATAAAAATTGGTGGATAGAAATGTTTACTGGGTGCGTTATCGAAGTGACGGGCGAAAGTGGAACTCTGATGTGCCTGTAATTTCGGCCACAACCTTCAAATCTCTGGTACCGTGGTTCGATATCTGGCTGAGGCGATCATTGTGTGATATAGTGTTTTTCCCGGGATGTTCGTGTAGTGCAGGGTTATGGGTTTTTATTTGAAACTTGAAATTTTAGTAATAAAATGATCAAAATCTACTGGATAGCAAAATAAATGAATAATTACTTCAGATTTTAGTAGCAGTAGAACTTGTGCCAAGTTCGCCCGGAGAAGTACTGCCACCATACCTGGTAATCTGCCGCCAAGCAGTGATGCACTCGTGTTGCTGTGTTCCGGTGGAAGGGAGTGGGTGCCGGCAAAATTGCAGGCGCATGAGACGTAACATCCCCGTCTCGGGGTGATGGACGCAACGCAATGCGACTTGAGTTATCTCGTACTTTGTTGGAGAGGACTCGAGCCGTATTGCTGTTGTCCATGGGCGGAGTTTACCACTTAACATCAGGTGGGCCGTCAGCACGTTCTGTCACAAATATGACATAAAAAAAAGATTGAATCATTACAGTGACGTCACAATGTTTTAATAGTGAGTTCGAAATGTAACCTATTAGTGAAGCCCCCACCGCAAACTAGTTAAAAGCAGAAATTGATTCGAAACTACCGCCAAAGCGACTGTATAAATATCAATTCACTCACACAAACGGAACACGATAACGGTTCCGTACCGTAATTTAGGGTTCGCGATCACCGATAGAATTGCGAACCCGATGTTGGGTTCCGTGAGCGGTGTTTAGGGAGACGGCTGGGACGCACTGGGAGGGACAAACGACAAGCATATTTTATGCAGTTGTCAGAGTATTATTTTGTTTAAAAAATATGCTAAAATATGTTTTTTTATATATAATATATGTAAAATTTTGCATTGGATCTTTAGAATTGGCTTTTAACGAGAAGAAGCTAGGTTATTCATAGTAAATTATGTTAATTCTGTAAAATATTGTAAATGAAATATTTATTTACTCCTACTTTTAGCCCAGTTTAGTTACTGTTTATAAACCGACAAACCATTATTTAACTAACGAAATAATAGAAATGTCTAAATATACAACTCAGTGTCAAATAATAGAATACTATAATTTCACTATATCCACCCAGTAAGTATGTTTCATTTCACCCCGCCTTAGACAGTTAACCCGGCCGTTATGAGCTCACACGAAACGATACATACGAACATTTTTATACCATCCACCGTAATGTACCCGGTATATTGTCGGACTATAACCACTAAATAAATAAATAGTGCTTTCGTCTATAAATAAAAAAAAATAAGTAAACTATCTTAGGACTGTTTTATTTTTTGGTTGAATTAAAACTTGCTGTCACAGAAAAAAGGGGGTAACAAACCTATTTTTATATATTACTAGCCGCGGTGAGTAAGTCATCCCATGGGGACACTCAACTTTTTCCGGGATCAAAGTAGCCTATGTGTTAGTCCAGGATATAAGCTATCTTGATACCAAATTTCATCCAAATCCATTCAGCCGTTTGAGCGTGGTTACATTGTATGTGTAACATTCATACATACAAACTTTCACGTTTATAATATTAGTAGGATAGGTATATTATTCTCATGGTAAAGTAATACTTAGCATAAAACATAGTCTTTTATATAAATTTATGATCATACTTTATTTAGTTTACCTTTTATTGGCAATATTTTCTAATAAAAATGTCACCATAATTATTTGTACAAAATCATATCTTCTGCCATTTAATATGTGTAGTAATTAGACTCAATAAAAATACGTTCATCAAATATGAATCATTGAGTTACCTTTCCTGATATTAAATATTTCTATTTGTTTGTGTAAACTATCTATTATATTTTTAAAGTAAAGAAAACCTGGGACAAAAACAATTCTATGTATCTTGTAGTTATTAGTTTTTACCTTGAACTTATGTTGTATTTTATTTTATTTTCAGGTAATATGCTATTTCTATCAAAGGCAACGTTGCAATAAGTCTGTTGATTCCTGTAAGTATAAATAAACGTATATTTAAATGGTTCATTCTACAGTTATTTCAAACTAGCTGTTGCCCGCGACTTCGTTCGCGTGGAATTCGGTTTTATCACGAACCCCTATTTTACCCCTATTTATAGTAAAAAGCGGTTATTTTAATATTACAAACAGACACTCCAATTTTATTTATTTGTATAGATTACAAGCAGTAGAACATATGCCAATTGCGTCCGGGAAAGTTCAGCCACCATACCCATTTCTGCCGCCAAGCAGTAATGCATTCGCGTTACTATGTTCCGGTGAAAGGTGTGGTTGCCGGAGAATTTACGCGCACATGAGACATTATACCTTCACGTCTCAAAGTTGCGGGCGCATACGATGCGACTTGGGTCATGTCTTGGGTGTAGGGGAAGACCAGTTGTATTGCTTGTTATGATCCTAACTCCTGTATTTCGTACCTACATAAGTTTTGTTTTGTTTCTTTGTTTTGTTTTGCACTTAATACAATACCCTCTGTTATTTTTTTGTTTTTGTTTAGATATAACTCAACTCAAGTTAAATAATATTACTCAAGTTAACTGCAAATTAGCATCATAAATTTCGGAACAATTTCATCGGTGATATATTTATATTTCATTTTAAACATACTGGATTTTCTAACTAATATTTTCTTCAAATTACAATAGGTTTGCGCAAATTCAAAATGCCATGTCTAAACATTCTCATTCTACGTGCATAGAATGTTTAGTGGTATCGATTAATGGGCGGCGGACTTATTGTACCGATGTGGATTCCCGCTTTGTCACCGGACTATAAAGCGCTGATTAATTCATTTGCTACGGCGCGTTCACAGTGCGAGCGGCGAGCCGAGCGTGGCGGTTTCAAAACTAATTTACTTACTACATTTACTATCTTTAATGACAAAGCATGGCAGCTCACGTTAGGCTCATATCATATTATATCACATCAAATCATATCATATCATATCAAATCATATCAAATCATTTATGCAATAACAATCGTAACATTCGTATTTGAAATAACTTAAAATAAGGCTTAAAATAATACAAGATTACAATAAAATAAAATAAAATATATTAGGTAAAATCATTATAATAGTAAATGTTAAAAATTAAAATTGTATGTCAAAAACTCCTCTACTGAGTAGAATACTCCTTTTAATATCTTATTAAGATTTGATTTGATTTGAGTTCGCCCGTTCAGTACCTCGATGCGGTTGTCAAAATCACCTAGACACCTGAAGACATCAGTTCCATTTAAAATAACCGACCGACATAGCGACTGCACGTATCCGTGCGGTTCGCTGCCAATCTGCGAACCGAGTCGGAGAATCGAACTAGGTATCCATCGTGTGTTGCGCCAGCTTAGAATAGTGTACGACCCAGTCAAAACTGAAACTACAGCTGTCGTATGTTCTCTTAAGTGTTTAATAAGAGACGAACACAGTTACGATGCGCCATCACCGCCCTCGTTTGTAAACCGTGTGGACTGTATATTGCAAGCCGTACAACAGTAGAACACCTAACGTGTACCAAAACATATGTACAACATATGTAAACGCACCAAAACAAAATCCCTCGCCATCAACGCGGTACTTAAGAGCCGCAAATCTTCAAAACATCTTTACCCCGGCAATATCGTCGTAAGTGCTCATTTCTGCGCACTTGTGTCGTTACATGTGTCTCATTTGACACAATATGTCCCTCCCCGGCCCTCAGACGAGAGGGCCCTCAGCCCCCCTGGCTATCGACGGTCGGAAGGGTTTGAGAGCCAGAAATTTGAAAGACTAGTGCCATAACCTTATGTTGTGTTTCTTTTTGATGGAAACGAGTATGTTCCGGGGATGTTTCTATATTACTGTGTTGTGATCATAGAGATGTCTTGAAGAGTCTTAATAATAAAATGGTTGTTATTGAAAAAAGTTAACGTTACCAGCGACAGTATATTTTTATTATGTATTAATAATAATCTCATATAAGTGAACTGTATTTATTTATGTTTTTTTGAGAATAAATTTCTTTAAACCGAACCTAAGACTTATTCCAAATTTTAAAAACTCATTTATTAAGCAAGGTTGTATGTGTTATTAGTTATTGAATGGATACCGCTGACACTGGCTATTTCAAATCAAACTTTATGTACTGCGTTGCGGAAAAAAAGTTATATTCTAGACCGTTCAGTTATAAGTTGCGATTATATGGTTAACTTGTGGGTTGTGTGTGTATTTCAAGTTATTCCTATACGGGAAGCACGGGGAGTAAAGATTTGTAGTTTAAAAGTGCGTCTACCCACATTGCGTATGCTGTTTATATTCTCGTGTTAAACGTACGAATATTATTTTAATGCGTATATCTTTTAGTTATAGTACAATGTAAGGTTTAAAGTAAATATTCAATTTTTTTCTAACGAGTATTTATTAAAAACAAATTTTATGTGATGTGCTCCATTAATTAGTTTTTAGATGTTTTATGTTTCTAACTAATTATATTTATAAAACGACTTTGTAGATGTATGTTGGTAATACCCTGTTACAAAGGGTCCCGGTTTCGACCCCCGCCTCGGGCAATAATTTCTGTGATGTGCATACTCTCACTTACTTCTGGAGTATTTTTGAATATACAAACTTTTTACCCCAATGGGGTAGGCAGATACTAAACAGGTCACTTTCTACTTTGTGAGTTAGGTACGCTATAGTGGAACGTTTAGGTGTGACATTGGTGAGCTCATCGCTTCCATTGTTTTCCCACGAATAACTCAGTTAACACATTCGACCATTTCATTGCCATTATAATTCGACAGCTAAGAAAAATCTTATACCAACAAAATTAGCAACAAGTCCGGGCGATAATATATAATTGAATATCGTTATTAACTAATAAAAAAAACTGATATTTGAATGATAACGTTTATTTGTCAATAACGTTATTTGAAGCTATTGCTTGTGTCTCTTTACTTTTTTTTACGTTCGTTAAATAATTCTACAAATACACAGACAAGAGAAGCGGCTGTTCCTAACGACGCATTAGGAATAACACGCACAGACTATAAAATAAAACCGCGAGCGCCGACGCGTTATTGATAGGGGGGTAAGGCTTATTTACACTTGCGATTTCAATATATACTCAACTAGCGACACCGCCCGGCTTCGCCCCGGTCGCAAAGGCACGTTTTTATTTATTTTTAAGTTGTAAGTCTTACATCTACAACACATATGAAATCTCCATAGTATACTGAGGTTATTATATGGTACAAGCAGAAACCGGCAGACGTTTTTTTGCATTATAAAATGTGACATTCATGTCACACGTTTCTTGAAAATTGAAAAGACGACAATAGATAACCGGCCGGGATAGCGACCAGGGGACTTCGATTTATTAATTTACACACACAATTTACCACAGCCTAACTTAGTCTGCTGCTGGTTGTAGGCATATTGTCAGTGGGCACAATTGAAGTCTTCTTTTTTTTTTTTTTTTTTTTTTTTTTTTTTTTTTATGTAATACAGTTACAGAACGAGCTGACGGCCCACCTGGTGTTAAGTGGTAACCTCCGCCCATAACAAGCGACGCGGCTTGGGTCCTCCCCTACTAGGTACGACAAGACCCAAGTCGCAACGTATGCGCCTGTAACTGTGAGACGTGTAGGTGGAATGTCTCGTGTGCCTGTAATTTCACCGGCAACCACACCTTTCAAACCGGAACACAGTAACACGAAAGCGTTACTGCTTGGCGGCAGAAAAGGGCATGGTGGCAGTACTTCCCCGGACGAACTTGGCTAGAGTTCTACTGCTCTTCTACTGTTTGCATTCACTTTCTATCTTCCCTCTTTATTACCAGGAGGTGCTACGTTCGCTACCCTTAGATAAGTTCATTTTATGGTCAGTAACATTGGTAAAATTACTTATATTATTTTAATTTTTAATTAGTTATGTAACGAAATAACCAGTATCGTGTTCTATCAACTTTCTAATTGTTTGATAGTTGGTTACTCGGTAAACGTGTTAAAAGTTCAGAAAATAGAGGTTTAAATACATTCTTTCAGAAGAAAAATGATCGAAAATTGCAATAAATAATTACAGTTACACTCCATTAAATTAGTAATCTACTGAAACCACATTTATATATAGTTCAAAATAAACTCAAGATTTTCGGAAAGCATAAAACATATATTTTATTATCCATCGCAAAACGCATTAGGCGTAGTTTACCGAATCGACTGCTCGTTAAAATGTGAAATGTGAGTGGTCGGGCAAGTTTTTCCGAATAAAATATTGTACGTTCGTGAATTCGTATTAGTTTTGGCTGAGAAGTATTTACTTTTTTTTACTGAGTCCAAATTCTATTGTCTGATTTTCTACAGAAACAGGTCGGCAGTGAGAGTGAGTTTAAACTCACTAACTGAGAAATAACTTAAATTTTTTTATTTTATTATATATACAATAACTCTTTATTGCAAAACCACAATACAAATTAATACTTATAAAATAAAACAATTTTATGTGTACACTAAATGCGGAATAACAATGGACGGCCTTATTTCAATGAGCAATCTCTCTCAGACAACCTTTGCATGGAAGATATTTGTATTTAAATAAATATAATTTTTTGTATATAATATACCAGACAAACTTAAAACAAAAAAACAGCTGAGGTTCTGAAGGCGGGAGGAGTTTCAATGCAATTCAATATGAGTCACTCAGTACCAATGAGTTTACTGATGGAAAACAACGTCTTAATTACGAACACGCTAAGACATGTCAGGCCACGGGGCAGACCACCAGCTCGATGGTCCGAACTTCTTATCGTTCAATTGGCCGGCAAACAATGGTTGAGAACTGCAAGGAACTGGCAAGAATGGCGTTCCAAAGAGAAGGCCTATACCCAGCAGTGGGTACCAATAGGCTGAAATGATGATAAGACATGTCATGTCTAAACAAATGCTATTTGGTGACGAAAGTTCGCGCCCCTGATCACATTATCTGTGATTCTATACTCGCAGATAATGTGCCAGCTAGTTGGTCATTTTCTCATCTTTATCCTACTAATATTATAAGGTGTGGTTGCCGATAAAATTACAGGCACATGAGACATTCCACCTTCACGTCTCAGAGTTACGGGTGCATACGATGCGACTTGGGTCTTGTCGTACCTAGTAAGGGAGGACCCAAGTCGCATCGGTTGTTATGGGCCGAGGTTACCACTTAACACCAGGTGGGCCGTCGGCTCGTTCCGTAACTGCATCACATAAAAAAAAGAAAAAAATACCTGAAAGTTTGTATGGATGTTTGTTACTCTTTCACGCTCAAACGGCTGAATGGATTTGAATAAAATTTGGTATCAAGATAGCTTATATCCTGGATTAACACCTAGGTTACTTTGATCCCGGAAAAGTGTATTCACCGCGGGGCGCACCTATTATTTATATAACAGGTAAATTGGATGGATTGGAAATTCTAGTACATTTGTAACTCTACAGTACGTCTCAGCCACTTGTCGACGACATCAAAGCTCAAAATAGCCAATTGACGCGCGACCACGACTCGTGTGACACCCGCGACCATAAATCGCGTTTGGTTACGTACAAAAAAGATGATGATCAGTCGCGCCGCGCTATTTACGGGAATGTATTGTTTTGTCATTATCATTCGTGACGGGTGACGTGTTCATATAATATGTTTGCAAAGTATATTTTATTTGCATTTATTTGCATCTACTTTCGCTTTATATATACATCAATATTTTTTCTGAGTAGCTAAAAATTATAGGTAAAAATAATAATAATATAAATATTGGTGGCCATTTCACACAGCGCCATCTAGCCCCAAAGTAAGCTAAGTAAATAGCTTGTATCGTGGGAACCAGACCACTGATATAATATTTATATACTTTTTTTGTAAATACACACATATATGTAATACCTACATATTGACACCCAGCCACAGAACAAACATCTGCGTTCGTCACACAAATGTTTGTCCTGAGTGGGAATCGAACCCACGACCTACAGCGCAGAAGGCAGGGTTACTACCAACTGAGCTGTGAGGCTGTACAGTATTCAATAAAGTAACTATGGTAGGTTAATTAGTTATTCTCCCTTTTAAATGTTATGAATAATTACTGAATACTGAATAATTATTTAGAAAAGAATAATATTCAAATATATATGTAATTATTACTTGAGCAATTTACGAATGTGTTGAAGTAAGTCTAGACTCGTGTATGTAAACCTTATATCAACGTATAATTTATTTTCTCGCAGTACCTTAAATAAATAGAATATAATGTGAAAACTTAGCAGTATTTGTCGATTCTCGGAAAAAGAAAATATAAAACTCTTTGTACTTATATACTTTATACTCATTCTAGGAAGGCACATGAAAATATACTGAAGTTTACTGAAGCAAATTACACTTTAGAAAATGCTTTACGTGTGATTTATTTTACCATGAAGAGAGATATGCTATTAAGTAATTAAGATTGTAGAATTTGTCATAGTCTTTAGATGGAATCCTTTTGTGTATTATAATTACCTATTTGGAAAAAATGGAATGCCCTTGGTAACTTTATGTTTAATGGATTTTTGTTTTTCAATACAAACTGCCTTGCAAATATGTGACATATTTGTAGAAGGTAACACTGTCGTGGTAAAGTAGACGTCACTAGTACACGCACATCGCCGCAATTTTTCCCCCAAATAACTTGATCTTCAAAGTCAAAGTCAAAAACTTTGTTTATTCATAAAGAAATGGCTTGGAAACGTCAATAATATTCAAACCATAAGGTCACGCGTACTTATCTCTAAGTTTGACGCCTGTTCAAACCCTATCCGACCCTACTTGGGAATAACAGCCAAGAAACTCCTAAAGGAGGGCTTCCTTCCAACTAAATATTCCTTAATTCCGAAGCCTGCGTGTTATACAACTAAAAGTTAAAAGATGTGTCAGGTGAAAATGAGGAGCCCCTTCGAGGCGCACTTTAAATTCCTTCATCACTTTGCTTCCGAAAGAGGCTGTTCAAAGTCAAAAATTCATTTCCATAGAATTCATAAAGAAATGGCTTGGAAACGTCAGTAATATTCAAAACATAAGGTCACGCGTACTTATCGCTAAGTTTGGTGCAATGGAAATATATACCATTCTCATTGGTTTATATCATAAAAATTGTCTTCGAATAAATCTTCAGAACAAAAGCAATGAAAGCTCGTTTCATTCCATTTTAGAGAAATAAAATTGTAGTATTGTTACATGCAAATATTATCAGATCGTTGCAGCAGTTCGCAACTGTCTTGGCGTGAAGCGTGGGTCCGTGTAAAGGGAAATGAAACCTTATATTATGAACTTTTAGGATAAAATTCAATACGCTTGCTTGCAACTTGAGCAATAGAAGGTAATTTGTACTCTAAGTTGAAAATTTACAGGCTTCATAACTGTAATGAACATACAAAGTCGATAGAAGCAATGATGATGTAAACTTAGTAATAAATCTTAACTGGACTCAGTTGTTTGTCATACTGCCTTTTGCCGTCTATAGGTCTTGGGTTCGATTTCCATCTAGGAAAAATATTCGTGTGACGAATACATATGTTTGTTCCGTGTCTGGGTGTTAGGTACTATGTGTATTATAGGTGTATTATATCCTTTGCCTGGTTCACATATTATTTTGGGGCTAGATGGCGCTGTGAAATGTCCACCAATATTTATAAAAGTCAATTTATTTTAATGTGATATAGTTACAAAACGAGGAAATGGCCCACCTGGTGTTAAGTGGTAACATCATCCCATAACAAGCAATGCGACTTGGGTCCTTACATACTTAGGTATTGTATATATGTTCATTTTATTTCATTATATTGTATTAAGAAAGTCTTGGTTTTGAATATGACTTTGAACAACAAAAGATTATTAAAATACAGACAACTCCGTGTTTTGAGGTCAATACGGAAAAAGAAATGTACTATAATATACAGGGTGTCCGGTAATGAATGGATAACCTTGAAATGGGTCTTAGTAAAACTATTGGGCATTCGGAAAAAAATATCAAATTAAAAAAAAAAACAACTAGTATCAAAAAAAATACAAAACAAAACAAATAAATCAAAAAACAAAACATCGATATTATTTAAAAAATACATATCTTTGATACTACTTGTTTTTTTTTATTTGATTTTTTTTTCCGAATGCCCAATAGTTCTACTAAGACCCATTTCAAGGTTATCCATTCATTACCGGACACCTGTATATATAAAATAAATAAACTCTTTTTACTACAAACGTCTCTCTATTTGTGCTGAAAATAAATGTTTTATCTATCCATCCGTCTCTATAAAAACCTCAAAGTACATTACACCTGAAACTCTCCACTTATTTCCACTTGTAATTTATCGCATTCCATCAGCGAAACTGCAGGTTCCCTTAGCGAAACCGAATGGCACAAATGAGACGGAGCAAATCGCCCGAGGTGGCGAAAGGTGGTGAATTGATGCAGACAGGGGTTGTGGAATCCATCGATTATTCATGCAATACCAATCTATGTATATATATCGTTAGTTCATTTCGTTAATTCGTTAGTTTCGTTAGTTCACATGACTGGCGAGTTGATAAATCCAATTTCGTTCACACGAAAATAGCGACTGGATAAATCCGTAGTTAGAATAAATTAAACAAATGAATAAAGTTATTTTTTTAAATAAATATTTTTGTATTTGATATGTTCATATTTATTGAATCGATAATTTATGTTTTATATGAGATGTCGCCATATCCTTTTGTGCCACCAAGCAATAATGCACTCGCTTTACTGAGTTCCGGTTAGAAAAGTGTCGTTACCAGTGAAATTACAGGTACATAGATATTTCACCTTCAATTCTTTCTTTCTTTCTATCGTGTCTCATACTTATGGGCGCATACGATGCGATTAGGGTCTCGTTATACTTAAGTAGGGGAGGACCTAAGTCGCATTGCTTGTTATGATAGAGGTTACCACTTAACACTAGGTGGGCCATCTGCTCGTTCCGTATCCTAATCACATAAAAAAAATACATATTTATTAAGTCAAAATGTGGTTCATGATCATTCTAGCGACACGAGTTCTGCAGTTTTTCCGGGTAAAATACTTAACTGAAAAGCAATGTTGCCGGTACTACCCGGCTAACTACTGTGGTCGCCATGTGTAAGTAACAAGAATAATAATAATAATATATAGGTGGATAATTCATACAGCGCCATCTAGCCCCAAAGTAAGCTAAGTAAATAGCTTGTATCATGGGAGCCAAACTGATATAATACTTATATACTTTTTAATGTAAATACATACATTTAATATATATTTACACCCAGACACAGAACAAACATCTATGCTCGTCAGACAAATGTTTGCCCTGGGTGGGAATCTAACCCACGACCTACAGCGCAGTAAAACAGTACTCTGGCAATATTAGTTATAATTTTGCCATTGTTAAAATAATTTTACATTCATGTCGTTGGAAAGGATTAATGTACTCAGTTTTGTAGCCTAGATCACAGGCTAGACGCAACAGAGGAAGATCCGAGTGCGCTAGACATCACAGAGGCTTGTCGTCAACTCACTTGAGAATTCGCTTCCATTTTGCGTCATCTTGACTTGAAAACCCGCATAGCGGAACTCTGTTACTGATCTGGCGGACTTTGTAGGAGTAGAATTATACGTGCACAGTTTTCTCGGGTTGGGCTGCCACCATACCCATTTATGTTGCCAATAGTAGTGCATTGGCTTGCTTGTTTCGGTTAAGAGAGGGAAGGTTACGGTAAAATTACAGGCACATGAGACGTTCAGTCTTATGGTTAAGCGAAGACGCAATTTAATGTGACTGGATTTTATGATTCTTTTGTAGAGAAGAACTCAAAGTTTATTGTTGTTTTCTGGTCATTTGCTAATTTCAAAATTGCATAAAAATATAGTTTTTATCGCATGAATTCATTACTAACTTATATGTAATAGTCATTTTGCTAATTTCTGCGCTAATTAGCTTAAAAATATAATATATAATTTCTATCCCACGAATTCACTACCAACTTAACTACATCTGTCGAAAACAGAACTGGAACATCTCTGTTATATAGTTTAAAATATCATGAGTATGTGGTAGGCCAGTGGTGCAGACGTAAACCACATTCTCATAACGGTGGCGGGAAAAATCAAGTCGAAACCAGAATGTCCTAGGAACAAAATGTCGAAGAAATTTGTGTAGTGCACGAAATGACCCTCTCTGAGGCCACTCTAATTCTTTCATCGCATAGATTCTAGCGAGCTGAATGCTTGGGGAATTAAATATTGGTGGACATTTCACACAGCGCCATCTAGCCCCAAAGTAGGCTAAGTAAATAGCTTGTATCATGGGAACCTGACAACTGATATAATACTTATATATTCTTTTGTAAATACATATTAACACCCAGACATAGAACAAACGTATATGCTCGTCAAACAAATGTTTGTCCTGGGTGGGAATCGAACCCACGACCTACAGCGCAGAAGGCAGCGTTACTACCAATTGAGCTATGAGGCCAGTCAGAATAGTAGTAAGATAAGATTTATAGTAAGACGCTACTTTAGCATTGCTAAGAAGTATATGTATAAGTATATGTAAGAAGTAAGAAGCATAATTAAAGTCTTCTATCTTAACATGAGTGAAGTCTCTGGACTCTGGAGGACAATAAAGCCGACTATTCACGCTCGTGCCAAGTTTCGCAACTGGGACATGTCGATATCACATGTAATGTATTGTTATGTTGCTGTCATTATGTAGACTATTTAGTGTAATTGATCTTTTGTGTTTGATCTTAGTAATGGCCCGTTGTTTTAATGGACGGATATAAAAATGTAGTGGTGGCATTCGGTGGGAAGCGTGTAGGAAGAATATCAAAGACAATAATGTTGGTTATAAAAAATATTTCAGTCTTAAACGTATACTTCAAACATTTTGAAAAATTCAATAAAGTTAATTAAATCAAACCTTAAAAAATTAAATACACTGACGTAAATTTTTTTTCTTAAAATTTTAGTTTATATTACTTTTCAATCTTATATCTCACTCGCCATTCGGATATAGATTAAATTAGCTTTTTAATTGTAATGAATAAGCTATTTTTTAAAACTGCTGTCAGGAAACCTTCCCCATCCCGGCATCACTTGAGAGTGGGTTCCGTTCTGTGGAGCCGCCAGGGGCAGATGCATTCACTTAGTAAGTGACGTCATAGAAGAAAACATGCAAACATAATTGAACCAGTCCATTTCCTAATCTGCCACTAAAGCAAACAACCTAAAATCCCCTTCGAAAAATATCCACCCGTAAAATGTAAAATGAACTGAAGCCCGTGCAAATAGGTCATCACTCAGGCTTGCACGAAAGTGAATGGCGTACCTGCGGGCCTCGGTACGTAGCAGCATAGCTACTTTTAGCGACGATTTTCGGCGATTTTGTGTCGGCCCCCTGCGCTTTAGAAGATGCCTGGAAGAGATTTCTCTTGGTGATGAGGCCACCCATTGTTCCACCATTTATATAATTTCTCCTTTGTAATCTTTGACGTTTGTTTATTCATCTATACAGAATGTACATTATGTAAAATTTCTCGTAAAATGGAAATGGATATTTTCATAACAGGTTTGTTGCTTCTTGATAAAAATGGAATCAGTAAAATATATGTCGGGTAACAGTAGGAAAACAGGTCAATAGGCAGGTAAAAACGAAGACAGGACGTCAGAATACGCGAGCAGCATCACTTAGTCCAAAAAATCTCCCATATCCCGATACATAAAGTATGAGATGTGGCTGTTGCCCCCAGTACTTGATTGTAGCACCCTTCTGTACGAGTTCGCTGGACCGTATCACTTAGCCGCTGAAATTCAGCTTCAAGAGCTCATGTCTTTGAAACTTTTGAAATATAACTTGAATGGTAACTTTTGCTTGAAATATAACCCGTTTCAGTCGTATATTCGATAAAATGGACATAACGCATGAGAGAACTCGGTTTTTATTCACTTGGGGATGGTAATACTTTATCTGTAGCAATTTGCTAGGTTTTTTACTTGGGGCGTTTTCGCTTGACTGGCTAGGCGCCCACCGCCACCCTCGTGTTAGGAATCACTAAACACATAGCGGTGTGTTCTGGCAGCTTTGCTTTAGAGCCGTTCCTAATAGAATAGCTTAGAACGATATTTGACTCTATTTTATTCTCTCTAGGCGTTATTGCGTTGTCATACAGCTATATGTATTTTAAAAACCACAATTGAAAATATTGTCTTAATGGTTTTGGTCTATAATCAGACTATGTAATTGTGTGCTTTGAACTAATTGTGCTGTTTAGTAACGTGATACAAGGATAACTTAGAAATACTTGTTTGATTTGAAAATTGTAAATAGGTACTCACATTAACTAAATACATTTCTATAATATATCGAGTTTCTATTTTTGATTAAGCAAAATATTGTACATAATCTTTTCGAAAGCATTGCATTTCCTATCAAATATTCCCATCTAAAATTCCCTTCAAGCGCTTGTTTGTAAAATGCATACATTTTTCACTAGCACTCACCACCGCAACACTACAGTATAGATGTTAAACTGAAGAGCAAGTAAGGAAATGCAACGCCAAAAATGTCCGTCGAAGGGCTATGTGTCACGTAATAATGACGACAGGGAGTAAACACATGAAACATACCGTTCCATTTACTGTTGAGAGTACTTCAGATCCGAAAATCACGAGATCAAATCAGTGCATCGAATAGATGTTTATTAAAAAAAATATCGCATATCCATTATGTGCAAAAATCATCATCATCACCACCGAGGCTTTGCCGCCAGTATTTCCATCTGGAAGTGAAACGTTACAGATAATATCGGACGGTGGAAAGGATCTATAGCTAGCTTAACTGTACCTTAGTATTTTGTAATAAAAGTAAAAAAAAAAAAAACAAGTCACACTCATGATAATATAAATGGCTTTGACCGTTTGAATTACTTCTTACTTTACGTACAAATTTACACCAAGTATTCGTTAATAGTACGTCGTACGTCTGAAATCTCTGAGATATTTTAGACGCCTTGTTCAGTGCCGTGAATTTATCGGTAAGTTGTCTTACCACAACAATTTCTATTAAATAGTGTCTTACTGTTTCATATCTATATTTGTCGCGGCGAGACGGAGAGGTTAAATTAACCGTGAAACTACAATTTCTTGGAATACGAGGGAATACATATTAAATTCTACAGGTGACGGTGCAAAATGTTTTCTTTGCAACACTAAGAATTTTGAACTGATATTATTTGGTGGACTGAAACTAAACTTTACATATACCGTTAATAAAAACTTGTTCTTACATGTCTCTCTCGAGTATCGCTGTACTTTTCACCGACTTAAGGTAGATAGGTTTTGTATTTTGCTGGCAAATTTATGACCTCGTTTAATTTTATACATTTTAAGGGACGTTTCAGGACTTTTAAATAGTCTTGTATTCGTTATATTGCAAAAAACTAAAGCGACGCCTCATTAGTAGCCGTTTGATGACCAATAAGTAAACTAAGCTGGGCTTAGCTTGTATAGCAAAGGTAATTTTTTGCTATTCTACCGTACCGATTGTAAGCTATGTAGCTGTTGCATGTTAGCTGGCTTAGCTTAGCTTACTCTGGTCGATAACCAGCTTTAAGCTCAAACCGCCCAAATGGTTTCCAACGTGGTATATAGACTGCTAATTTAAGGTGCCATAATTTTACACATGATTTCCAGCTGTAAATACTTAATGCTACCCGTGCGAAGTCGGGATGGGACGCTAATAAATCGTTAATAAATAACGCTTACACATTGAAACCTCTGCAATAGGATTCCCTGTATCGCAGGTGGCATGGGTAAACAGATTAACAACAAACATCCATACAAACAACTTTATGTTCACCTCATAAATGTTTGCCCCGGCCCGGAATCGAACCGGGAACCACTCGTCACTCCCATTTCACGATTGTTACCAATTTACCTGTAGTCGTAGAATCCTTAGCTGTAGATCCTTCAGTTTGGACGTTTACTTGTTAATATATTCGTGCACAATTATTCGTGAGAATTAACCTGAGCCTTGATTATACATTGAGAACCGCGGGCGTGTATGATCGTGGATAAGCTCCATCAGAGCTCGCTATAATGCCAAGTGTTGAGGATGTATAAGGCAATGAGCTTTTTGATGTGGTATACCGGTTATTCCCGTTGTCTGCCGCATTGCAAGGTGGGAAACTGGGAAATTGGATACATGATTTGATGCATATGTAGGTATAAAGTTTCCTATATTGGTAGTAATTCGCAAGATCATCAAATGTCAAAGTCAGAAGTCAAAAAACTTTTCACTTTTATACCTCAGACCTTTCGACCTTTTAACTTTTCACATTTCCATAGAATTCATAAAGAAATGTCTTGAAAACGTCAAGAATTAATATTCAAAAACATGAAGTCACGCGTACTTATCGCTAAGTTGGATGTCGGTTCAATCATTATCAGTCCCCATGTGGAGAACAGGCAAGAACACCTAAACGAGGGATTTCTTTTATCGCCGCTATTGTTTCACCATCACTAAGAGTTCGCACTCGCTGATATTCGAACCGCTTGCTCTTGATTTTCAGTCAAAGACTGCCAACTTAGCCACAGAGATATCTAAATTAAATAAATGCCACATCTAAATATCTTTATCACTCTAATATTGCCAGATGCGTTGAATTCGACACGGCATCTAATGGTGGTGTTGCAATCCTATCGCGACCTCGAGATATCAAAACGTGCTTTGTAGTTTATATATATTTATATTTCTATTTAAGCCGCCCGCGACTTGCTGCGTGGATTTTAAGTGGAATTCCCCAAAATAACTTAGTCTTAACGAGAGTCTATGGAATCTCCATGGATAGTTTTAGCCTTCTAGTCCTTTTTGTATGTGATACAGTTACGGAACGAGCAGATGGCCCACCTAGTGTTAAGTTTTGGTCACCAACAGTACCTATGACTATTACGCTTATTACTGCTAAGGGCCAAGCCCTTCCGTTCTGTATCAATGCTGAAATAGTCAATTGTTCAAAAGTAAAACATCGACCCACTTGTTAAGAACTTGACGTTTTCCTTGACTATCAGCACCTAATTTTTCGGAACGTTTCCTCGGGTTAGGTGTAAAGGGTAAACGTTCCGGTGAATTACCCCAATCTAAACCAAAACGCAATGGAAACAAAAATAAAATAACTAGTTCAATAAACCGTCAAATCCCACTGCGGGCCACAATGAAACGGTTTCCCATTTTCCTTGCTTATTATGTTTACTGGCCCCACTGTCGGTTAGTCGGCGATTGGATGAAGCAATTGCTACTTGTGTACGGTGGCCATGGGTTTTTAATAATATGGATAGTCCCACTGCGGAATAAATTCAGTAAACCTAAAAAAAAAACATATCAAGTGCCGAAATTCACTTATTATATAGCATTATTTTATTTGCTTTTCGTTTAGGTATAAGAAAAATGATCTAATCGCCGATATGTTTTTGGTATTGCATTATAGCATTGTTTCAGATTTGAATAAAACACGAAGCGTGGTCCAAATTCAAGTAATTAATTCTTAAAAAAATGTCGTCGTTTTGTGAAATAAAATATACACCTCCAAGTTCATGCGTACTTATGGCTTAAAGAAAGAAAGAAAGAAAGAAAGAAAGAAAGAAAAATATTAATTTTGATACAAAAAACTATTTACAAACAAAGGACACGTAAGATTATCGAAAAAAACAACAAACAAGCACGAAAATGAGTAACTTCCTACGTATCCCAAACAACCAAATAATATAAAAAAATTACTGTATCAAAAAAGGCACCAGCTCAGTATACGTCAGGTTGGAAGTACCAACCCAACACTGGTATTCTGCTGGCACCGGGGGGCGGTTCCAAAGAACAAGTTTTAGGGTTTGTACACCTTCCCACACTTATTCGATTACAATCAGTATTATTAGTTGAGTATGAATAGCCCATAATAAGTTATTAGACGTACTCAGTGTATGATTATATCTACGTAGTAAATAAACATTATTTATGAGTAGGGCTGTGATTAGATTGAGTTTATGTGTAAACTGTCAGTTAACTAGTGGCCGATTTGCTAACTAAGTCTCATCTACAAATACCGGGCAGTAATGCTCTAATCAGTGTAACCTTGTAATAAATTATGTGGCAGGTAAATACACAATAATATGCATTATGTGAAAATTATCATTATCAGATTAACATTATTTATTATTAGCTTTCGACCACTAGCTTAATAAATAATTAGCTAAGTTCGTCGTAGTTAATTTTTGACATAAATGCACTTCCACATCCATTCCATACTACACAAAGGTTAGCTGGAAGAAAATGCTAATTTAAGTTCGCCAGCCTTGTTTTTCTTGTACAATAAAGAACTTACTATCTATCTAGCTTATGTCCCCAGCTTTGCCCGCGTGCTACCGAAATAAATAGTAACACGTGTGCTTATAACGTCGTAACTTACTTATCTTCTAAATTTCACGGGTTAAGTTTTGATGCAGGATTAACACTCACACATTCAGCCAAACAAACAGGGCTTCGCATTAATAAAACTGTTAATTTTTGCTTTAAAATTAAATGAAGGTTAAAAAAATTATGCATTCGTAGACTAAACAATATATTTATCGGTAAATAAACGTTACAACAAAAAATGAGTTAAGCATAGTTGTCCTTGACTCTTAACATATTTTAAGTTATTTTGTAAATCAATTTTCATTGAGGTTATAAAAAATTGTAATTACTTGTGTGTAAATAGATCGAAAAGGTCTGAAATAAATGATTTTATTCTTATTAAAAAGTTATCCCAATTATGTCACAATATATGGATCCCCTAGGAGTCCGTCACGCGCGCGCTGGTCACGGCCTCGCTTCATTACCGGGACGTTATTTTCAATCATAACTATAACCTATTGTGCTAACTGTACTTTTGGTTAGATGGGCCGTTCCGATTGGCCATTCTGAGTTCAAATGGAGTTGCTCTTGATTTTCACTCTTATATAGGCCGTAAAATAAATAGGAATTGAGTGCGAGGTGGCCTGGAGAGGGAACCGGTATGTTCTAGAGCCAAAAATTAAAAGAAATGTGTCTATGTGCACGTAGGGAGCCACGTTGAGGCGCATTTTAATCCGTTATGTGGTAGTATCACTACTATGATATGAAGTAAACCTGATAAATGAACGTAGATTCGTATGATATAACCTCTTGAGGCCGCATAACGTTTCTCTCCACGCCAAACACCATTCAAACATTTGTATATCTGTTTATTACATTCAAATATGACAAGTCAGAGCCACAAAATACATTTTACTACAAAGAAGAAGAAAATAAATATGTATCAAAAACATGTTTTACCTGTCTCATACACGAAAACTTTTTTGACAAGCTTTCGACTAGTTTTGTTATGAATTATTCGCACAACTTATTTTATCTGTAAACAATACCCGGCTGGCTAGCTACCGCTCTCAGGTTTAAAATATGTCTCCTCTCACTCGAGAGCTAGATCCCTAAGCAGGGGTTGCGTGGCGCTGCCATCGGCCACATAGTAAATTACCGTCAGGTTATATTGTGTAGTCAGAACGCAAACCTGTAAGCAAAGAAAACTAAATATATACATAAAACGTAATAAATATTGATGGACATTTCACACAGCGCACTCTAGCTCCAAAATAAGCATAGCTTGTACTATGGGAACCAGATGACTGATAAAATACATACATACATATTTACACCCAGACACGGAACAAACATATTCGTCACACAAATGTTTGTCCTGGGTGGGAATCGAATCCACGACCTACAGCGCAGAAGGCAGAGTTACCAACTGAGCTGTGAGGCCTGTCAACTTGATATGAGTTGCGTCTTTTATCACCAGCCAATTACAAGCTTCCTGTTCTCTTGTTACTGGCTGCATCGAACCAGCGTGGTGAAAAGATCTAAATGCGCCTCAAAGAGGCTCCTTTCATTCACTTCGTCCGTTATACAATAAGTATCTATCAGCCTGTTTTGAGAGGTAGTTTTATCTACTTACTTGTTATTACTACCTAAATTCATAAGCGACTTGAATACTCTGTATTTCTAGTTTATTTACCCATAATTTCAGTTCATCCATATTTTTGTATAAACCTATTTATCCGGTTGAATGCTCCGCGAATGCCGTCGATCTTAAATCCTTGAATCTGCAAAGAAAACCTTGTTGTATTCCATCCGTACATTTATCCCGCAAAAGTGCACAATTCCGAGATACAAGGAGACGTAAAGCCTTTTTTTCTTTTAGAATTTATTCGTGAAGTGTTTGCCCTGTTTTGTAGTTAAATACCGGCTATCCAGCGATACGGCGCCGTTCTGAAGAAATCACGATTTACCTACGTGCTTCCACAATGCTTGGCGGTTAGGTGGAGACTTGGTCGCGAGCGGAGCGGAAGTATTTTACTTACGAAAGAAAGAAAGAAAGTAAGATGCTGTTGTTGATTATGTCACTGACTCAGTTGAACCAAGGCGAAGAGAGTTAATTTTTTTTATATGATAAAGTAATGGTACTAGCTAATTGCAACCTGGTGTTAACCTCTGTCCATAACGAATTCGGTAATAATCCCCTACTTAGGTCTGTCTGTACCTTTCAAACCGGAATACGGTAACGTGAATGCGTTGCTGCTTGGCGGCAGAAATGGGCAGATGATGACAGCACTACTAGTTCTAGTCCAGTACTACTAGCTTCCGCCCGCTGCTTCGCTTGCGTGTTACCGGGATAGAAAGCGCCATATGTGTTATTCTGAGTCGTTATCTACTTATATATTAAATGTTAGCTAAATTGGTTCAGCAGATTTGCTCTGAAAGAGTACGTAATACGAATATATATTATATACTTTCGCATTTATAATATATTTTTCTCACTATTTGGTGATGCATGAAATAGATTTGCAGGAAAACTGATTCATGCTGATTTTTGCGGTGCTGCCACCTTACCCATTTTAGTATTTCATCGCATTTGTAGTGCATTCATATTGCTAAGTTCCGGCTTGTAATCTGTGGGTGGTAGGACATTAGTCGTTTTTGTTATGGGAAGACGGTAACGTTTGACATCAGGAGGGCCATCTGCTGACTCCCCCCTCCCCCACGTACCCCGCACGTCTCTATATCACATCGCTCTGTCAAACGCGGGAGTATTTTAATGAATTCTTAAAGTGATCTTGAATATTTTAATGAGTGTGAGTAATTATATGTTCTGTGGTTATTAATTAATTAGAAAACAAGACAGACTGCTTCACAGAAATGACGATCTTCCTACGTGCTTCTTTAATGCGGGTTTGCGGTTAGTATTTGGTGATAGGTGTAGCGGTAATCGCCTTGTAGGAGGTAATTAGTTGTGTTATTAGGAAAGTTATATTATTGTGGTGGTAAGATCACCAGCTACACGTGTGAATTACCACAAAAATGTACCCACAGTGATTGCCGTATGCACGCATTGCTTCTGCTTACCCTTTCGGGGTAAAAAGAGTGAGGTTTTGATGATTTAATGGACGTTAATATGTATTTACAAAGAAAGTATATATGTATTCTATCAGTTGTCTGGTTACCACAGTACAAGTATATAGTTTGGGGCTAGACGGCGCTGTGTGAATTGTCCACTATATTTTTTTATACAGTTTTTCAATTATGTAGATGCCTTTTACTTTTAGAGAGTTATAATTTTTTGTGTTGTCCCTTTCGACCTGTCCGTTATATCCTCCTAAGCCCTAAATTTTGAAAACAGCACTTTTCTTTGAGGGTGAATGTCCAATTTTTGGAAAAAAATATTGACATCATTAAGACCTGACTTAGTGTGACTGACCTTAGTTGCTTGTTATAAGCTTTAGATTATATTTCCTGAATTTTCGCTAGAACAAAGTTGTTCAAACGACATGTTCTATTTTGTTCTAAAAAATTACCTTAATGACCGCTAGGCCTTAGGAGGATATAAAAAACTCGCAAAAACATGTACTAAAGTCAGTATTTTCGGAGATTACCTCCTACTATACTAGAGGTATTACTTATACTATTACTACTATTACTTACCAGTTTAAGATTTTTTTGTTCCGTTTTGTATCCGCTCCACTTATGAATACGTTCATATCTTTAGAAGATGCAGCGTCTAAAGTTCTCTGTTTGTTTACCTCACTTTAATACCAGTAGCGAAACGTCCCACTTTCGAACGAAACTTAATTTTGGATGTCTTTGCCTAGTTTCGAGTTGGATTCGTGATGGGATAATGGGAGACGGGTTTATCTTAACCGACTGCGGGATGGATGTTGTGTGTTCACATTTAACTGTTGTGAGTAGATTATTTGAGGTGGCTACATTTTTGTAGCCATATACGTGTATCTTAAGTAGTTTTAACGTTTGTACCGTATTTTAGTGGTGTACAATAAAGAATTTTCATTCGGACAATCATTCATTCATTCTATCACTCATTCATTCATGCATTAGTTATTCATTCATTCATTCGTTGATTCCTTCATTCATTATTTCATTCATCCATCCATTCATTCATTCATCCATCCATTCGTTGATTCATTCATTCATTCATTCGTTCGTTCAATCATTCATTCAACCATCTATTCTTTGATTCATTCATTCATTTTTATGTCACATCGAATATACGGCTGTCGCAAACCATCAGTAAGTCCAAATTCTTAAAAATATCATATATCTTAACTGTTACTATATAATATAATCCAACTGTGCAATGTGTACATGTAGCAAGTAAATGAATCTTAAATCACTTATATGGTTAAGCAAAAACTCATTGGTGCATGTCTGAGTTTAAACCCACGTCCACCGGATTGAGTCCAGGGTTTGTACCACAGGCTTGACGCTCTCATGACGGCAATGACGTATATAATTGCAAGTCTCAATTTGTGTAACCAAAGTTCATTTGAAAGGTCATTTAATTTATTCTACAAATAAATAAATACAATCGTACATATTTCTCTCGGCGACTTGATGAATGCTTTTTTGCGTAACTACTGTCACTCAGTGTGCTATTATAATGCGATTAACCGTTTTACCCAACCGAGCGGAGAGGTATTAAGTTATTGACCAATTTGTTGGGCCTTTTTTGTTGCGACAGGGCACAGGTTGACTCAAGGTAGCTGCTTCACTATCACAGTGGAGAGTTATGGTAAAATGTGGCTTAAATCAAGTCCAATGTCTCTACCCTCACCATGTCTCATTTCTTCAGAATCAAATTCCAACTGAATTTAAGTTTCACTGAGATGTGTAATGCTTAGGCGAATGAAATCTACGTTTGCCTTACTAAATACTTCAACCGTATCAAGATCCCAAAAACAACATTTTCTCCAAATCAAAGATACACTGTATTCATAGTATTTATTATACTTACGAAAGAAAAAATGTGAGCCGTCACGGGACGCCTGGCAGATGTGAAACATCGACATTATTTTGTAAAAGTAATATGCAACGCATGCCGTGGCGACGCGTCGCTACGCCAGAAATCGGTTTTACGTGCGGCTATAGATGTTTCACATCAAAAAAACTTATCATTCTTAGTTAATTTGGTGAAATAATTGAGGGAAAACTAAACCTATCATATCTAATGGTACATACACATGGACTTACGTGTTTTAATTTCAGAAATTATATTTTAGCTTGCTAATAATAAGAAAAAAAAAAAAGGAATCCCTCCATTAGGGGTTTCTTGTTTGTTCTTCCCCATGGAGGGTCGGATAGGGTTTGAACAGGCATCAAACTTATCGATAAGTACGCGTGACCTTATGTTTTGAATATTGACGTTTCCAAGCCATTTCTTTATGAATTCTATGGAAATAAAGTTTTTGACTTTGACTTTGACTTTAAAGTCGACGAACGTTTGTGTTAAGAATGGATTGAGCTGTTTCCGCGTAAGCTGTGGCGGCTGGATGATTGATGATGTGAATTGTGTGGGAATATCAAACGTCTGCACTTTATGATTTCTATACTTCTCCCTTTTGTGCGATCACAGTTTGAAATTACGAAACTTTTAATGTCTCTATTGTGGTGTTTATCAAGTTTTATTTATCACTGAGATGTCTATTGTTTAATAAATCTTACCATGTGTGTAGTTTATATTGTAGTGGAATGTTTCTAACGACAATCGAGGGTTTTCGTCTCATCTAAATATATTATTTGTGCGTCTGCCCAATTGTCACTAAGGGCATGAAAGGAGCCTCTTTGAGGCGCACTTTACTGCACTGGTTCGACAGAGCCAGTGACACGAGTAGTTGTAGTAATGGCAAAACGAACTAACTGCTATGTAGTCATGATTGTTTGTATATAATATAAGACTGTATCGTTTGCCTATTTAAATGTTTTTAACTTAAAGATTACTTACACGACTTGCGATGGTTTATTAGAATTATAATATTAGTAACTATACTATTAAACTCTGCAGAATTCCAATTTGTTGTACAAAATTTTGTGTCAAAATCAATTAAGTCATCGTATTATTAGGCTTTAAATTAGTACCTAATTTTGAATGAAATCCTAAACCACGTTTAATTCCTGTCTTGATTTCAAACTGTAATAGAGAACAGTATGTTCACGATACACTAATTAAACATTTAATATAATATTAATAGTCACTCAAATTACCATCCGTAAAATCAACACGAGAAGATTTCAAATATATTCAATTATGCCGTTTTGATGAAAGGGTTTTCAATTAAATTTATCAAAGCGAGCCCCGGGGGTGAGAGATGGTGAGATATCCATTTTTACCAGTTACAGAGGAGCTAAATAAAGTATCAATTAAAACAAATTTAACGGGTAAATTATGCTTTTTGCTCATAAACCGGGATTTCCACAAATGACCACGAATTAAATGTCAACCAAAGCTCATTTCTGAATTCTTTTTCTATATTCCTGGACATTTAACACAGCGCCATCTAACTCCAAAGAAAACTAATCATAGCTTGTATCAGGGGAGCTAGTCAATTGATTTAATACTTTATACTTCTTTTTCGTAAATACATTAATATAGTACCTACACAACAAACATCTGTGTTCGTCACACAAATGTATGTCCTTGGTGAGAATCGAACCCACGACCAGACGATCAGAGGGCAGGGTTACTACTACCAACTGAGCTGTAAGGCCAGTCAAGTCAGCTGTCTCATCGCTTTCGCAATTAAAGCTATTTATCGAAAGGCAATTAGAAAGTTTGCGAAGACGCAACGTTCTAACTGAACTTGGGAAAATATTGGTCTGATATCAATAAACAGTTAAACAATTATGCGAATCAGTCAGCTGTTTTGAAGTTTGCCTCAATTGTTGTTCTGATGTTGTTCGTCCAGTGAAATGGAGAATGTGCCAACCAGCATATTTATCACCAGTGAGAGCGGTGGCTCAATGTTATCGTCCCCGAATTTCAATTCGAAGGTAGCCGGTTCAAAAAAATATTTCTATTAAAAAATCTTTGCACCACCGCATTTTCAAAACGGGCAAGGAGAACATCGTGAGGAAACCGGTATGTTTTTGAACCAACAGTTACGCATTTGAACCAGCGACCTCCGGATTGAAATTCTGGCTACCACGCGTTGATTGATCAAATACGCGCATTCATAACTTAGTTGTATCAAAATATCTTAATCTAAAAAAAATATCTTAAAAAACAAAGACACTAAATTATTTCTATTTAAGCGAACTCGAGTCTCTCTTTAAGAGAAATGAGTGCTGGGTTTTATTTTAAAATGGAACACAACATTTTAAAAATACCAATTTCCGGTCGGCGGTGGCATTACGGAAATGACGTCACAATCTTCCCGCCCCACTCGCCGATACTTTAGCGAACGATCCCAAAATCCAACAGCTTCATATTTATGGGCAAAATACTGTTATTGTTTTAAGGGTTTTATCGGAATGTGCACGGCTTTATAGTATACTAGCTGCGCCCCACGGTATTCCCCGCGGTGAGTAAGTCAACCCACGGGAACACTGCACTTTTCCGGGATCAAAGTAGCATATGTGTTAATCCAGGATATAAGCTATCTTAATTCCAAATTTCATCCAAATCAATTCAGCCGTTTGAGTGTGAAAGAGTAACATCCATACATACAAACTTTCACGTTTATAATATTAGTAGGACTAGCCGACGCATCGACTTCTCTTGACTTGTATCTTTACCAAAATAAATATTTCCACTCCACATTTGTTTTGCACCTGAAAAAGTTGACTAGTCAACAGATGGCCCACCTGGTGTTAAGTGGTAACCTTTGCCAATAGCAAAGTAATACGACTTGGTTCGTCCCCTACTTAAGTGCAACCACCCTCACTAGCCGACGCTTCGGTTTGGTTTGACTTGTTTCTCCACAAATATAATTATTAGAATCCTTACAAAATCTTCTCAAATAATTGTTTCATTTCTGTGAAAAGTTAGGGAACGAGCAGATGGCTCACTGCTAACCTCTACATTTATATATTTTCTTATGCAAACAACCTTATTTAAAATCTTACCTACTTTTGCTCTACGCAATTATGGTACTTTGAGAAAATTATATATTGGTGTCATAAATTATAAAGGTAACTGAACCCATTATTTAAAGCATATTTGGCGTAATATCTATTAATAATAAATTCGATATGAAGCTAGCATGACAGGGGGTGTGTTATATTATTGATAAACGACAAACCGCCCAAGACATGTGCTCGTGTAATATATTACCACTAAATAACAGGATCGAAGACATCGCAAAAACATGTGTGAATTATATACGTAATTAATTTAGTTGACTGGCCTCATAGCCCAGTTGGTAGTACGCTGCCTGCTGCCTGTAGGTCGTGGGTACGATTCCCACCCACAAACATTTGTGTGACGAACATTTGTTCTGTGTCTGGGTGTTAATATGTATTATTTGTATGTATTTACAAAAAAGTATATAAGTATTATATCAGTTGTCTGGTTCCCATGATACAAGCTATGCTTAACTTACTTTGGGGCTAGATGGCGTTATGTGCAGTTATTATTTCTATGGCCACTATTGTCCTTATGAGTGTGAGAGCATGATGGACAAGAAATAACAAACCCAGGGTGTCAGTCGCTGGTTCTACCAATAAATTCACTTCGAGGGTTTGTAAAAACAGCAAAAACAACGCCACAGTCTGAACAGACCTCGCTTGAAAAGCGGTGGGAGTTTTCAGTAATAAGGATCAAAACAAACCAAGTGTATATCAGTTTCCCGTATACTGCTTCAGTTTTGTCACGATTACAAACAAACAGTTTTCGTCTCTGTCCATGAAAGCTATTGAACTCACATAACAAAGGTGATCTTATTTACCCTATTGTTAGACACAGTGTTAACACAAACTTTTTCTAAGCTCAGCTGAATGACGTTTCAATAGTGAGCTCCGCCATTCATTTGTTCCTGGTACATTGAGCTATGTCGCAGCTTACGGCGACATAGCTGGTTCACTCTGTATAGTATACTAATGGATTCTGCCCGCGGCTTTGCTATCGTAGCACTGTGATTGAAGAAAGCATTTGTGCTATTCCAAGTCGTTAACGACGTGTGTTCAAATTTCAGTCAAATTGGTTCTGTAGTTTTGCGTTAAAGAGAAACACATTTATTCATTTATACATCCATACAAACATACATTTTGATGTGAAACATCTATAGCCGCACGTAAAACAGATTTCTGGCTTGGCGACGCGTCGCCACGGCATGAGCGCTGATTGGTCCGTTCAAGGTTACGACAAATCATAAACATTAGTGATGGGGTACTTAGTTTCTTACAAAATAATATCGATGTTTCACATCTGCCAGGCGTCCCGTGACGGCTCACATTTTTTTTAGTTATAATATTAGTCTTAAGTAATAATTTTTGACGGTTGCGTAGCTAAGTGGTCCTGCCTGGAAAGCGAGGGGTCTTGGTCCTCAAACCTGGGTGTTGTCCCACTTTAGATAAAGGAGATAAGACACAGGGAAGCTACCAGCAAGTGGGGCTACATTGAGGAGACTGCGATTGGATGCAGACGACGATGTTTGGCATTGTCGAATCGCATTCGACACGTCATTAGCTCACATCACATGCTCATTGTGTCCTAATCATTGCGGTTCGAGTGACTTAAAAGCAGCAATGGACGACGCCCTTTCGTTGGCTGATTAATTAAAACTAAATTTAAACATTGAAACATCGACATGATGAAGGAAAAGAAGACATAAGCTTGTGAATTATAAGTTTCACTTATCTTTCCTCACATTTTACTATTTACTATATCACATAAGTGAACCAGCTTTGTGCCGCGTGAGCTGGTATTTGTATTCGGCTTATAAAACAAGTGGTGAGCAGAAAATGTGTGGACGTGCTTTTAAAATAGGATCACTGCTTCACAATTCACACAAACGCTGCAAAATGCGGACATTGCCCGTATTTTAATTTGTAACTGCGCACAGTATTTTAGATAGGTAACGGGCATTTTTGAGTTTTTTTTCCTCACTGATTCGTTCAGTGGGGTGTCCGAACAAGCTGTTTATGTTACGTCCATTAAGTTTTGTGAAAATAATCGACTTTATTAAGCTTATCTTTTAGAAGCAGTAGAATAGTCTCTTCCCGCCACTACGATTACAAAAATATAATCTTGACACGATATTTTGGATGTTTTTTTGATTGAGTTTGACTCACTAATATAATATAATAATAAAAAATTGGTAGACATTTCACACAGCGTCATCTAGCCCCAAACTAAGCTAAACATAGCTTGTACTACGGGAACCAGATGACTGTAGAATACTCATTTTTTAAAATACATACATATTAATATTAATACTCAGACACAGAACAAACATCAATGTTCGTCACACAAATTTTTGTCCTGGGTGGGAATCGAACCCACGACCTACAGCGCAGAAGGCAGGGTTACTACCAACTGAGCTGCGAGGCCAGTCATTTTGGTGTCACTCAATTTTCAGGTGTCATTCCTTTAATTACTCAAAATGTCACTACATTGCAGACTTGTCAATGTAATTTCATTACCTTACCCATTATATCTAACTAGTGAGTTGTCGTGTGGACAATGTTCTTTGCAGCGCGACATATCATTTAGCA
Source organism: Chesias legatella (assembly GCA_947359385.1). NCBI lineage: Eukaryota > Metazoa > Arthropoda > Insecta > Lepidoptera > Geometridae > Chesias > Chesias legatella. The sequence continues at coordinate 12,066,431 of OX375764.1, read as the reverse complement.
CTTTCGCAGTAACCAATAGTTTCTCGAAACTTTGTCGCGGTGTAATGAAAAATGTTTTTACACCTACCACGGGAACTCTGTCGTAACACGCAACGCATTTTTTTCTTCTTCGATAAATTATCGAGTAACTGATAGTTTTAATTTGATCATCTGAATCGATTTTATTTAGTACTTGTTTATTGTTTCTTAGGGTACTTACTGGACGCCAGGTTAGTCTAGGTAAACACTTTAAAGGTTTCGTGATTTGTCTGTTTTTCCAAAAAGGTATTCTATGATATTATTAACAACATATGTATAAATATAAACTATATAATATTTCACACAGCGCCATCTAGCCATAAACTAAGCATTGCTTTCATTACGGAAACTAGAATAACTGATAGTTTTTAAATACCACACCGCTCTATAAACATTTTGTCACACAAATGTTTGTCCTGGTTGTCGAACCCGCGACCTACAGAGCAGATTGAGAGTAGAGTCCGGTGGTAACGGACCTCATCCGTGACAAATGTCGTTAAGTTTGCCAACTTGCTATTGCACTTTTGTCTTATAATTTTTCTTAGCGACTACTTTGTTGAACAATTTGTTGAGAAAATGAATGTCAAATGGTTTTCGACACTAACTAATTATTTACTTACATAGCTTGTGTTACGGATAGTTAAAGGTGAAGCCTGGAGTATTTTCTTACTTCAATTCATTTTGTCCAGGATGCTAGTTCCGATATTCTTAAAAAATTATGTGTGATCTTCTGAAGTACTATGAATAGGTTACAAGGTATTTCTATATTTATTATATTAAATATTATCCTAAATATTTCCAAGCGTGTATAATCTTTTTTATTAATATGTTAATATTTTTTTAATAGCTTCTGCTTTTGCCCGCGTTGAGAAATTGTTTTTGTTTCTGGGTAAAAAGCCATATACCATGTAGCCCCCAGGTAGGCTAAGCATAGCTTGTATCATGGGAATCAGACAACTGATACAATACTTATATACTTACATATACGTAATACATATTAACACCCAGACACAAAACAAGCATTTATTTTCGTCACACAAATGTTTGTCCTGTTTGGAAATCGAACCCACAACTTACAGCGCAGAAGGCAAGTCACTACCGACTGAGCTGTGAGGCCAGTCAACAAATACACCCGTTAACCCAAACAGAAGTACGCATTACAATTACGGCGAAGCTAGTTTGATCAACCTTGCGACATAACCCGGGCTGCGACCTCAGCTCGGCCGAAAACGGCCGGCCGAATCAACACCTAACATTTCTCAACAGCCTTTGTGCAACTTGAGTGATGTGCAGCGACACGCTGACATGTCAAATGGGCCGAGTGTCAGATGTCAACGTCAGATTAGTTGACTCGGACCGGCCGCGGCCGTGACTCCGTGACTTAAGGAGTGATTTGAGGTCGTCCTCTTGAAGGTAATTGTTGATAAATCCAAAAACTACGGGAATATATTTTTGTAAATTATTTATAATATAGTATCACTTTCGACAAGAAATGCTATTTGGTTAAAATTGTCGCTTACGATAAGTCGGCGGTCAAGGGTCGATATCTTAAGCTGAGTTCAACAAGGAGTAACTTAGGCTAATTTCCGAAGGGTAAAAATAGGAGTGATAAAACCGAATTCCACGCGGACGAAGTAGCGGGAAACACATAGTACCAAATAAAAATCGTATCTTCATAAAATTAGCCGTTGGGTAGTAATAATACGCGTAGGACTTAAGCAGCAGTCCGATTAATTATACCTTACGTTAATACGAAACCTCATAAGCTATATACTATTATTTATTCCATGTGTTGCCATAGCAACCAGAGTTCTAAGGCTTCCAGTCGACGTGCCATAATTAGCCACACCCTCTGTGTGTACGAACAGTATAATAATTCAAGGTAGGATAGGTCATTGACTTCATGTTATGAAGTTGACCTGTGAACTAGTTAGCTGCTAGATTTATTCAAGATTTCTACAATTAGCATAATAATATAAGAATAACGTGACTGTCAGATAAAGTGACACCTTGGAAAGCAGTGACTATCTAAAAATAACGCTACGCTATGCCATCTTCTTCTCCAGTTTCATATGAGAGTTTCTTCTTTTGAGCCCTAATTTTAATCTTTCACCTGAATTAAGCGCATCTTTCTAAAATCAGGTGTATATAAAACACAAGTCGAGTGCTAGAAGTTTTATTTTTCTGATTTATGGTTGCGTGACGTATTATAATATTATCCACGATTGGATAAAAATATCTCTCAAGCTTCTGAATTATGAAATATTCTAATCTTGACGATGACTATTACTATGCCTACTAATATTGTAAAGGAGAAAGTATTTGTTGGTTTGTCCTTGTTTGAAACTTTCGATTTTTTGTATATTTGCAGTCGTATTTAGTTTTATGCTGGAAATAGCGCAGTCTCTATTTTATCCCGTTGCAAAAGATATAAAATTCATTAATATATGGTGCGCTATCTCGACGGTTACCAAAACAAAGTCATTCCCCATTCGCAAATGGTTCCACGACTGAATATACTCATTGTAATAGGAACATTATGACGGGATTATCTCACAATCTGAACCAGGTTACAAATGAATGCGGAGTTTGCGAGATGGATGTGAGGAGCGCATTACGGGGTACGGGAAAGATGGATTTCGAATGCTGGTTGGCATATTTGTCTACCTGCCATAGGAGCTTGTTTTTGTCTAAGTTCAAAACTTTGCCTTTTTACGATTATATGTAAGCTTAATGCAAGCTATTTAATTACTGGTAGCGCTTTCTTATTCTTATAGAATGCATCAAAGCAAAGAAATCCCAAGATAACAATAAGAATCGAAATTTTGAATATCACAAACGACAGCACCAAATAACACAAATAATAATAATAAATCTTTATTTATTGATTTCGTGCAAAGAGTAACATAAGTGAGTTAGTATCTAATAAAGGTAATAAATACACTATGCCTGAACTAGAAAATCTAAGTAAATAGCTAAGTAAATAAATATTGGGGTTGTTACATAACATTTATTTCAATCAATTCATATCAATTTCACATATGAAATACGAATATCACATACGAATATATCATTGTCCTTGAAAGAAATAGTTTGTAAAAAGTTATGGAATCAACCCCGTGCTATCATTTACTAATAGCGAATATCAGCATTCTGTGTGAATTTATCGCTCTATCTCCTTATATTGTGAAAAGGACTTTATAAAAACAAGAATCGTTATTGTGTAACTCTCAAGGGATTTGAGATTTTGTGATTGGGATTTTATTGGAATAAATATTATATTCTGTTATAAAATCAGCGTCCCGACGATAGCAAAACGAAACCAAATAAATTCATTTTGATTCCCGTGCGAATTGACACGAGTAATGCGAGATTGTTTGTGCCCGGTATCTGGGGTTGTTCTTGCCAACTGTGACACATGAAATCCTTGGAAAACTTATACCTTTCGGAATCGTTATTATTCGTTGTATTATTATTATTTTAAAAGGAATGTTGCTGTAGTACTTTGGGTTCAATCCTGTCTACATGTTGGGGGCAATGGGAATAAACATAATATTTTTGAGATTCATTTAATTTCAATAATTAAATTTACATTTCTTTTGTTGCAGGTATGTTTTAGCTGTAGTTAAAGTTACAGTAAGTTACCAACGGAGGCTCGACGCATACCAATGACAGTATGCTTAGTTTTCGTGAAAAAAAAGGAGGTGGCAGCGATTAGCCCTCCACTTGTCATGTCTGCGTTTCAACGATAGTACAACCCAGAAGGTTAAAAAATTAACCTATTGAGGATACGAGCTCTCCATTTGGGAAAAGCTTCTATATAAATGTATTTGTGTATTATAAAATGGATTAGAATTTAAAATAATCAGATTCATACTTCCTAAGGCATCGTAATTAAAATTCTCCTGATAAAATCATCTTATTTATCACACCTTACAAACTTAATTTTACCGTCAAATGAAAAACATACAATATAAATTCTTTATCATTACCCAAGTAAGGTTCAATTTTGGTTAAATTTATTTCGTAAAATTGTTTGTAGACATCTGCCCTATCGTGTAAGAAATAAAGTTTAAAGTGGCATGATAATTTTTGACAGGGGTGTGCTTTCAAGTTGTTTTCGTGTTTATGACAGGTATAACTTCTCTTTGACAATAATCTGGTTTTGATGTCTTAATAAAACCCATCCGGTGGTGGGTACGGGTGATGTTAAGGTTAATTTAAGTTTTGCGGTCATTACGGGACGTGTGTTGTGTTGTGATAATGCCTTTGATTGAGGGAGATAGAGTGAGAGACCCTCAGTAGACCACAGGGAAATAATTGGTCGAACAATCAATGTATGAGGGATTGTACAGAATTATCTATAACTAAATTCGTATCTGACAAGCCTCACAGATCGGTAGTAACTTTGCGTTCTGCGCTGTAGCTCGTGGGATCGATTCCCACCCAGGACAAATATTTGTGTGACGAATATAGATGTTTGTTCTGTGTCTGGGTGTTAATATGTATTATATGTATGTATTTACAGAAAAAAAGGTTATATGTATTCTATCAGTTGTCTAGTTCCCATAGTATGTATCCCAAGCTATGCTTAGTATGGGGCTAGATGGCGCTGTGTGAATTGTCCACCAAAAAAAATACTTAAAGTTAATGTTACGTACAAACCTCTTTGCTTACTCACATCATCGCTCAACATCAGAAAGTTTAATGAAAATTAGGGACAAGGGCGGCTTAGCCTACGAAATGCCGGTAGCCTTGAAATACTGCCTGGCGATAATATGAATTATATTGCTAACTAATAACTAATAATTCATAAATACAATAACATTAATTAATTAATTAATTGTGATTTGGTGTTGCAGATGTCCATGGGCGACGGTGATCTGCTAGTATATAATATAAAAAAATAACTTTCTTCCACGTGGAGGGTCGGATAAGGTTCCAAGTACTTCTAAACTCAGCTTAAAAATTGAGAAATCACCCTTACTTATAGCTAAGTTTGCCGTCAGTTCAAACTCTCTCTGACCCACCACGGGAAGAACTGACAGAAACCCCTAAAGGAGGGCTTCCTTTTTTTGATGTAAATACAGTTTTTAATCATAAATTTCATTGACCCTTTTGGGAGCAAGCCCGTGATCTATAAACGTTTGTAACCCGAAACGGATAAAAACAAACATAAGCTTAATTATTGTTCTGTGATTCAAAGGCTATAAGGAACAGTGATACGCCAGAGACGGCCAAATCCAATTTAGTTGTACAAACAATGTTCCCGAAAAAACCTCGAAAAAACCTTACTACGGAAAGGAGGCTTTCGTATGAAAAGCCCCTCAACTGTCTCCGGCAGATATTATCTTAGACAATGATAAGTTCCCGTGAATTGTTTATTTGCTATTCGGAATAATAACTGGAGGCGCGCTTACACCGTAATGTAACTTTGAACTTATTACACGGTTGTATCCCTATTCAGTTACACACACAAGCTGACGGCCCACCTGATGTTAAGTGGCCGATGTCGCCTGTAGACGTCCTGATACACCTGAGGAATTGCAAACGCGGTGCCTTCCAGTAAAGCTCACTCCCATTACACGAAACAATGAAATCCGAAAAGTCGGCATAATATTTGGGCACAGAAGGTAGTCGATATATTTTGGGCTATCAGAAATATCGTCAAAGGGCGAAAAGCCGGCACAAATGTCAAAACTAGTTTTATGCTTTCGTAATAATATTAAATCTTTATTGCAGACAACTTACAGTCCATATTAAATTATCCATACGTAAATTATAACAAAATGTGTGTTGCAAAATTGGGCAATCTAATTTGCCCACTATGACATTCGCGATTAACATTTCATCATCATCATCCTAGCCTGTAATGGCCCACTGCTGGGTATAGGCCTCCCTTTTCTTTTGCCAGCCCAATCTGTTCTGCGCCACTCTCGTCCAGGTTTTTCCAGCAGATTTTACGATGTCGTCGACCCAACGTGCTTTCGGTCGACCTTGATTCCTTTGATCTGATCTGGGCCACCACTCGGTCAAAACCTTACTCCATCTTCCATCACCACGTCTAGCCAGATGTCCGGCCCAATTCCATTTGAGGCTCATTGCTCTGTCACCAACATCGAAGACTTTAATAACATTTGGCACTAATAAATTTACACTTCTTCTATACATCCATTTTGAGGTTTTGTAATACGTTACATGGTCATACATGGTCATTCCTTTTCCAAACAACAGCCAAAATAACAAAAGTTTCACTCTTTCAAATTATGAATAACTTTTGACGACTGCTTTTCAAATAACATTGATATTGGAGCCGACTCAGAGACAAACACTTGTTTCGTCGTTGCAACAGGGTGTAAATGCGTCCAATACAAGAGATAGAGAAGTGGCCTTCCGAAGGAAACATTGTTTTTCTACGCAACACTGTATTCTATTGACTTATTTTTCAAACATTTCGCCTCTATTTGGGTTAAGGACGACGGAAGGTAGATGAATAAATTTGCTGCGGTTATTGTATTGGCCGAATACAATTTGTGCCGGAAAGTAATACGATGCTCTTATAGAATCCTAAAAAGAGAATGTGTTTTATGAGTATATCCTAAATTATAAAATAAATAAACCTGTCTGATATACCCTGCTAACAGTAACTAACCATATCAGCAATATACAATGCCCTAAGCATTATGTATTAATTACCTAACTACTCACTATAAGCGAGAGTAGAATATGCTTTTAATGTACCATGGGCACGGTTGGTAGGTGTCACAGACGTTCGGAATATTGGTTCTAGAATAGGTTGATTTCCTCACAGTATTTTCTTCAGCGTTTTGAGAAACTACGTAGGTATGTAAATTTTAATGAAGATCTCAAGAATGTACGTTTGGATTTGAACCAGTGACCTCTGGATTACTTACACCACTTACACCTATGCACTGTGGTGCCACAGAAAACCAGCGCTGAAGCAGCCACACCGCTGAGTACTAGCGACTACTGCTAGCTACACTAGCACATGCTGAGTGGTAGTGTTTTTTTCTATTACAAGCCACATTTTCTTTTATTTGTACCTTTATTTCTAATGTAACACAAAATAAATATTTTTTCTTTATTTCTTTTTTTCAAAAGATTTAAGTGTGCCTCAAAGTGGTTCTTTTAGTTTTTTAGTTCCTTCAGTGTATGAATATGGGACGATGACTAATAATTCTCTGATACATACCCTCGGAGCTTTAATATATAATCCTAATATGTACTCCGGACTCTTCTGGGAGTCATCACTGTCTGAAAACTGCACTAAACATTTTGTTTTGCTACTAAACTGTGATTCCATTATCCAAAGGTAACACGGCGAAGCTTAAATCTGTATTTCACGGGACGTCGGCCACTGAACAAGGGGTGCTTAGAGTTACACACTATTCAGAATATGGCCGAAAACGAGGCCGAATTTATTATTACTACATATATATTTGGTACTACCTAAGTAGGGAGAACTCAAGTCGTATTGCATTTTATGGGCAGAAGTTACCACGTAACACCAGGTGGGGCGTCAGCTCGTTCCATTACTTTATAGAGAAAAAAAAAACAATTATTTTTTTGTAACTAATTAATTAATTTATAAAATGAAAGTATAACAGCTAGAAAAATCTAAATCTTCATCTTGTGGGACGCAACTCAACTTAAGCAGAACATTTATTAATAAAATGATAATTACACGAAAAAAACTATTATAATTTCACCGAAGGTTGGAACTAAATGCCCCCGGCTCTAGCGCCCGAAATCAAAGAGTGAAAATTGTAGTTTATAATTACATTGCCACGTTAGAGTTTACTGGACCCGTTCCGGGGTTCAGTAAACAGGGACCAGTGAGGTATGTTTAGTGCCTGGAATAGGTGCCTTTTAATTTGTCCATTAACCAATTGAATGTTGATAATGACATAGTTATAACTTATGATTTGAATAGAATTTGAATAACTTTGATGTTATGTCGCCATTTATATTTTACCTCTAATTATTATTATTAATAAAAAAAACTATGAATTACGACGGTGAAATAATATAAAAAAAAATTGGTTTGTGATTGCATGGGTGTACAAACATTAAATTTCCCAGAAATTGTTTTTTTTTTTATATTTTAATTTAAACTGTTATGATCTATACACAAGTTATCATGGGAGTTTCGAAAAGACTCAAAAGAAGAAATTCCACTGAGTGTCGAAATATAAACGATCACTGAACACAATTCAAGAATAATTTCACCAGTAATTAGTTATTTGTATTATAACATGTTTTCGTCGTTTTAGGAAGAATAACGGAAAATAAAATTTCATGTTTCACAATGTGGAAATCTAATCTGGGACCTTTGTGTTACGTCTCGCTGAAACCGAGACGAATTTTGCTAGCTTAATTATGGATAATAATAACTTCTCACAAAATGACGGGCGAAACAAATAAACTGACCTGGTTAATGTAAGTTCATTAAACCATTGCTTGTTAATTCTTGGAATCTTTTGTATTCGTTATTAAAAATCCATCAGTGTACAACGCGCAAGTGTGAAGCGTACTTTTGATTTATGCTGTTCCACAAGGATAATAAAGTTATAGAACGGAATATGTGGCACTTGTAATGCATTTTAAATACTTCCGTGAGTATTTGAGTCTGAAAATTAGAATGTATGTGTCTTCCGTTACCTTCCGGTATCAGTATCATACTAATATTGAAACAAAAAGGTTCAATTATTTGCAGTTTTATGTTGCACCTGATTACAACTGTGTAGTTTCCCACCTATCGGGCACAGTAGCAATACTTATTTCCTATAGTATCATCCATCATATATCCAAAGTGACGGATGTTAATCCTTAGATATCAGGCTACATATGGCAGTTTTAGTCAAAATACATTTAATATAAATTCTAACATAGTGCTTAGCGAAAATAAAAAATCATTCGTTCGAGTTTTTGTTATAATGGTTGTAGCTTGATTTGAGATCTGCTGTTCGTCCAGGAAGCACCGAACCTAGGTATCGGAAGACATTCGCATTTCTATTTATATTTCTTATCAAGTTACTGAAAAACGCTTGGTGGCGCTAAAATTGTTATTGCTTTTTGCTGAATTAGCAAACTGGACATTCGAAGTAAACAATCGAGTATTGAAAGGGTTATAAACTCTATGTTGATGGCGTAGGAGTGATAATAGCTTGAGCTGCAACTGATTGGAGGTTTTGTCGATTTTCTAACAGAAGTTCTTGGTTGTATATTTACATTTTTGCTAATGTTGTAAATTGTTTAACATAAATAGTGAACCATTTATATTTTCGATTGTTATTCTCTACTCCTTTATATGTTTGACTGTGAAAAAGAACAAAGCTGTGTTTTTTTAGTTTAACCTACACAGCTATGTACTAATCTTTATAGGACTGTCGTTTACAGTTAGTTTCCTTTTGTCGCTGCAATTTAATCTACAATTAACTTTGAACCAGTCAATTTGCTGACTGGCCTCACAGCTCAGTTGGTAGTAACTCTGCCTTATGCGCTGTAGGTGGTAGTTTCGATTCCCGCCCAGGACAAACATTTGTGTGACATTTGTAACATTGATGTTTGTTCTGTGTCTGGGTGTTAATATGTATTATATGTACTCGTATGTATTTACAAAAAAAAAAGGTATATAAGTATTATATTAGTGATGATTGGTGGCATCTTCTGTTATTTCATAAAGAATGATGAATGAATTTGTATCCCTACATATCATGATTATAAAAAAAAAATTAAGAAAGACAATTTTTTTTACAGCTCATTCTAGTGTCTAAAAATAGATAAGACATCAAAGGTACGTTGATATCTTCAAAGGAGAAGGATATATATTTATGAATACAAAATATTTGATATTTATATAGATATGTTAACAGTTACATTTAATCGACAGCATCGTAAGGAATTAATATAGAAGTCGGTTTCGGGATATCGATATGGAATAGACGTCGTGGGCGGTCGCTTTGAAACTAAAAATAATATTATATCAATGTATAATAAAAGATTTTAACTCTAAAACAAAACCATTTCAATCATATATTTTTTAGTAAATCTTGAGACATGGGAAATAAATTATTGTCCATTAATTAATATTCAAAATTATATAATCTATATCTATACAAATAAATTAAATTGGAGTGGCTGTTTGTAATATTAAAATAACCGCTTTTTACTAGTGCATATGGATGTATACCAAAAGAACATTTTTTAAATTTTTGTCTGTGTTTCTGTCTGTTTGTTCCGGCTAATCTCTGAAATGGCTGGACCGATTTTGACGGGACTTTCACTGGCTGATAGCTGACGTAACAAGGAGTAACTTGGGGTACTTTTCCAAGGAGTAAAATAGGGGTGCGTGATAAAAGCGAATTCCACGCGGACGAAGTCGCGGGCAACAGCTAGTTTTACAATAAACTGACTCCGCTATAGCCGCTCAAAAGCAAAATACGAAGTGATTGTGTCGCAAAAATGCAAATGGCTGATTTATTGGCACTTCCCGACTCCGCAGTGCAACTGACGTTTTATGATTAACTTGACAGTTTTCCATGCGATGACGTCATAGATTTCCGTATGCCCTACTATAGTTTCCTCACGACGTTTTCCCAGCAGCTCACATTTTAGTATTCGAACCCACTACCTACATATCATAAGCCGACGTCTCTACCAAGCGATGCAGTGGCGGATTTACCAGCAGGCTGAGTAGGCTTGAGCCTAGGGCGGCAGATTTTAGGGGCGGCAAATTTGAGAACCGATGCGAAGCGAAAAGATAATCTGGGAACTGACAATTTACAATTGTAGAGGTAAGGGCGGCAAAATTTCAATAGCCTATACTTGGGAAATGTGTAAATTCGCCACTGAAGCGATGTTTGAAGCGTGATAGCTTAGTTAACACGCTTCAATTTTCTACGACTTAAAAAAGGGTAACGAAGAACCCACGTACTGCCAGCGTTACCACTATCGCACTGACTGAACCCCAAAACGAACTAGACACTTGCCTCGTGCATTTTGTAGTAGACGGGTCTTTGTGACAGCAATACTCGCGACCCGGTTAGTCGGTCAGACTATTTTGCTGACTACCAGATAGAGAGGTGTCGATTTTCCCCACACTTTTACGGAAACTGGTCAGTTTGATCCACTGTGTAGCTAGCGGGTGCTTTTGGCGAGAGGTCTTACTCGCGACCCGGTCAGGCCAGCCTATTTTGCCGGCCACGGGGTAGAAATGACGAAATTATCCAAATTCTTACAACGTACCTATTAACGTTATCATTAATGAATTGATAATGAATCAGTGATGAGGTCTATTAGACTTATATTAAACATCACACATTCATTTGTGAGAATCGAATGCACGACACAGAAGGCGGATACTAACTGAGCTGTGAGGCCAGTCAAATGAATAAATGTAATGTTGATTTCCATGAAGAAAGAAAGAAAGAAAGAAAGAAAAACATTTATTTGCCACGCCGAAAAAAATTAAATTAAATAATTAACAAAAATATTCATAGGTATGTTGCTTTAATAATAATAATAATAATAATACTAATAGGTACATCAAGCCAGTAATCCAAGTACCTACCTATTTTGTAATAGCGGTCAAATAGGTCGATGCGATGAAGTGTAATAGGAAATTATATAACTTTCCTCAGTTCCGGAATCCTAACATTTACGGATACGGATCGTGTCCCAACACTACCCTACGTGACACTATCGAGGCCCCACCCGGATAAATTATTGTGTTACAGTTTTGCGCAAAAAGCATCCGGTATTTTTTTAAGTCTCTTTTTGACTGGCCTCATAGCTCAGTTGGTAGTAACCCTGCTTTCTCCGCTGTAGGTCGTGGGTTCGATTCCCACCCAAGACAAACATTTGTGTGACGAACATAAATGTTTAGTTTTTGGGTTTTGATATGTATTACATGACATGTATTTACAAAAAAGTATATATGTATAATTAGCCGAGAACTGGCGCAGCCTAGCGCAAACCAGTCCAAACCAGTTGTTAAGGGGCGTGGCCTGTTGACGATCATTGCCGAGTCGAATGAGCGGGCTTTAAATAAGGCGCCGTCACCGGGACAGGGCTCACTTCTGCCACAGCGCCAGAGATAGACGGACGTTGCGTTTAGTTACTTGCTAGCCTTGTGCTATTATTACTTGCTGTTGCTATTGCTACTCGCTGAGAGTTAATTTTGTGAAGTTAATTTATATGAATACTTTTGATTGTGTTCTAGAATTGTATTTTTTATATAAATTCCAGTTGAGTTTCTAATCGTATTATATCAGTTGTCTGGTTCCCATGATACAAGCTATGCTTAGCTTACTTTGGGGTTAGATTGCGCTGTGTGAAATGTCTACCAATGTTTATTTATTTATTTATTTATAATTTGGGATTGGGCATAAAAACACTTCACTTTTGCTTTTTAATGTGTCTTAATAATGAGTAATTTCTTAGAACGAACAATTTTGACATCTCTAATCTGGATTGAGTTGCGATCATTTAAAGTCCCCACCTGCTCAAGAGTCCTTGTATTTCAAATATAAAGTAATACCAATACGAAATAACAGGCTGACGGAACGGCCGTTCTTTAAAAGATGAAATCAAAGACTCACACATCAATTTTCAGCACCAAAAACCTATATATTCTCAAAAACAGACAGCGAAAGATAAATTTATCCACTTTAAAAAACTCCTAGCGACATTCCACTTTCTGACTAGCCATCTTGGGTTGGCACGCTGCCAGTCTGTGGCGGGTTCGAAGCCCAGCCGAGCGTGCTCAGATAAGAGATCGATCATTCATATCTGATATTTCATTGATGCAGTTTTATACAACATCCACTGGATATTCGATTCGGATGTCGAGCGTTGCTCGTAGAATAGCTTATTTGGTTGGTTTTATAAGAAAAATGGTTTCATTTATACACACACAACTCAACACACAGCGCCATCTTGCCCCAAAGTAATCTAAGCATAGCTTGTAACATGGGATCCAGACAACTGATATAATACCTATGTATGAGATGTGACTTGGGTGTTGTTCCTAAGTAGTGGAGGACCCAAGTCGTATTGTTTGTTATGGGCACAAGTTTCACAGTAACACCAGATGGGCTGTATACTCGTTTCTTAACTTAATAATATGAGAAAGTCAAAACGGCCTAACCGATTTAGCTGAAATTTGAAGTTACCTTGAATAAGACATGATACTTTATATCCCGGTAACTTGGGGGTGAAGTTGCGGTCAGAAACTAATTTTAAAATATTCAATTATTATTTACAAAAAAAAAGTATATATGTATTTTATCAGTCATCTGGTTCCCATAGTACAAGCTATACTTAGCTTAGTTTGGGGCTAGATGGCGCTGCGTGAAATGTCTACCAATATTTATTTTTATTATATTAATAAATTATATTTTTAATAAAGAAATTTCGATTTCTTTATCAATAATTTCGAAAGAATTTCGTAAATAAACTATAGCAATTCCCTCTCATCCACAAAACGATATCATCCAGTAGTAATCCTTGGCATCAAAGTTAATTAGCGCGCTCTGGACCGTGTCATTTGTGAAGGAACGTCTCTGTATGTAATTAGCATTTTATGTAGTTATTGTTTAGGACAAACTGTGTGTGACCGGCTGGTTAATCAGTGTTGGTTAAACATCTGATCATTCAGTCTCATCGTTGTAAGATGGAATTGTAGAACATGGCTTGCTATGTACGACTATGTACGACTCATGGCTTACGACAATGCAATGGATAAACAATTGTCAAATACTAATATGATACTGATAATTTATAAATACATACATACTAATAATATTAATAATGATAATAATGGTGACAAATTCACACATCGCCATCTAGCCCCAAACTAAGCATAGCTTGTACTATGGGAACCAGACTGATAGAATACTTTTTGTAAATACATACATATTAACACCCAGACACAGAAAAAACATCTATATTCGCCTCACAAATGTTTGTCCTGGGTGGGAATCTAACCCACGACCACAGAAGGAAGAGTTACTACCAACTGAGCTGTGAGGCCTTTCAAATGAGGGTGTATTTTTAATAGATTTTCAACGCTTTGGTACTTAAGTCCTATTGTCAAGATTGTTTCTTTTAGTTGTTTTAAAAATGTTTACGAATTATAAAGCTGAACGTTGCTCTAACATACTGTGGGCAGACGCAGTATGCGTAGAACCTAACAGACGCATAAAGGTACGTTTCGTGGGCACGTTTTGTCCAATATTGTTCGGAAGATAGATACGTTCAAAGGATGTCCCCCGGGCGACCCCGCCAATATAAATGAACTGGTGTGAACCAGCTTTGAGGCTGTTCGTTTTGATATTTACGTACGAGTATAGCCATGAGGGTAGCTTTTAATCTGCGGGTCGGCAGTTCAATTATACAGTTTATTTTTGAACTAACGACATTTAACATTTAGTATTCTGCTAAAATACCAATTCCGTTTCCAAGTCTCAGAATCACGAGCTATCTCGTCCTCTATTCTCGTCCAATCAATAGTCGAAATCTAATGTCTTACATATTTCAGCGCATGAAGCGTTACCAAAACGGATCTTTGCGTATTAAAATAAAATGGTCACCTATCTAAACATTGACCGCAGAGAAGGTCGTTTAACGTAACCGATCTTGTTAAATAAATGGAAAACTTAATTTGTTCGTGGTTTTGAACGGCTTTTTCTTAGAAACACTGAAATCAAACTCCGTATAGTTTCAATTTTCAATTTCCACAGCTAAGCTGGGGCTCGCCTGCGTTTGACACGTGTACTGACCCATATTTGTCACTGAATGGGTTTATGGTTTATAGTATATGGGTTATTGGAGATTAAACATCACTTATTGAATCGCCTTTACATCTTATACTACTATATTCAAATTCTAATTGCCGAAATTAAATTAAATATCTGAAAACATCATTTTTGTTTGTGTCTATTGTAATTAATTAAGAGTTATAAGTTTTAGATGTAATTTTCGAAAAATGTTGTTTAAAAATTTTGAGGGAACCGGTTTGTGCTAGAAACAGAAATTTATCTAGTGCCCGATGGCAGCCTCTTCGAGGCGCATTTTTCGAGAGAGCTTGTGACACTTATTAAAAATCTCATAGACCAGGCAAAATAAACAATTTATTTGCTTATAACTCGTGTAAGATATACGTTATATTGTATAATAGAGCAAGCTGTTTATTCCTTTCCATAACCGAAAGGCGTTTTATGTAGAGTTGCGTCCGCCGCATGCAGTGGCTATGTACAACCTGCTCCCGACGCGACGTGCGAGATAGGATAGATTATAAATTACCATGATCCCTCATGGAGGGTCGCATAGGGTCTGAACTGTTCCAGGCGTAAGACGGAACAGATTTATAATAGTAAAAGTATTCGCATGAAAAAAATATGTCTCTTGATAGTTTTGATTTTAGATTTTGCCCGTTCATTAATATTTAGAATTGATAGACACACTTACTTAGAATTGATAGATATACTTGTTTTCGAGCAGGTTATTTTCAAGGCCTAGAATGTAGCTAAATAAAATATAGAATTTAAGCTCATATGTTTATTTGTTGATTGGCTTCACGGCTCAGTTCTCCTGCCTACTGTGCTGTTGGTAGTGGGTTCGTTCAGGACAAATATTTTTATATTGAACATATGTGTCAGGTTTTTGAAATATGTGTGTATTTACAAAAAAAAAGTATTCTATCATATCTAATTCCCACAGTACAAGCTGTGCTTAGTTTCTGGTAAGATGGCGTTGTATGAAATGTCCAACAATAATATTTTGCTGGTTTAAATGAACACATGTATTATTTATTTCTAAAAAAGAAAGTCCTCCTTTCGGGGTTTCTTGTCTATTCCATCCCTGGAGGGTCGGATAGGATTTGACCAGGTCAAACTTAACATAAGTACGCGTGACGTTATGTTTTGAATATTGTTGACGTTTCCAAGCCATTTCTGATATCTGTGGAAGTAAAGTTTTTCACTTTGACTTACTTATTCCGCTGGCGCTTGTAATTTCCACCGGTTTTTAATAGCAAAAGAGATGTATAGCTCTATTTTTCCCTCTCGGGCGACTCCGCGTCGGCCTATTAACCCACCGCCCGCCTCCAGCCTGCAGTCTCCTGCCCCGCGCCCGTTATTAAACTCTATCGCTTACACACCTGGCAATTTCATGAAGTCACTTTTGTGTCGTTGTAGAGTTTTGTAACGAAAAGTTCCTGTTTTTTTGTTTGTTACTCCCACGGAACGAGCCGACAGGCCACCTGGTGTTAAGTGGTAACCTTTGCCCATAACAACCGATGCGACTTGGGTCCTCCCATACCTAGGTAAGACAAGACCCAAGTGCATCATATGTTCCTATAACTCTGAGACGTGAAGGTGTCAGTAATTTAACCTTTCAAAACGGTACACAGTTATGCGAGTGCATTACTGCTTGGCGGCAGAAATAGTTGTGGAGGCAGTACTTTCCCGGACGAACTTCGCAACTAAAAGTAAAGTAAGAAGTAAGTTGCTACAAAGTCGTAAAACATTGCCAAAAAGTAACTTGAAACCATAAGCCGACGGCGAAAATTAAATTGGTTCCCATCTGCGCCGAGTGTACCCGATAATTTGATTTTTCCGTTAATAATCCGTTCAAAGACTCGCTGCGAATGGCTCGATTGATGCGGATGGCTGGAGTGGAGATAGTCAAATTCTTCAGGTGATTTAGAGGGGATTTTTCCAAGCGCTATTTTGTTTGAGTGTTACATTGATACTGAAATTGGTCGCCATTCATTTTGTTGGTGGTTTCGGGCGTTTCTTGTGCCTGCTGATATCTATAGGCCTACTCTCTACAGGATAGAATGAGTGGGCTATCATTTATCCACTGAAGATGTTGCATGCATGCCTTCGTGTGTTTTTTCTTTGTTTTGGGGCATGCCATTTCCATATCTTTCATTTTAAATTATCGCTTACCGGTAGAGACGGTATGGGTGCAGTACTAAATGCTGACGATCTTTCTACTTCTATTGCAAACCTATTTTCGTAAGCCTATGTATATAAATACAAACATTGCCAAAAGCGATTCGTACAAGTTTGCTATTGATTTTGTCTACTTGTTAGTGCTGTATTATCAGTTGTTAAGAATGAACGGAGCATAACAAAGTAATTTTCGTGGACACCGGAGCGTGCATGCGTCGTGCGTTCCAGTAGCCGGGCGAGTGACTGGCGCGGCGCGCTTTCATCGTGACGTGATCTAGGGTTGCCACACTTCCGCGAGTCTTTTAAAGTTGTAATGTACTGAAAGTGTAAATGATGATGTACTTAGTAGTATTACGGGTATAATGTGTTGTGACTTGAGTTCCTATAATTAGGTGCGGTATAATCTAAAAATGCCTTAGAGTACAGATAAAGTTAAGATCATGTGGTCGCTCGTTTATTTAGTTACCAGTACTCACCTATCAACCACATAGTCTCTTGATATCTCTTGTTATAAAGAGGTGTTTTCAAGTATATCAAACAATGGCTTTTACTTTAAGTTAACCTATGGCAAATATTTATTATGATTTGGCAACCCTGCGGAAATTTGCTACTCGAATATAAATAAAATGGCATACACTTAGAGTTAACTAAGGCATATATTATAATTTTGGTCTTGGCATCCCTGTAAAAAATATTGGCTGACATACTGACCGGAAGTAATGTCAACTTTTAATACTGTATAGTAAAAAAGGCAATTAAAAAAGGTTTATTGATTGACGTTGACCAACTGATATCAACATAAGAAAAAGACATAGATAGAAACATATATTTTTCTCAAAAACTATTTCATAAAAAAAAAGTTTTATTTCTGACTTTATGGTAATGGTATTTGAACTTTCATATTTTCAGTAATTTCTGTTTTAATTTGACTAATATATTTATTTAATCTTAAAAATAAGTAACTCGCCTGTTATAAATAGCCATTGAGACTACTAGAAAGACTAAAGAAAGCAATTTGGAAGCGGCAAACTACAGAAATAATTGTACTGCAATTGCCCCGCTTTCGTACTTGCGAGATTGTTGTTAGCTGAGGAGAGGAGAGAGAGAATTCTTGAGTTATGTATTGAATTATGTACGTGCTTATTATTGGCTATGTACTTTTTTATTGTCACTCGACAAATGAAATATTTTTTCCTGATTAATTTCCATTTTTATTTCAGTGGTAGAAATGTTATTAAAGTCAGATTCTGAATTTAAAATATTTTAATTTATTTATAATCTATACGAAAAAGTTATCGATGCAAGAGACGCCACAAAAACGAATTTGTTAGGTACTACTTGCGAGGTTTTAGAAAGATTCCGTGTTCCGGTTTGAAAGGTGTGGTTGCCGGTACAATTACAGGCATATGAGACATTCCACCTACACGTCTCAGAGTTACGGGCGCATACGATGCGACTTGGGTCTTGTCGTACCTAGTAAGGCAGGAACCAAGTCGCATCGATTGTTATGGACAGAGGTTACCACTTAACACCAGGTGGGCCGACGGCTCGTTCCGTAACTGTATCACATAAAAAAAAAAAAAAAATTGCTCAATATTATCCTGAGTCTAGTCCCAAGCGAAAGTCTTGTTAAGATTTTCACAGCAGTATTGGAAGACTTGCAGTATGTAATCATTAATTATTCACTATCGTTAAGCATTTCTTTTATTATTCTAAGACGGACTGTTACATTTTTTTAAATGATTTGTCTGATGAATGATTTGGTGTTCGAAAGGCCCTCCTGATGCTACACTTAGCATCAGGAGGGCCTTTCGAACACCAAATTAAGATGACAGCACTCGAGAGATTGCTAGCGTTGTGCCTATCAGCTAAACCTATACTTTTGTAAATAGTTACCTACATATATATATTAAACATCCAGACACAGAGCAAATAGCTATGTTCGTCACATAAATAATATGTACGGGGTGGGATTCGAACCCACGACCTATGTACAAAAATTGTTTTCACTAAACTCTGACGGTGAAAATCCCAAATTACACCTTATTACGACCACCAGGTTATGTTATCTTTTACTCAGAGTTTGAACTTTAAACAACTGTCGTTAAGATTCATTTTTGTTTACGAATTTTACCCTCTGTTTGAATTCGTCTGTCAGTTTAATTGTGCATATTAAGTGACATCTGCGACACAGTTTAACATGATAAAAGTGCCCATTACCATGGTACTTTACGAAATTATTGTGGTGATAAATCATATACAATCCTTGTATTTTCATAATAATATATTAATATTATACATTATACTCGTTGTAATGGATGACAGCCTGAGATATACCAAATAGAACAATGACGAATCGGTGTATAAAATTAATTACTTACTTTATTCACTTTTTGACTGGCCTCACAAGTAAGCCGGTAGTAACTCTGCCTTCTGCAGATCGTGGGTTCTATTTCCACTCAGGATAAACATTTGTATGACGAGCATAAGTGTAAATTGTAGGGTGTAAATACGTATTTTAAAAAATATTTCGTTGGTTATCTAGTTCCCGTTGCTAGATAAGAAGGTAAACTAGATCTAGATATTTTTTGATAAAATAAATACTGAATTCAAATTACACGTCCACAGGCTTTCTCCCCATTGTGGTGGAAGGAAGTGCGCCAGAAATAGGCTCCTTTCGTGGTTTTTGTTATATGTCTTTTCATTTCGTGCACTTGCTATTTTATTGGTTCTACGATATGTCGGTTTACCCACGATGTTTTCCTTCACTGTTTTTGGAACGTGGAACGCGCTCATAATACTCATTTTTCAAGAGATAGAACTCATTGCTGGACGTCGGGATTTGAACCAGCACCCTCCGAATTGAAGAAAGTGGTACCTGTACCACTGAACTACCACGCTCTCTTGGTAACCTATTGGATAAGTTATTGGAACGAGCAGATGGCTCACCACCACTGCCAAATAAACCACTTTAAGTAAACACTAGACCATAATATACATACATTTGATGAACTTAAGAGCCTGTCCAGATGGTCGCGCTATTCATTTGGGCTGTTGAACTTTTATGCGCACAAATTCGCCCGATTATCAAATGATACGACCATCTGAGCTGGCTTTAAAGTTAACTATCAGGTCTTGGATATTCCTGTTATTTGTACATATGCCTCCTGTGTATCTTACCCAAGAAGAGTACATATGTACAGTCACTTTTTTATCACCAATAGATATTCTACCTTGTCGCTATATGTTACAAACGTTTGTTCTCAAAATATAAATTATATCTCGCCGAACCGTGGCGAATGGCCGTCCTGGGTGCCATTACGGACGCAGCCGGGTAATAACGCTTGTAGTGATGGAAACTCATAGTTCAGCGCTCGCGGGGCGCGGTGTCGCATCCTTACTCGCTTACCGCTAACTTACATTCGAATCAGCATCCGCACGAGACGAAGATGAAGTTTTCTCTCGCGAATATCTTCCTGATTTATACATACCCGCTGTATATGTATGATAGCGGATTGAACTTTGTCGCAAGTTCATATTTTTTATGTTATAAAGTAGTAGTATGTAGTAAACTCTATCTATAACAAGTAATAGGACCTGGGTATTCTCGTACTTAGGTACATGACGCAAGTTGCATCGTATGCGCCCTTATCTCCTAGACGTGAAGGTGGAATGCCTCAAGTGCCTGTAATTTTACCAGCAAATCAGAACGCAGTAATGGGAATGTATTACTGCTTGGCGGCAGAAATGGTGGCAGTACTTACCCGGACGAACTAGGCATAAGTTCTACTGCTACTAAATCATGTCATGTCCTGTGGACTTTCCAGGAAATATTTGGACGAGTGTGTTATGTTGTATAAGTTTCTCTAAATTATTATGAAAAAGTCTCTGACTAAAATATTGGGAATTTTTAACCTTTTTGAATTTCCGTTTTTAAATTTATGAATTTAGGAACAAACGGGCAGATGGACCACCTTTTGCTTAGTGGTATCCAATTGCAATACAATATGGTTTCAAACTTATTGTTAAGAAAGGGTATGTATTTGTCTTATGTTACTATATTAATTAATAAAGTTAATATATAAATGTTTATAGTGACTCAGAAGCTGCCACCTTTTTACAATAGCTCAAAAATTGAGCATAACCATCCAGCGAGGCAATACCGCTACCTTTCTAGCTACAATTCCACCTATCAGCGAATTGGATCAATTGAGCTATCCATAGCTGTAAACGATCTTCCAAAATTCCAGCGTTTTATATTATGTGCATATTTATTTAAATTGTGGCAGGTAGTGGAAACAAATTGGTTATAACTTTATCCCATTTTTATATTTAATTCAAGTTGAGCCCTCTCTAAAGCACTATTTATTCCGTGCTCCTTTCCCGTATCTAGACTTCAAGACCTGAAATTTTGATAATACCCGTAAAGGTCTGGCGTTGAAACGACTGGTACTTTCAGGAAGAAACGATTCAACGTGACCTGATGAATATTTAACTTAGCGTGTTGTGCAATATGGGACCCTTCTGTTTCTAATTCAATGACTATTTTAACCAACTGAATGAACCTTTGCCATTATTCCTCCTAACAAGTAGCTGAGTCGAGACAGTGTGAGCGGAGAAACAGTTGCAGCTAGGCCAGTTGTCACGTCTATGTTTCTACGAGTGTGATCCAAGGTGCATAGTGGCCAAATATACCGACCCTTTGGACGATAAAAGTTTGATCTATCTATAAAAGTCAAAAAAAAAGTCAAAAGTCAAAACTTTTATTTCCATAGAATTCATAAAGAAATGGCTTGGAAACGTCAATATTATTCAAAACATAAGGTCACGCGTACTTATCGATAAGTTTGATGCCTGTTCAAACCCTATCCGACCCTCCATGGGGAAGAATATACTAACCCTAACTGTTAGATATTCTTTGAGTGGTAAAGTGATTTCGTCAATAGTGTCCGGCCAGACTTATTAGCGAATAATTTAAATTATTTAATTAAAGATGATGGGTTAACTGGAGGCTTTTTGAGAAAATTAGAAACAGTAATATGTAGGTTTCTTCTAGTTTTGATCTACATCAATGGTTTATTTTAGAGGAATACATCAACATCAAGGCTTAAAAAATGTACATTAGACGGTTTTATCGATATAATTTATTATTTATTAAGTTTAAGTCATAAATTTCACGTTACGAAGACTACGAAACATAAAACCGTGGTGAAAAAGTGAAATTCTTGGGCCCAAATCAGTATCAGACGGCCCCACCCTTCCGCCATTCCCGTTTGTCCAACCGTGAGTCGAACTCCTTATATTAATAGTTAAAATTGATAATTAATTTCGCTCCCTTATGTTTCATGAGTAAAGACTTGTAATACACTTATGGTTGAGAGAAAGAGAGAGAGAGGGGGAGACGGAGAGAATCTCTGAGAGGGCTCACGTTAGACGCATATCAGATATTTCGTGCCCGTAAGTCCCATTTATATGATAAAACACTGGCAGCAATATCGTTAGCCACAGACAATTGTAATTAATAATAATCATTTTCACATTACCACTCGCCTATAAATCAAATCGATAGATAGTTTTTTCAAGCTAATCGACAAAATGAAACGAAAATTATCGATGTGTGATGATAAAATGATGCGAGACCTGAACTATACCTCTAATATATTGAACAGTGAAACGAATTGATTTCACGATTATTTTATATATATAACAAAATAAATTCCAAATATATATTATACATAAAAATATACAAATAACATACATTATATTATGTTTACACACATACATTAACGATGTTCACGTAAATACATTAATAAAAAGGTAAAGGTTGGTGAAGGTTGAATAAGAAAATTACGAAAAAAATATCTAATAATATTCTAAATATGAGCAAGCTAAAGCTTTTTTATTATTCTGTTTACGTTTATGACATTACTAGCATTAGTTCTTTGATTTACTCCAGTACTACCACCGCTTGTGTCAGTAAGCTCCGTTCGTGTATTTAATACACTTTCACACACACACACAGTTCTATGTGTCTGTGTCCAAAGCAGTCGTATACATTTTAACTAAATTAATAACTTAAAAAAAAACTATCCTGACCTGTCTTGTCTATATTGTTGACTAGCTGTTTCCCGCAACTTCGTCCGCGTGGAATTCGGTTTTATCACGCACCCTTATTTTACCCCTCGGAGAAGTAGCCTAAGTTACTATTTGTTACATCAGCTATCTGCCAGTGAAAGTCCCGTCAAAATCGGTCCAGCCATTTCAGAGATTAGCCGGAACAAACAGACACACAAAAATTGTAAAAAAAAATTGTTTTGGTATATGTACCGTGTATACATCCATATGCACTTAGTAAAAAACGGTTATTTTAATATTACAAACAGACACTCCAATTTTATTTATTTGTTTAAATGATCTATATTGATCTGTAGAACTAAGAACAAATTAATTTTTTATAAATATTATTTATATAAATTTTTTTATTTACTTTCATTAGTTGGTCGACAACACAATGTGAAATTATTATGCCCAGTAACAGTTATTTCATAAACGTTGCTCAGTAGAGTTTCGCGTCCCAATATATTTGGTATCTACCCACCCAGTATCTCAACGAGTCCCATTCCGCCCGTAAATGTGTTCAGTGCGTTTTCTTTTCAATTTACGATCCCGGCCGTTTCCCTCGAAATTCTCTAATTAATGACCGGCTATTATTCACTTCTTGGGCTCTAAATGTTTCGTGGATATTAGTAGAATTGTTTTCCTGGATCAAGTTTCGAAACGAGAGAAAAATATAACTAAGAATGTGGCTTAAAACCTTGCTTTATCCCGAAACGACATAATCGAAAGACTTGAAACAAATACCCATTGCATTTCCATGGAATCCTGTTCAGTTAAATAAATCAGATCAAGTAGAATGTAATTAAAAAGTTCTTATTTCAATATTCCGTAATATTTTACTATTTGATGTAGAGTAAAATATTAACTATCTAGCGGTCTATGTATTTATCTATCTATCTATCTATCCATCCAAGCTAACCTGGATATTTGTGTGGGTCAATTTTCAAGAGCAGGCCGATCTTAGCTGTATTTGTATAAAACTGCGACGTGGAAACTGAAGAGCACATCATGGATCAAGCTTCAAAAGATATATTCCCAAATTTAACCATAAATATGGAAGAGTTCATAAACTCCGAGTAATCTCACAGTATTATCACATCGAGCCCAATTCTGAAATATTAAGAACTGAGGTAACTTCCCCGGCACGAAAGTTCCCCGTGGTTCTTACCCCCTGGCACGTAAATCCCCTCAATATGGGCATTAAGCTCCCACCCTAATTGGAAGAAGCATTAAACAGCTACGTCCGTGTCATAGGTGATAGAAGTGACGGCTCGTTAACTACGTTCCCAGCCAGATTTAAGTACGTCGTAATATTTAATTCACGTTCTGTTATCCGAGAATAACTTTTGTTAAGATAGGTCCATAGAAACAATAAAATCTTTATAGTATCTCTTAAATAATTTTCGTGTGTTGTACTGGTTTAAAATACGCTGTTACATCGTCTGACACCTATTCCCGCCTCCTAGCATGCAATAATGCCTAATCAAGTTACGCTAATAAAGTTTTAAAACATAAGTTTTTTTATTATTTTCGTTATGATATGAGCAAGGTTTCTTCCAGATGTTAAGCTATATACTCCATGCCCATAAAATAGCTACACAACTTAGATCCTCCCCTATTCGGGTAAAGTATCGCATCTTATTGCGGCCGTTTCTTTGAGATGTGAATTTAAAAAGCACCTACACGGAAATATCTTAACAGAGCAGTCTGTGTTCCGGTTTGAAATAAGTTCATTATAGTTTTATAAGGTGTCAGTAATTCCCCGCACTAATTTCGCGCAAACTACTGCTACTAAAGAAGTCACGAGTGAATTTTGTGTCTTTTTTTAGTTTTGTTCATTGTTTTCAAGTTTTTTTATTGTATCATTTAATCGTTATCAGTAATAGTAATTAATTTAATGTATAATTTAAAGTTAATTTAAAAAACATTTGTCATTAAGAATCGTTTAACCCTGCGACATTAGGGATATGATATCAGAGTGACCAAGCTAAATCTTTTATAAGCTGTGCTCATATAAAATGATTTATTGTGGGTCCCAATAGCCGTATCAAATTACAGGCCTAGGAGTTATCAAACATTTATGAAATTAAGCTTCAGGACGTTAGTGTATGGACTTTATGGAAATATGACTTTAGTGGCGCTGTGATCCGAGCGGCAGACTTACGGATATTTTCGATAGGGTGCCAGTTCGATTCCCCGATGTTTGGATGTTTGTTACTCTTTTGCACTAATAGCTGTGTGATATGTGATCAATCGATTTGGGTGGATATAGATCATAGATAAATTATGACCTGGGGTAAGACATGCTACTTAATATTCTGGTATCAAGCGCGCGAAGCCGCGGACAGAAGCAATATACTGTTATTCATAAATAGTAAGATAATATATTTTATAGATATATTTAGGAATAATTACAGATTGATTTATTATGTTTAGATAAATTCCGTTTGTATGACTGAAACTGCACATTTGCAGTGCAAGTAATTTTTAGTTACATATGAAATTCAAACGAATCTACATTAGATTTCGATTCAAAGCGACTGTTTTACCTGCATTGCATTTACAGTCATATTTCGGTCACAATAAGGTTGATTTTCGAACGAGGTATGTGTAAAATGACCCATATTACATTTTGGAACAGTAGATTAATAACCTCATTTAAATCTATTACAGGGGTGGTTCAAATTTGGGGTTCAGCACAAGATCATTAGTCATAGACAAACGTGTGACACACGTGGGATCTTTATAAAAGGCCACATATTTTTGTACCCCGTTACGAAGACGAGTGTGCACGTTGTGACAATTTTTTTAGGAATGCCCTGGAATTTTTGTTAAAAAAAAATGTTTTTAAGTGATCTTGTTAATATTGACTTATCCCAACGTTGTCTTAAAGAAAACTTTATTTCATGGTTAGTTAAGGTTTAATTTAAAATTAGATTTTGTATGTTCTAATAAGCAGTTTTATCCCTGTGATCGAATGAAATCTGTTACAGTATTATTGTATTTTTTTTTATTAATAATTCTTTTTGTGTTTTTTTTTTACTTCATAATTTTGTAATATTTTTTTCTGTATTAATTTTGTATCCTTTATTTATTGCATGTCATGTAATAACAGAGTTTGTGTCTTGTACATACTACCAGGCTTTATGCAAATAAATGATTCTGATTCTGATTCTGAACATGTTCTTTGCATAATTGAGTTCTTGTCTTTTTAAAATTTTAATTTATATGAAATTAATTGTATATATTTTTTTCTTTCAGGTAAGTCCAGCATCTTCAATAATGTAAGCCTACCAACATCTTACAATACACCTTATACAAAATGAACACCTTCATATCTTTAATTAAACAGTTTCCATCTCAACAAAGTGCCACACACACCGCGTATAAGTTAAACGTATCTGAGACGGAATCATCCCGCCTTAATTCAAAGCTTGCATGTTAAACCACGTACAGTACACGCCATTTGAGTGTGCATGTAATGTTAACTTTATAGACATGTAAAAAATTTGTTAGTAGTACTCTGCTTTCTGCGCTGTAGTTCGTGGGTTCGATTCTCGCCAAGGATAAACATTTGTTCGACGAACAACTTGTTTGTTCTGGATCTGGGTGTTAATGTATTTGTAAAAAACAATGTTCTCTTATAGCTTTGCTTAATTTGGGCTAGATGCCGTTGCATGAAATGACTACTCGTATTTATCTATAGTTATTTAAAAAAACGCAAAATTATTGCAACTTAAACTACTCAGACAAGACAAAAATTACGAACTGCAACAATTACAGTAAATAACTGATACCCAATAAAAAATATTGATCGTCACGGGACGCCCGACGTATGTGAAACGTCAACATTGATGGGTATAAATTGGCGTCTCGGCAAATGGCAAAAGAGAGCGTCTTACCGCCACGGCACACGAGTCGCAAGCATGTATGTTTCACATCTTTACAAGTAAATAAAATTGGAGTGTCTGTTTGTAATATTAAAATAACCGCTTTTTACTAAGTGTATGAATGTATACACGGTACAAATAACAGAACAACATTTTTTACAATTTTTGCCTGCCTGTCTGTGTGTTTGTTCCGGCTAATCTCTGAAATGGCTGGATCGATTTTGACGGGGCTTTCACTGGCAGATAGGTGATGTAACAAGGAGTAACTTAGGCTACTTTTCCGAGGGGTAAAATGAGGGTGCGTGATAAAACCGAATTCCACGCGGACGAAGTCGCGGGCAACAGCCAGTCTAAAATATGTCGAGTCAAAGTGCGAGACTTGACTCGCTACTATCTTCAGTTCGTACGTGTTATGGCGTGTGGCGTGTACTGTACCGCTATCTCCGCCCGCAACTCAACTCCCGTCCGCCTTCGTTTCACTCAACACCTCGATCTTGGTTTTTATTGTACTACATTTGTTGCGAGATGTCCGAAGGTCGGATGTGACATCGCTTTTGTGACGACCTCCATACCAATCGACAGACGTCTTAGTTATGACTTAGTGGATTTACTCATCGGCACGAAATGTACGTAATTATTTTTCTGATGGTTTTTTACGGAATAGATCGGCCATCTGATGGTAAGCGGTTATTTCTGATCATATCAAAAATATACTTACTTTAAAAAATAAATATGAAGATCAATGAAGCTTTCCTTAATACATTGCACCGACATCTTTTCATACATGCAGATGCAGAGTGTCAAATCGTCAAAAGCAAAAAATGTAGAATCTGCGGAACTTATTACCCAAACGGAGTCGCATTATTCCCACTAATATAATTAATGCGTAAATTTGTTTGGATGTTTGTTTTTCCTTCAGACTGATACTACTGAACTGATTTGACTCAACAATGAAAATAAGTAGATGATAAAAAAACATTTGGTGGACATTTCACACAGCGCCATCTAGCCCCAAACTAAGTATAGCTTGTACCATAGCTTGAACTGTAACTGATAGCATATTTATGATGTATATTTTTTTATAAAACATAATATTATCTAAATACATAATACTAATAGGGTAACCTGAAATAATATAACTTTTATCTCAATACCACCGGGGAAGCTGATGGCGAAAGATTTTATAGACTAGAACGTTTACCGTATCCAAAAACTCATACTTCCTCAACCCCACCTTAAGGGTGCGCAATTCCGGTGATACCATCTAGCCGAGAGCAACACCGCCTTAAATTATTCAAATAAAATCCCTTGCCATATCTCTGATTGTAAATTTCGGTGTACAGATGTGCGGCCACTCGGATGTGGGACGGAATATCAAAGTGGCTGAAAATTGTATGTTTTTACGCGAATTCCAGATGGAGGATTTTGTTGTGTTCCATTCTCAGGGCCGTGTTCGAAACCTAATACAAATAACTTTTTTATAAATTTAAAAAAGGGTTTTAACTTATATCCTTTGTGGCGCGCCGTGGGCGAATGACATGAAAATGAAAAAAAAAAAAATTTATTCGATTTTAAACACTAAAAAAAGTTTTTGGATTTGCTTTGAAATTGAGGAAAATGTATGAAATATATAAAATATATAAAAATGCAATTATATAAAAACAAAAAACATAAAGTTTAAATGAAAAACCGAAATTCTGCTTAATCACGCAATAGTTCGGGAATTTCGGTATTTCATTTAAACTTTATATTTTTTTGTTTTTATATAATTGCATTTTTCATTTATTATAGTACTACACTATACGCATACTAATCAGATAGTAATTTCTTTGAAACACTTAAAAATTCTGAATAAATTATAGTGTTATTTAAGTTTTGTACTAAAAAGTAAACTCATTTAATTTTTCTCTCCGCGGCGACCTAGATATGTCTTCACGCAGAAGTTTGAACATACCCGCATAACGCTTTATCCTCGAAGGGGTGGGTAAGCATCTTCAATCAGACCACTTTTGACGTTTTCGGTTACACCTTCGTGGGAACGTAGGCCTGATAAGTGGTGAAATCACCTCCGCTATTACCCACAAAAAAACTCATCTAACAATTCCCTTCAGCGATGAATCCAAAATAGTTTGACAGCCTGAACATATTTTATATATTGCCATAGTCCGAGCAAATAAGTAGCAGTAGAACTTTTGCTAAATTCACCCGGAGAAGTACTGCCACCACACCTGGTAATCCGCCGCCAAGCAGTGATGCACTCGTGTTGCTGTGTTCCGGTGGAAGGGAGTGGGTGCCGGTGAAATTGCAGGCGCATGAGACGTAACATCTCCGTCTCAAGGTGATGGACGCTACGCAATGCGACTTGAGTCACCTTTTACTTTGGTGGAGAGAAATTGCGTCGTATTGCTGTTGTCTATGGGCGGCGGTTACCATTTAACATCAGGTGGGCCGTCAGCTCGTTCCGTGACTTCAATGACATAAAAAAAATTATATGAGATAAAACCCTTATAATAAATAAGAACTTAATTACAATTTTAGTTCTCAAGTGTACCTTTGTAACAAACGAGCTACGTTTGACGTCACCTGTTCCACGTTCCGTTATAACAACATGCATTCGGGCGTACAGACAGACGTACGGTTAACTGATTTCACTGAGATCTCTCAAGAAAAATATTCTGGGAATACATTATTAACATTACTCGGTAAAGGATGTATGAATGAATTACTGTTGTATTAAAATTGTCTTACCAATCTGTGGACTGGTTTTCGAGTATTTTTTAACAAGATGGCGGTGGTGATTGTACTTGTTTTAGGCATGGGTTGAGAACTTATTACCAGCACAGAAATATTAACAAATATTTGTTCTTAGACGTAATGACGCAAAACAATCTGATTGTGTATCTCTTGATCGAGTAAAAAGGAAATTTCATTGAACATTGCTTCCGTTTTTTCTTTGTGTAAGACTAGTTTTAGGCTGAATTATTCTATTTTGTTCCTCATTTCGTCGTCAAAAATGTCTACTATATTTTATATTCCGATACCATAAGCAGAAAACTGTGTACCAACAATACGATTTACAACTGAATAAGCCCCTTCCTGTTTATTTCCACCGTCAAGCACTAAATCCAATCATTGGCATCCGCCATCTTACACAAACATGGCTGAGATTTATCGGCGCTTCGACTTTGACGAGGAATATGCTGATTCTAATAGTGACTAAACTAAATTCGAATTAGCGCTCAACTCTTGAAAGAGGGGGAGACGGGAGACGGGATACTGAACACCTACTCTCTTCTCTTCTACTAACTAGTAAGTAAAAAATAAATGTTGACATCGACACTTTAATACGTGATAAGTTTAGTTTTTGGTTAGCTAATAAAACATATAGAATTACTGATGATCGATTTCAATTCTTCGGTATAACTATTACCGATCGGCCTCCAGATTACGAGGTAAGTAACTCTGCCTTTTGCGTTGCAGGTCGTGGGTTCAAGTCCAACTCAGGTGAAACTTATGTGTGATAAATGTTTGTTCTGTGGCTGAGTGTCTGTATGTACTTATTGCAAAGTATGTTTACATAAAAAAAATGTATATAAATATTCTATCTATTATCTTGAAATTGCAGGCGCATGAGAAGTAACATCCCTGTCTCGGGATGATGGAAGCAATGCATTGCGACTTGAGTCATCTCGTACTTTGGTGGAGAGGACTTGAGTCGTTTTGCTGTTGTCTATGGGCGGCGGTTACCACTTAACATCAGGTGGGTCGCCAACTCGCTCTGTAACCGATATAACAAAAAAAATTGTCCCTATAGCTCAAGCAATGCTTACTTTTTGGTTCGGTGGTACTGTTTTAAATGTCCACCTGCATTTTAAATAGAACGGTCATCTTTTGAGCCAATAAATTTTCCCTGAATATTTCCTGTCGACCTATAGACACGAGTATGCAACTCCTTTGATCCAAGTGGACTGGATCAATCAAAACAACCAAAAGCATAGGAGACGGTTGCCAGTCCAATAGGCATCTCTTTGAATATATTAAGGACATATCGATAACACAGAATATGTGATTGTTACTGCCGCATGGAAATCAGTTTATAACGGGAACGTTTAATGAATTTAGTTAAGGGTAGGTAAATAATTAGATAAATAAATAAATAATAAATAATGGTGGACATTTCACACAGCGCCATCTAGCCCCAAAGTAAGCTAAGCATAGCTTGTATCATGGGAACCAGACAAGTGATATAATACTTATATACTTTTCTTTTGTAAATACATACATATAATACATATTAACACCCAGACACAGAACAAACATCAATGTTACAAATGTCACATAAATGTTTGTCCTGAGTGGGGATCGAACCCACGACCTACAGCGCAGAAGGTAGGGTTACTAACCAACTGAGCTATGAGGCCAGTCAAGATACATGTCAAGTACGCGAAAGGAGCCATTTGGAGGCGCACTTTAATACTTTCAACTTTTACACTGGTTAGAGAGAGGTGATACGATTAGTAGTATAATAGGAACCAGCATCCGGCTCGTATTTTGCATAACTTAAAGAAAACTTGAAGATAAAACGACAGTTAAAGTTCCTCTTTGCTCACATACAGGGTTATTCTAACTGTTACATATTGAAGACTCCAAGGAAAATAGTGAAAACTCCGTGTGATCATATGAATTGATTTTTCTTCGCACACGAGTTTTTTCCGCTTCGCCTTCTCTGCCACCACATGACGTTTACGTTTTGACATTTGACATTGACATTTACGATAAGTATACTGCAGGCGTCAAACTTGGCGATAAGTACGCGTGTCTTTATAGGTTGACCAGTTCAGGAGGTAAGTTTATAGGTGTAAACTCATAATTCATCGTCATATTTAGTGCTTACTAAGTTACTTAGTGTGGATGTTTAGTGTCCAAAACAGATTATTAGGCATCCTTTAGTAGACTTGTATCCCTGAGGCCGTGCTTGTGATTAAGTTACTAATTAGCTCCTCAGGTGCTCTCAGGGGATATCAGGTAGCTACAGATTTGTAGATGAGAATCAGCGACCGTGTAATAAGGCT
Source organism: Chesias legatella (assembly GCA_947359385.1). Classification (NCBI taxonomy): domain Eukaryota; kingdom Metazoa; phylum Arthropoda; class Insecta; order Lepidoptera; family Geometridae; genus Chesias; species Chesias legatella. Next base: position 12,034,352 of record OX375764.1, on the reverse strand, counting down.
AACTCTACACCATGTATAAAACTATACATACCACCTTGTTGTCTGTATCACTTAATAAAAACATTTATTTTATCATTGACTAGCGACCCGCTCCGGCTTTGCATGTGTGCAATTAATATACAAATTATATAAGAAAGAAAAGAAAAATATTTTATTTGCGGCACTAAGCTTACAAAGAACAAAACACAAAACACAAGTACGTAACTAAATATTATTAATTAAAATATATATTTAATAGAAGTTGAATAAGGCTAGTAGGCTAGTTGGCACAAAAAGGTCTCTGGCTCAGCACATTGTCAGTTGGGTGGCAACTAACGCATATAAAATATACATAAACATCCCGCGTTATCGCTTTTTCTGTTGGTGTAAATCGTATCAAAATCCGTTGCTTTGTTTAGTTGCGGATCGTGCCCCGTCCGTGCTGCTGAATTTTTAGGATGTGATATGAAAATGATATCTAGATTTGTACTAACACCGGCTTGCCATCTTGTCGACCGTAATCTCGATTTTTGGCGAAGGACAAATAATGATAGTTATAAAACAAAATTAATTACTAATTGATGATACCTAATTACAAAATACATATAAAAATACACTAACAAAAATTAAACACATTAATAAAATACAATAAATCTGGATTCTTAAGTGTTTCGACTACAGAATAACTTTGTCGAACCAGTGTGGTAAAAGAAGTAAAGTGCGCCTCAAAAAGGCTTCTTTCGTGCGCTACACGCATACATTAGAAATTTTGATTCTAGGACATACCGAGTCGTATATGCCCATCGATGTTTTCTTGAAAGTAGTACCTATTGCGCGCAAAACATTTCGTATCGTAATGATTGGTGTTTGTCCGCATTTGAGCCAGCGACTTGGGATTGAAACTCGGGGTCTATACCACTACGCCACCGGGCACCACTCTTGTACGTTTGACTAATTTTATTCTTGCATTTCTACGAATACGATTGAAAATGGCCTCACCAGATAACCTGTTTTGTTCAGTTCCACCTCAACTGCAATCTACCGTAAAACAAACGAGTTAACATGCGATCGATCCCAGTTTAAATTGAAAATGTTCTGGTACAGGAATCGAATCGCAATCCTTACGAAGCCTTTGGACTAATTAAAAAGGTAGGCGAGCATTCCTGTTAGGATAATATCTATGGTCTATGGACTCTATGGTAGGGTTGGTGCAGTAACATTTGAACTTTTGTTTATAACTTCGTTTTCGTGTGTGTGTGCGTGCATTCTCAAACATTTTTATCAAGTAATATTGTCTCACTCAGCAGTTATATCTACAGGTGATAAAAGGCTTACAAATTTATATCTCTCCCTTTCGTGAGGGAACGCATTGATAGCATTAGCACCCGTTCAAGCGGGGACTACAAGTAGTAGTAATGCATATGCATTACTGTGTTCCGGTTGACTTACATAAAAAACCTTTGAAGCTGAAGTCTACAGATATATCCGATACACATTACGAGCTGCTTTCGAAGAAATTAGAATTAGATAACCTGATTTGGGAGTGCCAAGGAGTTGGATTAAGACCTGGTATTTATCAGAACTGTTTGGCAACCCTGATGTAAACTATGGTAATGCCATGCAAATAGCTACCGTAAGAGTAGGGCTATTAGATTTCAAATAGTCTTCGACCTGATTTAATTAGCAATTTTACGGCGTACAAAAAGGAACAAATATAAAAAAAGGTTTATAGTTTTGTCAGTTTTTATTTTCAGTCAACAATAATGTCGCCAATATGAACCATAAAATTTTCTACTTTTGTGCCACTACAACACATCGGAAAGTCTTCAGCCTTAACATCACCATTCTTCACCATTTGTAGTATATTCTCAACTTTTTTATCCATCTCGTCATCTTCTCTTAAGGTCCGTTTCTCATTTTCAATTAGCTTGTATTCCATCTTGACCCATTCTTCACCTGTCAGCCTGTTGATCATTTTGAATACTTTATGAAATATGATATCAGTACTGCATATAGACTTCCGCATGTATTCATATATATCTGCAAAGAAATCCAGCGTCTCATATTCCGGTGGACATACCACAACATCAAACCCGTAATTTGATATTATGTTTTCATAGATGCCTTTGTCTTTGAATCGTTTTTTAAATATTTTGACAAGATCATACAAACTGCCCTTGTGATCAACATTGTTGAACGGTATATCATGTTTTTGAAGCCATTCCTTAATGTAGCTAGCGGTACTGTATGGAGTGGGAATAGTGTCTATTATTCGAGGCTGCGTTAAAACTACAATTGATTCTGATGATAACTCAGGAATAACGTGACCTCTTAGCCATTGTTTTGTCTCTTCTGTGGGAACATCTTCGTCAGCAGTCTCTATGGAGATATTTTTCGCGATCAAACCGTGCGTGGATGAGGCTGCTAATAGCAGGAACGATGCACGTTTATCTGTAACGTTTTCGATTTGTTTTACTGCCACGTAAACTATAGGTTTCTTCTCGTCCCTGTATCTCATAATCTGACTCAAGTAAATGTTTCTTTTGTACATAAACTGAGCATTTTCCGTGATCAGATATTTATTTATCTTTGGGAAATTATGGTATTTAACTAGATTATTCTTTACCAAAGTTCGAATTGTCATATGTATGTAGTTCATGTTATCCCTGGAATAAATATTATGACGTTTATTTAATAAATTCAATAGAAAATCTGTTCTGGATGGAATTTGGTTTTTCTCTACGTAATATTCAATGAAAAGATCCCTAATGTCGTTGAAGATAAACGGAAGTACATTCTTTGAAATCTGTTTCGTTTCCCTGATTGCCTTTATCATTGATCTCTCTTCTAAGTTATTTACCAATTCAACCGATTCCTCTTTTTGATTTTTTGAATTCCTTAACTTCATTAAGTATTCCTCTGGCAGATTTGTAAATTGTCGCAAGTTATTCAACATGGTGTCTTTTGGATTGTGGTTCATAGATTTGCAGGCTTTTAAAATATTTTTTGCTATAATCATCTTCTCTTGAATGTCGTTCGCTTTTTCTATAAGTATTTCATTACACGCTCTGTTGTAAAGTTTACATTCCTCAAGATATACATTAACTGGTTTATAACTTTCATTCTCTGCACTAATTGTTTTCTTTTCTACAGTAACAGTTCCATTTTTTAAACGAAACGGATCAGTTTGCGCAGTTAACGTTTCATTTTCAGTACTGCAGTGTACGATGCGCTCTAAATCATCGTTGGACGCCATTCTCCTGCCAAAATACATGTTTAGTTGTGATTATTTAGATAGGTAGCCATGTTAATGATACGGTTGATTAACCGACCGAGCGTAAAATAAGAATCGAGCAGCTAAATAATATACACACACTGAGAATAGATCACCTATCAAATCTTTCCAATAAAACAATGTTTACCCGGTCAAGTCGTTTCCCAATACATTTTGAAAGTTAAGAGCGCGTATTCGATTTGCGAGGAAAAATTCACGTTTTCGAGTTTTTTCCAGAGCTATATCGGAATTATGTGAGCAGATTATTCGAAGAATGTTACGGTTTTAGACAGTTTAAGTCTTGATTTAGTGCACTACAGAGTAAAAATATAATAATTAATTACAGTTTTTTAAAGAGAAGTCAATCCCTTCATAGCGTTTTACGAAAATACACGTCAGAGCTATCTTTCAGATTGAATAAAACCACTGTAATGTGATAAAATGTTTCATTTTATGCATTTATCCAACTGAATATATAGTCTCAAAGTGCACTACATAGCCGAATTACGAAAATTTTACATGAGATATTAAAAAAAAACAGTATTGAAAATATACAAAATCAGGTCACTTTAACAATTGTTTTTTACCAGTATTTGAATAGAAACATAACTATGATATTTATTTTATGAAAATATAAGTATTGTTAAGTATACAGTTTTTTTTTCAGCCAATTTTATGAACCCATTTATTTTACACGATTATTTTAAAATTACTATAAATCCTCGCGCGCGATTCATTTCCGATTAGTTCGTACCAGGTCCTCCCAGCGACAGGACGTATCACTTTTTCCCGCCTGCCGCCGCTTGCTCATGCCGAACATCTAGTATAAACATCTCATAGCGCGACACATCAGTATTGATACTATGGCTATGTTTTTTATTTGTTGAGTTATTTTATAAAACGTTGTCTACAGATAATTATTTAAGTAAATATCAAATGATTTAATCATATAATAGTAACAATATTACATTTAATGTATGTTTTTTTTTCAAGAAATGGGTAATAAACGAAAGTTATTAATGTTATGCTTTGTTCTAGGATGTCTTTTCATCATTAATAGACAATCTCCAATTACCGGAAATGACGATACATAGTGCCGTAGAGGAATTAAACGATATTGAAGAACTTGTATCTTGCTTTCACAGTGATGTTTGTACTGCACTGCACGAAAGGAGCCTCTTGTAGGCGCACTTAAAATCCTTTCACCACACTGGTTCGAGAGAACCAGTGACTCGAATAGAATAGAATAGAATAGTGATGTTTTTTTTTGTATTATTATTGAGACAAAATATAACATGGTGTAAAAATAATTGAAATCGATTCAGTTCCCTACTTATTCTGTACAAACTATTATCAGGTTTCGCATATACCAAAAATAATGTTGTATTTATGTAAATAATATTTGTTTCAGATAGTTGAATCAATTGTTTGAAATGTGCGATATTAAAATAAAATGATCTAAACTTCGCTTTTGTTTATATTTTATAACTCAATATACGCATAAATTGTTGATTTATTTGGAATTAAAGTTGCAAAAATTAATCTCTCAAAGATTGTTATTTAAAATATACTGTCAGATTGTTTAGCAACTTCTGGTTGAAGCCCTTTAATTATTTTTGTATCTGTATCCGGTAGAAGCGCTGTATATAATACCTGCTTAGTTCATTACTTTTTCTCTTTCTGCTGCTCGCTCTTCAAGTAAGTATAATAAGTAATACCTTTCTAGTGGAGTTTATAAAAAGAATAAAATAGTAATTCAGTGACGAAACTATGTTCGTTTGTATTGCCGCCTAGAACCCCATAATCCTATTTAAATTACAAATAATTTATTTCTCAAAGTTTACTAACAGTTTCTGTAGGAACGCAATGTTTCTCAGGTAGTATGATTTACAGAAAGCATCATACCTACAGTCACCATAGGTTAACCAACATTCACAAAAGTTCTCACCAAACCGTCCTAATAATGCTAAACAAAAATTTGTGACATTAAAAAAAAATTAAAAGTATCAAAACGGTTCGTTGTTAGGTCCGGGCTCACGCACACAGACTGATTATTGTAGTGTGCGTGAAAACTAAGCGATTCTTGCAATTTCGTACCTACGCTAAATCGAATACGCGCTCTTAAGATAAATGAATGCGTTTTCTTCTACGCCGTGCACGTTTATAGCAGAAAAGAGACAATCTAAAAACTGATTTGAAAAAAATACTTCGGTTAGATATAGTATAGATTTGTCTTAGCGAGTAAACATATTGAATAGCTGAGTTTTACCTACCATTAAAACTCTTATTATGTCTGGAGCCTTATTCGAAGCCTTTTAAACATATTTTGGAGATGTAGTCCTTCCGTTTCCGGCCGTATTTTATGTAATTTAGCGTGGTAGTTCCGTTTTCCGGCTGTAGGGGGCGTTAACTTCCGTCCGCCATGTTCACCAGTTTGTGCGAGCTCCTATTCTTATCATTGTAGTCTCAAAATAACAAATACCTAAATACACCAGGCAGAAATTAATGTAAGGCTTCGAATAAGGCTCCAGACATAATAAGAGTTTTAATGGTAGGTAAAACTCAGCTATTATGTCCTTCGCCGTTATTCGAAGCCTTTTAAACATATTTTGAGACATTGTTTGTTTTCGCCTGGTGAACAGGACGCCAATGTGATAGTACTAATTTTAAATAATTGCGCTATTTTATATCCAATAACTAAATGTTTTGTTGTGTAATCTGAACTACGGTAGTTTCCTAATATGCTAGTATAAATTTGATAACCCCTCAAATGTATTATAAAATCAAATAAAACAAACTGATTAACTAACAATATAACTTGAATAATAACATTAAATTAATGTTCTACCGAGTCAAAAGATGCCCCCAACGAGGTACTATTGGAAATACAAGCTAGCGTTGCTTTAAAATTTTGTGAAAGTATTTTTAAATTTCCAATTAGCAGTCTTTAAGATCTTATCTATTGGTTCTCTATCGAGCCAACTTCTGGAAGATACAGCAGATCTGACACTGCCAGGAGTTGCTTCGATGTCCGCGTCTTTTAGGACAGATTTAACCCATCCCGCTATTATAGTTCTGGACGCAGCTTTTGGTATGCCACGGGCAGTTACAAATAATGATTCGATAGCAGATTCCTTTCTTCTAGCTTTGCCCAGCAAAATTAAATTCTTAATCCATAGTAAGTACTGGATCAACATTCAGGTTAGTTGCATTTGGGAATAGCTTCAACCCTGATTGAATATGTGATTCTGAATAATTTTTTGATTCATACATGGGCCAAAAAGTCACAGAATTATCACTATTGTTAACAAAATATCTATCAGAAACATTTAAAAGAGTTAGGTCATGAACTCTACGACCAGAACAGAGCATCAAAAGGATAGCACATCGCGTTGAAACATCGTACAAGCTTTTCGAGTTTACATTATTATGGGATAACCACATAATCGAAATATTAGTATCCAGACACATTTTTCTGGGCGATTAAGCGCCGTAATTGAAATTGATCTTAGAATTTGCTTCACTAATACGTTTGAACTTAATCGTGTACCTACTGTCCTCTGTTCGACATAATGTAGAGACAACAGATTTATGTACTAAAATAGTTCTGTAAGCTAACTTTTCATTGAAATGTAAATCCTAAATTTGAACCTTTTTACTTTTGAATTATTACACCAATTTACCCATCGCTTCCAGGCTGGCCTGTAGGTATTCAGTGTGGATTTTCGCCAACCTGCCTTCAACAGCGCTTTCTGCTGATAGCGCTGACCATGTTTCTAAATTCCGCGATCCCCCCCCCCCCACATTTCCAAATCGCCAGAGTTAACCCCTGGACCTTCGGAGGAGGAAGACCTGTCGAGTGGTCTAGTAGAACAGATTCTAATCGGTGGACTGTGAATGGAAGAGCCTTCGCTCGAGCTTTGAGATCCGGTCTCCAGAACGCCTGAGGCCACTTCGGTGCAACTATTAGAAACGTACCTTTTGCTCGATTGAGGTGCATAGGAACTCTCTGCATCAGGTTCGGAGGTGGGAACACCTATTCTCATGTGAAAGCGTTGTGCCTCCATGCTACTGGATTACTCTGGTCTAGGCTCACATACTGCGAAACCCCGTGGGCTCTCGCAAACAACTACTACCTACCTACTACTAACGCTCGCAACTATGCAAACAAGTCCATCTCTGGGACTTTGCGAACACTTTCTCCGTCAATGGGGGAAAAAGATGCCACTCTGAGGTCAATGATTTCCGAGAAAGGCGATCGGCTGTACTGTTGTATCTTCCGGGAATGTGATGAGCAGCTAAGTGAATGTCGAAGCGATTTAGAATGTTGTAAATTAGATAAGTTAGATTCATCAGTTTCACCGATCGACTTCCCCCTTCGTTCCTCAGATATGCTATGACAGATTTGTTGTCGCACTATACAAGAACTGACGAATGACTCAGAAAATGACCAAATTGGGACAAACATTTCAGAATAGTCAACATTTCCTTGTAATTCTAGTGAAAAAATTCTTCTAACCAGTTGCCCCACATCTGCATACCGTTTACCTCTGCTCCTCAACCAGACCCGGCTGCATCGGTTGTCAGAAAGTTTCATAGGTGGGTGAAGTCTGGATGATTTGTGACAATTCTTCATCCACCATTTCAGTTCCCAGATTGTTTGGCTTTCTGGGTGTATTTGAAGAAGACTGTTGCAATGGGACAGCAAGCGGAAATTTAAGCGACCCTGACTTACTGCTAACCTTACAAAATTTAGACTCCCTACGATACTCTGCGTTTCGCGACGGGTCTCAGCTTTTCTTTTTAATAAATTTGAAAGTACATGCTTCAAACCTTGAATTTTCTTTTCTGGCAGGAACTTTTGGTTGCGCCACGTGTCCCATACTAAACCCAGCTACTCCAGTGACCTTTGTGGAACAAGAATTGTTTTACCTTCCAACCCAACTCTCTCATTGTTTTTAGGACGATTTCTGTTTGACGTTCTAGTTCCTGGGAAGCTATTAAATAATCGTCCAGAAACACTGCGATTCGTATACCCTGCTCTCGAAGGATTTCTGCGGTCCAATTCGAAAGGGACGCGAAATTTTTTGGTGCGGTTGCAAGACCAAATGGCAAAAGTCATCTGTAAGTACTGACCTTTGTAAAGCAGCCGGAGGAAGCAGCGGTGACTCCTGGCGACCGATACGTGGTAGTAAACCTGGGTGAGGTCCACTTTTACCCTCCAATCCTTCGGCTGTAGGAAGTCCGGAATACGATGGACTGATATAAGTCTGAATTTCGTTACTTTTAGGTATTAGTTCGGACTATTATTCGGAGTTTAATAAAAAAAAAAAATTGTATTTTGTATTTGTATTGTATTTGTTTTAAATTGAAAATTGGACGCATTGAGCCGTCGCTTTTTGGGGTCAAAAATAGAGTTGACAGAAACTGGGTGTTTCAGGGGCATATTCTAAAATCTTTTCTAATAACATATTCTTTATTATCCGATCCCTTTCTAGAGAAGGAACAGTTTGAAAACGAGCGCCTACCATGCGTGGATGGAAGACGAGTGATGGTTTGGTTTGAAATGGAATTTTGTAACCAGTAATGACGTTTAAAAATGTGGTCGGTGCACCTCGGTTTCGCCAGGTATTGACAAACGATTTCAACCTTCCCCTCAGAAACACCGGTTCCATGTCAATATTTCCTATCTCAGTTTCCCTTACCGCGTAAGACATTGGTCTGAGCGTGTGGGCCCTGTCGACCGAAAGGTTTTCTCGAGCTTGCAGAGGCTTGCTGACGAGAGGAAAATGTTTGAGGCTTCAATTGTGGTCGAAAGAAACGATCATTATTTGCATAGGCTGGAAAATCGTAACTGAATTTGTAAGGGTATAAAGGTCTCGCACCTTGCGGTGGCGGGTACCTGTTAAGCGGTGCCGTGGAGCGACCGGCTTGATTATAACTACTAGGTCCAGGTTGCGCAGCCTGGGACCCAGATATAACTCTCATCTCTTGCGCAGAGAAGGAGTGGTTTGGAATTGTAAAGATCTTACTGACCCCCCCCCAATTATTATTATTATTATTATTTTTATTTATGTATCTCTGCAAATAGTTCTTTATCAAAGAGGTATTCCCATGAAGGTGGAATATTTTTCAAAGTAACTCTTAAGAATTTGTATTTTACTTGACTTATAAAAATCCCACGTCTTTGTTCAACAATGTCCGCTCTGCGGCCACATAATATTAATTGCAAAGAATCTAAAGGAAACTTTGTGTAAATCCCCGGAAAAAAAAAAAAAAAAAAAATGTCTTTTATTTTAGAAACCAATGACTCATTGTTTAAGTTATTTGTATCTCGAGTCCATTGGAGTAAATCTGATACACCCAGTAACGAAAATTTGTCCCATTCTCAGTTTTAAAATGCTGCAATGAATTCAGCACCTGCAAATGCTCCGAAGAGGCCTTTGCAACTGTTGGTCCTTTTAGGTTAGTTACCAACACAAAATCAAATTTGAGGTTCGACTCGGCGTGGGCCTCACTTTGAATTGCTGGTTCCATTGCGGAGCCATCATGGTGGTAGTCTGAGGAATACCAACCGCCCCAGGCGGGAAGGTATTGCTCGCCAAAAAGTTCTGAATTTCACTTACTTGTTGAGAAAGGCACTCGATGACCTTACCGTCTTTACGCGATACTTTCCTGCGTTTCAGCCTGCGCCTTTTTCTACCCTCACGGAAGGTGAAGATGAAGATGACAAAGGCGGCATCTTATCATGTTGATTCTTCTGTCTTCTTTCGCCTGCATCACCATTACCGCCATCGCCATTAACCCCAACATCATCGCTTGATGAAGAATATGACGCACGCCGTCGATTATTATTATTATTATTATTATTATTTTTTTTTTTTTTTTTTTTTTTTTTTTTTTTTTTTTCTCAAACGAAACTACAACACTTTTTCAATTATTTAAATACGAATGCTAACAGCATTAACACAAATTATTTTATAAAAACTGGACGCTTGGGGCGTTACGTCTTTACGGCACGAAAGTAAGGACGCCAATGATAAGAATAGGAGCTCGCACAAACTGGTGAACATGGCGGACGGAAGTTAACGCCCCCTACAGCCGGAAAACGGAACTACCACGCTAAATTACATAAAATACGGCCGGAAACGGAAGGACTACATCTCCAAAATATGTTTAAAAGGCTTCGAATAACGGCGAAGGACATAATGGTTTGTTATATCACATTTGACATATTCGTTGCAATGTTGGAAATGCGTTTAGAATACATATTCTCTTTTTTTTTAGAACATAATAAAGACAACGTAGTAAAGTTTTTTCAAAATGCAAATATATGAATATTGATGGTTTTTTTTCGTATATTTTGACGATATAATCACCCAAAAATCTATATTGTTGCAAGTTTTATATTTAGGTTCCCTTCACATCCAATGTATTCTTCGAACTCAGTAAATAAGTAAACAATTGTCTCAAGGCCCAAGAAACAGCTGATTTCCGAATCATTATGACATCAGACTCACTAAAAAAACAATGCATATTTATAAGTGTACCACTTTTGTAAAGAAAATGTTGTGCGGTTATAAATTAAATGAATGAAATAATTATAATGTATACAAACTCCCTTAATGAGACAGTTATTGTAGGTACTAATAACCTTGTATACGATGAGAGCAATCCATAAAATTATTTCTAATTATGTTATTTAACCAAGCGCTACATACAAAATAGGAAAAGTTTCTAAACATTAGATAAAAGATTATACTCAATGCACATACTTTCGGCACAGAACTAAAAACGAAATCAACACTAGAAATTCCGCACTGCATTGATACCAAGCTTACTACTAATTCAAACGTTTATTTTCTTAAATAATCACAAGACAGTACACTACCTCTAAGTCTTATAAGTTACCTATATTAATAGCAACATGAAGCTTATAATATAAAAAACTACATAGGTACTACGGCAATCATTAGATTAAAAAGTATATCTCATTTTCGCTTATTTATAAACAAATACATGTGGACAGTGCCTTACTCGTTTTATATTGAATGTTGTGTAAAAAGTTACCTGATTTTGGTAATAATTCAGGCGACTAATTCACTGTTTTTGATTATAATCGAACTGAAGGCGACTGAATGAGATCGGCGACTGACAGCGAGCGAACGAACACCGAACACGGAATCCGCGCGAGCTGGCAACGTCGCGTTGTAGCGGTTGTCTCTCTTTGTCGCCGACGGCCTTGTCGCTCCAATGGCGGCACGCTAAATGAGTGTGCACGTTTTTATGTTGAAATTTTTATCGGAGCGTGTTATAGATTCATCTAATTATTTTAATAAATTTATTAAGAATTATTAAATATGTCACATAATTAGTTGCCTAAGAATTGTGCTGTTGTTTGATACGGACTCATTTTTATGATTTCATGCTTACGTTTTTTGGATACCTTATAATTAAAAACTTTTTTATATATTATTTTTCTAATTAATTTATATTTTACATTTCAATAATTTGTGTTGGGTCACTGTTTCGCAACAATTAATAATAAAAATATGTTGCACCCTTAACGAGCGTAAGTTGATGACGGGCAAAACGCGTGGACGGATTTGGCTCCGTGGTTATGCGTCCGTTAGAACAGAACCTGAGTATTTCCGTCTCTCTCAAACAACGCGCGTCTGCTATCGCGGGCTGACTTGGACGAATCAGTCAGACCGCAACTCTTAGAGAAGTGTTCGTGCATATTTACAATAATGCCGAATGAAAAAGATAAAATTGTGAACCGACTTAAGCGTAAATTGACCGAAAATACTTATACGCCCACCGGTTACCTTATTAAGGGAATGACATACACCGGTTTGCATCCAAACACACTAATAGCACTCCAAGAGAGCTCGGAATTGAACGTAACCGTAGAAGAGTTGGATCGAGCTGTGATATACCAAAAATTGTGCATTTTTTACCTCGGACGTTTTAAACTACCCACTACTTACGAGCTGTATGATTCGTTGTTTCAAACGGGAGATATGGGAACGCACATGGACATCGAAACGTTCAGGAAATTACTTTTGAAACTGGACTTCATATGGAAGAAGCAGAATGACAAACGCGTGGTGGTCATAGAGAAGCCTCTGGTCAGATACGAGAGGTGCAACTACCTGAGGCAAATTAAACACGAACGAAATTACGGGTACTGCGACATATATTATGTCGACGAGAAAGCATTCAACTGTGTTATGTACATGGATATGAATACTAGTCGGGAGTTCGAGAAATTGTCGCGCGGAGGTTGGCAGCAGAGGGTAATATACGCCGTCGGTAGGGAGCAAGTGAAATGTTTGAAGGAGATTAAAGAGTTTTGTGCGTCCGAATTCGAAGACTGGCTGTTGTCAGACTTGTGTCCGTCTCTTGCGAACGCGAGCCTCATTGTGGTACAGGATCTTGAGCATCACAACGCGAAACTACTGGAGACGCCCACGCTGTACGACACCAAATCTGAAATGATTGCTTGGTTGGACTATCACCGAGTTCCGTACGACGATCAGATGTCCAAATTCGAACTGTACAAACTGATAGAGGAGTTTACGGACTTAGATGGGCCTTTGTATAAGATTGATTGTATGTTGAAGGCGCGCGGGCACACGGTGCTGCGTATTCCGAGGTCGATCAGCGATCTGACTCCAGCGCTGTTGCTGCACTACTTCATGGAGAAGAACTGGAACACGCAGGAGTACGCGGAGATGATTAAAGATACCGCCGCCGATATGTACAAGGAGGGGGCTAGGTTGTGTGTGCGATCGGCGTTGGCTAGCTCGTCTCTGTATTTGGGGAATTACTTCACGTGCGTGGCGTCAAAAGAGAATGCAATGTACACGAACGAGAGGAATGTTGATATCGTGCTGGATAAACTTATGAACACGGACACGAGCACCGTTACCGAATATTTGGAGAAGGATGACTCGGATGTTGTCTCGTGCAGTGACTCCGAATGAGTGGCCGTGCAGCCTTACCGCATCACTTCTTCTTCTTCTTCTTCTTCTTCTTCTTCGAGTCACTGGTTCTGTCGAACCAGTGTGGAGAAAGGATTGTAAGTGCGCCTCAAAGAGGCTCCTTTCGTGCACTCGACACATGTCTTCGTTTTTTTTTAGTTCTAGGACATGTCGGTTACCTCACGATGTTTTCCTTCACCGTTTTGAGAACGTGGTATTGCGCACATAAATCTTTCAATCGAAAAACTCATAGGTGCACGTCGGGATTTGAACCGGCGACCTCCGGATTGAAACTCGGGGGTCAGTACCGCTAGACCACCACGCTCTCAAACCGCATCACTGAACTCTGGTAACTCAGGGTGTTTGTCGATCAGGTGGACACCATATTTTACTTTAAGTGTATTTTTTTAATTTATTAAGCTAATAAATCACTTGATTCACATGAATTATCCTTATTTTTCATATTAAATGTTATCTGCACCAGGGATGTAGCTTGGCTACTGCAGTACAATTAAAATTCATAATTATGAATTATTATGTATAATGGGATGGCGCCCGTAACCTGAGACGTGAAGGTGTGTTCAGGTGCATGTAATTTCACCGGCAGCCACACTTTTCAAACCGGAACACTAATGAATTTGCGTTACTGTTTGGCGGCAGAAGGAGATATAGCTGCTTCCCCCGACGAACTTGGCACAAGTTTAAACCTAATAACCTACTAATCTTCGCCTACCTTTTCGGTCCGATTTTATCTATCCACGTATGCAAATATCTTGTATTTAGTTATAATCTTGTGTTATATCATATCCCGTATCGACTTCCAATCGGCCGTCTAGTAACATTGCCTTTGATCGCAGGTTGGATCTAGTATAATTGAAATGGATCAAGGCATTTCATTGGTTTAGTTTGAGAGCTGCTTCGAAATTTAAGTCTACTCGCATGCTCCGGGCTATGCTGAGACGGTAGATATAATATACCCTTGTGGCCCACACCTAGTTCAATTGGATTGAATTATTGATTAGAAAGAAAGAAAACCGTTTATTTATTTGATTAGGTTATCTTCTACACTAATAAGGTTACAAGTTTATAATAATAATAATAATAATATTATTGGTTGAGATTCTACAGAGCGCCATCAAGCTGCAAACGAAGCATAGCAAGGCTTAGTTTGCAAATGCAATGATTAAACTTTACATCAAAATATATATATATAAATTGACAAATATCATATCATAATCATCCGTTGTATTACCGAAAGATAATTCCGTCACAAAGCTTTCATAAGGAAACCTGCAATAAACCCTCATTTGATTAACCTTGTGGTTGCCGGTGAAATTACATGCACATGAGACATTCCACCTTCACGTCTCAGATACGAGCGCATACGAAGCGACTTGGTCCTCCGTTCCTGTTACATCTTACTTAAGTAAGGGAGACCCATTTCGTAGTGTTTGTTATGGGCAGAGGTTGCCACTTAACATCACGTGGGCCATCTCCTTGTTCCGTTACTTATTCACATAAAAAGAAAAGAGAGTATTTTACTCAACTCAAAAATCGTGATATAACATTATTATTACCTATCTATCAAAAAACTTTTTAAGAATGTGTGGGAAGATTTCGGTGTTAATAATATTGTAGAAATTTACTTAAAAAAATGTCGTATAGGCTTTTAAGTGCCATAACAACAAATCAGTAAAACACTTGCAACAAATTTCACCACAAGCCAACATTGAATCAATCTTGAACTCTCTGCCTCGCGGAATAAGGTTAAAACTCCTCCATCACGATTCAGGCATATACTTGTTTGGATAATGGTGATTGCTACCCCGATATCGACGGGGTAATTACCAACGGTAACAGCACCTGGTTCTCGTGGTCCACTTGAATATTGGTATGAACTATGGATGGGTTTAGGGTTGCCGGTCGTAAATCCGAAAAGCCTGACAGACTGGCTAGTTTAGCCGGACATTTTGGTAAAAATGTCGGACACTAGTTTGTTAGTCTTTGTTAGTTTCATCATATGTCATACAATAATCATTTTACTTTTTCATCTTCTTAAATTGTAATGAAACAGCAATAAAATTGAATAAGTCTCCAACATATGAGAAATGTAAAGAAGCTGGCCGAAATTTAAAAAGCCTTACAATATCCAGAACCAAATAATTTGGCCGGACACGCAACCAAAGAGCCTGACTGTGCCCGGCTTTATCCGGACGCCTGGCAACGCTAGATGGGTTAAGTCAGCGTTGGTCGCGGTATACTCCAGGTCACTAGCTTCTAGCTTAGTATATGAATGCGTTACTAGTTGGCTGTGCTGAAAAGTGACGTCTGCCTTCGACTGGCCTCATAGCTCAGTTGGTAGTAACCCTGCGCTATTCGTGGGTTCGATTCCCACCCAGGACAAACATTTGTGTGACATAGGTGTTTGTTCAGTCTGGGTGTTTTTTTTTAATTACGATATGCTCACATTTGACCGTAATCTCACCTGATGTTAAGTGACGATGCGGTCTATGATGTAGCATGCGCGCCTAGAAGATACCTATTTACTCTCCTCTTGAAGACCTCCAGATTTATTATAAATATACAAATTACTGTTAAATTTACTGTTTTGCCCAACAGTGGGACAGTACACGTGCTGAATATAATCAATGTAGGCCATTCAGAATTCTGCAACATAATCATTCCTAGTTAACCTAACGATCTCAAGTCTGGCCCAGATAGCTAACTACCTAATTAGACACTAAGCAGTTAAATTTACCAAGTTGTAGCGAGTTGAGTTCTGTAATTTAGGTTGTTTGAGCTCGTTTACAACGGACCTAAGTACCTACACAAATACCTAGGTACTTGAGGATGCTGTTGTCATGTCATGAAACTAAAATTGTTTTAGATGATTCTGTCCCTTTTACTCCACATTAAAGAGAAAGAGAGCTAGTGCCGCTGATTTAAGTGTGTAGTTATATGTGATATGTTACTGATGTGTAGATAGTGTATATACATAAGCCTATGTCATCATTTGACTTTCGTCAGGAAATTAATTTGTAGGTAGTCAGGCCTCACAGATCAGTTGGTAACTCTGCCTTCTGCGCTGTAGGTCGTGGGTTCGATTCCCACCACCATTTGTGTGACGGATATAGATGTTTGTTCTGTCTGGTGTTAATGTATTACATATATGTAATTACAAAAGAAAAGTGTATATGTAGTCTATTAGTTGTCTGATTCCCATAGTTATATAGCTATGCTTAGTTTGGGGCTAGATGGCGCTGTGTGAATTGTCTACCAATATTATTATTGTTATTATAATATGGCTTAATTTTTATCAATCATTAACACCTGAGATATTGTTAAGACGCACATATGTATGTCAAATTAAATTTGCAATCTTTTTGTCAATTTGCTAAGATTGCGCTTATTTCAACCCTAAGCGATCAACCCGAGGGGATGGCGATGTGATTTTCTATGAATAACTCAACTGATCTGCCACGGTAAAGCGCTTCAAAACCTGAGATCAACGATCGAATGTTAACATATCACATTTCAATCAATCTTCAATATGAAACCCCGCGTATTCTAAACATAATTACGGATAAGTACCCGTTTGAAATGCTCTCATATAAGTGTGCGATACAGAATCCCGTTATATCATGTCACCATAATAATTCTATTTACTTTACTGTTATATACTTTACTGTAATAAACTTAACTATTAATAATAACTAGGTTATTGTAACCGAAGACAGCAGCATCAGCTCCTGCCCACTATAATAGACAATGTTTCTGGTCACCGGTGTCGGAGAATTTAGGGGTAAATAATACGGTAAATGTTGTCGACAAATCACTATCCCTATTTTTTTTCTCTATCCATGATAAAATGGCAGTCATTTTGTTTTGATTGCCTCGAAGCACGGATGCTTGTACTGATTAAGCTATAAGCTTTTTCATAAAATAGAAACTGTCAAGCTACATGTTTTTTGTTTTAGTAGTACAGAATGTGCGCTTCAAAATAAGTCTTGCATCTAAGTAAGCCCTAAGTAAGATAGTTTAGAAGTTATGACGGTTTGAATATGACCCTTGAAATCTAAACAACTTGACTCACGGTTTCGAGGAATGGCGTCCAAGGGCGTGTCTACAGACAATGCTGTACTTTGTTGTAGATTAGGGCGCGCGCGCTGACAGATAGTCGTCTCTCGCCCCGCGTTGTGATTACACTCTCTTTAGTCCAGTCAAATTACGGCTAAAAACGGGTTAAATAAACATGAGCGAACACAGTTTGGGGATTTTGAGGATCGATAGGGGGGTGTATTCTGAGCATAAATTCCAATATGAGGGGTTGTACTGAGGTCAGCTCAAGGTCATTTGTCACTTGTGCCGACAAACTGTGCGTTGTTGAACTTTTTGTTCTGTTGTGAACTCAGTTATTGTTTTTTAGTTGACGAAAATTATCGAAAATGGAAGAGGTCTATTATTCCAGCGAGGACGTGGCCAACATCCATTTCGTCTATGGATTCTGCAACGGGAACGCTAATGCTGCTGTAAGAGAGTATGCGAGAAGATTTCCTAATAAACCAATGCCGAATGCTCGCACAGTCATACGATTACACCTCAACCTCGCTGAAAATGGTATTAGAAGACCCGCTAACGAACACCGCGGGGCGCAGCTAGTAATATATAAATAACTATAATAATAATAATAATAATAAATAAACATACTACATACTACAACTACATTTTAGCTTAGTAACTTAAAGCTAACTAATAATAATAATAATAAATATTGGTGTGAAAGAAAGCAACACTTTATTAAACACAATATACATATATTATAATATCTACACAATAATAACGTCTTATTTTGTTTTATTATAGATTTCCTATATTCATTGGTATTTTATTATTGACAACCATACTCAAGGTTCACTCGGAATATATGCCTGGAACTAATATTGCGTGATACAAATATTATTTCTGGCAGGGCTCTTCCTCGTTCTTGTCTTGACGACGGCTCACGAACCAAAAAAGCCCCTTCCCCACCTATCGTATCTTTTTTTATAGTTGCACCGACGTTACAACCACTGGATGCTAGTTCCGGCGGGAGACGATTCTTGTCCAATCATCGTTGCGCTGCGTAGTACTGACGTCACGACCGGTACTTGCTAGTTTCCGGCGTAAGGTGAATTCTTGACCAATAATCGTGGCGCTGCGTAGACCTGACGTCACGGCCGGTACTTGCTAGTTTCCGGCGGACAAATAATAGAAGACAACACCCGGCCGTCCTGCCCACGCGTTCGACCTCGAACCGCGTTTTAGTCTGATGTATTCCTGAAAACATTAATGATAAATTTAGGAAACATTTTTAAGTAGATTCCGTACATCTAGCCAAATGTTTAAAACCGGCGGACTGTATGTAAGGTGCTCGATTTAACAGTGTAGAGCTTGATGTCCCGTCAACGGTCAACATGCTCATCCACACGCCTGTGACTTGAACTAGATGATGTTCATACAGAATCAATCTAGTTGTGTATCATCACTTACAACAGTGTTCACGCGGATGTCTGTTGTGGCCTTTTAAATCAAGCACTCCACGATACGTCCCCTATGTTTGAAAGGAATACATTTGACTCATTCAAGTTGCCGTCATTATTAAAGGCTAGTAATTTAAACCATAGCATTTAAATATTATTTATATCACAAATTTTACCTGACAACACCCGGACTTACTTAGCAATATAAATCCATGGCTTCATATTCTCCACGCACGCGACTCCATCATATTGTTTTGAAGATCTTTCAGCTCCTCTCATGTCTGTCACTTGATATCTGTCGTGACCCAATACTTTTGATACTTGGAATGGTCCCTTGTATAGAGGCATCAACTTTGTGCTCTGGCCATCATTGGAGTGGCTAGGGTTTTTAAGAACTACCAAATCTCCAACAGCATAAATAGGGGCATCTTTTCTTTTTGCGTCGAAGGATGTTTTTTGTCTTTCGGCATTTTTCTTTATGTTTGTATCAACAGTGTTTCGTAATGCCGTGACATCTACAGTTTGTTCAGTGTATTCACTGTCAGTGATCGCATCGTTATTCATTCGGATCCTATACCCAAAGAAAACCTCACTCGGTACAGCAGATGTGGTTTTATTGATCGTACTATTTATTCCTTGTTGTATACTCGTTATGTGTTGGTCCCATTTGTTATTATCCGTATCAGCACTCATACTGCGCAACGCTTCTAGAATTGTCTGGTTATAGCGTTCAACTTGGCCATTCGAACGAGGTACAGCAGTGGCAACAATATGAAGGCGTATATTCCGATCATTGCAATAATTAGTGAATAATTTTGACGTGAACGCGCTACCGGCATCACATACAAGACGTTTAGGGTTTCCAAACATTTTAAATATCTTATTTAATTCATTGATAACTATTTTACTTTTAGTGTTTTTTACCGCCGAAATAAATACAAATTTGGTAAAAGAGTCTACCAGTACTAAAAGATAGCTGTTTTGTTGTGTAGATTTAACAAACGGACCAAGATGATCTACGTGCAGAGTGTGAAAAGGTCTAGAATATTTTGGTATTGGGTATAATTTACCTGGTTTTTTGCCGTGAATGTTTTTGTAATAAATACAATTTAAGCAGTTTTTTATATATTTAGTGACAGTTTTTTTCAAATTCGGAAACCAGTATTTTGCCCTGATTCTCTCGACAGTTTTATCTACAGCAAAATGCCCTACATCATCATGGTTTGCCCGAATTATATACCATATGCACTGCTTTGGCACTAACCATCTTCTCCCGAATTCGGTCCTGCGATAAACTTTGTTTCCTAACAATTCATATTCGTTAAATATTTGTTTATTCGTCTCGGCCTCACCTGACTGTAATATGTCTCTGATACTACACATTCCCGGATCTTGTAACTGAACTGATAGCAACCAGTCACCTTCGGTTATTGAGTTTATATTTTGAGTCACATTTACGCTGGTAATATTTTCAACAGGGTTTCTGCTCAAGGCGTCAACGTGTTGCATCTGAGAACCTGCTCTGTGAACGATTTCAAATGTAAAATCCTGTGTATACAAAACCCATCTACTAATTCTAGGTATTATTTCCTTTTTGCTTAAGGCGTGTCGTACAGCATTACAATCAGTAGTAATCTTGAAGTTGGTCCCAATTAAATAATGACGAAATTTTTGCAATCCTGCTACTATTGCTAAAAGTTCTAGTTCGAAAGAATGATATTTCTTTTCTTCGCTACTTGTTTGCCGACTGTAAAAATATACGGGTTTTTCGCCCGCATTAGTAGACTGAACAAGAATACATCCAATCCCTTCACGACTTGCATCGGTATACAATATTATAGGTAATTTGGGGTCGAAGACGTTTAGTACAGTGTTATTGATCAATGCATCTTTACAACTTTTTTCAGACTCGATTTGTTCAGGTCCCCATTGCCAGATTGCTCCTTTTTTTAGTAAACTTGTCAGTGGTTTGCAGAGGAGAGCACAGTTTTTTATAAATTTTCTGAAATAACTTATTAATCCTAAAAATTGCCTTAACTGATGGACTGTTTTTGGGGTCGGGTATTTAGCAATGGCATCTAGTTTATGAGAACTAGGGCGTACACCTTCTTCAGAGATATCATAGCCCAAAAACGTAATTTTATCTTTAAAAAACTTACATTTATTAAGATTGATAGTTAATCCGTTTTTTGTAAAAATGTCTAATACCATCTCTAAGCAAACAATATTTTCTTCTATACTCTTAGTTGCAATTAATAAGTCATCCATATAGCATATTACTCTCCCAAAACGTAGTTTACCCAACACAGTATTCATTAATCTTTGGAAAACTGCTGGCCCATTGCAAACACCGAAGGGCATTCTCAAATATTCAAAATGGCCATCATTTGTTATGAAGGCGGTTTTGTGCACATCCTCAGCTTTAATTACAATTTGATGGTACCCACTTTGTAGGTCTAACGAAGTATAAAATTTACAGCCTTGCAATCTGTCAATGAGGTCCTCTATCATGGGCATTGGATATTTTTCTTTAACAGTAATTTTATTTAGATGCCTATAGTCTACACATAATCTTTTGGCCCCGGAAGCTTTGTCTACTAAAAGAGCAGGACTAGCATAGGAGGAATTACTGTTCCGAATAATACCATTTCTTAACAGCTCATCTGTTATATCTCGCATGATCGTTCTTTCCGACTCTGACATTCTATATGGCCGCAAACAAATTGGTTTTGATGATGTTAACTGTATTTCTAATTCCACACACGATGTTTTCCCCAAACATGACAAATCTTGTGAAAAACATTGAGGGTACTTTGATAGAATGTTCTTTAACAGTAACTCATGGTCAGGAGATACATTGTCAATGGTGTTCACAAGATAAACATTTAAAGCTTGAACCGTTTGAAAAGTTAAGTTATCTCCCATACGAACATACATGATACTTTTATCTTCAGTAAAGTTTCGCCCAATCAGAATGTCGCAGCCGGATAGAACATCAATAATATACAGTGTTATAACTAACTCTACTGAATCTACCCGAAGCCTAAGCGCTACAGCCTCAGCTACTTGAACAGATGATTCATTTGTGAATCCTACCAGATTAACAGGACTATTTAAGATAAACTTTTGTAGTTTGCATTGTTTCACTAGCGCATTTGTTATTAGTGAGCAGTCACTTCCCATATCAAAAAATGCTTGATGTTCAATTTCATTTAAAAATACTTTTTTATAAAACTTTTGTTTCGTGTTAGAATTAGAAATCATTTTTACTTCAGCGTTCGAATCTTTCTCGGTTTTCGGTTTCGGTTTAGATTTACAAGCAGCCTCTAAATGCCCTAGCTTATTACACGACAGACATCTAACACTATCTTTAACTGCGCAGTTGTTCCTTCTGTGACCCGCCTCTCCACAACGATAACATGTAATATTCGATATATTACTGGCACTAGCAGACGGCTCTAATTTAATATCGGGTTTATTTGTATTTTGGCAACTAGGTCGTGCTAAATGTTTTGCAGGAAATGCTTTTAGAGGTACCTCCTTTTCCGTAGGAGTATAAGTTCTACCATGTAGAAAGGAAGCTAAATCGTCACAATACCGGAAATTGCCTGCTTCGGCAGCGACGCTAATGTTCGTATCACCAATGGAACCTACTATTACCGATATTATATCTCTTTCCCGGAATCCTAACTGCAAACGGTCTATTTTAGCCTTTTGTTGAAAAAAGAATTCATATAATGACTGATTAGGTTGTGGTTTAGCATCGACTAATTCTTTAAGCGATTTAAACATGTTACGTTTTACTTGAAATGTATCAGACAACGTATCACGCCACTGGTTCCACTTCCACGTGGTCCATTTAGTTTCATTTTTTTGCAATGAATCCAGCCACGTTTTTGCTGTGTTACGTAATTTCTGAAGCGCCTGATATTTTGTCATGTTATTGGACCATCCGAATGCACGAGCGTTGGCCTCGACTACATTTAACCACATATCTATACTGTCGACGAGTGGGTCAAATTCGGGAATTACTGAAGATAGTACAACATTCTGGCTTACGGTTGGCGATCCTTTACGACGTCGTTTATGCTTATTGCGGCGGCGTACATTTTCATTGCTGCTGCTGCTACTTCTGGAGCTGGAGGACGTGCTTGAACTGCTCGAAGCCTTTCTCGATCTCCGCTTGCGGCTACGTGGCATGTTGTGGGCGTAGCACAATTAGCACTTCTGATGAAAGAAAGCAACACTTTATTAAACACAATATACATATATTATAATATCTACACAATAATAACGTCTTATTTTGTTTTATTATAGATTTCCTATATTCATTGGTATTTTATTATTGACAACCATACTCAAGGTTCACTCGGAATATATGCCTGGAACTAATATTGCGTGATACAAATATTATTTCTGGCAGGGCTCTTCCTCGTTCTTGTCTTGACGACGGCTCACGAACCAAAAAAGCCCCTTCCCCACCTATCGTATCTTTTTTTATAGTTGCACCGACGTTACAACCACTGGATGCTAGTTCCGGCGGGAGACGATTCTTGTCCAATCATCGTTGCGCTGCGTAGTACTGACGTCACGACCGGTACTTGCTAGTTTCCGGCGTAAGGTGAATTCTTGACCAATAATCGTGGCGCTGCGTAGACCTGACGTCACGGCCGGTACTTGCTAGTTTCCGGCGGACAAATAATAGAAGACAACAGGTGGACATTTCACACAGGGCCATCTAGCCACAAAGTAAGCTAAGCATAGCTTGTATCATGGGAAACAGACAGCTGATATAATACTTATATACTTTTATCTAAATACATACATATAATACATATTGACACCCAGACACAGAAACATCTATATTCGTCATACAAATGTTTGTCCTGTGTGGAAATCGAACCCACGACCTACAGCGCAGAAGGCCGGGTTACTACCAACTGAGCTGTGAGGCCAGTCAGTGCGCGTGACCTTGGACTGTAATGACTGTGTAATTTGATAATTGACGATTCCAAGCTCTTTATGAAATTCATTTACATATGTCTTTTTTATTGTGTTCTATGTGTCCCAGTTTAGGCGGGTAGGTGCCGGTGAAATTACAGGCACGCAAATATTTTTATCTTTACGTTTGAGAGTTATGGGCGCAATGCTATTCGACTTGAGTGTTCCCACACTTAAGTACCCAAGTTGTATTGCTGTAGTTAAGGACACAGGTAACCGCTTTATATGAAGTCGTCTTCTGCTTATGTTTTTTACTTTAATATAATATTGTTTAAAATCTTGTGTTGCAAAAAAAGAACGAGTGAACATAAAACCTCCTCCTTTTTGAAGCCGGCAAAAAAATTAGAATGTTTGGGTCTTTTTTCTGTCTTTTTATAATATTATAAATACTAGAAACGTCTTCAAGTTAATTTGCAAACATGTGATGATCTGACTTAATGCCCTTGAAGCATAAGAGGACATTAGAATATGTCTTACAACGGTAATATCTTTCAACAAGGACCAATATCATAAGACCCGTGTTTTGAAACAATCTCCTAAAAGCAGAGATCAGTAAAAGCAAATTACCATTTACATAAACCCGTTCCCCAGTTTTGCCTCCTTGGTATTGTGGATCTAAAATTACTGGTTTTATTATACCAGTATTGAAGAATCTGTTACATCTATGCAATGTCCTGAAAACGGGGGGTCGTGGTACGGTGGTTTTGACCAACTAAAGGGCCAATATACGAAGAACCCTCAGTTAAAACCATCCGTTGTGAATCAGAGGTCATATTGCAGTGGTGAGTGTAGATGAGCTTGGAAACATATTGATGGATCGTGTGGCCAGCTCTGGAAAATTGTCAGTTATTTTTAAAAAGGTCGCACATTTTCAAATGGTCAACAGTTTATTGGTGAGCTTTGTTTAGCATCCCTTCGCATCAATTTTTATTAGCTTTTATTATTGATCACCCGCACGAGAATTCGCGTTATTGTCGGCTATGAGACAGCAGATAGAATGTGTCGGTAGGTAACTACCGATTGTACTCTTTGTTGCCTGATGCTAAATTATTATTAATGATAATAAATATTGGTGAAAATTTCATACAACGCCATCTAGCTTCAAACTAAGCATTGCTTGTACTATGGGAACTACATAATATATACCTTTTTGTAAATACATATTAACCCAGACACAACAAACATGAGTTACACAGATGTTGGTCTTGGGTGGGAATCGAACCCAAGTGCAAAAGGAAAAGTTAAACCAACTGAGCTGTGAGGCCAATCGTAGTTATTTATTGAATATAAATCATGAATTACTACATCATCACAGAACTTTTCGCTAAACAAGACAATAGAACAAACGTTATGCTCACGTCTTGATGTATGCCTGGGCCGGAGATCGAACCTGCAGGCCTTCGCTTCGCAGGGTTGCTGCGGACTCTGGCAGGAAGCCGGCGAGCTAAACCAAAATTCATCATATTTACCCGATTCGTCATCCTTAATAAGGGCTCGTTTACACAAGGTCGATTGCGCTGCCTTTTGGCAAGCAATGTCGGCTTTCCATATAGCTCAGTTGGTAGTAACGCTGCCTGCTGCGCTGTAGGTCGTGGGTTCGATTCCCACCCAGGAAAAACATTGTATCAACACAGATGTTTGTTCTGTGTCTGGGTGTTAATATGTTTTATAATATGTATATAAAAAAGTAAGTATTATACCAGTTGTCTGGTTCCCGTGATACAAGCTATGCTTAGCTTACTTTGGGGCTAGATGGCGCTGTCCACCAATATTATAATTCTGTTTGCTTTAACATTGAAAAGAAATCGTCAACGAGCCGTTTTATCACACAAGTTGGCGGCTTCAGCAGGCAAGTAACCCGTCGACGTGGTGTAAACGAGCCCTAAACCTCCACATCAGTTATTTCTCTCGGCCATTAACGGATGACTCGGTCGAAACCTTACGACCCTCGTGCTGCCAAATGACCCAGAAACCTGATGGCACACGGATATTGCCGGTCGCAGCAAGCTCGAGGTGTTACATACTTCAAAATCTGTACAAAACTCCAAGCTAATTAAAGATCCTCACCGAAAAAAGGGTTCGTAGCTTACAAAAAAAATACCGGCATTGTTAAAAAGCCGGTATAAGAGAGAGAGAATGAAAGAAAGTCTTGTCTTTTTGGCTGTTGCCTGTCACGAATAAATATATTTTTCTTTACACAGCACGAATCATAAACAGTACAAAGAGAATCCAAATTTCGTACTTCAACAAGAGAAAAATATGAGTGACAGATTGATTTTTAAGATCAATATACATTATGTAATAACCGAAAACAATACATAACTATTAGAATTGTAAGGAAGAAGAAAATAATTTATGAATCTCTGCGTATTAATTGAATAAAAGACCAGCAATTGTTACCTGTGAAGCTTTAAAAAGGTGCACAATTAAAAATATATGGAAGTCATAGTTTTTTCCCATAATTATGTTTTTTACCACAAAGGTTTACGCCTTTTTTCTAAATTACTTAGAACCTCCTTGAGCGAGTTTTATCGTCGTTTGTAAACTATAGCTTTACAAGTGATAGCGTGTAATGGTTACCTAATTATTACCACTGTTTTAGACAGACCTTCTAGATATAGGATTATGGGGTTCTAGGCCGCAACACAAACGAACATAGTTTCTGTATACTGAATTAATATTTAATTATTTTTATAAATTGCACTAGGAAGATCCTATCACTTCGAGAGCGAGCAGCAGAATAGAAAGAAGAAAGAAAGAAAGTAAATATATATAGCGCTTCTACCGGTTACGAATACAAAAATAATGACATAAATGGCTTCAACCGAAACTTGCTAAATCTGACAGTATATTTTAAAGTAACAATCTTTAAGAGATTTATTTTTGCAACCTAAATTCCATATAAATCATCAATAAACCTATAAATCCGAACGTTACTAATAATGATTTTACTAAACATTCTGTCTAGATCTAGAAAAAGTCATAAATTACCTAGAACAGGGGCGTCACCGTTGGACACAGAATTTAATTAAGCCTACCCTCATTTATCACTGTAGGTTACAACCAACTTTATATTAGATCTCAAGTTTGACCTTCATGAATGGTTGATCTACATACGAATATTCACGCTAGTCGCCCGTAGTGTTAGGCAGAGATGATCGGGCCCTCCTCTGATGCATGGTACACGAACTTAATAACTAATAATAATAAATATAGGTAGACATTTCACACAGCGCCATCTAGCCCCTAAGGAAGCATTGCTCGTACTTAGATAACTGATGGAATACTTACCTTTGTTATAAATAAATATTAACACCCAGACACAGAACAAAGTCAAAGTTCGTCACACAAATGTTTGCCCTGGGTTGGAATGGAACCCACTACTTACAAATATACAACCAATATAGTCAATACCAACTGAGCTGTGAGATCAGTCATAAGTTGCTATTATAGTTACCAGTAAGCGACTTGACACTTCCCCGACACACTCGGTGGTCGTATGATCCTATTTATAAAGTTACAGGCTATGCTTTTTTTAATTTCATGTAGGTAATAGAATGAACTGACGGCCCACCTGATGTTAAGTGGTAACTGCTGCCCTTTGACTACAGCAATACGACTCAAGTCCTCTCCGCCAAAGTACGAGATGACTCAAGTCGCATTGCGTTGCGTCCATCACTCCGAGACGGGGATGTTACGTCTCATGCGCCTGCAATTTCGCCGGCACCCACTCCCTTCCACCGGAACACAGCAACACGAGTGCATTACTGTTTGGCGGCAGATTACCAGGTGTGGTGGCAGTACTTCTCCGGGCGAACTAATGGCTTGGTTTGGGACCAACATGATACACAAGTCTTCCAGCTATCTATTTTCTGGCCTTGAGAATTGGCAACGGTCAGCTCGCTGAAGGTAGGCGAAGGTAACCGAGGCGTCAATTGACCTCAGTACGGCTGTACTTGCAAACCGCCTTTCATCTCAAGGTTAGGGATTAGGGTCTAAAGCTTTAATTTATTGATGGACCTTAAAACCCTCACCTAGCCCAATGTTTGTCATTAAGCGTTTCTTATATTGGCAACGGTAAAATATGGGTTTAATAATATTTGATTTATTATTTCATATCGATATCCATAATTGGGTTTTTATTATTGACTAAAACAGTTACAAAATTTACGCGTCGGCTTATATTGCATTTATATTGAGATTTCTTAACAATATAATCATTTATTAAGGCTGTCAAAAAAGTATATTAGTATTATATCAGTTGTCTGGTTCCCATGATACAAATTTAATTAGCTTACTTTGGGGCTAGATGGCGCTGTTTGAAATGTTCAACCAATATTAATTTCAAGTGTTGAATTTAAGAAGGAACGAATGATAAGTTATTTTCAATGATACTTAAGTGATGGAACAGTAAGATGACCCATGTGGTGTCAAGCAGTATTCTCTAACCATAACAAAAGCAATGCGTCTTAAATCCTCCCCTACATAAATATGGCGAGACCCAAGTTGCGTCACCTGTGAGACAGCACACGTGAACTAAATATGCTTGTTAGCCTATTACGTTTTGTATAAATCGAAAACTTCCATAAAACCGAATTGAATGAAATTACATTCATGTCTATTCTATTTCAGTTTGTAAAGTAATTACTAACTTATTTTAGTAGTAGTTAAAGTAAATGGTTAGGGTATGTACTACGTGGCGGCCGATTTGTTCCCGGTTTAATGACAGGACGTTATGTTCCGGAGGCATTTACACCGCACTGTAACATCCATGCCTGAGTAAATTGGAACGGGTAGCGTTTTGATGGGACAGACCGATTTAATTGTAGAATATTTGTCATTGAAATATTGACGTATTTGTTACTTTAGTTAAAGTAAATTTAGGAAATCGTTTCAAAGGCATTATTGTCTCAAGGGTCTATAGTGACAGGGCCTTGATTACCAATGTATAACTATTTCATAATAACTTCTCTTTTGTTTTACGGAGTATCAGTCGTTAATTAAGTATTTTTTCCATGACAATAATACTTTCGGCTAGCGTCCTTCATCTATTAGGTACATACAAAAGGGAAGCAGACAATTCGTATTTATGATTCACGTATTTCGTATTTATTTATATTTGACGTGATTTCGTATTTATTTATATTTATTTATTTACCGATAAGTGTAATTTTGTACCGTAAGTGCTTCTTAATTCTGTCCTGATACAAAGTCCATTCAAACTACTGTGATTTTAGAAATAGTTATTAGATACTTTATTATAATATAACGTCAGATTACTAATTTGACGAATTTACAATAATACAAAATAACATGTAACGAATTTACATTTCAAAATAAACATGTGGCAAGTTTACACATGCTTTTTACTGTTTATGATACTTATATATTAATATTGGTGGACATTTCACACTGCGCCATTTAGCCCCAAAGTGAAGAGTCATTCTGTGGTAAGTTATATAACACATTTTAGTCGGGTTAAGTTGCTCACTGTTACATTTCGGTGTAACGTCCTGTTTATGTAGTTTTATTCGGCCTATTAATAGTCTTGAATATCCACTGTAAGCCCACCCACGAGGGTATTAGCAATGGACATAGTTTTCCAATTGATTTTTAATTTAGTTCAATACGGCTAGCTATAATGCCACTAAAATGGCTATAGAAACGGTTTTATGAGAAATCATAATAATAAATATAACACAGCATTTACGTTTATTTGTTTATTTGGCGAGGCTAATGCCACTAAAATGGCTTTAAAAAAATCAGTTCTAAAGCCATTTTAGCGGCATTATAGCTAGCCATATGGATGAGCAATATTAGTAATAAATATAGTACAGCACTTAGGTACTTACTTAATAATACAGCATTACATTATAGAGCAATTACGAGAACATGGTGGCGCAGTGGTACTGACCCCGAGTTAAAATCCGGAGGTCGCTGGTTCAAGTTCCAAATTGCATCAATGAGTTTTTTTCACTTCATAAATTTATGTGCGCAATACCACGTTGTCAAAACGGTGAAGGAAAACGTGATACATCATCGACATGTTCCTAGAACCAAAAATTCGAAGACGTGTCGAAAGGAGCCTCGTTGAGGCGCATTTTAAACGGCGATTCATCTGCTGCAGCTGTTAAATAAAATAATATAAATTATCAGAAAACATGAATTGTTATTCATCTTCTTGTCGCTGTTACTCGTACCTTCGTTTTGTAGCGTCGGTAAATAATAATAATAATAAACATTTCAGACCAGTCCATATTTTGTTAGCAGAAATTAATTACTTATAACTATGAGGGCGTCAAAATTCTAACAGCTGGGACTACACCGCTATTAACACCCAAAACTTAGGTTTAAAAAGGATATTTCTCAAGTAATCAAGCACTTTTCTAACAACTCTGTTTATCCGTTTAATGTAACTCTGTTGTACAAACACTAAGTTCCATTTATCAAGACAGAGCTCATTAAAAAGCGCTGTGCAGCGGACTACAAAAACTAGAAAGGAAAGCGCTGCAAAAAACCGAAAACGATAACAGCGCTTGGTTGTATCTGACAGCCTTTTCCATTGGGTATTTATGAACGATATAATGAGGTTTTATTTTGTGACTATATAAATAAAAAAACATTATTTCAAATTGGTATTGGTTCGACGGCTTCAATTAGGAAGAGGCTTTCGAACTGAGGGAACCCAGTTGCGGTCGACGGCCGGAGTAAGCGTTTGTTTCTTCATGGGTCTTGAGGTCTGTGTGTTATCGGGCCACCTGCGACACAGTTAAGAAGAAGCAGATCTTATGCCAAGTTCGTTCGGGAAAGTATATCCACCATAGCCATTTCTGCCGCTAAGCAGTAATGCATTTGGATTACTGTGTTCTGGTTTGAAGTGGGTGATTGCCGGTACTCATCTGCGATGCGACTTGGTTCTTGTTCTACCACGTTGGACACGTGTAGGGTAATCAACTAGAGAGGCGAGCAATGTGGGCCCCCCAAATAAAAATACTAATAAATAACGGTGGGCATATCACATAGCGCCATCTAGCCTCAAACTAAGAACTTTTAATCTATTTATAACCACTTCTAGAGTTCTCAGTTTGGGACGAACCACCTAGTACAAAATATGAATACGCCAGCACCAAAATCCAGGGTAAAAAACACAGCATACGTTTTTGGAGATTCGCTGCCTTCCCCCTTTATATCAGGTGGCATATAGAGTAGCTGGCCTTTCAGATAAAAAAGTGTAATGTTATGCATAGCTTGGAACAGATATTCCCTTAAGCTTTTTTCTTCAAGCAAAAGCAAATTCGTTAATCAAACGAGCCTCCTTCTCCCGGGAGAGGTGGAACCGGGAGTTGACTATCAGGCGCCAAACATAATGCTGTACCATAAATAATAGACAATACCAATAAATAACTATTATGATTATTTGTTTTATTATTTTATTCTGGTCCATACAAATTGCAAAGGTTTGAAAGAGATTGTTAATTTCAATATGGCTGGCTATTGTTATTCCGCATTTAGTGTACTCATTTTTTTTTATAAGTATTAATTTGTATTGTGGTTTTGCAATTAAGAGTTGTTGTATTGTATTGTATGATTATTATTATTATGTGTATTATCATACTTCAAGACTATTATTATAAATCCGAAAGTATTACCGAAGTATGCACTCAAGTCTGTCTGTATTTCAAGTCTGCCGGACTTGAAATATTCAAGTGTGGCTAACGGAATACCTTATGTTGGCATCAGACTCACTTGAATTTCGTAGTATTAACGGGATCTCATGCACATTGGAGGATTCTATTCCAAGATCTGCAAGCCGACTTCGCTTCTAAGTTGTGACTATTCAAAGGGTTAAGCTTAACTAAATTAATCTCCAGCCTTTCGAGGGGATGAGAAACCAATTTTTGGTCATCCTGGCGGTGTGTGGTTTAAACTTGACACGTGACGAGGGCAAAGGTTACTCAGTTCCTTGTATTGGGACACATGGCTGCTTAGGAGCGCTCGCAGTTTTCAGTCTGTTAAGCATCATTCGGGGTGGTCTTCTTTTGGATGGGTGACCGTTACATTTTACGCTTTCTCATTGCACAAAGCTGTTCAGAGGTTCATCTCAATCCGTTCGGGGGAAGCTAAAAACAAACCACCATCAAATGAAAGCTTTCATTTAACATTAACTTTCACATGAGAACCTATGTATCCTCATCCTGATCCCACAAAACCACATGTAGGTGCTGGCGACGGTAGCCACTTACCATCGGGTGGGCCGTCTGCTTGTGTGTCTCAACATTCAAATAAAAAAAATATAGCAAACGCAACAAATCTAAAAACGATTCCAAAGACAATGTCGTTACCATACAAGGCAGCTGGAACATTTGACCGGATGCCAAAACTGCAGATCGATTTGCGACTACCCTCAAAACTATTCAACTGTTAAATTGTACGCTAAATTGACTACGACGTACGTAGAATGACTTTTATTTATGATAAAACATTAGATCTTAATTGTATTATCATATCGGTAGTTCTAAAATCAATGATAATGACTAATGTTAGTATTTCTAAATAATATTACTAAGTCGCTATTAGTTATTATCCCTCTGTGTGTGTATATATATTACTTATATTTTATGCGTATAAAGTTACTTTTTGGATGAGATATAGTTTCATCTCAATATAAATGTTAATATTGTCTTCAAGAAATAAAATAAATAGAAACAAAAATGATAGCTAAAAGTGGTGTCTATTGTACTGTGTGTCAGGGCAACCGCACCGTTTTTGCCCACAATATAATAAATTATGTAAGGATGTTATTGTCTTCCGATGGTATCTTAACTAAGCGGCTCCATTTGCGAGATAGTGGCGATTTATACAGACTCCGACCCTAAAAAGGTTTAAATTACTGGCGAGTTCCAAGACACAGTAAAGATGGCCCCCGTGGCTTTAATGCTTCTCAGAATATTTGAAAGTGCTGATTTCAGTTTTATTCACGACGCACTCCGACTTGTAATCTGAAGTTGTCGCCTCAAGTTTCGGTGTCCATTTAAAGCCAAAAGAGGTGTTATCTTTTAATTTCAAATGCAGGTTTCCTGAAAATCTATTTAGTTTTCGTAAATAACCAGTTATGATTATTAGGGTTTTTAGATTATCAAAGTTACTAAGAAGCTTAATTTTGCATTAAAGTACGCGCTTCGTGTCTAGTGCATGAAAAGAGCCTCCTTTCTTTCCACAGTATTCTAGTTTATGCCATTTTCGTTTCGCTTTGAGAACTTGGTTCTACGCATATCATATTTTCAAGTCAGTATTTGAACCAGCTACATCCGGAATGAAGCTCAGGGTCTTTACCGCTAGGCACCACACACTTAGGTACTATTAAGTTAAATGGTTGGATAACATAAATTTTACATTTATTCAATCTTCTTGGAATAATTTCAAAATATTTTTATTTTACGATTTTACTTTACTGCATTTAAATGAAGCGAGGTATATAAAAACGATTTAGTATGAATATTCAAAGGTATAAAGGTAAACTTACGATTTTATAGTGCGGCATGTCGCAAGTGTGTGAAATGATAATTTTATTGATCCGGCTACTAACGCACAGTGTAACCAAAACAGCTATCTCAGTAAAAATTGCTTACAATGTCGTTTGACCTCAGTGAGTTAGTAGTTCGTTCCGTATTTGATATAATACGTGGCATTAAATTGTTTGCATTGTAAATATATATATATTGGATTATGGTGTTGTCATGATTTTTGTAGTTTCTAGTAGAGTAGCTTGACCTATCTTACTTAACCGATCGAAGAATAAAGCAACATATTGTCATTTATTCAAAAAGTACTTCAAAGATACAATGGCAATAAAATAAAGGCAATGGTGAATCTTTCTAAATTGCTTATCGACGGACTTTCTAATAAATCTTATGATGAAAAGTTTCGCTAACATGTCAGATATTAAGGTTTTTTTTTCTGAACAAGTTAGCAGCGGTATTTGCAGGAAAACAGTGCGTTGATGAGATCTGCACTTTTCCCCAAGTGATCATCGAGGTTCTGCTTACCCTTGCGGTGTAAAGGTGTGCATGTATAAGCACGCGGGCGGAGCTGCCTGCGGGCAGAAGCACGATGGTAATCAAATATTCACGGCTAGTCGAGACACGGTTGCGCCATGCCGTAGTTTACGTATTAAGTGTACTAGCTTTTTTAATTCTGCTAGCGCTGCGGTGTTACAGTTTTTTAATCTCAATATTCTGGGTAATCGCCCGTTTAAAGGTAAAAGTGGTTTATGCTAATGTAGGTGTCAATTCTCGGAGGTTTTTTCGTTGGCAAAAACAATTAAGGAATCATATAGGCAAATGCAAATGAGGTGTGATCAACGAACATTAAAAGACTTGGAACTCATTAAAACTTCGAATTAATTAATAAAAAAATAACATATAAAAAGTTACTTGGCATATTATTTATCCTGGCTATATATAAATGTATGTATATATTTATAATTATATATATATAAATGAATGGTTTTCTCACCATTTTGTCTTCGCCGTTCTGAGAATGTGGTCTAATGACATCGAATCTGACTTTTGAGAAGCAAGCAAACACATTAGTACTTGCTTGCTTCTCAAAAGTATTAGTTTTAAGCATTATTTTTTTATAATTGATTGTCTTTCAAATATAATGTACCTTGATTTACAGCTCGTAAACACAGATTCTCAAAGTTTTGTCTGACATAATGACGTAGGTATTCTAGGTATGCCGTGGGTATTCCGCCTAATTATCCAACTTGGGGACCAGTGGCCATCAAATCAGCATACAACAATGTAGAAGTTCTGAAATATTTCAGAGGAAGTCGAGTAATTTAATGTACTGCCTTGTTAAAGACGGATGTAGAAGCGAATTGTCATTTTTAATTCAGTATTTATAAGGCGAGGATGAAATGGGTTATTAATTATAAATTCCATATTGGAACAGTGTATATGCAATGAACTAATGTCTTCTACTCATTGAATAGGTCCAAATGTGTATACTTTTCCTTGTAAATTTTGTAAATTATACTTGTAATATCCTACGGAACAAAATATATTGAAGTTTGTTTTTTAATTACGTATATTTTAGACGAAAAATCTTAATGTTATATAAATATATGTAACTAATTTACGAATCATCCATTAAATAAAAAAAAGAATTCTATTGATTTAAATTCTACACGAAAAAAATTTCATTTTTTAATCTGATTTTTGCTCTCGTAGATTTAGTTCTCATTCGCTCGTCTGTCAAGCGATTCCAGCAATGCGCTGCAGCTGGAAATAATGAATTTCGTTTCTATAACTATTATAATTCTTATGGATGAATTGGAATAATTTAATGTGCAGTACGACAACCGCGTCTTAATTGCGCCGTAAAGTTGTCGCGTCAAGTTTGTCAGAGAACCTTTGTCGCCCGCGTAGAGGCGCCCTTAATAGCAGAATTCCATACTGTTATGGCGTGTCATGTGACATCAAACATACACGCTTGTAACGTATTTTACTCGCGTTTATAGTCGTGGGGTTAGAGAGGCTTCAAACAAGCGACTGTATGTATTACCCAACTGGCCTCACAGCTCAGTTGGTAGTAACTCTGCCTTCTGCGCAGTAGGTCGTGGGTTCGATTCCCACTAAAGACAAGCATTTGTGTGACGAACATAGATGTTTGTTCTGTGTATGGGTGTATTATAATACTTAATATGTATTATATGAATGTATTTACAAAAAAAAAAATGTATTCTATCAGTTCCTATAGTACAAGCTATGCTTAGTTTGGGACTAGATGGCACTGTGTGAATTGTCCACCAATATTATTATTATATTATTATTATTCCACTAATTCATCTATCCATTATCTGTCTATTACCTAAGTAACTTTTGTTGTTAGTAACAGAAGAGACCGACTCGCTAATAAGTCCACCTTTATTCCGATAAAAAACCCAGAAAATCCTTCGTCATCAGCCTTGAAAGATATCATTTAGTCTATACTTCCTCGGCCCTTAGGTTCGCCTCTACTGGACTGTCTAGCTCTACGGTCGTAGGTCACATAACTGTTATTCAAGAGATAGCGAGTTGAAGACGCTTCGTCATCGGCGGCCTGGAGTGGAGCCAGCACTGAGCCACTATCTACGAATGGGACTTATAGTAGCCAACTCTCTTAGCAAATCGAAGGTTTTCCGCTCACTCATAAATCATAGGTGAGCAGGCGGTAAGCGCTTGGATGGGTGGTCTTGGTGGCATTTACAATTGAGCTCCTTTTTTATATAATGTAGGGTATAGAACAAGCTGACGGCCCACCTGATAAGTGGTAACCGCCGCCCATAGACAATAGCAATACGACTCAAGTCTTCACCAAAGTACGAGATGACTCAAGTCGCATTGAAAGAAAGAAAGAAAGAAAGAAAATAAATTTATTCATAACTAAAACTAAGATGTACAATATATTATAAAATAACAGAGTTAAAATAATCTAGGTATAAGTACGCTCCGAATTAGCTACGAATTAGGATAAGGCTCAGCATGATGCGCTACGTACAGGTACGCAGTGCGCTGATCTTCCGCCAGCTCCTACAAACAGTATCTGGTAGCTAGACATATTACATTAAAAATATAAAAACTTTGTTATGTACAGGCGTGAAATTATACTACCAACTATAGAGCATTTTATTAGCTTGTCAAAGAGATCAAAATCAAAGAATTCAGAAGAGTATAAGTTAAGAGACAGTGAGAGAGAATAAGTAGCAAGCAAGTAGTGTATAGAAAAAATAATATAATTATAAAAAGGCTTTATCTTGTGGGGTCTAGTGGTCACCCCCGCTATGAAGCCATTTGAGAGGACAATAGAAGCATTTTAAGTTTTCGTTTAAAGGTGCACTTAGAAATAGGATGACGTAAAGGAGGGGGAATATTGTTCCAACATTTCGTGGCTTGATAGCGAAAGCTACCTCTAAAAGCGGTGGTTTTAT
Source organism: Chesias legatella (assembly GCA_947359385.1). Lineage (NCBI taxonomy): Eukaryota > Metazoa > Arthropoda > Insecta > Lepidoptera > Geometridae > Chesias > Chesias legatella. The sequence goes on along the minus strand of OX375764.1, from coordinate 11,997,620 downwards.
GTAACTTTATTACAAGAAGATATGATGATGCTCTTGTTGAAAATGCATTATGCGACGAAGACCATACGAGCTTTTTGTACAAGTACTCTGGATTTTTGTATTTTATTAGGTCATGTACAAGAGTGGCCAGATGGAGATATCTACGAGAAGTCATATTCAAAAAACCAGCTTTGTTTATGTAAGGAGATATATGAGTACGGGGAGGGATATTGAAACAAAAGCGACAGCAAGCATTTTGCACCCTTTGGACAAGACGTTGACTTGTAGAAAGCAAACGTGGTCCGTAAACTATATCACCGTAGTTCAGTTTAGATAAAACAAGACTTTCAGTAAGCATTATACGAACGTCTTCGCGTAAGAGATTTCTTATTTGGTATAAAATTTTCAATCTAAACAAGCAGTTTTTGACAAGGCTCACAAGGTGGCTTTCGAAACGTAGGTGACTATCCATTACAATACCTAAGTTAGCTGCCTCACTCACCCGCTGTATACTTTGGCCTTGGATACAAACTGTAGGGTTAGCCGAGATAATTTTAGATACCTGTTTTTTTGACCCTAGCACTAGATATTTTGTTTTGGTAGCGTTCAGTGTGAGTGCTCTTTTTTTTGTCCAAATATGTATGCGATCGAGGTCTCCATTTATTTTTTCTAAAGCACCTCCCAAATCGTTGGGTTTAAAAGAATAGTATATTTGGACATCGTCAGCGTACAAATGATAATTGCAGTGTATAATTTCCTGTGTTATATTTGCGGTGTAGATGATAAATAATAAAGGGCCTAAAATAGAACCTTGAGGCACCCCTCGTGTTACAGGCAAAGGTTTAGAATAAATGGAAGATCCGTCCTCCTTGACCACCCTAACAATCTGAGTCCGATGTGAGAGGTAACTGTCAAACCACGCAACAGCGTGCCTATCAAAACCATAATAAGAGAGTTGAGATAGAAGTAAAGGGATATTGATGCAGTCAAACGCCCGTGAAAAATCTAATAATGTCAGAATTGTTCCCATGCCTTCATCTTGGCTTGTGATTATGTTATCACAAACATCAAGAAGAGCTGTCACTGTACCTCTTTTTTTCCTGAAACCCGATTGCACATCCGGGAGAATTTTATTGACTTCAAGGTATCTACTAATTTGGCTATGAACAACTTTTTCCAATATTTTTGATAAACATGGTAGAATATTTATTGGCCGCAGATCAGTCATTGATGACGGATTTTGCTTTTTAGGTATAGGAGTAATTAGTCCTATTTTCCAAAGTGATGGGAATTGTGATGAAGCAATGGATTTATTTACAATGGTTGTAATTACAGGTAGCGTTTGAGGAAGTGTTAACACAATCATATCTATAGTTAAACCGTCATTACCCTGTGCGTTTGATTTGATGGATAGTATGTGTTTTGAAATTTCCATCTCATCAACTGACTGAAAAGAAAACTTAAACATTCCATGTCTGTGGAATTCTAAATACGTAAGCTCTGAGATAGGAACACTATCGGGTCCTGGTATGTTTAAGAAACTATAATTAATTTCATCAGGTTTATTAAGGTGATCCGGAAGAGATTCTGTTTTTTTTGTGTCTGGGATAATATTGGATTTTAGGTTCTTCCATAATTCTTTACTATTATGTGATATAGAATTAATATAATGATCAAAGAACGCTCGTTTTTCATTATACATGCTTATGTTCGCTAAAGATTTTAAACTTTTATAATATTTCCTATTACTATCGGTTTTATCAAATATATATTTAGAGTGTGCTTCATCACGCAATTCGAAGATAAGTTTCATGTTATCCGTAATCCAAGGTAGATTCGGCTTTTTTATTAAGGTAGATTTTATTGGTGCATGTAGATCAAATAAGTTAATAATAATGTTATTGAAACATATTAACATCTCGTCAACAGAGTGCATATTCAGAAGGGGTCCCCAATCAATGCTATTAAGATCAGAGTTAAAAGCTTCAAGATCTATAGATTTAACAGGTCTGTAACTGATGATCTTTGGCTTTATCTTGTCTTTGTTTAGGTTAAGTGTGACATTTATCATCGCATGGCCAGTTAAGTCAGTAATTTTTGTGATTGTTACTTCATGAACGCGAGAATTCGTACATATCAAGTCTATAAGTGTTTGACTTTCATTTGTGAAATGAGTAGGTCCATTGACAACTTGCATAAGTTCAGTATACTGAAGAAACTGTTGAATTTTTTTACTCATGCTACTGCGCGTATCGATCATATTGACATTAAAATCCCCCAATAATACTAGGTAATCGAATTTTGAAAAAGATATTACGGACTCTGTAACTGAATCAATAAAAGTTTCTAAATTAAACCATGGAGGTCGGTAGACAGTACCAATGGCCAGACGACGACCATTGATAGTAGTTGAGAACCACATTTGTTCAATAGCAGCGTCAGGGGGGTTAAGCAGCCGCAGTTTGATGTCACGTTTAATATAAAAACCAACGCCCCCCCCCCTACCACCACGAACGTCTACTGGGCGGGGTGTGTGTCGAAACCGATACCCGGGGACTACCGGTGCTCGCGCACATTCTCCCTGTCTAATCCATGTTTCATTTATAGCAACTACATCGGCCTCGAAACGTGACATTGCCATTTGAAAATCATCGTGACCAGTACCAAGGGAACCAGCATTATATAGACCTATTTTGAACTTCTTTTGTTTTTTCACCATCATAAATAATATTCTAATTGAAAAGCAGTATGGAACAAAATAGGTGATGTAGATGGCGCTGGTGGTGGTACTGGAACTTTGTAAAATATTATTATATGTGAAATATTTTGAGACACCGAACACATAGCATTACTATTGACGTGTAATAATGTACAATATTGTTGTGTTAAAAGAAAACTTATATGAACATTGAAATGAAATACCACTTGCTTGCTCTCATTGTGAAAAGTAAAAAAATATAAATAACGCTCTTCTACGTAATTATGCTCTTTTATGTATTCCTCTTGACGTAATTGATTAATGAAATCGATAACATAACGAATGAGCAACATGTAAATTTTGGTATAATAGAAAAAACTGTGTTGCATGTAATAAGTTATTTTAAGGGGAAAATCGTAAGTAAATTTAAAATTCAATAATTTATAAATATACGACAATCGGGGACATGATATACCATGCTTTGATCTTCTTTGAGTCGGATAAAAGAGGTATAAAAATATTTGTAAGTAATAATATCCGGTGATGCGTGAATATAAATGCAAAGAAGCCCTGTTCAATTGCTTAATGCAAACGTTATATACATTGAGTATGTCATTATTTATTAGCAGCAGAACCCATAGTACCGAAATAAAAACTTTACAGTTATAAAAAAATGCACGATGGCATAGAAACTGAATTGTACAATATACATGTAAGATATAATTTATTTCTCTAACCATCAGGAGAAATAGTGTCATTCCCAAAAATGCGAAACAAGTCCTGTTCATTTTTAATAACCTGTGTTGTTGAAAATTTGTCGCGTCTGGCGTAGATACGCCCATCTTTTATCCACAGATAGGTCCAATGAAGCTGTCTCGCAGTATCTCGTGCCTTCCCAAAAATAATCCGGTTGTTTTTAGTAAGGCGTTCATTGACGTAGAAGCGCACTTTATCGTCTGCTTTGAGCCCGAGACCTTCGGTAGTTGCACCACGTCGGACCCTGGCATTTTTGAGAATCTGGTCCCTCATAGTTCGCCGCAAGAAGCTAACTGCAATAGGGCGAGGACGCGAGGGGAGGTTTCCGCTGCCATCCGCGGGTGGTACGCGCCGTAATCCAACACGCCTCGCGCTGACAAGTTCGCGTTCATCCAGTGCCATACCCAGCTTTGAGGCTACTGCCAATACTATATGCAGCACAGATTCACCCTCATGTTCAGGAATGCCACATATCTCGACGTCATTAAGGAGTAATCGCTGGTCTCTGTCACCTATTTCTTCTTCCAACTTAGCTATAGTTTTCTCTAGGTGAACGAGGTCATGCTGGGGATCTCGATGCGGCTCCAATTCTAGTTTTTCGATTCTCGTCTCAAGAGAATCGATACGAAAGTTGCAAGCCTGATAAGCAGCAGATACATTGCTCAGGTCAAGTCGAATGTCACGCATTTCTTCACGTAAAGCCACCAAGTCGCTGGTAATCTGATGCTGAAACTCCCCCAAGCAACTGCGAACTGCTTCAATTTCTGTACGAAACAATTTTATCTCCGATGCTAATTCCTGAGACTTAAATTCAGTAGTAAAATCGTGCGATACTATTTCATGTGAAGCGCCGCTTGCCTTCGCTACCACTACAGCGGGGCTACCTCCACCGCTCTCCGGCAATAATTGTTTTGCAAATACATAATCGTCAGATAGGCCTTTTACAGGGGTACCAGAGTTATCGGTACGAGGCTGCTTTGATTTGCATGAGGGGCATAACCAATTCTGTTTCACGGTAGCACCAATCGGAATTTTGATACATGCTCCATGGTATATGCTTCCGCACTTACTACAACTGGCGCCACCGCCGGTCTGTGCGATAAACTTTCCACACGCTGCGCACGATGTTTTTTTAGGCATGATCAAAATCGTAATAGTTAGTGCTTATTAAAATTAGTATCAGCCTATTACGACAGGTAGCGTTAAGGTGCAGTTAGGCTATTAATCAGTACTACTGGACGGCAGATGTCGCTGGTAATCCTTCTATAATTGGCCGATGGCAACAAAATATTAGAGTGCAGTCTGTGACGCCAAGTTCATCATTCGTTCATTCCAAAAGATTCACTCACCCAAATTTTAGTGAGGGTATATATGTAAAAAAAACCATATATATTTGTAGTTTTATCTTGATATCTCTTCTAAATTCAATGATATATACGCGATAACACTCGTGGATGCAATTCAGGATGTTGCCCACACGTAGCAGAGATCGGATGTCACTTTTAAGGTGAAAGTCACAGTAAATATTAATTTCAAAGTTAGAGGTAAAAGTGATAGATGTGTAATCGCGGCTACCCGATACTGAATGATTTCATTGAACATTGCGTTTATCACCCCGAGACGGGGATGTTACGTCTCATGCGCCTGCAATTACTGAGACTGGCCTTGCAGCTCAGTTGGTTAGTAACCCTACCTTCTGCGCTGTAGGTCGTGGGTTCGATTCCACTCAGGTCAAACATTTGTGTGAGAAACATAGATGTTTGTTCTGTGTCTGTGTTAATATGTATTATATGTATGTATTTACAAAAAAAAGTATATAAGTATTGTATCAGTTGTCTGGTTCTCATGACACAAGCTATGCTTAGCTTACTTTGGGGCTAGATGGCGCTGTGTGAAATGTACCATTATTAATTAATTTATTTAATTCCTTGGTTTAGAGGCAATAATTATCGATTCTAGTTACAGTTGTAGGTAAACTAAACATCCTGGTGTAATAGAAATGTTGTTGAGTCTGTATCTCAACACTGGTTGTTTGTGTAATGGGAACAAACAATCAATCAGCCGCCTGAGCCTGATGTTTAAGTTATTCACAACACATCGAAGCAAACCGACTCAGGTAATCCCGCACTGTGGGACGACTTTTTATATTGCATTTAAATAATAAAATAGAACCTTTCATTTGCCTATAACTTTAATAGATTGATATTTTTGCAATTGCTTATTGGAGTTTTCAATCACTATATCCTTGACTTCGCACTCGGCGCACATAAGAACATATGACTCGATTGACTGCCAAAAATCTAACTTTAATTTTATGCTAAACTAGCTGTTGCCCGCGACTTCGTCCGCGTGGTATTCGGTTTTATCACGCACCCCTATTTTACCCCTCGGAAAAGTGCCTAAGTTACTCCTTGTTACATCAGCTATCTGTCAGTGAAAGTTCCGTCAAAATACGTCCAGCCATTTCGGAGATTAGCCGGAACAAACAGACAGACAAAAAAAAATGTTTTTGGTATATGTACCGTGTATACATCCATATGCACTTAGTAAAAAGCGGTTATTTTAATATTACAAACAAACACTCCAATTTTATTTATTGTTGTATAGATTTAATTAAATGCTAAATTGTATTACAAACTTCACATAGATTTTGCTACAAATCAGCTTATCGAGATCCTTGGTGGCATTCGTGTTCGATCTGCTATTAATATAAACTTATGTGAAAATGACATAGTACAGAAATATTTTTATAGTTTCCTGAATATCTTGAGTAACTACAATTGGGTCTGAATAAGCTTAAAATTGAAAGGACAAGGTGATAACGAGTGTATGCTTCGTCATCTGTGGCCACTCGCTGCTTGGAGTGTCGCCAGAGGGTTAAGCCGCAGTTCCCTTATCGCGACTAAATTATCTCACTGTCGCCTCGTTATGTAACGACATTTGGTTTATTATTTACTAGCGACCTGACCCGGTTTCGCTCGGGTTTACTTATAAAAAAGATGAGGAGTGCGCTTAGCAAAAAGTGTTAAGTAACAGTTTTTTGATAAAATAACATCATAGTTCAGCCATTTTGTATAAACTATTTACTTTCCTAGTAGCTCTTGCTATTAGTGAAATCCGTTTCAAAATCCGTTGCGTGATTTAGAAGAATTAAGCGGAAAAACAGACATACCCACTTTGTTTTTAGTATTTAGAGTTTCTACCCTCTGCTTTGCCCAAGTGGATTGTAAAATAAAATGCTTATTCAGATGATCGTCTAGACAAATAAACTTCCTACATGCTTTACATACCAGGATTATTAGCAAAGGTATTTGATTTCTGTCAAGTGCCGAATTTTGATTAGTAATGAAAATTCACTTGTTGGTAATTTTGGTCAACATAGGTACTTCGTCTTCTGAGACCACTCAGCTTGGAGCGTCGCCAGGAGTTTTAAGGCACCGTTCCTTAAACGCGACAATTCGACATCCTGTTTAGAAAAATAGTCGCATATATATTGAGTTCTGTATGGGAACCGCATTAGTTCCGCAAATAAAATATTTTTCTTTCTTTCTTTACCTGTCGGCTGGTCTTTATATTTTAACGAATTACAAAACAGTTGACACGCATTTTAAAAGACCTTTAATTCATTTTCAGATTTGTCAACCTTTCGTTTGGGTTATTTTGGGTTATTAAGTAGTTAATTAGTCAATAAAAACTATATTTTGAATGAGAATTTTAATAAGAAATATTGACTGTGAATATTTTGAGTGTGTTGACTCGTAAATTAGAAGTCTCGTCGTTTTCAACGCTACTTAATATACACTTTGTTAGGAGTTTCGAATCGTAAGTACAGTATTTCGTTGTATTGTGAACATAACCGATGCCAGTAGAAAATGCAGGTGTTTCGATTTTATGTTTTAGTCTTGTCATCGGTCATACGTGGCTTGGAGGCTGGCCAGCCGGCTCCAGCGATGCGTAACCAGGATAGGACTTTTCTAGGATTTGTTCGCTTCGTACGCGGTGAATGATTGGATCGCAGTGGATTTCCCAGACATGTATTTGCGTTGAAAGTGATGAGAGCCTGGTGGCCCAGTGGTACTGACAAAAAATTTCAATCCCGAGGTCGCTGGTTCAAAACATCAACAGACTTTTTCACGTAAAATTTATGTGCGCATTATTACGTTCTCAAAACATTGAAAGCATTGTTACCATCTGCCTGAAAGATGTTCCCAAGGCTAATGAACGATTCCAAACACAGAAGTCGTCAATGCATCGCTTGGATACATGAAAATGGTATAGAATTCTTGGCCTAGTCTTGACGTGAAGAAATGGAAAAATTTGAGCGTTGATGAAGCCAAAAAAGAAAAACAAAAAATGGTTAACTGTCGCCGAGCTTATTGACAGGCCTGATAGCTTAGTTGGTAGTACCTCTGCCTTCTGCGGTGTAGGTCGTGGATTCTATTCCCACCCAGGACAAACATTTGTGTGACGAATATAGATGTTTATGTGTCTGGGTGTTAATATGTATTATCACATTTCACAAGTCACATTTTATGCAAATAATAATTAAATATATAATATTCTTCCAAAAAATATTTTAGTATTACTTCGTCTCTAGACTTATGAACACACGAGGAACGAATTGTAACTGTGTTTCATAGATGTGTGTTGCAATTAAAAGTTACAGTCTCTTGTCACGAACGTTGCAAAGCGCTCCTTAACCAGTGTCAACGTGTAATGGATACATTTACAGGAACTAGCAATTTATGCAAGAGTTCCAGCATAAATTGTGCCTCGCGACACTGAATACAGCTTTCCGAGCCAGTGACGTCCCTAATTCCAACTCTGATTCCTAGCGCTTGCCAATTCTATAACATTTACTGTAGAGTGGAATCAATTTGATTTGTTTGAAAAATTTTACAGTAAATTTTAGATAATAAATATTGGCGGACATTTCACACATCGCCGTCTAGCCCCAAACTAAGCATAGCTTACACTATGGGAACCAGATAACTGATAGAATACTTATATATTTATTGTAAATTTATACATTTAAATACATATTTACACCAAGACACAGAACAAACATCAATGCTCGTCATATGTTTGTCCTGGGTGGGAATCGAACTCACAACCTACAGCTCAGAAGGCAGGGTTATTAGAATTGAGTTGTGAGGCCAGCCGATTACAGATATTTCAGTTGAACATCTGTATTTATGTAAACGATGTTCAACGTAAGATAGGCTTAATGAAATTCATTGTTTTGTAGTTAATAATGTGAAGATATTTCATTCGGACTATAGACAGATTTAATAACATGGAATTTTAAGCTAGAATACTAAATTTTATAAAACAAATTAACTGATTCGATCTTGGCTAGACTTATTTATGTTTATAAAGAACCAAAAAAAAAACAAGAATGTCAGAGATAGTCTCGAAATACTAACGAATGTTATTAAAAACAAAATTTGAAGGTAAAACGCCATTCAGTTCATAAATATTGGTGGACATTTCACTCTAGGCCCAAAATAAGCTTAACTTGCACTATGGGAACAAGATAACTGATAGAATACTAATATCCTTTTTGTAAATACATGCATATACATATATACCCAGACAGAACAAACATCTATGTTCATTACAACAAATATTCGTTCAGAGTGGGAATAGAACCCACGACCTACAGACCGGGGGGCAGTGTTAGGTTACCAAGTGACCCGTGAGGCTATTCCATATTTTGTCCCACTGTGTAAAGACGAGCGTACCTTCAAGACTTTCAAGTAGTCGACAAAAAGTCTTTTACGATAAAAGAATCGAATTTACTCACAAATGAAGCGGCGAGTTCCCAAGAAGTAGTTAATTAGCAACTTTGTTTTAAATTTTTAAGTGAACAAAGTTGGAGTGGGTTGAATATTGTATGAGATGTTTTGAGGGGGCTTAGGGGGAGGGGGTAGGTTTTGATTTTAAGGCTCCCGGGCCCTTGTTTACCTTCTTTTGTAGACTCTCGTAGGTCGGAGTAATAGGTAGTATCGTTCGACCGACGGAAGGGGTCGCGGATTCATTTCCCGAATTTTTGCATTATCTGCCAACGCAATGAGATTTGAATATTTCCATACACGTGTCGTACGTTATATTATGGTTTATGGGCAGAGGTGACCATTTGACGCAGGTGAGACATCTGCTTCTGTATTTTCATTCGCATGGTGCACTATATAAAATGCAGTGCCTTACTTCTCGGCCTGTGAAATACCTTCTTATCTTTTTGTGATACAGTTACGGAACGAGGAGATGGCCCACCCGGTGTTGTAATGTTAACCTCTGCCAAGTCAAGCCAAGTCTCTAACAAGTTATGTGACTTGGGTCCTCACCTACTAAGTACGACAAGACCCAAGTAGCATCGCATGCGCCGCCCGTAACTGTGAGACTAAAATAACTGCTAGACTACTGTACGAATCAATATGAAAATTATCGATTCAATGAACATTTGCATTTAGGATTTAGTCTGCCATATTTTTCTCATATATTCTGCATACGACTGCATATCGCTTGCGTGTCTTCGTTTTATATCTATAGCGAAAAATGAACCAATTTGGATTTAGCTCCTGTATATTGGATGTTTATCAAGAAAGGTTTATCTTTATCATCAATCAGCTTGAAGTATTGGCGCTTGTAACAAACCCGCTACCCTGAGACCACTGCTACTGATCGTGTCATTGGCTCCTTTGAACCATTGTGATTCAACGATTAAAGTGGAGGCTCAAGGAGGCTTATTTCCTCCATTTGGTACAAGTCTCTTAGTTGCAGGATATAAGTTGTCCTGCTACCAAATTTCATCCAAATCCATTCAGCCGTTTGTGCGTGAAATTGTAAAACATCCATACATCCATACTCACACACTTCATGTTTGTAATATTAAAATAATGATAATAATCTAAATAGGATTACAAACAGACACTTCAGTTTTATTTATTTATATAGTTTTTATTTTAAACTTCACACGCACGCTGTTTAGCGCAATAAGCAGTTAACTGGGTATACATTTTTTTCTATCAAAAATATAATTTAAAATGTATTGAATGGAAGTAACTGAGGGTGCGACGTTTCCGTAGCATTTCTCTGATCGAGCGCATAATGACTGCATCCTATCGGGACATCTTTCTAGGTGTTTGAGTTCGGCGGTAAAATTTTCCAAATCATTGCTCATTTCTTTCATAAAAATCGAATATTATTTTATGTCTGAAAGAGTGGCGGCTCAGTCTTTTGTTTATTTAATGTTCCCAGTCCAAGGACACAGGTTTATTATCGATAAGCGAGAATGGAGTATTTTACTACTATTCGAGTCACTGGTTCTATCGAAGCAGTGTGGTGGAAGGAGTTAAATGCTCCTCAAAGAGGCTCCTTTCGTGCACTTGACAAATGTCTTCGAATTTTTGTATCTAGAACGTGTCGGTTTCCTCACGATGTTTTCCTTCCCCGTTTTGAGAACGTGGTATTGCGCTAATAAATTAATAGAGTGAAAAAACTCATTTGTGCACGTTGGGATTTGAACCAGTGACCTCCGGGTTGAAACTCGAGGTCGGTACCGCTGAGCCACCACGCTTTCATCGAGGACGGAGCCGAGAATACACGACATTAAATTTGGAGTCAGCTGATCTAAATCGGAGGCACTAATGACTTATATTGCGGTGGAAGTGTAACACTACAAAGTCTAAGGGTGACTTTATAAGGAAACTGTCATCTCTGAAAAAACAAAAATCTTAGTGACAGAGAGCAGTAGAGCTCTCGCCAAGGTCCGGGGAAGTACTGCCACCATGCCCTTTTCTGCCGCCAAGCAATGACGCATGCGCGTTACTGTGTTCCGGTTTGAAAGGTGTGGCTGCCGGTGAAATTACAGGCACATGAGACATTCCACCTACACGTCTCAAAGTTACGGGCGCATACGATGCGACTTGGGCTTTGTCGTACGTAGTAGGGGAGGACTTAAGTCGCACCGGTTGTTATGGGCTGAGGTTACCACTTAACACCTGGTGGGCCGTCAGCTCGTTCCGTAACTGAATCAAATAAAAAAGAACCCTGTATTTAACTTAACACCTGGTGGGCCATCAGCACGTTTCGTAATATTTTCACATAAAAAAGTCGTTGAATGCATTGCAATAATTAAAAAGCTTGGATTGGATTAAACTTATTCGCTTAAGGGTAGAGGCAGAATTACAACCGTTATATAATTGTTTAGGCCTTTGTACTGCAGCATGCATCTAAAATATTTCATCATAATATAGTTTCTTCGTAAGTAAGGGCTCATAAGTTGATTCATAGAATCACGGCTTACAAAATGAAATGAGAACTTCCATTATTTTACGAAAAAGTTTTATTCATAATAAATAAAAAAATGATACACTTTCAGATATAAACGTGTATTTTTCTTATCCACACGAGAATACATGAAATATCTCGACAATAGGATTCCTTCGGAGACACGAGAAAAACTTCTTGAATTTACATTGTATGAATTCGAATAAGAAAAAAAGAGATCAAGTGAATTCTTCCCCCCGGGCCGAGAATTCCGTACGTTTCATTTCATTTCAATCTAAACAGTGTGTCGTTATTTTTTATTTTAACGAGAACGTTCACGTAGATTGGTATTTTATTCAATGTTTTATTTAACGATATTTCATTTTTGTGTTTTATTCGGATACTAAAGCAATTATTAACTTATATTTTAGTATTTAGTTATAAGTTGGAAAAAGTACACTAAGTTTAGTGTCTATTTTTATCTTATATTGTGCACTGAATACTAACGGTCTGCGATTCAGGAGATGACTTATGAACATCGCTTAACTTTATCGATCTCGAACACAAAAACAGATCTCATTATGTTTAGTTTTGGTTTGGTTTGCTTTTCGATCAATCTACCAATTTTCCATTTCATTTTGTTTCATATGAAGTTTCAGAACAATTTCAGAAATCGACTTAAGTGTTGTTTGATGCTATCGCACTACACCAAGTACGACTCAAAATTGAAGTTAAGGGTTCCCTTATTGCCTTCTCCAAAGGTGTATAGGTTTTGTATTAGAAGTTGTTTTAATACGGTAAGCTTATTTAGCTTTTTATAAATACACTCGTTATTCAAACTAGGGCTTATGGGCTACTTAATTTTGTGGAATTTAGTAGGTCACATTTTCTAAGGGAAATAATAGTAAAACCATTCCTGTAGGAAATTCGTTTGTATGGATATCCCGACTTTCCTCTTAAATGTGCATTTTGTAATAATTAAACATTAAGTCAAAACAATAATTAGTCTAGGGGTTTCGATTTAAATCTTTTACACGTTTTTTTTCAACTTTAATTGTACAGGTAGATAGATGTATGTTGTATATTTATAAGATATTTTGCTATACTCGTAAATTATATTGTTTTGAACATCATTTTTTTTTACATTCTTTGGTAGAAACAAAAAAAAATAATTGCAGAGGGTTTTTGTATTTTGTTGTTGTGATGGAACCCCAAACCGCAAGTTCTCGTATTCGTAAACAAAACTGAGACAATTCTATGCTAATAGGCCCTTGCCCGGAGTGGCGACGTTCGGGTTGAGTAGCGCACACTGTTGGTTTGTTTGTGGATTTTGTTTGTTTTTGGGGTTTAAGTGTTTTGGCTTTAGAATATGTCGAAAAGATCCTATAGGCGGACGCTGTATTATATTATGTTACTACTCACTGTTATGACTCACAGCTCACAGCTCAGTTTGTAATAGTTCGGCCTTCTGTAGGCTTTGGATTCAATTCTCGCCGGGAATAAACATCTGCGCTGTCACCATTGATTTTCTGGTGCGGATTTTTATTTAATTATAGCATACAGATTATATTAATATTCCTTTTGAAAATTTTCAAAAGGAATATTAATATTCTCTGTATAATCTTCTATAGTTACGTGGTTCCCGTGGTGTAAGCTTTGCTTAATTAAATTAAGATGACGCTGTATGTAAAATAAATACATGGGTATATATAATACATGTTTTTGGGTTAAATAAATGATAAGTGTCCTAACTGGTGTTCTAACTTCCCCTTCGAGGAAACAGACGTGAATCTATGTACGTAAAATAAATTACTGCCTAAGTAATTGCCTTTGATTTTATGAGTAGCGCACACCGTCCTCGGTGTTATCAGAATCCCAAATTTCTCGCGACTCAATCTTATTTTGTCTTCAATAATACTTTGCCCTCAATACCCATTCTATCTCTAAATCAGGAAAGCAATGAGACGTCACAGTTCTGTAGAACGACATGTGATTTACCGTTGGCAAACGTCACAGCTTATATGGAGATAGCTCGTTAACTCGACGTAAGTTAGCTTTGGTTGTAACTGGATTTAGTAGTCTTATTTCATGTAACCTTACCCGTAACTTTTGCTTAGCAATAACAGTTTTACTATTTGAGGTGTGTTTGAGTGGTAATTTACCAGTTTTATATTCCAGTTCGGCAGATTTAATGCACTCGGGTATTGCTACTGAAGAACTCACGAAACAGATTTATTATAATAAGTCTGAATGAATTAAGAAAATTACTATTTTTTTTCTCTGGGTTGTAAACCAGAGACAAAGAGAATTAAAAAAATACAGAAATTTCTGTTTAAAAAACGAAATTAAACACTAATTTCAAATTGTTATTCTTCAGCACTTTTAAGAAAGGGGTTTGTGAGGCGCACTTCAATGTGTTTTACACCACAGTGTAAAAAACAAATAGCAGTTGCAGTATCTGGTTGTTAATACATATATTAGTGTGTATTTTATTTTTTTATTTTTTCTTGTCTGTTCTTCCCCATGGAGGGTCGGATAGGGTTTGAACAGGCATCAAACTTATCAATAAGTACGCGTGACCTTATGTTTTGAATAATATTGACGTTTCCGAGCCATTTCCTTATGAATTCTATGGAAATAAAAGTTTTGACTTTGACTTTGACTTTAAATATATTAGTATTATTTATCATTTATCTGGTTCCTATAGTACAAACAATGTTTAGTTTGGAGCAGATGACGTTGTGTGAAATGTCCACTATTTTATTTATATTTATTCATACATTTGGTTCTTTAACAAATTCCAAAGTCAATATTCACTGTGATAACTCTTTGTTATAGACACAGTGAGAGGATTGTAAACAGTTCTGATTGAGCGACTCGCATCAACAGTTCTTTTCATTTAGTTCCAATCAATCATACATACATCGTTCCTGGATTTTTAAACCCTTATATATGTATATAAGAGTATATATGTATACATATTACTACCCGGATTATTTATGTAAAACTAATTTTGCTTATTGCCTTTTTGAATGTTTTTTATCCTCATAAATTCTGCTAATTTACTTTATTTTGTATGTGAAAAAAGACAGTTGAAAATTTCAGCAAATAGGTATGTATGTGACTATCTATTTGACGTGAATTGGCACAAATTAATCAAATAATTTATAATTAAACCGAACGTAGAGAAATATATTTGTATTATTCAATTTATTTATTTCAATAAAACTCAAAAGAAAAACGCCAGCAAATAATGAAATAAAATGGCTCCTAATGTAAGGTTTCCTCATAATATTTTCTTTATCGTACTCGCTTGATATATGTGCACATAAGTCACCCTACTCATTGGTGCATGTCGCTGGTTTTCAGCTATTAATCTACTTAATGTTGATTACGATACGAGAAAAGACTGGAAACGTACACACTGTCGATAATTTAGTGTATGAATGAATGAATGAATGAATGAATTCATTAATTCATTCGCACAAGAATACAAACGCTTATGATGACAACGTAAAAGGGTATATCTGCTTCTGCTATTCATGTCACCTGGTTTAAAATGTTAACCTCTGCAACAACAAGCGATATGACTTGGGTCTTACCCTACTTAGTTACGACAAGACCCACGTCGCATCATATGCGCAACTCATAGACGTGAAGGTGGAACGTTTCATGTGCCAGGTGGGAATTGTACCCACGACCTACAGCGCAGAAGGTAGAGTTACTACCAATTGTACTGAGACCTGACTTAGGTGTACCTTTTAGTGTGGGAAGTCTCAGGTCTTCTCTGCATCCAGCGGTTTCCATGCCCATAATGTTTAAGTGACATAGGTGTTCCCTTAAGTATGTGAAGACTCATGCGCCCATCCCTCTGACATGAAAAATGAATGTCCCATATCTTTACAAACGCCCTCTAGACACATTAAATTTATATTAAACCCGTAATATTGTAACTCTAAATCCTTGTAATTCATTAAGGTCGGCTCTCTAGAATTCGCTATGATTTACAACAATGAAATGAAAGGATCTTGTACCACAATACACAATCCACGTCGCGTGCCACACCAAATAAGATGAAAGTATCCGTAACTATAAATAAGACTATTTTAAGAAGATGTCCTGGATAATTCAACGTTTGGACGCGATAGCTGGGCTTAAAAAATTCATTAGAAAATTAATACCTACCCAAAGACCTGACAATCTTACGCACCCAAGAAATAACACATATTAATGTGAATTCACTAGTTTTTTTCTGTTTGTTGAAGAGTAAAACAGGAGCGGCACGATTTTCTGTTATTTTTTTTATATTCGGTACTGTTACGGAACTTGCCGACGGCCCCCCTGGTGTTAAGTGGTAACCTCTGCCCATAATAACCGATGCGACTTGGGTCCTCCCCTACTAGGTACGACATGACCCAAGTCGAATCGTATGCGCCCGTAACTTTGAGACGTGTAGGTTTAATGTCTCATATGCCTGTAATTTCACCGGCAACCACACCTTTCAAACCGGAACACAGTAACGCGAATGTGTTACTGCTTGGCGGTAGAAATGGGCATGGTGGCAGTACTTCCCCGGACGAACACTCTGGTTTGACAGAACTCGAATAGAATACATAGCAGTAGAATAACTTATTCAAAAATATATATGAAAATCTAAGTCAGCACGCACTGAAGAGAATATTTTTGCCTTACTTGTGCGTCCAGAACCTGAATACAATACAGGTTGTTCCAGTGTATAAATCGTGTGCGTGTGTAGGCAGAATTTATTGCTAGTACCGCGCAGACGAATAATGAATCAGCCTGTATATCACGCAATCGGTGTTGATGGATCCTGTCATGTTAACGTGGGTTTGATTCTCGTGTTAAACTTGGAAGTAATTTACGAAGAAGCTACTTGGTAGCGGAGAATTGGACTGCATAGTCGCGGATTCAATTTCATTTTTAAGCTATTGCATAGCTTCTATCGCGGGCCTTGAGCGTGGAGACCGAATCCAGAAATTCCGTAACGAAAAAAAACCTAACACCCCCCATTCCGACCGGCACAGCGGTGATACTTTTTAGTTTTTCCATCTATCTATAAATACCAGAACTTTTAATGACTTTTTGAAATATCACGCGCAATAGCTTTACCGCGGCAGTCTCCGAGTGCCACACGTCTTTTTTTTTTGACAGGTCTGTCAGCTCGGTAGTAACCCTGCCTTCTGCGCTGTAGGTCGTGGGTTCGATTCCCACCCAGGAAAAACATTTATATGACGATTATTGATGTTTGTTCTGTGTCTGAAAAAAGTATATAAGTATTATATCAGTTGCCTGGTTCCTATGACACTAGCTAGCTTAGCTTACTTTGGGGCTAGATGGCGCTGTGTGAAATGTCCACCAATATTTATTTTATTATTTTATATTTTATTTTTGCTTCAAGATTTTTAGAATTTGTGTTTATTTGATGTTTAAGGCAAATGCAATCAAGTTACATAACAAGTTAATTACTACACAGCGTTCTGTCTTCAAGTCTCGAGAGTGAAGCAGTGCGATGCAATTTGAATATTCCTATTCGTTCCTACCCAAGTTGTATTGATGTTGCCAGTTAATTCCACTAAATATAAAGCGGGCATATCTATATAAATAAAAATAAATATTTGTATGTTTGTTCCCTATGCGTTCCGAAACCATTGATGAGATTGTGATGAAACGTTGATAGAGTGTTCTGGGAACGCCCGCGACTGTTCCTGACCCAATAAAATATCTATATAAATGTTTTTTTTTTCGTTTTTAATGAAACTTTTTACTTTATTGAAAAAAAAAGAACTTCAGCAAACATTATTTACATTATTAAAAAAAAAAACTCTTTATTTCTTTATACATAACGTGGCATTGCAACGCATGCCGGGTACAGCTAGTATTCAATAAATAAAAATGTTTGAATTTCAATTTGAGCTCTCTCATATACAACTACTTAAGAGAGAACTTTTTAAGAGCAGTAGAACTCTCGCCAAGTTCGTCCGGGGAAGTACTGTATTCATTGAATACTTATTAACTCCAAGACAAAAGAACAAACATCCTTGTTCGTCACGCAACTTACTGGGTGGGAATCGAACCCACAGCCCATCGCATACGATTATGTATTTACATACCTTTATATTTAACTTTTAGCTAAAAAGTCTTTGGCAGGAATATCTTGGTGTTATGTCTAAATTTGCTTCAGAAGTGAGTGAAAGAGAATGCATTGAAAACTAATCATATCTGTGTTTTGTTTCAGGTACTTAATGGACTTTTGCACTGGATTTTTGACGTCCAGTCGAACGCGTTCTAGAAAAAGGGGGTATATAAAACAAAACAAAAAGGAATGTTCTAGAAACTATTCACAACTAAACATGAAGCGCTCTAGACTTGTTGGCCAGATATTATCAGAAAGTTTTACCTGTAGCGGGAAACCTGTATACGGTTATGTCTCGAGAGTTACGGGCGCATACGATGCGACATGCTTCTTGTACCTAAGTATGGGAGGACGCAAGTCGTATTGTCTGTTATGGGCAGAGTACCACTTAACCTGGTGGGTCATCTGCTCGTTCCGTAAATGTATCACACGAGGAAATACCATTTATTAACTGATGCTTCAGTGGTGTGAGTGGAGTGGAGCGATATCAAGATTAATGGACACCCATCCAAATGTTGACCTCCTTTAAGGTTTTTTATCCTAATACATAGTTAAGAACCAACGTACATGTTATACTGCGTTACCTTTGTACACAATCGTACATTATTTGGATTTGGACTAGACTACATAATATTTTTTCAGAATTGTTCGTTTTTGCCTCAAAGCTTTTCGGCTAATCGCCTATTACATTCGAAACAATTTTTTAACAAAGCCCTCTCTATAGTGTTAGCGGCAATAAAAATTTCTGGTTACCAAATCGAAATACAATATTTTCCGCTGTAAAGTTCGTTTGATATATTTTTTGCCATATCTTTTTGAAAAAATTAGATATGGGGCTTTGTATAATTATTGGTCTATGTTTTATTTATTAAATTACATCACTTTTTTACACACTTAAGGTATACTGCCTAATAGTTTCAGCAGAAAAAAGCAGGCTGTGTACTTTGTGCTAGAGAAAATGCTCTGCGAAATAGTCATTATTAATTGTAAAATTATAGGACATCCTGTCTTTATATCTGAAATATAAATAATAGTAATATTGGTGGACAATTCAAAACAGCGCCATCTAGCACCAAAAATAAATAATCAGATGTAACACAGGAAGTTCGGTGTAACATGAGGCCGGTAGACATCACCCTGCTAAATAGTTATACTTGCATAATAAAAATTCTCTCTCTATCGATATTTTTGGTTTCGTATCTAATAGTTTATACAGAACGAAACCGGTAATGTAATCTGTCACCACGAAAATGCCGCGCCAAATTCAAGCAGGCACCAATAAAGTGGGGGCGAAGAGTGAGGTTGAAAGAACAATGTGTGGAAATTCCGTGTGGCAATGCAGTCCGTTAAATAGGAGCTCGTATCTGTTGCGGGGTGAAAGAGTGTGGGAAGGGGGGTTGGGGGGGGGGGGGTAATGCAATAAATATCGAACGTGATTGGTGTTCAATTCTAGCCGGCTCATTAGTGACTTCATTATTTCAGTAGAGATAATATAAATAATATAGGTTTCTTGTGTGTCGAGAGAAATAACGTTTCTCGCGTTGCATTACTAAAAATATTCATCCGTATTTCCCGCAACCTATAATATGGAAGTCTTCAAGAGGAGAGTGAATAGGTTCCTTCTAGGCAAGCGTGCTTCATCGTGACCACATCAATATTGTCACTTAGTACAAATAAGTTATTGTTAAAAATATTTTTCGAAACGAGTTTTTTACAATGAGATGCTGAGAGGGCAATAGTACTTGCTAAGACAAATCCGACGAACCCAGACACGGCAGACTTACGTTGAGAAGTTGAGGAGTTCCAGTGCCCATCATGAGACCACCTCCCTGTTACCATATTATTACATTGTCATCGAAGTTACACATGTGTTCCAAAATTCAGTTCTATCGGTTCGAGGGAATCGGTCTAAAATTCAAATGCAAGGTTTGCTCTGAATAACATATTTAAAAATTTGTGAAATATATTCTGAATTAAGGATTTTATTTATACTTACGTTTTAACAAGTCATCCCTTATTATTTTGTTTGTCGTAAACAGGAAATTTCAGTATAATATCAAAACGAATCAACTTCGGAGAAATCAAGTTAATTTCGATCAGTGATCCGGAAAAACAAAGGTCTGATTTTTTTGAGTGTAAATGAGAATTTCTTCCATCAAAATTTGCATTATTTCAATATAACCAGATTCTGGAGAATTTTCCTAGTACATTTTATGAACTGCAATTATTTAGTTTAAATTACTCCTACTTAGCTTCAACTTTGACTTCTTGCCAGCATTTAGATAAATAGATAGAAAACTATTTATTATACACCACAAATACTCAAATAAGTATAAATATTTTACTTAGCGTCACCTACTAATCACTCAGCATCCGCTACTCTTCAAAGTCAAAGTCAAAACTTTTATTTCCATAGAATTCATAAAGAAATGGCTTGGAAACGTCAATATTATTCAAAACATAAGGTCACGCGTACTTATTGATAAGTTTGACGCGCTGTTCAAACCCTATCCGACCCTCCATGGGGAAGAACGTACAAAAACCCCTAATGGAGGGATTCCTTTTTTTTCGCGAGCACGATCCTTGTAACAATTGAGTACTTAGGTACTCTTGTCAAATAAGCTTCTAATATTTGGTAAATCTGGGTCATATGAACACATCTAGAAGAAATAGAAACAGATCTTCTCAGTTGACTATTAAATGTATTACAAGCAACTACAGCGTCAACTTTAAACACTTGATTTATTTATGTGCCAAACAAAGGCCAATTGATGCGATCCCATGAAATCCCTCGATACACCGAATCCGAGAAAATCCTGGTTCCTGCTTCTAGTCTCCCGTCACACCAACATAACACGATCCTTAGTTCCTTACAAGCATAGTAAGGAAACATTGTCTTCTTAAATTGGTCGGTTTATATGTGTAGTTTCAAGTTCCAGAATACGTCGATCTCTGTTACTGTAACGTTTCTTGCCACCGATCGGTCTTTGTTGGCTGGTCGGCAGCATCTGTCCAACTGAATGTAACCCAACAAGAATCGAAGGTAATTGTGATCATGAATCAATCCGATCGCGATATCCTTACACTGAGATCGCATCAGACTGTTATATCGTTTTGTAACGAGTACAATGCTCGGTTACTATCAAAATATATTCCTAAATTGCTATAACAAGCGATGGGTTTCAAATTATCGGTAGAAATTGTGTTTTGGTGAGGGATTCGTGGAGATGGAATGTATGGGAGCGATAGTTTAGGAAACTAATATAAAGGCATTTCCCGCCTATTTATTGGTTGTTAATGTGATCGCAACGTTAACGTTGATGTATGATTATTGGAGGCCGTATTGTTGGAGCATTATGTTGGCGATGCTTCTGTAAGACGAATTTCCTGTAAATTCATTGTACTGGAACATTTGGTGTTTATCGGTATTCCAACGAAATGGTACGATTATTTGTATCTTTGAACGTATCTGTTAGTAAGATCTATTATGTATTAATTAATATACATAATATTAAAATTGTCATTGGACCCAAATATAAAAAATTCAATTCTATATAGAATACAAATTCAAAATGATTACATCGTTCTTTGATTCATTGATTTGTGGACCCATTAATTCATTAGGTTTTATTTATTGATGGAAGGAAAATCTATCTAGGATAATCTATACAAATAAATAAAATTGGATTGTCAGTTTGTAATATTAAAATAACCGCTGGATGTATACACAGTACATATACTAAACCAATATCTTTTACAGTTTTTGTCTGTCTGTCTGTCTGTTTGTTTCAGCTAATCTCTGAAATGGCTGGACCTATTTTGACGGCACTTTCACTGGCAGATAGCTGATCTAACAAGGAGCAACTTAGGATACTTTTCCGAAGGATAAAATAGGGGTGCGTGATAAAACCGAATTCCACGCGGACGAAGTAGCGGGCAACAGCTAGCTCTCAATAAAATTTCACGAGCGATGCCAATAATATAAAAGAAAGAATTCATAGAATCAAATTACAAAAATTACAATCAGCGTCCGTGGTAATTATTCGTGACTCATTCGATATCGGAAACCTAACATCGACATTTGTTAATTTCAAAATTAATACCACAATTGGAATTCCAAAAGCGAGCACAAATTTCGTACTTCTGTCGGCGTTGCTGGCACAAGTTCCTTCTCGCTGCCTTTTTCGTCAGTTCGTCCACAGAGTTCAACATCGTTCGTTAGAAGTCGACGTCAAATCGAATTTGGGCGACGCCGGTGCAATGCGAAGTGGTGTCTTTGTTTTCTAGATTTTCTTCAATTCGACCGGTTTTAGAAGTATTTTTAGCTCACCTAAATGCTGGAATACCTGAATGAAAAGTATTTACCGTGAGAATTTCAGTTCATTTTGTGAATGGCTTTCTTGCAATCAAATGAGAAATGTATTTTATATAACTTTAACTTTTATCTCGGATTTAAAATTACGATTATTTATTATCACTGACTGACTTTAGTAGCCTGTTAATAACCTGTACTGTTTATTTGTAGACTTGTCAAAGAATTTACATATTTTTATTTGACAAACATTGATTATAGTGTATGTCTTTGGCGGCAGCGATAGTGCGTGGTGGCCGAGTCATATTTTCATGCTCAATGAAGGTCTCCGAAGGTCGCTGGTTCAAATTTGCATCAGATCAATGAGTTTCTCACGTGGAAGTTGATGCAATAGTTCTGAGAACTAGGGTTCTCAGAACTATGAAGATATCGTAAGGAAAAAAATCAAGGCTTCTGATTTCAAGAATCTTATCCGGATTTATTAATTCTGATTGAGCTCCCGTGGTTGATAAGAGCCCAATGGCTCCCGTTTGCTGAGAATAGGCCTGCGTCCATACACTAGGACTATCGGAGGCTAGGGCAACAGCGTTGGGGATAGATAATACTTGTGCGGAACAACTCAGCACAATGGCTTTCTTTCAAATGTTATAAAACTATATAGTTTATGCCCACTTCTATGCCCGCGTAGTTTTATGATAAGCTTTGGCGTTATTCCATTTTATCGTCGACGTATTTTCAATATATCATTGCGCCAAACTTAGCAAAAATCTTGTTTATTTTTTCAATTCACGATTTAATATTTTCAAGAGACATCCAAATTCCAAACTAATAAAGTTAACCCACTTTGACGTAGGTAAAGTACCGTTCATAAAATTTCCACACAGAACAACAGACACATTAAACAAATATTTCATTTTTATTTTCCAATTCGCCGACGTATGATCAATAAAATAGTTTGATAACCCACAGACACACCGCTAGAGAATTACACAAGTTGAAGTGCTAAAGAGGTTACAATAAAAGGAACAAACATCTCCTCCGGGAACGCGATACGTTCGCCATAAATAAACGAACTTACGGTTTTGGCCTAGTTTTTTAAGTTTTTAAATCGATAATGTGGCTGTGGGTGCGTCATTATTCTTCCGAACTGTCAATGCGGCTTGGAGTAGTGCAGTATTCTTCCTGTTTACGCGGATACGTTTCTCTAGCGAGAAATGCAATGGCGATTTTTGTAAGACGGTGTAAAATGATCATTAAAAAAAATCTTTTTTAAGTTAAAGGCTCTTAATTATGTTCACGTAATGTACAAAATTGAAAATTTTCGTTGACAGTGAAAAAAAACGAATTTTGTATGAAAACTTTTTTCAATTCGTTATGCTACCTTTTTACGAATTCGTAATTCTGAATCATATTCTCTTTGTGGTAATTCGAAAAATGTAAACTTATTTATTTATTTTGTTAATTTTAAATCCATACTCTACGTTTGTTTAACTTAAACATCAACTAATGAAGAGTTGTAATTATTTTGTTCCGTCATTACGATATACCCGACATTTAAATTTAAATAAATAAATTAATGAATAAATAAAATATATGCCAACAATTCCTTAGGTAACTTTTTATCATGAAGATAATACAGCTAACATTTTTTTCTAAAGTAATTAATAACTGTGACTACAAATATAGCCTTCAACATAAAGTTATCAACGTTGAGTTACACAAGTTACCATTAACAAGACATATTACCAATAATCCTGTGTAAATTATGATTAATTTATAAAAAGGAAAACTTTGAGTTTACCAATCAGCAATATAGAGCATTGTTCTATTCCAATGATGCCGGTAAGATACAAGAACACATCTTCATTATCGTCAGAAGTGGAGGGCCGTTACTGCTGTCGTTATGTACAGCGGATACCGCCTCACACCGAGTGCCTTATCTGTGATACTGACTGTAATCTCAAGCGCTTGTAATTTACCGGCACCCACATCCTGAAAACTGGAACACAGCAGTGCGAGCGAACAAATGCCTTAAATAGGTTTGTTCTAATTTGGTTCTACTGACAAAATAATACGTCCTCGCTTGCTTCGAGTATTTTCAGTTTGAGGGTAAACTCAGTTTTATTAGTGTACTAGCTGCGCCCCGCAGTGTTACCTGCGGTGAATAAGTAACCCCACGAGAACACTGCACTTTTCCGAGATCAAAGTAGCCTATGTGTTAAGCCAGAATATAAGCTGTCTTGGTACCAAATTTCATCCAAATCCATTCAGCCGTTTGAGCGTGAAAGAGTAACAAACATCCATACATACTTTCACGTTTATAATATTAGCAGGATATCGTCTAGGGACTGATCGAGTGTGGCCGAGTTAGAGAGGGGAAAAACTGGGTAAAAACTTAAAGAAAAAACCCATTGATTCCCTCGGGGTAAGCGCCAGGCGGAGCTCGTTAATATTGTTGCTGTTTGATATAAGTAATTGAGAGCGATGTGTTGGCCTTTGTATTTGCGGGTTACGGCGTTCTCAAAACGGTGAAGGAAAACATTACGATGTCTTGAGACCAAAAATTCAAAGATGTGATTCCTGCTTGGCATAACGTTGTAGATTACAAGCTCTTCCTATCTTGCTACTCGAGATTAGACCTGTAGTGGGGATAAACGGTAGGATCTATCTATTTTTCGAGTCACTGGCTCTCTCGAACCAGTGTGGTGAAAGGATTGTAAGTGCGCCTCAAAGAGGCTCCTTTCGTGCACTTTTTTTATTATTTCAGCCATTGATTGCAAATAATGATAACATTCAGTTAATGGAAAACAATTGGCAATAATTCTTAAATGATGACGACGATGTTTTCTGGTTTTATTGTATTTCTTGTTGAGAAATATTAATTTATTTCCAGGTACGGATACAAAATACTTAAACGAATGCTCGGTTCTACAACGTATTATGATTTGGCGTGATCATTCCGTGCCGCTAGAGGATTTGAATACCTCGTTTACGGGTTTCTTGCCTGTTCAAAATAAATATTATCCAGTGTTATTGGAGGTGCAAATATTCACCAGTCCTTGATAGTTTTAACCGAGAAACATGTGTTCAATTCAGTATGTTCTGCAGGATGCTTAAGTATCTAATTCGACGTGAGATCCATTTGCAAATGCGATCGTACATAAATGCCGGTTTCTGAACGGAACTTTCTCACACCGCAACGTAACGAATTTTTTTTTTAAGTAAACGTGATTTCAATTTTTTAAAACTATCGTCTGCCCGCGGCTATCCCTGTGTTGTTCTTAAATTAATTTCAGTAGTCTGGCGTGAAAGAATAACAAACATACGAGAGGTGAAAAGCAACATTATTGAAAATAAAATACGAAGATTATATTTTGGCTTCCAAAATACAGTTTTTAACTAGTTCGGAAGCCAAAGGCTTCAAAACAATTGATTGTTCATTGGTGGTAAAAACAATAAAGATGATTATTATTATTATTATTAAAAAATAATGTGTTTTTCTACAAAGTCTCCTATTACTACTATTACTACTACTAATAGTCGAGTCACTGTTTCTATCGAACTAGTTAGTCAATACGTATTTAAAATTATAAACAATAGTTTATAACTACTGTATTTTGTCAATTTATTCATTTCTGTGTAATTGTTTGCGTAATTTGTCATTGTAGGCACAATTCGGTTTAATTTTGATTTTGGTTGGGAATTGTAGTTTATTGGGGCGTGATAATTACTGAGTATTACCTACTTCCGTCTTAATATACTGATTTCGCATAACGTGGTGGTGTGGTGGCACTGAACCCTAATTTCAATTCCAGGGTCACTGGTTCAAATCCAGGCGGGGAAATAACAAGCCGCAGAACCACAGATCTACAACTTGACATCAGGTTCATTTTGCATTCCTATGTTTGCTTCCAGAGTACAAAACATATAAGTCATAATTTTATTGTTCAAAAGGGAATTTCACAACAAAATAGTTTAAGTACAATGGTGATATTTAAAGTAAATACGATAATGCCAGTAAAATGAGTTAATGTAGAGCTTGTTAAGTTATGGTACAGTGCACAGACAGGAAACTGTTCAAACTCCCACCGAACGGGGGATATTATATTATGTAATAACAATAACAAGCCTTATATTATACAATAGAAAAGTATCCGCCATCAGACAAATAATATAGGATGTTAAAGAGCATAAAATCACACCGGTTCCTCCAAGGGGTGGACAGAGATCACGACTTGAATTACTACGATCGTGAGCTAAATAAATATTAATAAATTTAAATGTCAGCCTCAAACTAATCGCAGCTTGTACTGTAGGAACTAGATAACTGATACAATACAAGTATATCTACTTTTTTGTAAAAACATAATAACACCCAGACGAAAAGCAAACATAATATTCGTCACTCAAATGTTTGTCCTGTACGGGAATCGAACACTTGATCTATAGCGCAGCAGGCAGAGTTTTACCCATATGAGCGTTAGGCCCGTTCATTTTCTCTTTTGTTAAATCCGCTTTTATAGCTTGGTGTCAGTTGTACCTTCAATGGTATTGTATCAATGGTAAAATGGTACAACTACTTTTGGCTCGGACAAAATATTCATGCTGGTCGATTAAAAGTACTTTTGACAAGCCGAGATATTCCCTTTTCGGAGGGATCACATTCGCATTCTGAACTTTCCTCATCCAGAAAAGTCTGGTTCTTAATTAACTTCTTAATTTTTTGCGGACACAATTGTATATATTTTTTTTTTTTTTTTTTTATGTTAAAAACTAGCAGACGAGCTAACGGGCCACCTGATGGAAAGTGGTCACCGTCGCCCATGGACATCTGCAACACCAGAGGCATTGCTAATGCGCTGCCGGCCATTAAGATAGGCATTAACCCGACGCTTAAAGGTCGCCATGTCGAAGCTCCCTGGGAAAACGGCTGAAGGCAGATCATTCCATAGCTGACAGGTGCGTGGAAGGAATGATCGCGAGAAGCGAGTGGTGGTGGACAACCAGCCATCCAGGTGGTGCGGATGGTATCTGGTTTTGCGGCGTGTGGTGTTGTGGTGAAACTTAGCCGCGGGCACCAGACTAAACAGTTCATCAGAACACTCCCCATTGTACAGACGATAGAGCACACACAGAGAACCTACGTCTCTCCGTAGTCTTAAGGGCTCTAGGTCGTCTGTAAGCTTGGAATCGTCGACAATTCGAACTGCCCTGCGCTGAATCCGGTCAAGTGGAAGGAGCTGATACTCAGGCGCCCCAGCCCAGAGATGGGAACAGTACTCCACGTGGGGTCGTACCTGCGCTTTGTAAAGCATAAGTCTTTGACCCGACGTGAAGTACTGCTTCGCCCTGTTCAGGACTCCGAGTTTTTTTGAGGCCAGTTTGGCCTTGCCTTCCAAGTGACCACGGAATTGGACGTCATTCGAAATGTCGACACCAAGGATTCCAATTCTTGCTGAGATGCTAAGGGAAGTGTTCTGGAACGTAGGAGCCTCGACAAACGGAGTTTTTTTGGCGGTGAACGCGCAAACCTGTGTCTTCCTCGGATTGAATTGGACAAGATTTTGTTCACCCCAGTCCGAGACCTGCTCCAGAGATGACCCAATCTCAGAAACGAGACTGCCTCGGCACTGCTGCACAGAGACCCGAGAAATATTTGCACGGCCTGCGTATTGAGCATCACCAGTACTGTCATCTGCATAGCAATGAATATTACGGACACGTAACATATCATTGATATGCAGAATAAACAGTGTTGGTGATAGCACAGAGCCTTGTGGGACACCAGCATTTATGGGCTTTGTGGCAGAGCAAGAACCGTCTATTACGACTTTTATGCTCCGCTCCAATAAAAAGCTGGCTGTCCAATTGCATAATTTCTCGGGAAGTCCGTATGCTGGAAGCTTGGATATTAATGCCTTATGCCAAACGCGGTCAAATGCCTTCGCGATGTCCAGGCTGACTGCCAATGCCTCCCCCTTATTCTCTATGGCTTCAGCCCAGCGGTGAGTGAGGTATACAAGAAGGTCACCAGCTGAGCGACCACGGCGAAAGCCGTATTGTTTGTCACTAATCAGCTGGTGTTCTTCAAGATACCGAAGAAGTTGGTCATTAATAACCCGCTCCATCACTTTGGAGAAAAGGGAGGTTATCGCGATAGGCCTATAGTTTGACGGGTCAGAACGGTCACCCTTCTTTGGTATAGGGTGAACAAGGGCTATCTTCCAAGAAGAGGGTACAGTTTCGGAAGAATATGACAGCCGAAACAATGTTGTCAAAACCGGAGCTAACTCTGGAGCGCATGTTTTCAGCACAACGGCGGGGACTTCGTCTGGCCCACTCGACTTGCGTATGTCGAGGGAAAAGAGAGCTCGACGCACAGCACTTTGAGTGAAGCGGATTTCAGTCATCAAACTCTCACACCGTGGGATTGTAACCGGTGATTTTCCCCCGTCATCTAGTGTCGAATTGGAAGCAAAGAGTGTGCCTAACAGTTCGGCTTTCTCTTCGGCTGTGTGAGCCAACGAATCGTCTGGTTTGCGCAAAGCTGGCAGTGAAGACCGACAGAAATTGCCCTCAACAGCTTTGGCAAGAGACCAGAAAGCACGACTCCCAGAAGGGAAGCTAGCTAGTCTCTCACCAATGCGGCCGATATACGCGAATTTCTCTGTGGCGATTTTCTTCTTCAAGGATCTGGATACAGCATTATACCGTTTCTTCAATTCGGAGGCGTTGGGCCTGTTATTATCTCGCGCTGACACCCAGGCACGGAATGCGGATCGCTTGAGATTTGATTCCTCAGAGCAAGACGAACCGTACCAGGGCTGAGTCTTCCCACCAAGTGGTACCACACTGCTAGGAATGAAGCATTCCATGCCCTGAAGGACCACATCCGTGACTGAATCAGCACAAGCACCAACATCTCCCGAAGAGAAACATAGCTGCTTCCATGGGTAGGACGCGTAAAACTCCCGCAATCCATCCCAATCCGCCGACCTGTAATGCCAAACCCGACGACTGCCGGCAGGGCGCGATCTAACGAGTCGCTTAGTTGGCACCTCCGTACGCACCAAACAATGATCCGAAGACCCTAAAGGGGCTTCGACCGAGATTCGGTATCCGTGTGGGCTAGAGGTCAGCAGAAGGTCCAGAAGAGAGGGAGTATGGTCGTGTATGTCCGGTATCCTAGTTGGAGTTGACACCAGCTGAGTGAGACCATAAGCCAGAGCGAAGTCATGAGAGGTTCTTCCAGCGTAATCGGTAACCCGTGATCCCAGCCACTCAGAATGATGAGCGTTAAAGTCACCCAAGATCACCACCTCCGCTGAAGGAAGCTGCTGAAGCACTCGGTCAGTCGCGTCTTGGACGTGCTCGAAGAGTCGGTCAGTTTCAGCGTTACCGCCATGAGACCTATAGAGGCACGCATAGATACGCGTGTGACCATCGTAGTCCATTCGTGCCCAGAGAACAGATAGATCGCTGCCTTCAAGGTTGTACAACCGACGACAGCAGATATCCTCTCTAACGTACATACACACTCCGGCGCGACGGACAAAGCAGTGCTCAAGAATGTAGCCCGGATAGTTCAGGTATGATATGTCAGCCGGAGAGGATATCTGCGTTTCGGTGAGAAAGAGAATGGCCGGCTTAGCCGTTTCTAGGTGAAAATGAACAGCATTTAAGTTGGTGTGTAAGCCCCTGATGTTGCAAAAATCCACTTTGAAAGTGGAAGGGGGAGCCGCTGAGCAACGTTTCTTTCTTTTTGAATGTACAGCCATATTTCTTTTTTTATTTTTAAACAGGGTTAATGAATGAATCGTTTGTTACCAGTGATCCACAGAACGAAGGAGAGGCTTGAGATGCTCGGCGCAGTATCTGGGTGTTATGAGTAGCTGGCTCGGGGGACGGAAGGGCCCCCGATCCGACCCGTGAGTGATCGTCGTGTTCCACTCCGGTCTCCCATTCCGGCACGGCGGCCACGCACAGGGCTTTTAACATTGGCGGCGGGACAGCCTCCTGAGCTGGGACTTCTCAGGTTCGGGTCCCCTACAAACCAACGGGCGGCCAGCGGACAGCCGTTTCATCGGGTCTCCCTGGCACCCGAGCCAACTTATCACGCCCAGTTACACACAACCGATTTTAAAAACCCATACGGTTCCAAGATCACTGGCAATAAGGGATTCAAAAAAGGGGGGGGGGAATTGGCATTCAGGTTCGCAGCCGGAACACGCCTAAGGGCATTTTGCGGCTGATTACGACCCGAAGGTGGTCGCTAACCAGACGGATACAAATGATCCTACCACCAGCTGACTCCTTAAGGATCACACTGGGCGGAATCAGACCCAGTGACCACTAGGGGTCCAATAGACGTCAGAGCCTCGTTCGTTTTTCAGCAGGGTGTACCGCGAGCAGGAGAGGTTGGCTTTAGCTACGAAGATGTTATATGAGCTAATTACACCCCTAATATATATATAATATAATAGAGCTCACATCTATCAAATAATTGAAAAATAAAAACATTTTAACAATGCATTCAATAAAAACAAAATAAAAACAATAAATCTAAGCAGCCTTTAGGAAGGAACCCAAGGCAATGGAAAAAGTGCTAAATCGTAAAACGGATATGGCTAGGGATGTCGCGTACTTTAAAAATAATTTTAAGTGTATTTTGTAATGGTTACTGCTCTTCAGTAAGCTTAAATGACGTGACGCAGAAAATACTGATATAAAAATAATAACTATTGATAATATAGGTATAGGTTATATAGTTGAATATAGGTCTCGAAACGGCGAAGGAAAACATTGTGAGTATCCAGAGCCAAAAGCTTTTTAAACATTTGTAAATCTGATGGCAATGAATCGTTATTTGTATAAATAATAATTACGAACATCTATACGGTATTTTGTGCTTTGAACAATGAATGGTAATGGTATATTTTTAGCATATTATATACATATTAGCATTAATTTTATATCTTGCTAACCTTAAATCCATCATTTTTAAGATAAACAGAGCGAATGCATAATTATACATTTACTATTTGATCCGTCAGTCTTTGCAGTCGAATTACGTTTAAAATTTAAATCAAATAGATTTTACTTCCCAAAAAGATATCTCAGCGCAAAAGACTCATTGGTTTCCTAGTTTCAGAAATTTCCTAATGAATGGTTAGTACTTTTCTCTATTGTATTAGACTTGTTCTTTCGACGCGTCTTTCCCCGCATCTACAAATTTGGACCCCTTGGAGGGTGAATTGTACACTAATAAAAGTATTTTATTAGTGTCTGGGAGCAGCTTTGGTTTGGGATATGCGTTGTCTGTCAGTCAATCAATCTTTTTAGTGTAATACTAGTAAGAGTTCGGTGGTAGCCCTACGTTTTAATATGAAATGGATGCGAGCGCGGATACTGAGGAGCCGCCCATAGACAAACACAAAACGGACAGATCACACAAATGGACCGCTATCTGAATAAGCCTTACATTGGATACTTTAAAATGGTTATTCTACTTTTGTCAATTCAGCCTTCAAGCGTGGACTTACCCATCGATAAAGTTATTTAATACCTACTACTCATCTTAAAGAGTAAAAGAAGGTCATGTTTGACTGAAAATTATGTGCATTTTTTAAACTCGAAACTTAGGAAACTGGAAATTTTATAAAATAATAGTGTTACAATATGTCGTAAGGAGACGCCAGTAATTTAGAAAACATTACTTATTTATTATAATATTACGTAATTTCCACTAATAGACTTATGTCTGTCGCTTAATTTATCCAAAATAATGCTTTTATCGCATTATACGCATCCCCATTATCAAAATGGGCTCAGAATCTATCCAAAATCACCATAATTGCCCCCGATGGCTGCCGGTCAAATTAATTAGGCCTATTACGGGTCTAAATTATCTTAACCTAATATTAGTGCCCCCTGTAATTTGAACTAATTATCATACATACATTAATTTTGGTAAAGGTAAGTTTGCACAGACGGGACGTGGTTATAACCTAAATACATATTTTAGAGAGTTAAATCAGTGGAGTGTTTTTATGTGATGTATGTTGTGGAACGAGCTGACGGCCCACCTAAACCCATAGACAACAGCAATACGACTCAACCATGCCACCTTCCCCGAGACGGGGATGTTACCGCACTGTAAGCGGCACATACACACTGATTATTAGTGTTAACAAGTTACTGTATGAGCAGATGGCCCCTCTGAAGGTAGATGCCCATAAAAAAAGTAATAAGACTTAGGTAAGACTTGACTAACTAAGTATAGAAAGACCCATATCGCATCGGGTTGCGCCCGTAACTACGTCAAGTGTAGACTGAACCAATTTTATCAGTTATTTAGAGACAGAAATAATAAAATATTTATATATTTTATTATTTTATATAAATAAATAAATAACATGTAGCAGTATTGTGTAACTAGTCTCCTCTGTGTTTATGGTCTAATAAATGCCGCTGTCCGCATTTAGTTGAATTTGCATATTTCACTTTGTGGCTGTTGTTTAAGGGGATGTTGACCTTTTGACACTTAGGTATAGAGTAGGTACGTACCGAGATCCAATATCGGTCTGTCCCCTTGTTTGTCTCAAGTTCGGGTCCTGTAAGTTTGGGTGGTAACTTGGATAGAATTAAACTCAACTGGCGTGTGTAAGATTTGCTTTTGAGATGGGTTGAATGCTTAATTTTCAAGTTGTCAGGGAGTTTCGGTAGGTTTTATGTTGGAGAACCTTAATAGTCTACTGTGATATCTATTTCACTTAGGCTTAGTAAATAGTGTCGCTTTCAAGCATTTGCATTTCTTTCTTATTTACGCAATGCGACTTGAGTCATCTCGTACTTGAGTGGTATTACTGTTGTCTATCGGCGGTTGTTACCACTTAACATCAGGTGGGCCGTCAGCTCGTTCCGTCACTTCAATGACAAGGTTGGTATTTAAGTGAAAATTGGCTGTGAGGATGCAGTTTTTGGGTTAAAAACACGTTCCGCGTTCAAAACTTAGATTTTGATTCTGTCTCGAGGTGGCAAGGAACGTCTCAGAAGCACCAACAAAATACGTGGCTTCTCTAATTTCGCTTCTTTATAAAACTATACGTTGTACCGCTTGCGAAAAGATTCAGCATGAAGGTAGAGATAGGAGATTACAATGCCCTCCTCTTGAGACAGACAGGCAAAAAGCTTATCATTAGTCAAAGCATCGTTAGCTTTTAACGGGAAAAAACTCCTGGGTGAGTTAATTAAGATGAAGAGTAAATCTCCGCCGTGCAATGAAACAGTAATAAGGCCATTAGGTTCCATTAGTTCATCCGCGCCTTAAATCAGTACGAGCCGATTTCACCAGCTTTCGTCCGACATACATACGTAATTAATTACTTAAGGTCAAAACACACGGGATGCTTACCCGTCCAAGTTCCACTGAGTTGTAATGTATGGAACTGTATGAGACACGGTAATCTGCTTGTGTGATGTGCCGTGTACGCCACATGCCACCTGCGATGCAGGAAATCTTTCAGGCATAACATTTCAAGATGTTAGGTAACTTGGCAGTCTTAAATTCCTGCCAAGTTCTGCACAAATTTAAATAAAATAAAACTTTATTTACTATAGAAAATACAACTATATAAGTGGTTGTAAAAATCAGCAGAGCCCAAAACGGGCAAATTATTATTTGGCAGGATTCCCTTCCCGGACCGGCGCGTTCCCGTGATTTCAGTGAAAAGGCTTGGCAGAGAGATACGTAGTTTTGGATTTGTTTTCTATCGCTGGAAAATAAGAGGAAATTGTGTTGTTTATCGGGGAAGGAATATACAGTGGTCCGATTTGAAGGTTTAGGATGTCTACAGGGTCCAGACCCATTTATAATAATAATAATAATGTCTGTGGCAGATTGTTTTAGCGTTAAGACCGCCGATTTCACGTTTTTCTTCACTAATGAATAGACAGAATTATTATTTTTTACTTTTTGTGTTACATTAATGTTGAAATGTAGATGTGACAAGTGTGGGCTAGATAGATTGAATAGATAGATAGATAGATAGATAGATAGAAAATGCTTTATTGCACAAGGTAAAACAAGTACATGGGCGAACTTAATGCTAAATAGCATTTTCTTCCAGCTAACCTTGGGCTAGTCGCTGTTATTTTTTTCTACGAAAACTATTTTCTTCCATTCTTTATAATCCGATAGCCAAATCTTGTACCTACTTGAAATTAATAATACTAAATCGAAGACGAGACATACTACCTACTGAGCCGTGAGTCCTAGATGATTTCCTAATATTTTTCCTACTCAACATCACCATTTCAAGTCATCACAGCGGCCATCAGTGCAAGCGATTGCCGCGTCTCGTCAATCTCACGTGCGCCACGATTTATGGCCGAGATTCGGAAATAGGCGCCCTAGATTGGTATTTGAGTGTTCAGGTTACCTATTCGATCTGTTGTGGTGCACGACAAGCGAGAATCGATATTGTTGTGGCCATTCCTAATGTCGGATATTGCGGATTTTCATTGTGAAGCCACTGACTGAACTTGAATGCCGCTCGCAATAATCTCTACCTACCCCCCCTATACCTGCGTTATTTTTATTTGACTTGACTGATTTTTACGGATAGAGCTGACGGCCCACCTAGTGTTAAGTGGTAACCTCTGCCCATAACAAGCCATCCGGGTCAACTCTACCAAGACCCAAGTCGTATCGTATGAGTAACTCGGATACGGGAATGTCTCAAGTGTCTGTAATTTCAACGGCAACCACACCTTTTAACTTGGAACACAGCAACGCGAATGTATTACTCTTGGCGGCAGAAAAGGTATGATGTCAATGCTTGTCAGAACTTGCCCTAAGTTCTCAAGAATAAAGACTAAGATACAATAACAGTTTTCAAAGCTCAGTGTAAATGTAAATCTACCCGCAGTTATGAGATTGGAATTCTATTGAATATAGAATAGGTACTAGCTGCGCCCCGCGGTATTCCCCGCGGCGAGTAAGTCAACCCACGGGAACACTGCAATTTTCCGGGATCAAAGTAGCCTATGTGTTAAGCCAGGATATAAGCTATCTTGACCCAAATTTTATCCAAATCCATTCAGTCGTTTGAGCGTGAAAGAGTAACAAACATCCATACATACAAACTTTCACGTTTATAATATTAGTAGGATTTCAGTGCGCTTTGATCCCAAAGCGGAAGTATCACTTTAGCGCTCACGGTCCAACTACGCACTCGTTCAAATAGTTTCAATCGCGCATAATTTGGGATGTCAATAAAAATTGTAATGCGCGCGCACGAATGTTCGTATAAATTAAGCGATTGTTATCCGCCCGGCTCGCCATTATATGGATTGTGCATTTTGCGTACGGATCAGCTTTATTAGGGTTGCCAGCAACGTAGACTTTTATTGAAGTCACCTTCGGGTCGAATGCGCGCGGGCATGCAGCCGAGAAGACAATCTTCAATCTGCAAGCTATTTGTGTCTGTTATTTGTCCGTGCTGTCACTTCCACTCCACCACCTACCACTCCCTTCCAACGTATTGTTTTCTTTTGAAACTTATCTTCTAAATAAGCGACACTTATACTCACTTAGATTATTCACGCCCCGACGCTGACAACATATGAAGATCTTATGTTAAGCTTCCCTCGAAGATATTAACCATATCTTATGTGAATAAAATTATCTTTTATCTTCTAGTACATCTAATTACATTTAAGTATATCTAATTAAAAGATGATTATTTGTTGAATGCGACAACCCTAAGGAAAAGTCCATTGCATTCTGAATTCAGTGTACGACTCACGTTTGATGGCATTAACAACTTGCGCACGATATTTGCGATTATTATTTTAAATTCAGCCATTTATAATATACATTTAATATTCACTATGTACTCAAATTTACTCATTTAATTCATTTAAATGGGTACATTTTAGTACATAGTTATTCTAATAGAACATATATTTATTCACGTTCAGTTTTTTAATGTGACGTTTGGGTGATGGAACGAGCTGACGGCCCACCTGATCTTAAGTGGTAACCGCCGCCCATAGACAACAGCAATACGACTCTAATCCTCTCCACCAAAGTATGTGATGACTCAAGTCGCATTGCGTTGCGTCCATCACTCCGAGACGGGGATGTTGCGTCTCATAATGGTAATTATTCATATTTTCCGGGCATTATGTATCATGTCCGATTAATCACTTTGTCCATAACATATATACATTCGTTGATGATAATAGGAAGCGCATATATTGAGACCCTAAAGGCAGATTATAAGCTCATCGAGGTACATTTCATTAACCAGCTTATCCAAATTGCCAAAGGATTTATCACATAATTTATTTTGTGAAAAGTATCTATAATATCACAATGGATATTAAAACCGAAGTCAAAACCATACAATACGTATTGACAGCTTGCAAGTCGTAGGGTCGCTAGGTGCTAATACGCAACTGGGACGTATTCAGGGAAGGGGCAGGTGACCCTTCTTCGAATATCAGTTGGGGGCAAGTCCTTACCTTCTTTTACTATTTCGAGGAACTCTTAAATATTTTATTTTAACAAAAGTTTAAAAAACTATATTATTCGCTCGCAACCCATTAACTACATAATTAATATTATTAAGTATATATCCACTAGCAATAGAACTTGTCCTAAGTTCGCCCGGAGAAGTACTGCCACCACACCTGATAATCTGCCGCCAAGCAGTGATGCACTCGTGTTGCTGTGTTCCGGTGGATGGGAGTGGGTGCTGGTGAAATTGCAGGCGCATGAGACGTAACATCCCCGTCTCGAGGTGATGGACGCAACGCAGTCGGCTGGAGTCATCTCGAACTATGGAGAGGACGTGTGTCGTATTGCTGTTGTCTATGGGCGGCGGTTACCACTTAACATCAGGTAGGCCGTCAGCTCGTTTCGTCACTTAAATGACATAAATATATTTTAGGATTTATTTTTGAAGGTTGCAATTACTTTATTTACAAATCAAGCACCAATAAAATATATACATATAAAATATTCACTTATGCACACCCTCCTGTACTATTTCATTAAAAACTCACGTTGAATTATACACATACTTAGTTTAGTCCTAGATACGTCCACGTAACCACAAATCCAGCAATCTATATAAGGATTAATAGCCTTTTATTGGATGATACGTTTTTCAATACAAATGGCGATTCAATTGACGTCATCCGCGGTTAGTGATGCGAAATTAATTTCAGAATAGCCGGAGAAATGGATGTCAGAACACAGTTAATACAATAAATATATAAAACACAGAGTTGCGCCAATGAGTCCAAGATATTTCTAGTATTAGCGACCCGCCCCGACTCCGCCCGCATGCAATTAATTTATAAGCCTAGTAGAATAGAATGTACTGGTAACTGAATTGCTGGATTAAGATAAATAATACATTTTTGAGCCTTGTGGTGCGTTGGAGCTATTTAATAAAAAGGCAGTTTTTTCAATAACTTCAAAAATTATTGTAGCAATCCTAAATAAATATGTTTTGTACCATTGTATTGTACCATTAACTTTTAAATGCGACTGCTTCGTTATACATGATTTTACAATGGTGTACAATACGTATATAATCTGTTTATCTGTTTTATCCATCTATATTTAATATGTTTGTAATTTTTGTTCTTATGTGTTTAGTGCTGAAATAAATGTTTTAATCTATCTATATATCTATGCTTATTTCATATAAAGTCGGATCGTAGCCAGCACTACTGTCGTTGCGCGTAAGCCTTCGACAACGGCCTGATAATGGATGTGTGCAATTGGCCGACAGATTCGTAATTATAAGATCAGTTAATTGTTTCAGAAATGTTATTTTTTTAATTTGACCTGTATTTCTTGGATGTTTTCTCTAGTAATCTAACCTAGAGAAAACATTCATTCATTATTGTTATTGGTTCATTACTGTGCTGGTTACTTTTAACAATCTTTTTTAATACTTTTTTTAATTTTATTATTGTTCAAAAAAGTCATTCCTAATAATAATTGCGACTGGCCTCATAGCGCAGTTGGGTTAGTAACCCTACCTTCTGCGCTGTAGGTTGTGGGTTCGATTCCCACTCACGACAAACATTTATGTGACATTTGTAACATTGATGTTTGTTCTGTGTCTGGGTGTTAATATGTATTATATGTATGTATTTACAAAAGAAAAGTATATAAGTATTATATCAGTTGTCTGGTTCCCATGATACAAGCTATGCTTAGCTTACTTTTGGGCTAGATGGCGCTGTGTGAAATGTCCACCATTATTTGTTTATTTATTTATTATTATTAATTCGACATCCCGAAAAATTACACCGGTGAAATTACCAATAATTCTGTCTATCTACGACTACGTCTCAGGTTTATGGGAGCAATACCTAACTTGGGTCTTTCCCTAAATTTGGAAGGACGGTATTTTATGACCTACCGACAGCTGTTGGGAAGAAACCGTTTAACATCGGATGAGCCATCTGCTCGTTACATAATTTAGACACATAATAATCTAGTCCAGTACAAATAGTATGAAACTGTGAAGCTTTGTGCCTCAAAGTCGCACATCCCCTTTTTCCCATATCTCGAAGCATCACAGTAATGTTGCCCGAAAATCTCAAACGCCAGGAGCAACCACAGAAAAATGACACAGAAACATGGCAGCCGATTTATTCGCGTTACTGTAACAAGGGAAAGTACTCTAGCCGCGATGGGGACACCTTGGGGTCTCTGACAATGTATGGTAATGATGATGGAGGTTTATTCCAAGACTTTCTTTTATCTATTCGGTGTTGGGAGGAGCAATCTCAGTAATAAAACTAGTTCACATTAGTCCTTACTTAGTCCTCACAGCTCAGTTGGTAGTAACCCTTCCTGCTGCGTTGTAGGTCGTGGGTTCCATTCCCACTCAGGAGCAAATGTTTGTGTGACGGATATAGATGTTTGTTCTGTGTTGATTAATATCTATTACATGTATGTATTTACTAAAAATAAGAGTATATAAGTCTTCTATAAGTTTTCTGGTTCCCATAGTGCAAACTATACTTAATTTGGGGCAAAATGGCGCTGTACTTACATGTAAATGTCCACCAATATTTAGTTATATTTCTTTGGAGTTTGTACGTAGCGTGTTGGCCTTTGTGCCACATTTTACTGAACTCTTGCAGCCATTTTCCGCTAAAGGTCTGCAAGAGTTCAGTAAAATGTGGCACAAAGGCCAACACGCTACGTACAAACTCCAAAGAAATATAACTAAATATTGGTGGACATTTACATGTAAGTACAGCGCCATTTTGCCCCAAATTAAGTATAGTTTGCACTATGGGAACCAGAAAACTTATAGAAGACTTATATACTCTTATTTTTAGTAAATACATACATGTAATAGATATTAATCAACACAGAACAAACATCTATATCCGTCACACAAACATTTGCTCCTGAGTGGGAATGGAACCCACGACCTACAACGCAGCAGGAAGGGTTACTACCAACTGAGCTGTGAGGACTAAGTAAGGACTAATGTGAACTAGTTTTATTACTGAGATTGCTCCTCCCAACACCGAATAGATAAAAGAAAGTCTTGGAATAAACCTCCATCATCATTACCATACATTGTCAGAGACCCCAAGGTTAAAGGCTTAAATTCCTGCCAAGTTCTGCACAAATTTAAATAAAATAAAACTTTATTTACTATAGAAAATACAACTATATAAGTGGTTGTAAAAATCAGCAGAGCCCAAAACGGGCAAATTATTATTTGGCAGGATTCCCTTCCCGGACCGGCGCGTTCCCGTGATTTCAGTGAAAAGGCTTGGCAGAGAGATACGTAGT
This sequence comes from Chesias legatella, assembly GCA_947359385.1. NCBI lineage: Eukaryota > Metazoa > Arthropoda > Insecta > Lepidoptera > Geometridae > Chesias > Chesias legatella. Next base: position 11,957,605 of record OX375764.1, on the reverse strand, counting down.
TTTGGATTTGTTTTCTATCGCTGGAAAATAAGAGGAAATTGTGTTGTTTATCGGGGAAGGAATATACAGTGGTCCGATTTGAAGGTTTAGGATGTCTACAGGGTCCAGACCCATTTATAATAATAATAATAATGTCTGTGGCAGATTGTTTTAGCGTTAAGACCGCCGATTTCACGTTTTTCTTCACTAATGAATAGACAGAATTATTATTTTTTACTTTTTGTGTTACATTAATGTTGAAATGTAGATGTGACAAGTGTGGGCTAGATAGATTGAATAGATAGATAGATAGATAGATAGATAGAAAATGCTTTATTGCACAAGGTAAAACAAGTACATGGGCGAACTTAATGCTAAATAGCATTTTCTTCCAGCTAACCTTGGGCTAGTCGCTGTTATTTTTTTCTACGAAAACTATTTTCTTCCATTCTTTATAATCCGATAGCCAAATCTTGTACCTACTTGAAATTAATAATACTAAATCGAAGACGAGACATACTACCTACTGAGCCGTGAGTCCTAGATGATTTCCTAATATTTTTCCTACTCAACATCACCATTTCAAGTCATCACAGCGGCCATCAGTGCAAGCGATTGCCGCGTCTCGTCAATCTCACGTGCGCCACGATTTATGGCCGAGATTCGGAAATAGGCGCCCTAGATTGGTATTTGAGTGTTCAGGTTACCTATTCGATCTGTTGTGGTGCACGACAAGCGAGAATCGATATTGTTGTGGCCATTCCTAATGTCGGATATTGCGGATTTTCATTGTGAAGCCACTGACTGAACTTGAATGCCGCTCGCAATAATCTCTACCTACCCCCCCTATACCTGCGTTATTTTTATTTGACTTGACTGATTTTTACGGATAGAGCTGACGGCCCACCTAGTGTTAAGTGGTAACCTCTGCCCATAACAAGCCATCCGGGTCAACTCTACCAAGACCCAAGTCGTATCGTATGAGTAACTCGGATACGGGAATGTCTCAAGTGTCTGTAATTTCAACGGCAACCACACCTTTTAACTTGGAACACAGCAACGCGAATGTATTACTCTTGGCGGCAGAAAAGGTATGATGTCAATGCTTGTCAGAACTTGCCCTAAGTTCTCAAGAATAAAGACTAAGATACAATAACAGTTTTCAAAGCTCAGTGTAAATGTAAATCTACCCGCAGTTATGAGATTGGAATTCTATTGAATATAGAATAGGTACTAGCTGCGCCCCGCGGTATTCCCCGCGGCGAGTAAGTCAACCCACGGGAACACTGCAATTTTCCGGGATCAAAGTAGCCTATGTGTTAAGCCAGGATATAAGCTATCTTGACCCAAATTTTATCCAAATCCATTCAGTCGTTTGAGCGTGAAAGAGTAACAAACATCCATACATACAAACTTTCACGTTTATAATATTAGTAGGATTTCAGTGCGCTTTGATCCCAAAGCGGAAGTATCACTTTAGCGCTCACGGTCCAACTACGCACTCGTTCAAATAGTTTCAATCGCGCATAATTTGGGATGTCAATAAAAATTGTAATGCGCGCGCACGAATGTTCGTATAAATTAAGCGATTGTTATCCGCCCGGCTCGCCATTATATGGATTGTGCATTTTGCGTACGGATCAGCTTTATTAGGGTTGCCAGCAACGTAGACTTTTATTGAAGTCACCTTCGGGTCGAATGCGCGCGGGCATGCAGCCGAGAAGACAATCTTCAATCTGCAAGCTATTTGTGTCTGTTATTTGTCCGTGCTGTCACTTCCACTCCACCACCTACCACTCCCTTCCAACGTATTGTTTTCTTTTGAAACTTATCTTCTAAATAAGCGACACTTATACTCACTTAGATTATTCACGCCCCGACGCTGACAACATATGAAGATCTTATGTTAAGCTTCCCTCGAAGATATTAACCATATCTTATGTGAATAAAATTATCTTTTATCTTCTAGTACATCTAATTACATTTAAGTATATCTAATTAAAAGATGATTATTTGTTGAATGCGACAACCCTAAGGAAAAGTCCATTGCATTCTGAATTCAGTGTACGACTCACGTTTGATGGCATTAACAACTTGCGCACGATATTTGCGATTATTATTTTAAATTCAGCCATTTATAATATACATTTAATATTCACTATGTACTCAAATTTACTCATTTAATTCATTTAAATGGGTACATTTTAGTACATAGTTATTCTAATAGAACATATATTTATTCACGTTCAGTTTTTTAATGTGACGTTTGGGTGATGGAACGAGCTGACGGCCCACCTGATCTTAAGTGGTAACCGCCGCCCATAGACAACAGCAATACGACTCTAATCCTCTCCACCAAAGTATGTGATGACTCAAGTCGCATTGCGTTGCGTCCATCACTCCGAGACGGGGATGTTGCGTCTCATAATGGTAATTATTCATATTTTCCGGGCATTATGTATCATGTCCGATTAATCACTTTGTCCATAACATATATACATTCGTTGATGATAATAGGAAGCGCATATATTGAGACCCTAAAGGCAGATTATAAGCTCATCGAGGTACATTTCATTAACCAGCTTATCCAAATTGCCAAAGGATTTATCACATAATTTATTTTGTGAAAAGTATCTATAATATCACAATGGATATTAAAACCGAAGTCAAAACCATACAATACGTATTGACAGCTTGCAAGTCGTAGGGTCGCTAGGTGCTAATACGCAACTGGGACGTATTCAGGGAAGGGGCAGGTGACCCTTCTTCGAATATCAGTTGGGGGCAAGTCCTTACCTTCTTTTACTATTTCGAGGAACTCTTAAATATTTTATTTTAACAAAAGTTTAAAAAACTATATTATTCGCTCGCAACCCATTAACTACATAATTAATATTATTAAGTATATATCCACTAGCAATAGAACTTGTCCTAAGTTCGCCCGGAGAAGTACTGCCACCACACCTGATAATCTGCCGCCAAGCAGTGATGCACTCGTGTTGCTGTGTTCCGGTGGATGGGAGTGGGTGCTGGTGAAATTGCAGGCGCATGAGACGTAACATCCCCGTCTCGAGGTGATGGACGCAACGCAGTCGGCTGGAGTCATCTCGAACTATGGAGAGGACGTGTGTCGTATTGCTGTTGTCTATGGGCGGCGGTTACCACTTAACATCAGGTAGGCCGTCAGCTCGTTTCGTCACTTAAATGACATAAATATATTTTAGGATTTATTTTTGAAGGTTGCAATTACTTTATTTACAAATCAAGCACCAATAAAATATATACATATAAAATATTCACTTATGCACACCCTCCTGTACTATTTCATTAAAAACTCACGTTGAATTATACACATACTTAGTTTAGTCCTAGATACGTCCACGTAACCACAAATCCAGCAATCTATATAAGGATTAATAGCCTTTTATTGGATGATACGTTTTTCAATACAAATGGCGATTCAATTGACGTCATCCGCGGTTAGTGATGCGAAATTAATTTCAGAATAGCCGGAGAAATGGATGTCAGAACACAGTTAATACAATAAATATATAAAACACAGAGTTGCGCCAATGAGTCCAAGATATTTCTAGTATTAGCGACCCGCCCCGACTCCGCCCGCATGCAATTAATTTATAAGCCTAGTAGAATAGAATGTACTGGTAACTGAATTGCTGGATTAAGATAAATAATACATTTTTGAGCCTTGTGGTGCGTTGGAGCTATTTAATAAAAAGGCAGTTTTTTCAATAACTTCAAAAATTATTGTAGCAATCCTAAATAAATATGTTTTGTACCATTGTATTGTACCATTAACTTTTAAATGCGACTGCTTCGTTATACATGATTTTACAATGGTGTACAATACGTATATAATCTGTTTATCTGTTTTATCCATCTATATTTAATATGTTTGTAATTTTTGTTCTTATGTGTTTAGTGCTGAAATAAATGTTTTAATCTATCTATATATCTATGCTTATTTCATATAAAGTCGGATCGTAGCCAGCACTACTGTCGTTGCGCGTAAGCCTTCGACAACGGCCTGATAATGGATGTGTGCAATTGGCCGACAGATTCGTAATTATAAGATCAGTTAATTGTTTCAGAAATGTTATTTTTTTAATTTGACCTGTATTTCTTGGATGTTTTCTCTAGTAATCTAACCTAGAGAAAACATTCATTCATTATTGTTATTGGTTCATTACTGTGCTGGTTACTTTTAACAATCTTTTTTAATACTTTTTTTAATTTTATTATTGTTCAAAAAAGTCATTCCTAATAATAATTGCGACTGGCCTCATAGCGCAGTTGGGTTAGTAACCCTACCTTCTGCGCTGTAGGTTGTGGGTTCGATTCCCACTCACGACAAACATTTATGTGACATTTGTAACATTGATGTTTGTTCTGTGTCTGGGTGTTAATATGTATTATATGTATGTATTTACAAAAGAAAAGTATATAAGTATTATATCAGTTGTCTGGTTCCCATGATACAAGCTATGCTTAGCTTACTTTTGGGCTAGATGGCGCTGTGTGAAATGTCCACCATTATTTGTTTATTTATTTATTATTATTAATTCGACATCCCGAAAAATTACACCGGTGAAATTACCAATAATTCTGTCTATCTACGACTACGTCTCAGGTTTATGGGAGCAATACCTAACTTGGGTCTTTCCCTAAATTTGGAAGGACGGTATTTTATGACCTACCGACAGCTGTTGGGAAGAAACCGTTTAACATCGGATGAGCCATCTGCTCGTTACATAATTTAGACACATAATAATCTAGTCCAGTACAAATAGTATGAAACTGTGAAGCTTTGTGCCTCAAAGTCGCACATCCCCTTTTTCCCATATCTCGAAGCATCACAGTAATGTTGCCCGAAAATCTCAAACGCCAGGAGCAACCACAGAAAAATGACACAGAAACATGGCAGCCGATTTATTCGCGTTACTGTAACAAGGGAAAGTACTCTAGCCGCGATGGGGACACCTTGGGGTCTCTGACAATGTATGGTAATGATGATGGAGGTTTATTCCAAGACTTTCTTTTATCTATTCGGTGTTGGGAGGAGCAATCTCAGTAATAAAACTAGTTCACATTAGTCCTTACTTAGTCCTCACAGCTCAGTTGGTAGTAACCCTTCCTGCTGCGTTGTAGGTCGTGGGTTCCATTCCCACTCAGGAGCAAATGTTTGTGTGACGGATATAGATGTTTGTTCTGTGTTGATTAATATCTATTACATGTATGTATTTACTAAAAATAAGAGTATATAAGTCTTCTATAAGTTTTCTGGTTCCCATAGTGCAAACTATACTTAATTTGGGGCAAAATGGCGCTGTACTTACATGTAAATGTCCACCAATATTTAGTTATATTTCTTTGGAGTTTGTACGTAGCGTGTTGGCCTTTGTGCCACATTTTACTGAACTCTTGCAGACCTTTAGCGGAAAATGGCTGATCTCCTATTATCCCGGTAATTCCCGGCCACTATAACAATCCGGGAATCCCGATAACCGCCGGAAGTAGCCGGAAACATCTATCTAAAACCAAAAACAGCGAACATAAATGTTTTGCCGAGGATCGTTCGATATGTGCTGAGCTGGGAAATGATATGAGTTTAAGATGGCGGGTTGTATGCGCTCGACATAGACGGATAGAGTTTTGTGTGGAATGTTTAAAATTTTATCCGAAGTGAATACGGGCGGAGTCGACTGCGTAGTGGCTTAGTGGTACGGACACTGGTTTTCAGGTTCATACCCGGTTTTAATCCATTGAATTGAATGAATAATTGTGAAACATAGATAGATAACACATTTATTCAGCACATAGGACACAAATACACAAAACAGCAATGAATTAAAAAACAAACAAGAAAAAATTACAATATATACCTGTTAATAAATATATATATTTATTTATTTCATTTAATGATAATATACTTTTGTTGATATAAGTGACTCGAAGGCTTGCACTTTTCTGGTTCAGAGACTGAGCATTGCCATCCAGCGAGGCAATGCTGCCAGTGTTTTGGGGACAATTCCACATGTTAGCTAATTGGATCAGTTGAGCCACCTCTGACCTTTACAACAATTTATAGGTAGCTCATTTGATCTATTTGTCTTTTGTAAGTATTATGTATTTTAAAATTTTTATATTATAAAGTAATATCTTTAATAAAAAGATATCATTTGAAAAGGTAATTTCATCAAGGTGATCTGAAGGTATCTGAGAGGTATCTGAAGACTTTTGTTACCCTTATTTTAAGCAAATAAAATGTTTGTTTGATTGATTGATTGTATCTACTATCTATCTAACTTAAATAATTATAAAATTAAATTTATGTGTCCATTGAAGCTTCCTGTCACACCTGCCCAATACGCATTCCATCCAAACGGGTGACGTAACGGTCACGACCCTTCCTAATCGAATACTCGAGCTTGAAGGCTGATTTAGACGAGGAGAGTATCGCTAATGAACTAGCGTAAATATAAGGATACTTATCGCCTAGTAAAACAGCTACTAGTTTCGCTGCACGAGACGCAAGTCGCCTCCTAATCTCTGACAGTCAAAAGTGATGTCATATTTATGTGTAAACAAAACCAACCCGATTTTATTTATATAAAAAAAAACAATAATATCAAGCTTTGAATTAGTTAATTACCTAAAATTTCACTTGATAAAACTGATGTAGGCAGAGCTACGTTCAAAACATTGAAGGAAAACGTCCTAAGGACACCGACATGTCCTATAACCAAATATCGAAGACTACCCGAAAAGAGCCTCTTTGAGGCGCACTTTAATTGTTTCAGCACACTGGTTCGGGAAAGCTAGTGGCACGGTTAGTAGTATAGTTCAAGAAACTCTTCTCGTCTATATAGGCCTTTAAGTTCGAACCTTCGAGTTGTAATGAAATATTTCGGCTTAATCATTGCGCCTGCTTGACACCCATATATAACATCTATCCTTCTGTAGAAACCAGATTTAATTATAACAGGCGTAACTTGATTCATCAATTGACTGGCCTCACAGCTCAGTTAGTATTAACCCTGCCTTCTGAGCTGTAGGTCCTGGGATCGATTTCCTTCCAGGACAAACATTTGTGTGACGAACATAGATGTTTGTTCTGTGTCTAGGTGTTAATATGTATCATATGTATGTATTTACAAAAAAGTGTATAAGTATTATATCAGTTGTCTAGTTCCCATGATACAAGCTATGCTTAGCTTAATTTGGAGCTAGATGGCGCTGTGTAAAATGTCCACCAATATTATAATTTGGTTTCTCGTTAGGATGAGCAACGCACACTCGATTCGGTCGACTCGCCGCATCGCCCGTGCATTCTAAACTTGACATTAGGTTTTGCAAAAGTACGTGTAGTATTGGGCTTATAGGGTGAAAAGTTTTTCATCTAGTACCCTAGCCTTTAGCTTTCCTGATTCGATAGTGAAATCAGATTTTTGGAATACTAAAATGAGAAAATCTGTTAAAAAATCCCCACTAGTCTTACCGTTCTGATGGTGACTGGTCGGTAAGACTGGTAACGGGCGACGTCGACGAATGTCCCGCCTCGCCTCGCTTTTCATTTTCTTAATGTGATACAGTTATGGGTTGAGCTGACGGCCCACCTGTTGTTAAGTGGTAACCTCGGCCCATAACAACCGATGCGGCTTGGGTCCTCCACTAAAACGCGAATGCGTTACAGCTTGGCGGCAGAAATTAGCATGGTGGTAGTACTTCCCTGGATGAACTTGGCCGAGAGTTCTACTGTGTTTTTTACAATTAAAATTAAAATGTTACTCATAATAATTAATCTCAATATCTCAATCTCATAATGAATCTCAATTATACCGAGTAATAAAATAATTGATGTACGAGTTGGCAGCACCAGGAAGCGTCTTGGAAAGGATATTGTAAAATGTCAAATGAAAACTTTTTCAATCACCGCTTAAGAAGACAGTTTTCCCCTGATTCTTCCCGTCAGTTCACTTTAATGGAAAATTCAGAAGGACTGTTATGTCTCGATTTAAATGATGAAATGGAATATAATTCTAGTTATGATTTATGGACAAATAATATTGGAAGATTCTATTATTATATATTAGGTATTTTTTTATTTGTTATTGGCTAATATTTGACCGCTTCGTTGGTATTTATTTTTTATTTATTTATCTAAGGAAGACCTACAGCACATAAAAACAATAATCCAAACGTAATGAAAAACATAAGGCTAATATAACAGGTCTTCACAGGTATAAAGATTTGTCCTGGCTGTCGGGTTATTGAGGAATGAATTACAGAAAGAAAGTGTTAGCTGAGTTATTCGTGAGAAGACAATGGCGGCGACGAGCTCAACCCTCGTTACGTCTACGTTCTCGCGATTAAGTGAAAAGTGGCCCACTGAGGCTCTGCCTACCCCTTCGGGTACATAGGCATGATTCTATGTTTGTATGTAATAACAGCCCGGTTAAGAGAATCAAGGTAAGAAAATATCATGCTATTCTTGCTATTCTTGCTTCAGATTGCTTCAGAGGATGGCTGGAGGATGGCTATTCTAAACTCGCTAGTTAATTTACTACAATGTAAATTAGGGAGACCCGTTGAAAAAGCAGTTGCTAATAAACAAGTGAGACCAACTTATAAAGTGAACTGATGTAAAAATTATAAAGAACAGGAGTTGTTATCCCGGGCATAACCTTATCTAGTTCACGCGGAGTTTCAAAACTTCAAGGGTGTACGGGCAACCCGATCAATCACCCTAAAGAGCCAACTTAATTGGCCGGACCAACAGGGTATATGGTAAATCAGTAAACAATACAAAACGTCATTACCGTTTCATTCCTGAAAAAATGGTTCGGACAGCAATTACGAACATTCCAAATCTCGTGGTCACCTTACTTAAGGTTAGTTTGGTGTTTTTTAATATCGGTCATGGGGTTATGGGTTATCATGAATTGAAGTTTCAAGTCATTTTGATCATGGTTACTTAGTTGTTGCATTTCTAAATTAATCATTAGTCATCATTGTATAAATTTCTAAATATTTGTTATACTCTTAATTTATGTAATTAACTATCATCGGCAAGTTGATCACCATCTAGCCTGAAAGTTAGTCCGACCCGATTGTCTGACTAGATTGTGTCCAATATCAGTCCGTATGCACAGCCTCTCAAACAAAGTAGACGCACTTAGAACAGGAAACTTCATGAAAAGATTCTACTAAAGCTTTATACAAGAACAGTTTAAAGAATTTATTTACCGCAAAGATAAGCTCAAAGAGATGTTTTTGATGGAATTTCTTATTAAAATACTTTTTCTAACATTTTTTGTAAAAGGCTTGCGTTTGTGAGCTTGTTTGCGAAGTTTTGACAGCAAAAGATCTGCAATATCTATTTAATTTTTTTCACCCCTTTATTCTTAATTATCTGGTAAGCCGAAAATCTTTCATGAATTCGGACCTTTTTGAATTGTAAATAATGAACAGGGATTTATTCTTTCAGATATTCATAAAGCTCACAAATAAAGAATAATCTAATTGTGAATTACTCGAATCGCGAATTAAATATGCTAATGCGGGGAGAAGTTTGGTGATAAATCTGTATTGAATTACCAGTGAAATTGTATTGGGAAATTGCCAATCAAATTGTATCGTGTAGGATATAGGCTATAATTGTTGCCCTAAATGGAGACCTAAAACATCAACCAAATTGTACCTAACGTACAGACCACTACGACTTATCATAGATATTTAGTTTCATTTTTTCATTTCCATTATCTAAATACGATTTCGTTAATGACGTTACACGAAAAAGTCCCAAATAAATTGAAATCGTAAATTGGTAACCGTCCAATCCGGGGACCTTATTCTCAACATCCAAGCATTATTTGTTGAATGTTTTGTAAAAATTAATGATAAGTATTTGCGGTCTATATGACTGTTAAAAGTTTAATGTTCGACAAAACATATCCCTCCTCAATGGGTTTCTAGTCCGATCTTCGCAATGGAGGGTCGGATAGGGTTTCAACAGGCAAAAGTACGCTTGATTTTGTAATTTTGTATTTGATTTACTGACGTGTCCAAGGTTTTTCTTTATGCATTCAATGGAAATAAAGTTTTTTCTATAGTCAGTGGTAAATAACGCTGTTAGGTTAAAATACTCAAAATATGCGTAATGAGGATAATTCAGTTTAGTTATCATTATATGAGACACATTTATTTTAAAATTAGATTTTTAGCCGCCCATACCATGTTATTTGATTGACATTAAGCCAAGACTAACAAAAGTAAAATACTAAATAAAAAAACAATATTCTAAAAGAGCAGTTATTTATTATACCCTCTATTTTTAGTGAAACAAAAATACACAAAATAGTCTTGTAATGTCCACCAATATTTATTATTTTTATCTTATATATTAGCGGTTTTGTAGAATTTTTAGCACATCTAATAAGAGATTTACTTAAACGAGATTATTTAACAATTTTATCATTACTGGTGGAATAGTCTCAATATAGGAATATGGCCACAAGATTGGCAATTATAAAAAAAGGGACCAAAATTGCGTTAAAAACCCGCCCGGATTGAGATGCTGGTTGGAGGCGTACAGATCTTGTCTACTTATTTATTTATTAATGCCCATAAGGGACCAAGAATTGTATCACTACTTGGTTAAGCATAATCAGCCCCGGCTACTACTAGGCACTGCTAATCGTGTAATAGGCTTTTTCGAACCAGTGTGGTGAAAGGTTTAAATATGCATCAAAAAAGCTCCTTTAGTGTCTTCGAATTATTGGTTTTAGGTCATGACAGTTGAATCATAAACTTTTCTTTCAATGTTAACGTAGTAATGCGCACATTTTTCTATCAAATGAAAAGCTTATTCTCTTTATTTGAACCAGCGACCTCCGGATTGAAACCTGTTTCTGTCCTCGGTTCACGGTGAGATGTAAAATTCGCCTACTTACTATGATGCTATTCATGACATTACGTCTAAGAGCAACGAACAATAAGTGCTATGCATGCGTAGTTTTGATACTAATGATTGGCGAGCTTTGGACGCTTTGGAAGCTGTTCACCAAAGGGTCCCAAGTTTGATACTCGGCTGGAACTTTTTGTGGCTTGGATATATTGTGTTATTTATCTGTTCGTGTCGTGCGACACAGAAAATCATTATAAAGATATATAGTGTTTTAAATATGTTAACTTAAATGTATGAAGTAGCGTTATGTGAACGATAACCAACTCAAGCAAAACACGAAAGTGAAACTTAAAATGAATATTAATACGCATTTTCGCGTAACTTGGAAATTTTATAATAAGCCGACTTTTTGAACTTAATCCCAACTTAAATAGCTTATTTTAAGTACCGCTTCAAAACTGACCTCGGAGACAAATTGCCCTTTTGTCCGTTTTAAAATGCAGACTTTTTATGTATCTTTTGGGGTTTTTAATAGTTTTAAAGTAATATTAATTTAATAAAATATCATATTTGTAAGGATTTCGGATTTTTCGTTTTGACAGAGCTCTTATCATATAAAATTAATTAGATTTTAGAAACATTTATGTCATTAAAAGTTGAGAAAAGAAACAATTCTTTTTTAAACTGTCCTGTGGGAAACTTCAATGTTCTTCAAGTAAGTGTAAATTTTCTTAGAATGTGATCAAAGAGACAAAAATAGCAGATAACTTGATGCTTATCGGCAACAGCTGCAGAACCAATGGCGTTATGTTATGAGTAGTATACCAAATACCCAAGTGCGTAACGCCTGCCGAAATGTGAGAGTACTCACATGGTAACGGCAGTAGAAACTGTGCAAAGTTGGTCTGTAGAAGTACTGCCACCACACTCTGCCACCAAGCAGTAACGTATACGCATAACTGTGTTCCGACTTGAAAGGTGTGGTTGCCGGTGAAATGACAGGCACGTGAGACATTCCACCTTCAAGCGAACCGTCCGTAGAGCAAAAAGGTAAATTTACTCTGATGGTACGCGAAGGGAACGCGAAATTCCTATTTTTGTATTTGTATTTGATACAGTTAGTACCTCGGCCCATAACAATTGATGCGATTTGGGTCCTCCCCTACTAGGTACGACAAGACCCAAGTAGCACCGTATGCGCCCGTAACTCTGAAACTTGTAGGTGGAATGTCTCATGTGTCTCTTCTAACTGCTCCATAAAATTAGCTTAATTCGCGGGCTTTAGAAATAATGTCAGAGATAAATAATCTATGACACAAAATTAAGTACTGTTTGTGATATAACAGAGCTACGTGAATTATTAGTTTTTTCTTTATGGCAGGGTGGTATGACGCCCCGCAACACTTGGGTGGGAACTGAGGTGCCAGGGACACCGTTGCTTGTCAAAAGGTTTCCATCCTGAGCTTGGTAGACTTCGGGAATTTGCCCTTCCGCCGTGTAGAAATTCAGTCCAGTCCAAATGTCTTTATAGTACCTACTGACTAAATCATTTTAGAAGATTCCCTGATGTAAGACTTAAATCTCGTAAAAATAACCAGCTAAAACTTAAATCCTTTTCACCACACGATTAAAATTACCAAAAAGAAGTAAAAAATCTCGGTGCGAATTTATTGTAAAACCACATGAGATTTTCACGCAATCTGCTGGCTATTTCTCGTATAAAATTAAAAATTTTGCCCGATAGTGAGAATTTTATTCATAGCGTTGTTGCTGTTAGTCGCGAAACTAGATTTTTAGACGAGTTTTTATGTGTATTTCTGAACTGTATGTTTTTCATTAAAACATATAGGTATTATTAGGCCCATTGTACCTCTAAGTGCCAAGTTTTTTATTGTTATATTGTTATTTATAATGTTCTCTGGTGTACAATAAAGTATTACGAGGGGAGTTCAAAGTATTCTCGGTATTGGAACTTATAAAACTTAAACTAAAAAACTTAAACTTAAATCTAAAACTTAAAACTTTACTTTTTACTTACTTACTTTTAACTTAAAAGTTTAACTTAAACTTAACTTGTATTATTGATAATGGATTATTAGCCAATTTGCATCTTCTTTCACTGTGAAAACTTTGACTTGGACTTTTTTTTTTGCAAATACCTGCCATAAATTTTAATAGACACGAAAAAAACATCTATGTTCGTCACTCAAATGTTTGTCCTGGGTGGGAATCGAACCACGATCTACAGCGCAGAAAACATTAGTTGCTATTGCTAATATAATGTTTAAGAATTTTGTTATTTGTCTTTGGCTGTCGAGAAGTTATCCAGTTGTAAATATGCATCTAATACCTAGGCTTAGGTTCGCACTTGGTCTGCAACATGGCTGGCGAACATAGTGAGACTCGTAGCGAGCCGAGGCTGCGATAAGCCGCCAACTTCATTCAAAGGATTCCGTCATTGTCCGATGAACAAATGTCCGAAACAGGCTTGGCTCTGCGAAATGTGTCATGTGGCAATATCCACAGTATATCAGGGGCGGTCGACCGGTCGATCGCCGCTATTAGTACAGGCGATCTTGGCAAGGCAAAATCGTTTAATATACCTAATACGCAAAAAGTATGTAGAGCAGAGTGCGCTACGTAATACTTACTACAACGAACCTGACTTGGCTAATCTAGCTGTAGATGCCAAGAAGAATTTCCATATTTTCCCTCTTAGTAAAATAAAAAATACGTCTTCATTATATACCGAACTGTACTTTTTCATTTAAAATTTCAAGAAGTATGTGTCTGGTAGATCGCATTTTTTCGCCCTTGAACAGAAGATCTTGGCCACCCCTGCATTATTATATACTGCTCCCACGACTCGGACTTGTCGTTATTATTTGTCCCGTTTCTCTGTGGATACATATATTTCTTACTTTATTACTCCAAAACTGCTGTATCAATTTGTCTGACATTTTGTACACACCTGTAATAATTTCAACCATATCATCCGATAACCAACAATAAGAAAGTTAATGCTATTTTTTCTTTTATAAGCTAATAATAGTCTTTAATATTAAAATCAACCACGCTCTCAAAACGGTGAATGCAATTATCAATTGCATATTTGAGGCGCACTTTATTCCTTTCGTCATACTGGCCTCAGCCTTAGTTGGTAGTGACCCTGCCTTCTGCGTTGTAGGTCGTGGCTTCGATTCCCACTCAGGACAAACATTTGTGTGACGGAAATACATGTTTGTTCTGTGTCTGGGTGTTGATGTTTATTATTTGTATTCACAAAAAGTTCATTTGTCTGGTTCCCATGATACAAGCTATGCTTAGCTTACTTTGGGGCTAGATGGCGCTGTGTGAAATGTCCACCAATATTTATTTATATAAAAGGAGTCCGCAACAAGTAGTATAACAAACTTTTAGCCCTTAATGTCACAGGGTAAGTGAGTCCGTTGTTCGGAATCGGTAGCATTACTAGTTTTCAAACTGAAATTCCCCGTCTAACCTGCCTACATAGGTAGGGTAGGTGATTTCATGCTTACCAAATTCACTTTCCTATTATAAAGTTAGTATCTACCCCCTTCAATGTTTGGCCTATATATGTTAGTCTAAGACCTGTACACTGTTTTCTCCTGGAAGGGACTAGTCACCCACAACACAGGGAATCCTAGTGTGGGGACTATTGAACCTTTATCGTAAGCAATTATACTATGTGACCCAATAAGAAAAAAAGCAAGACCGTTCGGGTCCTACGTAACGTAAACAGGGCGATAGGATGAGGCAAAGCGGACGGAAATACATGTTTATTCCTCGGAAGAATAGCTGGCTTATCGGGTGACTAGCGTTCGCCCGCGGCTTCGTGTCAGACATAAACAAAAGCGCTCGCAAAGACAACAAATGACTTTGTGTCTAGTGTGTCACGTGTAAAGTGCGCTTAGTGCATACAGCACCTCGCTCTCAGATGACGGGAAATAGAAAGTGTCGCGTTTTTGAGCCTTTGATTGACTTCTGATATGACTTTGTAGGGACAGCGGCCTGTTCTCGACAATTGAGAGTTTTATAAAGTTACGGAACGAGCAGATGGCCCTCCTGATATTAAGTGGTAACCTCTGCCCATAACAAGAAATACGAATTGGATCCTCTCCTACTTAGGTGGGATAAGACCCAAGTCGCATCGTAAGCGCCTGTAATTCTGACATGTTGGAATGTCTCGTGTGCCTGTAATTTCACTACCACACTTTTTAAATCAAAACACAGCAACGCGAATGCTTGGCGGCAGAAATGGGTATGGTGCTGCCACCATACCTACCTTTCTTTTACTTCCCCATACGTACTTGGCATAAGTTCTACTGCAACTAAATGGGATACAGTGTCCACAAACAGTTTAAATCCAAAATACTTCGCTGCCTACTGCAAAAAAATATCGGTGTCAAATTTTAACCCAAATATAGAATTATTGGGCAACTTAGACACATGAAGTGTAAAGCAAAAGCAACCATGGAAAATAGAAATACCTCAACCGCCTGCCCCGAGACAACCATTTATCTCATACCCCTCGAGAATACACATTGACATGAGTTTTTTCATAAAAATATCCTTTTGTTTCAGGTAAGTCCCGTTATCCCTTTACACAGCTATAACCCGGAATATCTGAGTAAGTTGTCTACACTCGAATTTAGATCTTATGTTTTGAAATCTAAAGTTCATTATCACATGAGAGGAAACATTCTTAAAATTTAATTATGAAAAAATACAGTACCGAAAGAATTTTCGCATCATTTGAGGAGTATTCGCAACATTATGGAAAGTGTGGTTTAATGAGATTTTGTTGTCTATTTTCTGTTTTTTTTGTTTATGTGAAAAATTTCCTTTTGGTTATTAAAGGGAGCAATACAACGGTAATATAATTTTTATTTAGACGTAATAGTGAGAGGCCGTATATTTTTTAATGTAGCGCTTTTATTTTGTCACATATATTTTCTACAAGCTGTTGCTGCCTGCTTTGCCCGCGTGGTAACAAGATCAAAATTCTACTTAAACATATTGGATTAGCTAATTTGGCATGAGAATGTAACAAACACTTCCATTCCACTTCCACCCATTAAAATAGACATTCTCATACTTGAGTTAAATACAAAAACTTTATTTCCTTTTTTTGTTTATAAAAATACTCTATGTATCGATTTAATGGTTTGTATTGATTTCCGTATTCCAAGATTTGGTATTTCCTCTTCATCGATTTCTACACTCCAGTCCGCATATTTGTATTTGTACTTACGTACCCTGTACTTATTTCGTGGCAGTCTTGGCAATCCTCCGTCCACACTATGCTTTCGATCCATTCCACATACCTAGATACTTTAGTATACACTCCTGGAGAAAACTTCCTTCCACAATCCCTCCCAAAAGAAGTCACTCCCACCACTTTGTGGAGAGGAAATGTTTTCACACAATCAACTCTGTCAACCATAACTTGCAGAGGTCCCCCTGAATCTCCTTGGCACGTGTCTTTTCCGCCATTTTCATAATCTCCAGCGCAGAGCATATCGTTTGTGATACCGTGCTCTAGAATCTTCCTCTTGATCATATTCCTTACGGATCTGTTGCATGTTCCGCTGTCGATGATGTCAACGTCTACTGTCATCAGTGTCTGACTCCCAGTCAAAGATCCTGGTCTGGTTATTCCAAATCCAGTCGCCGTAAGTTTACTCTTATCGAAATCATCGTCTAGATTGAGGCAAGCGATCCTGATGTCTCCCGTGAGAACAAACGCTGGGTCAGCTCTGAATAGTGCTATGTCGTGGTATTTGGAAGGCGGTTTGTACTTCGGATGTACGACAATGTCGGCGATGTCTCGTTGTTGAGCTATTTCGTCAACTTCGTTGAATTCGAACGTCGCTGTCCCGACCCTCATGACGCTCGCTTCGCTGGTCTTGTCGTTTCTGCAGTGAGCTGCTGTAAGAACCCACTTGTTGCTTATGAGAGTGCCTCCACATTGCCATAATATTCCTTTCTCTTTCCTGAAACCAATGAGCACCATGTGTGGGAAGAGGAGAAAATCTATGGGTAATCTGACGCGCAACGTCGGGTGCAGAATATTGTGACATTCCAGTGTAGATTGTCCATATTTCTTACACTCCTCAAACGCCTTCTCCCCGATCGAGTTCACAGAATTGAATAGAAAAACCAATGTTGTTATTTCGAGCATTTTCTGTAACGTTTTCGATACGAATGATTAGTTATGCCATGTTTATGGTTTATTTATTTGCCTATTGATATGTTGGGCTTTTATTCTCAACGGGTGACATGATATTCGAACATTTTTATTTCATGTCACAAAATCCATGGAGTTAAAATCTGTATAATGACGAATAGTAATGACTAGTTTGAGATATGGCTCTTGATTGAGGCTGCCGAAACAATTAGCGCTTGGCGGTTGCATGCTTATTATTATCGATCCCACGACCTGCGATCGCTGACTTCACTACTGAGCCGTCATCGCTTCATTTGCATTCATTTATCGTGACAATGACGTAGAGGCGATTATACTGGAATAGTTAATAATAATCTAGAGTTAAAACGAACATCATCTTATGTTAACATGTAAAATCGAAACGTTACTAATTTTTAGATTAATGTTTCGGTTTTTTATTATTAATTTAAGATTCTATTGTTCCTATTGCACAATAATTAAATTTCCTATATTACGTTCGACATGACGTCTCACTTGTTGAGAATACGATTTCTAGTGGTGTAGTTTGGAGAACCATGTCCGACAGTATATTCTCCTAATTGAATTACGTCAGTGATAAACATAGTTAGTTGTTTAACTTGTATTCGACATAGAAGATTCATATTGAAAGGGTTTAGTAGTTTTTGGGTAGAATTAAATTTATGTACAGAAATCATCCGCGAAAGTGTATCCGCTATGCCTGTTTATTCTGCCAAGTAGTACTATACTTCCATTATTATTACAGTTTGCAGGGTTTTGATACCACTATTACTCGTAACCGCTTTTTAGAAAAATGTGGTTTTAAAATGCGCCACAAACAGGCTCCGTTCATGCACTAAGGGTACTGATGAGATTACAGGATTTCGGAATTCGGAATTACAGGATTTTAAGAGTTCCGTTTCGCCTTATAAATCATAATGGGTACATAGCGATGCGACTTTGATCTCCACTATCGGTCTAAAATCTGTCTCAATTGAGGGTAAACCTAATTTGTATAATTGATGCAATGACCGCTTACGATCAGGTGGGACATCTGCATGCTCCGTCACTTCACTCACAATTAAAATGAGATGGTCCAGTAGTCACCAAAATTCTAAGACAGTTTTTATAACTTTTTCAAAGTGCATCCTCTCTGCAGTACAATGCAGTACAAATCTCATATTGCTACCTGCAATATTAAGTTTTCACCGTCTAAGTATGTAGATTCGGTATGAAAATAGTCCGTTATAAAACTAGAACCAATTCTGTTTGTTAGCCGTCAGCTATTTCACCTGGCTCTCCCGTGTTAGGGTGACCATTTATTATTCGTCTAAGCGAGATTCTCATTCTGGATATTTAGTGAGAAATTATGATTATTATTTTGAGGCAGCAAAATGAAAAAACTGACTTCATCGAGAATGATTGATCGTTATCACGTACTTGGGTACCATTTTTTTTTCATTTAGAAAGCAAATTATAGAATCGATTTCGATGAATTTTCTATGGGACTAATCTCACAGTTTAATAGTAAAGTCCTTTCAAAAACTTTTTTCAAGTCGTTTTATAAGTTACAGAGTTCTGAGTAAAATAATATAGAGCAAAAAAAATATTTACAACCGAATCGAGAACCTCCTCCTATTTTCGAAGTTGGTTGAAAATACGCTTGAAATGAATAAATGATAACTTATGAGATATATCTCATAGGAGTGAAATATTCCGTTCCTTGAATTGTTTTTCTTCGCTTTGCATTCTTTTTTTGTCTATTTACGGCCAACAGGGTTTTTTGTCTTGTGTTCCTGTTGTACAGTCTTATTTTAGAATATTATAAAAACTTACAAAAATCTAGGAACCTACCGAACAAATTAAGATGAAAAACATATTAAACATGAATTGAACATTATGGGCAATTTGTACATACTCGTAGCTAAGTTGCATGCAAGTGGAACTGCCCGCCGGCAACTGGTCTTAAAGTCTATTAGTACTGAGTTAGTTTTGAGTCATACTTACTTACTTACTGGTGTGTCACTTACTAGTGTGGACTCTGACACCAGACTCCGCCAGGTTTCTAGCCAGTCGACGGCTCGAAGTTCACGCATGCCCTTTTTCCATTTGGTCTTCCTAGCCGTACTTCGGGCGGCAAACCGGCCTCCGCCCGCTCCCACGAGACGTCTTGCTGATTTGGTCTCTCCTAAGATATTTGAGTTTTCAGACATACATGTATATGTATAAAATAAGACGGGAATATCCTAGAATCGGTCGTTACCCATGGCCACCGTAGCAACACCGCGAAGAGCGCAATTCAAATAAAGAAATCGCTGCGCTCGCTACGCAAACTGTAATCAGAGCCTCTTCCGGCCTTACGTGATTCTTGTGTAGATAATCTGGCTATATTATTTATGGATGGCCAACCATCGCCGGTGCTGGGTTTTTTTATCTGAATAAGTAACGGAACGTTCGCGATGGCCCACCTGATGTTAAGCTCTGCTCATAAGCGTTTATGGTTACCGGTTGATGGCCGTCTGTTACCGGTTGAGAGCCGTTTGCTCTCACCAGAGCCCGTGTAAACGCTGTCAAAGTCATCTGCGGCCAACAGCAAATAGTCATGTTATAAAAAAAAAGTGTTTATGGTTATGGTTTAGTCTGAAGACAATAGTAGCCGTCTTGGGTTTTTTCATTTTCTTTTAATTTAGTAATATATGTTCAGCTTTTCTTTTATATAATTTAATTTATTTTAATCATGGTCATTGCTCCTAATTTTTTTTATATTTTATATCTTAGTTTAAATTGAGACGTAACTTTTCTCCTTGTTATATAAAATTCAATAATAGCGTTAAATCCTGAAATGTCTCAGTCGAACACAAAGCGCGTGGAACGTTTATTTTCGAATCCACCGCTGCCCTTTCATCGCAGTAAACAGTATTAAGGAGTCCTGAGTTCGTACAATACACTGTAGTATAGCGAGAATGGATTCTATATCAAACCACATGTGTCCCGATTGCCGGCCGCAATCCACTGTGAGGGGAACACGGATGGAGAAAAATGAAGATACGCTTTTAATTTCACTGTATTAAGGAGCTATAAAATAAATAGTGAAATATGATCAAAAATCTTGGTGTTACATTTATATACAAAGAATATTTTAACATACAACATTATTATAAGTTGTATCAATTGTCTGTTTCTCATATTATCTAGAAGTTCAGCTTTGTGTGGCTAGATGGCGCTTGGTGAAAAGTCTAGAGGTACGCCTTTACTTCTGGAAACTATTAGTACAGCTATTGATACAGAGTAGCTTGAGCTCTTGCTCTGAAGTTAGCTGTTTAAAGTTTCTTTCTATGTCGCAATTAAAACCTTCTGCAGCCATTTTCATACTTGCCAATATCCGTCACCAGGAATATATTATATTACAAGGTACTTGATTGAATAATTTTGTCCAAAGTTTTAAAGTAATACAGAACGAATAATAGTCACCATCATAATATGAATAAATAGGACTCTTACAATATTTTTCTTTTACTGAAAGTAAATCAGGTTGAGGCCTTTAAGATAATTATAACATCAAGGTAATAAAATTGAAAACAACAAAGATTAATAGTAGATATAGAAAAACCATTAAGTAAATTCTTAAACAAATGGATAAGGAAACGGCAATAGTTTTAATCAAAAATAACAAGATTATTTACGCTGTAAATTTCAAAATCAAAATAGTTATTAGAGGAATAATACAGTGGATTATGATAGTTGAGAAACGATGATGTCTGTAGAAGTAATAAAACTGTGTCGCAGGCATCAACAATTTACCCTTCATGGGGCAGAACAAACAAAAAACCCCCCTAAATACGGATTCCTTTCTTTTCGCGTGCGTGATCACTTTTACAAGGACTAAAAAGTGCCGCATCCACTCAATTCATACGGCAAGTGTCGGCACTGTAGTCCCCTTAGTTGTTTGCCCCATTGTGCGGCTCCACCGCAAATACTAGGTCTCGGATTGGAGCGAAAAAATCCGCCTCGAACGAGGTCTTTAAATGAAACGCGCCGACACCTCAAACCTTTGTACGCCGCGTACTCACTCACTATATGTGTTTTAGTCTTCCCAGTCTTTCGAGAACTGGCGAATAATTGACTCGTGTTATGTCAGTGTTCAAAATTTAGGTGAATCCGGGAACACTTAGTTTGGACGTCCCGTTTTTTTTTTTTTTTATGTTACAGTTACGGAACGAGCCGACGGCCCACCTGATGTTAAGTGGTAACCTCAGCCCATAACAACCGATGCGACTTGGGTCCTCCCTTACTAGGTACGACAAGACCCAAGTCGCATCGTCTGCGCCCGTAACTGTGAGACGTGTAGGTGGAATGTCTCTTGTGCCTGGAATTTCACCGGCAACCACCTTTCAAACCGGAACACAGTAACACGAACGCGTTACTGCTTGGCGGCAGAAATGGGCATGGTGGCAGTACTTCCCCGGACGAACTTGGCGAGAGTTCTACTGCTCTTAAAACTTAACGTTTCGAAGTGGACGGAATAACTGTTTAACATTTGGACTTACGGAATGGTTTACGGGAAGACTAGACCATACGTTTTTTGCTTAGAATATATATAATTAATGTATATGAATATAATAACCAAAATTAATATGCTAATCGAAGTTAAGAGAATAATATCTAGGTATATAATATAGGCATCTTAATTCTTTGACATTACACGTTTATCTGAATTTTGACTTGATTGTCCTCCCCTACAAGGTACGACAAGACCCAAGTCGCATCGCATGCGCCCATAACTCTGAGGTCGAATGTCTCAAATGCCTGTAATTTCACCGGCAACCACACCTTTCAAACCGGACTGCTCTTGCACGTTCTTTTAGATTTAGTTAAATCATAATACTGGGCGGCCACGTATAGTGTGGAAAATAAATAACCATGAGTCAAGGAGTAACAGAATCGAAGTGCATACTATTGACGATATTCGTCTACCTGCCACCACTAGTGCATGAAAGGAGCCTCTCTAAGGCGCACTTTAATCATTTCCCTACACTGGTTCGAGACAGCTAGTGATACTACAATATTAGTGTATGCAGACTAAAGCTAAACCCCCTGTATGTCACAAGCATCCGGCCCAGACATCCCTTATCACCGCAACTACACAGATAGCCCGCTAAGTCTATCTGTGTGAAGACCTAGGTATGTATATATTGGTAGGACCTAGATAGGTATATATTGGTAGAACCTAGATACACTGGACACGCGCGATACAGGCTAGCCCTAGTGCGGGGTCCACGAGCAAATTTGAAATTGTAAACTATTTTGGAAATAATATAGTTTTAATTTGAAATTTGTTACACTGATTTGTAAATAAAATTGACTGGCCTCACAGCTCAGTTGGTAGTAAGTAGTAACCCTGTGTTAGTCCTGCGCCGTAGTTCGTTAAAACATTTGTATTCTCTCAGTTGTCTGGTTCCCATAATATCATGCTATGCTTAGATTAGGGCTAGATGGCGCTGTGTGAAATGTTCACTAATATCTATTATAGTAATTGTGATCTTTCTTTTCGTAAAAATCACTTTAAAGTGATAAAATTCCTCTGTCTTGCAATATTTTGAAATCAATTAAATAAACGTTAATATTTTATTGAGAAATTTTCTTAAATTAACATCTGTTCATAATTTCGCATCCATAGAAATTAATCAACATTTCGTTGGTTTTATAAAAATAGTAACAATTTGTGTGTCAAGTTTTTCACAATTACTCAGTGTTCGCGTGCCGCACACTCGTAAAAATAAACGTTCTACGTTTCAAAATAAACACGAATAATATTTATCACCCTCAAAGTTACGTGTAACAGAAAATATATCAAGTTAGAATGAGTTCCAAACCTCATATTACCTTTCTAAATATTTATCATAAAAATTTGTTTACTGGATGTAAATTTTCCCGCGAAAAACTCACCCTAAATTCCCGCCAACAAATCAGACAGCAATTTCCCAAGAATTCTTAAAGGCTCGTGTACACTGAAGCGTCGCTAGTGATAAACGACATTGCAATAAGTGACCAGTGACATTAATATTATAATATATTAAAGAATAAATTACTTTGGACATTTGCTGTAACCTTACCTGATGTGACATTTTTTATTATTTTGTCTCAAATTTACATCCTGTTTATCCTATTTTTGTATCCTATTTAAAACCTCTGCTAAGGAAAGACACACTGTGGACGTAAAACCACAAATTATTTATTACCTGTGTTACATATTAAATAACTTGTATATTTATTTATATTTGTAAAGAGCTTCTTGTTGCTCTTATGCGTCTTGATTGCACGATCTATGCTTGTAAACTATCTATTGCGTGCCAATAAAACTGAAAAAAATACCGTTAATATTTCGTGAATTTTCTAAAAATGTTACCATTTTAGCTGCAAAAGTTGTTAGTCTATTCTAGTTCACGCTGCAAGGTTATTTTCATTCATCAGCGAGTCTTGTGTCTTCCCATACTTTATATATAACACTAGCTGTTGCCCGCGAATTCGTCCGCGTGGAATTCGGTTTTATCACGCACCCCTATTATACCCCTTGGAAAAGTAGCCTAAGTTACCCCTTGTTACATCAGCTATCTGCCAGTGAAAGTCTCGTCAAAATCGGTCCAGCCATTTTAGAGATTAGCCGGAACAAAAGACAGACTGTCAGATAGACATACAGACAAAAATAGTAAAAAATGTTGTTTCGGTATATGTACCGTGTATACATCCATATGCACTTAGTAAAAAGCGGTTATTTTAATATTACAAACAGACACTCCAATTTTATATATTTATATATATGTATAGATAATGACGTCAGGTATTCGGTCAGGCTCGTACGCTACAGTGTACACGATGCCTAACTGTCGCCATGCGGCAAATAATTTATTTTTTCAGTGGGTTCGCGTTTCACGGATCCGATACCTTCGGAGGATTATTAAGAATGACGTGTCTGCTACCGTTTAGTGATCGGTGCTTTCGTTTGTGATGTTTTTGTGCAAAAAATACATTTTA
Source organism: Chesias legatella (assembly GCA_947359385.1). NCBI lineage: Eukaryota > Metazoa > Arthropoda > Insecta > Lepidoptera > Geometridae > Chesias > Chesias legatella. The sequence continues at coordinate 11,933,462 of OX375764.1, read as the reverse complement.
GAATTAAATTTTGAAATATAGTTATTTAATATATATTAATAACGCATACACCATATGTATGCGTTATTCCCTCCATTAGGATACAAACGTTAAAAATTTTACACAAACAATTATATCGAATTACACATACAAACATAAACATAAAAACTGCTTGGAAACGTCAATTAGTAGTTAAGTTTAAAATATAAGGTCAATCGTTATGCTAACTTGACATCTTCATTTTTCAAACATTCTCAAACCCCATCCCACCTTTCATGAGAAAGAACAGGCAAGAAACCCTTACATGAGGGATTCCTAACTGTTGAGAATCCCTATTTAGTCACATTGCGCCACTCTCTCCCTCTCTTTCTCAGGAATGGTGGGGTCATGTTTCTTGGAGAAATTTTACCCATCTATTGTATGCTGTTAGATCTTCACTGATTTCTTGTCCAATGTTGTACCTACCGCTTTCATTATAGCAAAATATAAAAAAAACTTTCAATAAATATAACACGTCAAAAACTTTTTGGTAAATAAATAGGTTATTAAAACATAGCAGATCAAATTCCCATCCCTGGCGTGTCTACGCGATCGGAAATAGGTCAAGTGAGGTCTTCACATGCCGACTGTACGTCCCAGTTTAACTCACTGTTTTGACGACCGTACGTAATGTGTTCAAGCCACTATTGTGTTGTCTGTCTGTGTCATTCGGGCACAGAAAGATTTACCAAAAAAAGGTTTTACTGTATGACACTGGCAGGTTGTTGCTTATTTTAGAAAAAAAAATATGAGCGTTCTAAATTCAAATTACTTTCTCAATTGAATTTCATTCTTTCCACTCTTTACGACCTTCTTTGACGTACTGACAGTGACAAAAGTATGAACAAGTTCGTGGTTATACTCGATAGAACTGCGTTTGAAAAAGTTCGATCGATTTGGCCCAGAATAATCGGCGGCGTAAAATCGATAACGATTTATTTATTAATTAAATCATAGTATACACTATATACCTATACAAATTAAGAACAGAAAGCAGGAAGAACAGGTCGAGTGCTACTATAATAATTAATGATGAAGATTACGAGCGAAAAAATGTAGAAACTAAAGTTTAACTAAGGTAATTATAATAAAATAACTCAACTCCAAATTAGTTTTAGCTAGAAAATTGTCTTGTAGTATAGTAGAATAGAATAGTTTTTAAGCTATTGCATAGCTTCTATCGCGGGCCTTGAGCGTGGAGACCGAATCCAGAAATTCCGTAACGAAAAAACCTAACACCCACCACTCCGACCGGCACAGCGGTGATACTTTTTAGTTTTTCCATCTATCGATAAATACCAGAACTTTTAATGACTTTTTGAAATATCACACGCAATAGCTTTACCGCGGCAGTCTCCGAGTGCCACACGTCTTTTTTTTAGTTTTATAGTGTCGGTATGGGAATCCCTAAAAAATCATTGAAAACCTTTATTTAAATTCAAGTGGTCAGTGACCTGCTGCTGTCTAGCAGTCCATTGCCCGAATACCTATATAAAAAAAATTGCTAGAATCAGACCACAGTAATGATGTTAACACTTCAATAGAAGTCTGGGAAACAATAGACCCCACTATGAATTGAATTGGTTACAAATGAACTGGTTACGGTAATACTGAATTGGATTTGAGCTACCGTTTGTCAAAAGGTATTGTTTAATTTGTAAGTGATTCATTAAATTGGTTTTAGATTGAAAGGGGCCGTGATAATTGGTTTGTTAATTGGAATATTGCGGATTCTTATTTTATTTATTACTCATGAGCCCCATTTGGCTCATACTGCTAGGAAGCAAATAATGTTTTATGGTCTTATTATAATGGTAAAAATGTTCTAGCCATTAAGTTTGAAAAAGATTTCATGTCGCGGAGAAAGATATTTGAGATTTTTTCTCAATAGCTTCTCATATAAATAAATGAATTAATAACTCATAAACGTTCCAATGTGTCGCAAATATTTATGAACACTGACACTGAACCAAAAAAAACATCGCCCAAAAGTTTTTGGGTCAGAGATCGAACCGGGTATCCTCGCTTTGCAGGCGGAATTACCACCAACTTGACTAAGGAGCCAACATTATTAAACAGCCATTTTAATTTAATAAAGTAACCTTATTTCTGGCTTTTTTAGAGTAGTAATTATGATGGGTATAATATTATTCCTACTTCCGCTCAGGTATGAAAGCAAGGCGGTAGTTTACAAATAATTTATGCACGACCGATTGTGGAAAATCACAAATGGTGATACATGAAAAAGGTACGGTCAGACACCGAGCGAGAGTAGGACAAAATTTCAATCTAAAAAAAAAGTCTTTCTGCTAGGGTGTCTCTCTGCGTGGACCTAGTTGTAAAAAAGTTATAAACATATCAACACCCAGACCAGAACAAACACCGATGTTGGTCACACAAATGTTTGTCCTGGGTGGGAATCGAACCCACGACCTACAGCGCACAAGGCAGGTCAACCAACTGAGCTATGAGGCCAGTCAATTATAAACAAATATACCTTGTAATAATTATGGGGGATAATGTAGTTGTCTATTAGTTGAAATAATGTTGATTTTAGCTCTATTTATACCCGTGCTTATTTCCTGCATGAAATCAAACCAATTTAAATTGCTGAACTATCGCATACACTGTCATACCACTGCAGCGGGATCTCCTGTGTCGCAGATGGAATGAACAAATACAATCCCCGTGAATAACTTTATATCTCTACCTCTTTGTTTCTGAATTTAATCTTATCGCTTTCTCTCAGACTGCACCCGAAAGCCAAACCTATTATTACAACGTGTGAATGAATGCAGGTGATAAGTCGTTGTGTCGCTGTGACAGTAGTGTGTCACGCCTTTGTCACTTTTTCTGTTCAAAAATGGGATTTACGCCACTTTCTTAAGTTTTATTATTGCTGGGCCTTTTTGGACGACGCTGACGACGCGACGGCGGGGTTGACTTTTTTATTTTATTTGATATAGTTACGGAATGAGCTGGCGGCCCACCTGGTGTTAAGTGGTAACGTCGAACCATAACAACCGATGCGGCTTGGGTCCTCCCCTACTACGACAAGACCCAAGTCGCATCGTATGCGCCCGTAACTCTGAGACGTGTAGGTGGAATGTATCATGTGTAATTTCACCGGCAACCACACCTTTCAAACCGGAACACAGCGAATGTGTTACTGCTTGGCGCCAGATATGGGCATGGTGGCAGTACTTCCCCGGACGAACTTGGCAATGATAAGTGTTGTGGTCTTCTGGTCTGCTACAATAGTGCGGGAACCAGGTTTGGGATTCGAGCTATTCTCGCTTCTCGTGTAGGGTCTCTCGGGGCTGTTGCTACCCCCCGGTATCGGAGTTGGCAGCTCAAACTCACAGGCAGGCAATATTTAAATACTTTTGTGGTTTAAGTTTAACTTCATCCCTAACTTAACTATACCCTAATAATAGTAATACCCTAGGAATACCCTAACCGCATTATGTAGCGCACAGTACTCATATTTGAAAGTGTCTTGACTCGCGTGCCTTTTGTTCCAAATTGTAGACAAAAACTTTGTCAACTTCATAAATATGAAAACGTTATTTAGTAAATAAAAATCAGCACATAAAACGAACGAAACGAAAGGAGCCTCTTTGAGGCGCACTTACAATCCTTTCACCACACTGGTTCGACAGAACCGGTGACTCGAAGAAGAAGAAGAAGAGCACATAAAATATATTTCGTTATATTTCTTCTAATTTAATAACATGATGAAACCTACGTTTAATTCCGAAACGATATAAAAACTTTTAATGAATGTAACTATTACAGATTTTACGTTTTATTTTCTTTACTTTAGTTCGATATGAGTTGAGTACTTACTACTTCGATAAAATATTATACACACTACATAATTGGGTGTATTATTACGATAGTATCTAATTGTTATAGGACCCTCATTAGTGACTTACATTTTTCGGGAATAGACGATAATAAGATCGTAATTATCTGTAATTTAACAAAGGTAAGGTATCTACTCGATAGTATAACATTTAATATATTATAGAGTAAATTATAGTAAAAATAAATATTGGTAGACATTTCACACAGTGCCATTTAGCCCCAAAGTAAGCTAGCCATAACTTGTATTATGGGAACCAGACAACTGCTATATACACAAATCTTTTTTTTTATATTATAGTAACACCCAGGCACAGAAGAAACATCTATGTTCATCACACAAATGTTTGTCCTGAGTGGGAATCGAACTCAAGACTTACAGCGCAGAAGGCAGGGTTACTACCAACTGAACTGAGGCCAGTCACATATAGGATTTTGTTACTTATTAGACGGTATTCCCAGGCGAGATGCTGGATGTCCACCATTATTTATTTATTTATTTACTTAACTACACATCAGTCCACATTACATGAGTGATATACCATCATGACAAAGTAGCAGAGGCTTACTATTAGCAACACAACATTTAAAATTAAAACAAAACGATTGATACTACGAAAAAAGAAGAATGGAAAGCTTCTCTTCATCTGTTACCTAATTTCAGGTACATGAGAAATTCCATTCTTATTTCCTGTGTCACAGGCGGCTTGAGTCTCCTCAACTAAGTAGGAGAGGACCGAAATCGTATTGACCGTTATGTGCAGATGTACCGCTTGACATCAGATGGGCCATCTGCTCGTTTGGTAAATTAGTGTCATAAAAACTCTAAACATCAATGTACTATATAGTTCGTCCACTTTGCGATTCTAAAATACCCATTTTAACGGACAAATAAAATGTAACAAAACATATTGTTAACTATTTCTTATCACGCAACGGCCATTAGACTAAGTTGTGGTTAAATTTGACATTTTGTTAGTTTAAACTATGGTTTGTCGGTTACGGTGGTTGGTTTTGAGGGGTTGACGTTAGATAATTGGTAGCTTCTAAGTTTATAAGTTTCTTTGGAATTCCAGAACACTGTTAGCAATAAAAACGAAAAAAATGTAGACCCTTTTTTTAAATACACATCAATGTAAATACCCCCAGATACAGAACAAACATCTACGTTCGTTACGCATATGTTTGTCCCGACTGGGAATTGGAACCCACTACCTCCCGCGCAGAAGAAGGCAGAGTTCCTACTAACTTAATTTGTGGGGTCCTTCCGACAAATACCTGATGTTGTGCGAATAGTGGCGATGGTCGCGAGAAGTTCCACTCTTATTGGTGACCGGTGTCACAGCTCATTTGGTAGTAAAACTGCCGTCTGCGCTGTAGGTCGTGGGCTCGATTCCCTTCCAGGACAAACATTTGTGTCACGAACATAGATATTTGTTCTGTCTGGATGTTGATATGTATTAAATGTATATATTTACAAATTAAAGGTTATAATTATTATATCAGTTGTCTGGTTCCCATGATACAAGCTATGCTTAGCTTACTTTGAGGATAGATGGCGTTGTGTGAAATGTCCACCAATATGTAATATTAATATTATTCTAATATAATAAAAACTACATTAAATTAGTCGACACATTTGAGTGTAACCTGTAACACAGTTCAATACCGCATATGGCGTAATGAAAAATAAACAATTCTCTGTTGATTTAGGCTCAAACAAACGAGTATAATAGTTGAGTGCCGCCCCGAGATTAGAAAAGGGTGGTTTGTTAGTCTTTTAGGGGATTAAAGTGCAAAATATATTGCATCAATTTCACTGGACAAATATGGCTGCTCAGCTGTTTCCCTATTTTATATCCTAACTATAGTAATTTTATGTTAATTTAAAGTGGCAGCACTTGCCTACTAAAGCTATTAGCCCAGTCACTCGTTTTTTAAAGATGTAACAATAGTTATTTTAACTTTAAATGTGTGCCATGAAAGTAATAAAGTCAGTTTATTAATAAGAACCTTTGTTGGCATATACTGGTATACACTTTCGTCTTTCTTCACTAAATATTATATGGTTAATTACACGAAACGACGAAAAGACGAAAGCTCATGAAAGTCATTGCTTATGAAAAAGAAAACTAGCTAAGTTCGCAACGTAAGCTACGTTGAGTCTAAGAGCGGTTATAAATAACTAAAATAATTTTCCAACGCTTAAAAAAAAATACAAATTGATGACCTTCAGCAATACACTGATCAATTTATCTTTGTTTTTTGTGAAAACTACAACATATTGTGTGAAACATCATTTCAGTTTGACGTGTAAGTAATCGCTCGGACGAGGGTAGACCTTTGTTCTGAAATGATTTATTGCACAACTTTCGGACCCTTTCGCTTCCTTTTGACACTTTAAAAACAATACACAGCAACACAACTTGTAATATTCAATAATGTGCTATTGTTTCTTTACTGATATGAAAGTGAAGGAGATATGAAAGCGTGAGAGTGTGTGTGTGTGTGTCCATCACACACAAATGTTTGTTCTGTGTGGGAATCGAACCCACGACCTACCAGCGTAGAAGGCAGAGTTACTACGAACTAAGCTGTGAGGCCGTCAAATGTTTTTCCGTATCTGGATGTTTAATATGTATTTAAGTATTCTTAGGTTATCTAGTTCCCGTAGTACAAGCCCTGCTTAGTTTGTGTGCTGTGTGAAACGTACATAAAAAAAAATGAGTATATTATAAATTTATCAAATTTACTTTTCAAATTGTTTTTCTTAATGTGTTACTTACCTACGCCCCTATATTTATAAATTCGTTTGCGTAAATACCAATACATACATACATACTACTTTGTCTTATGAATGGTGGAATCAGCAAATTGTGAGGCTTATCGGTTTCAATTGAATTCTTTGATTTCATATGCCTTTGTTGTCATTTGTTTCTATTGTTGTATGGTTGCTTTTGTACGTTTGAAAACAAAAAAAACTGTAAATTTTGAAAATGGCAACACATGATAAATGTACTTTAATTAATTTTTCCGTTATTATTTCATAGATATCACATGACTTAAAATTACTTTATGTCACATATAAACTAATCAACTTCAAAATTCAACGGTTAGCGTCTGATACGGACTCGAACCAGCGACTTCGGATTGTAAGTGGGAATCAGCATCGCTCTGCCGCCGGAGTCCTTAATAAAACTTTAATACCCTAATCCATAATAATTTAACCCTTTCTTCGCGATAAGTAAGTAGTTCACGTTTAAACCCAATTTTCCCGGAAAACATAATAATATTTTCATGAGATTGACTCAGTATATAAGAATAATAACAGTACACTACAGGTGTACCCCTGTTCTGAAACATGACATTTATTGGAACAGCCTAATTGGGCCGAAAGGGCGTAAGTGTATTTACGACCGTCTCGAATTTACCTTTAAGATTTTTTTTGATTTAATACAAGTCTGAAGGCCTGGACTAAGGGAGGTGGAACGAGTTGGAGACTTTTCCCGCTAAGGCTGTCCTCACATAGAACAACAGAAGATTATATTATTATTTAGTATTGTAAACAATGGTGAATGGTGTAGAACTTCCCACTTCCATTTTTATTTGATTTTATATTTATTTTATGTTTTTGTATTGTTATTAACTAGTCTGTTGTATTGGGTTTATAATGTTTTTTTATGATAAATAAATAAAATAATATGGCTTTAATAAATAAATAAAATTAAAAACTAAATCCTGGTTAAATACTCAAGTATGACGTATGACATTGGGAAATATTAATTATAACGTAGAATCAAAAATAAGTATAGAATAACAGCTATCTTCTTACTATGTTTTGTGATATAAGGTCTAAAGCTACATATTACTACTTATTATTAGTATTATTAGCTGGTCTGAATTAATTTTACTATTCATTAGAAAATATTATCTATAAGTAACTTCTCCAATCAAAATGTTATTATTTAGATGGTTATCATCATCATGATAATATCTCAACATGTTTGCTAGCAACACTTAAACTATGAAAACATATTCTCTACCGGTCGATGTTAAAATTGGAATTCGATGATTGGATCCAACAATTCGTATTTTGTGAGTTTGAGCCCTATATGAAGTTTTACTCCTTTTCGTAGTGTACGCTTGATATGAATATGTATTATTGGAAATATAAAAATTCATAAACAAAGGACAATACAAAATAACCTCCTACGCAATCATTTATAAGATTTTTTCCCATTTTTCACAATGTTTCAATATAAAAATGTTCAGTTTACTCAATAAAAAGCTACACTATATTGCTACTTTAGCTACACTTACGCCCTTTTACCTCAACATAGAATTCTTGTTACCCTTGTTTTCCTTTAGCTCCCATTTTATTACCGAAATAGATATCAATTTTACCAAATTGATTACATAAAGCTTCAATGAACCCACGGAAATGCGTAACTTAATAACTCTAGCCGCCATTTTGTTTTATCTATGAGGGTGTAATTTTTATGGAAGGTCCCCTCTATAGGTCTATTGTTTCAAAGCTGTTTTTATGAGAAATCGTTTATGGATAATTTATTACGTGGACGGTCTGCTTTTTGTTGATAAAACTGATCGTTATGTCTCGGAAGATCGAGTTTTCATTCCCGTTCTGGAAAGGTTATATATTTTTTTCATAATTTCTTGCTATTTCTCGCTAATGAGTAGTACTAGCTAATGAGTTTGACTATCATTTTTAATTATGTGGATTTCAACTTCATTTAAACTAAAAAATAATACGTTTTGGGCAGAAAATATACCTATGGGTTGAAGCAATAATAATGTTAAATTCGTTAACTAGTTATTCCATATCCAATTAGTGCGGACACCGCAGCTCACTAATTAATAACCTTGCCTTCGAAGTTAGGTGGCCTGGATTCGATCCTTACATAGTTATTCTGTGCGTCTGTTCAACTAAAGGTTATATCAAAAATATTAGTAAGTATAACGTTATAACCAATAGTCGACCGTAAAACCCGTATTTATCGGCTGATTAGCCGATCAAATAAAATCGGATATCTATAAAAATAATCCAATCGACCTCATACAATGGCAGTCGACATGCGAAACGATTACGAGCCGGTCTTTATGTAGGGTGGGTGGGACTGGGTACACATTACATTTGATACGCACTACCCGCGGTCTGGACGATACTTTAATCCCAAAACTGTTTACCCGTTCGATACTTACTAATATAATGAAGGGTCCACACTGACCGACATTCATTCACTCTGACCAATTTTTGAATTCACCTGTGAAACAGCAGGCAAAAGAGGCTCGTTTGCCTGCTGTTTCACAGGTGAATTCAAAAACCCTACATAAAGATTCTTCTAATGCGATGCCACGTGAGTATTTTCATAATAAAATAAATAAAAATAATAATTAGAATTTAGCACAGCGCTTCTTCTTCCGTCTACTTTGGGAACTTTTAGTGAAATAAAAAGTAAATAAAAAATTGGTGGACATTTCACACAGCGCCGTCTAGCCCCAAAGTAAGCTAAGCTTAGCTTGTATCATGGGAACCAGACAACTGATATAATATTTTTATACTTTTGTGTAAATACATACATATAATACATACTTGTATTAACACCCAGCCACAGAACAAACATCTGTATCCGTTCTAGATGGGAACCGAAGCCACGGCCCACAGAAGATCCCTCACCTAATCGAATAATATCTTGGTTCGTTTCATTGAAGACAAGACAATCAAAAACTCAATACGCTACACATTCGAGACATACAAACAAAGCCAAAACGATGTGCTATAAGAAAAGAAAGAAAGAAAAAATCGTCGCGAAACTTGAAGCAATAACTAGCCCCACACAGCGACAACCATTTGCAATGGATTATGAAACTTTGGAGGTGGCAATTTATTTTGCTTTTAGCATGTAACCAGCGTGTAGGCCCAATGGGACATTATCCAGAGTTTGAAGCTGGATGTTGCTGGTTCCAATTCACACTTACACTAATGAGTCATTTTAAACTGGTGAAACAAATCATCTTGAACAAAGTGTCATGTTCCAGAACTAAATATTCGAAGACATGTGTAAGGGCACGGAAGATGAGTCTTTGAGGCCGAAATTGATCTTTTTACCAGACTGGTGGATTGAGAGAGTCAGTGACACACGTAGTAGTAGTAGTGGTAGTAGAAGTAGAAGTAGAAGCAGTAGTAGAAGCAGTAGTAGAAGTAATAGTAGAAGTAGAAGTAGGATCTAGCTAGCTGTGATGCACGTGCATAAGCCCAATATGATTCGTAATGCGCCTGTCTCCTGAAACTTGAAGGGTCCTCTAACTTGAAGGGAAATTGGTAATTTCACCGGTGATTTGATTTGAATGCTATGGTTATATCACGCAAACCTACTTGACCTGCTTCTTAAAGAAATACCTCGAAAACGTCAGTTAGAAAAAAAATAGCGAAAGTATTGCTGTTTTTGGGGGCCAGTTAAAACGTATGAACTCTAAAAAGAAGATGGATGATAAATACATTACTGTATTTAAATATTTACATATGAATACTAGTTAATTTTTCCAGTTCATCCATAAATTTATGAACAACAAATGACACAAGTGCGTATAGTTTTGAACATCCATGTAAAAGGATCGCGTAAAGTTTTGATAGCAGATGCTGGAGCCAATATTTGAAGATGGCGCGCGGCCCATTTTTATTTAGTTTTCATTTTCCACGCGACGGCGCACGGGTGTGCCCAGATACGAGCTATCTTTTATATTTTCATATAAAAACGTATTAGAATGTGTGTTTGTTTCAACGATGAATTTACGAGCCTTACAGTTTACACAGTGATTGTTTTGGGCCGCTGCTGATGCAAACATAAATATTATTATTGTTGTGTATATCTAAACTAGAGCTACAATAAATTGTGTCACTAGCTATGTAACTAGTGTTGTTAAAGTATTAAAGTACGCCTCAAAGAGGCTCCTTTCGTTCACTTTACACATACATGTCTCCGAGTTTTTGGTTTTAGGACATACCGGTTTTCTTCACCGTTTTTAGAATAGCATATACACTTTTCAAGCGAAAAACTCATTGGCGCAGGTTAGGACTCGAAGCAGCGCCCTCCGGAATGAAACTCACGGGTCTCACAGGCTAGGGCTGTGGCTGGGTATCATTTTTTAATTGCTGGCGGCTATGTCTGTAGTCGTTAGCGCAAAAATTATATATGTTTAACAGTACAGCGCCATACCACTGGCATATACTTATATTCAGACTTTTTCCCTGAAGGGACGCCTGAATTGACGACTTCACCTTGTGAGTTACACTATCGTGTGGAGGTAGATGTGATAATAGGTGAGCTCATCGTCTCCATTGTTATCCCACTAATAACTCTGCTAACATTTTCTGTCATTAAATCATTATTTTAATCGAATAACAATTTATGTACTGAAAATGCAAGAGAAATATAGGCAAACTACTCTTGGTGCTTTTGTGAGAGATGTAACTCGAGAATTAATAAAATTTTTGTTCATAAACTTTGATCGCTTTACTTCGCCGACATAAATGTTGTTCAAAAACTTTGGTGGCCCAACTTCTCCGATACAATTCTACTAATATAAGTGACACTTAAGTAGATTAGTTGGCGCAAACTTAGTAATAAGTTTACGTGATGTTTTAATTTTAATCTTAAATTAAAATAGCATAATCGTTTTGTTTGAAGCATTAAATTCAGAAATTTTTAACCGAACTTGTATTATGATACGAATACATTAAATATGTAACTTGACAGTAAAAATTAGTAAAGTCACCGGCATCAACTAGCTACACATAAAATGTTATTTTTATAGCCGGGGACAACGGTTTATTGAATAGTGAGTTAATATCGTAGTAAGGGTATAACCCCTACTTATTTTACGTTTCGACGCGATGATATTATATGATTTCATAGGAAAATGTAGATAAGGATTATAATAATACCATTGTTTTCTTATAGAACGAAATATAATAACCAATATCTACGTTATTGGTTATATTTAATAACCTCTAAAAGGTAACTTTTGTAGTATTTTAACTAAACTAAAAACATTTAGTTTTAAGACTCTGAATGTCGAGGCAAGTTAGAAAAAGTGAGTTTTTAATAATTACTTTGCACATCAAAACTCACTACAAACTGAGATGTGACTCCAATATCATTTGCATATACACATTCAACAGCCACAAAAATATTCATATAACACCACTTAATGCATCCAAAACGCAATCGGCCATAACTATTATATCTGCCGATAACACAGCGGTATCACCGCAAACTATCGTATTACTGATAATAATATCGTATATAGATAATATGCGTTTAGTGTGGCTGCGGCTTAATGTATCATTATGAGCAAAATTCACTAATTAGCGATTTAACCACTATCAGTACTTATGGAGTACTTATCTTCCCCATGGAGGGTCGGATAGGGTTTGAACAGGCGTCAAACTTATCGATAAGTACGCGTGACCTTATGTTTTGAATATTGACATTTCCAAGCCATTTCTTTATGAATTCTATGGAAATAAAGTTTTTGACTTTGACTTTGACTTTGACTTTATGTAAATCGTTGTCACATGAGACATTCCACCTTCACGTCTTTTAGTTACGGGCGCGTGCTAGCGACTCTTGTACCTAAGTAAGGAAGACTGAAGTCGTATTGTTTGTTATGGACAGAGATTACCACTTAGCAACAGGAGGGCAATTTTTTCGTTCCGTTCATCACATTGAAAATAGAGCACTGTCTAATTTAGACCGGACAAGTGACGTTGCGAGAGCCAAGCGAGACGTTTACCTGTGTACAATGCTGGTCGTCAATTTCCCCGATACCGTACACTAATGTCCAGCGATTGGGTATTGTTTGATCCTTAATGAGAATCTCTCGCTTTGTTTCGTACCAACATGTTGCCTGTTATCGTGTAGGTTTATTGTAATGCCTTATTCCGGGATTACTAGTAATGGTAACACTAATAAGGGGATTTCTTTTTTTTTTATAGCGCATTTTCCGCGCTCTGCTACGGGTATAAGCGGCAATGCGGCTTTAGATGTTTTTGTTTTAATTGGTTAGATATTAATAGTAGGACAAGATTGTCGTCAATGATTAGTTTCTGATAAAGAAGTTTCTGTACTTTTAGTCAAAAAGGCAGAAATAGAAACACTAAACAGACGAGCATGCATGAAGAATGTGATGGGAGTGGATGAAGCAACAGAGGTATGTCAGGATCATCGCAGGTATATATCACTGTAACCTCTGCCCACCCCTCCGGGAAACAGGCGTGGTTATATGTATGTATGCATGTGAATACGATCTCAAATGTCACGTAAACATCTTAAATTGGATGATGTTGTTCGAATCGTCACAGCACGACTGCTACAAGTCAATCTGCAGTCGCTTCAAGACAATCTGCAGTCGCTACAAGACAATCTGTAGTCAGTAACTCAGTCAGCTGCGGACTGCGGACAGACAGACCGACGCGACGTGCAAATCACCCGTGTTTACTCCCACAATGGACCGATCCATTCAGATGGACCCAGTCGCAAATGGGAGCAAATTAATTCGATGATAAATCCGCTAATGGGAAAGATTTGGGCATACTGTGGAAACTACCTTTCATACATAATTTTTTTTATGTCATTGAATTGACGGATCGAGCTGACGGCCCACCTAATGTTAAGTCGTAACCGCCGCCCATGACAGCGCAATACCACTCAAGTCCTCTCCACCAAAGTACGAGATGACTCAAGTCGCACTGCGTTGCTTGCGTCCATCACCTCGATACGGGGATGTTACGTCTTATGCGCTTGCAGTTTCGCCATACATCAAATCAAGCCTTTATTCTTACAAATAGAGGCCGTAGTGATTTCTTTTTTTAGGAAATACATATTAAGATAACATCCAGACATTATTGTAAATAAAATATTTGTCCTGGGTGGGAATCGAATTCACAACCTACGGCGCAGAAGGCAAGGTTTACTAGCTCAGCTACCGAGACACAATCAGTTTAAAAATGTGCCCAAAAGTTATATAAGTATAGCAGTTACTTAATCAATTCGATTTTAATTTCGCTATGATGCGACCTTACCAAAACTAGATCAAACCAAAGACCCAGCTTCGTAACTCTATTAGGTGCTCGAATTTTCTAATCACAAAATTGATCCTTTATTTTTCTCTAGATTATTCCTAGAATGGATTTAATGATCCTCAGAATTAATCTTGGGTTCTTTAGGAAAATCTTTCCAATAATTTTTTTAGGTAGGGTAGAATTTTCGTTCGAATTCGATGTTAAAAGAGTGGTTACTTTAATAAATAATTAATGGAAGCCATATTATATGGTTTGTATAGAATTAGTAATTGGTACACAATAGTATGTGTTGTTACTTTAAACTGATTGGAATCGGATGGATATTTAAAATAATATTGTTGGTTCATATGCGACAAATATTCAGTTCGGTTTTGTAGGTTTCAATGGGTAGAACTGAACAGAATTGATCGTTACAGTGAATTCATCGGAATTATCGAATTCAGAATCGATGTGGTTTGCCGATTCGAATTGTGCTGCAGACACAGCTGAGGAATAGATAGTTCCATTACTACCGGTAATTTAGTAGTTATCGTCATTTATACTTCTATTGAATTATTTCTTTCTTCTTCTTCTTTCTCTTTTGATTCTTTGTAAAAAGTTAGTTAAAAAAAAGAGTTTGGTTATCAGTTTGGTTGGAACTGATGTGAAAGTTAGGTATAAGTATGCGTGACCTTTGTAATTTTTTAACTATTTATATGACATCTTCAATCCTCCTCTAGGAATTTACAATTCAATGGAATTCATTTTCCTTTAATAATAAATCACTTCTTGATCGAAAATACTACTACTGTTATTGCTCTCTTGAATCAGTGTGGTGAAAAGATAAAATTGCGCCTTAAAGAGGCTCCTTTAGTGCACTCTTGATCGAATATTCGATAATCCAAATTATATGCATATGCAAATTTTGCACGGATGGTTCCAGCTAAAATTACGACAGCTATTCTAAAGAAGCAAATTGTGCACGGATGGTTCAGCTAAATTTACGACAGCTACTGTAAAGACCAAATTGTGCACGGATGGTTCCACCTAAAACTACGCCAGCTATTCTAAAGAACCAAACTGTGCACGGATAGTTCCAGCTAAAACTACGCCAGCTGTTCTAAATAAGCTGTAATGGGCATATTAATAAAAATATATCCCATACGTTAGTCAGTCCGATAATGTTTACCCGATTAAAGTGTCCACGCTCGATTTGTGTTGTGTTTTTAATTATTCGCTATATTTATGTGCAATTATCAAATGAATCGTGGTTAGGTGATGAGCTTGACCAGTTTTTCTTATTAATAATCTTGTTTCGCAAATATGATTGACCTGTTTGGCAATAACTATGCACAAAAATAATATGCTTTTTATTTATAACATCAGAGTTTTTTGCGACTGAGCTACGCAACGAGCGAATGGGCTCCTCCCTATGTAAAGCAGTAGAGGCCAATAGAATGGCCTCAAAGTTCAGTTCGTAGTAACTTCTGCACTTTAGGTCATGGGTTCGAGTTCCACCTAGGACAAAAATTTGTGCAACAAACATAGATGTTTGTTCTGTCTGGGTTTTAATATGTATTATATTTTTATATTTACGAAAAAAGTATATAAGCATCAGATGTCTGGTTCCGATGATACAAGCTACGCTTAGCTTATTTTGGGGTTAGATGGCGCCGTGTGAAATGCTAATACGTTACTACTTGGTGGCAGAAATATTTGTAGTGACTAATGATAATATAATTTCATTGTTCCCTGGACGATCTTAGCATAATTGCTGCATATATGTATCCTTTATTTTCCATCACGAGTAAAAACATTGAAATTAAATATTAGTAACCAGATATGTTAATGGGAATATAAAAAGCCTGAGAGAGAGCTTTTTCCAAGATGTAATATAACGGAAAATAATGCAATTGTCTCGTTTCAGAAATCCTTTGAGGTTGGAAAAAGTTTTAAATAAAAATTCTAACCATTACCTTGAGATGGTTTTACATTTTATAATGAATAGAATAAATATAAATGCGTTTTCTGCAAAGTTTAATAGTTCAAACTAAACAAATGTTACTCGGAAATTTCATCTTTAAATTATAGTCTAGTAATTTATATGCAAATATATTTGCATCGTTTTAATAACCAGTGTACGAACGCCTTTATAGGAGCAACGACCTGAAGTTGGCGTCAAAGCAAAAGGCTAATATTATCTACTGCTTTTGTTGGGGGACCATTAAAACCTGAGATTTTCAGTTATACGCAAAATATGATAGAAAAATCACACAGGCTATATATTTTGTTGTATAAATTTGTCATTTACCGACTCAATACATAGCACCAAAATACTTACCATACAAAATATATGAAAACTATATATGGCGCGTCCCGACAACCATACCACAGTAATATAATTCCGCCTTTAAGTTTGATTACCATAATATTTGAATGATGCATCGTAGACTAAGCCGCAAAGACTCAAAAGAATATCCTTCGGTGCGTTATATTTACTAGGACTATACAGCGTGGGACGTGAATCTATTAGTACATAGTATTCAGACCAACTGTGTACAGTCTTCGGGGAAATACTGACAGATAGTTTTTTTTCACTATTTCATAAATATCGCATTAATTATATTCGTATATATATTAATTTTTGAATTTAGTGATATTAATTTATTGGACTTGTTTTCTTATTGGATTCTTTATTGGATTTCATAATCGTATAATTTTCTAATTGATTTGAAATTGATATTATGTATTAATAGTAAGTACTCATTATTTTGTAATTACGTATTCATTTGGTGTAATTGGTTAATCTTTATTAATTGAATTAGATTCAGTTAATAAATAATTAGCCCGATACATCTATTGCTAATGGAAGAACTTAATTTATTTTTATTAATTTTTTTGAATTTTTTGATTTATGATGACATTGTAACATTGAATTAGTAATTAATTTAAATGATACTCAATAAATTTAATTACAGTGAAATTGAAGACTGTCTTTGTATTTTTTGGTTCTAGGACAGGTTACATCACGGTGTTTTCCTTCACCGTTTTGAGAACGTGGCATTGAGCACATAAATTTACCAAGTGAAAAAAAATCATTGGTACACGTCGGGGGTTTAAACCAACGACCTCCGTATTGAAACTCGGGGTCTGTACCACTGAGCTAAATTGTATTAAATGTCAAAATATATCAAGGTGATATTTCGTGTCTAGAAGTGAATAGCGCAGCGCACATTCGCGCCCACGATTTTAGGGTCCTAGTTGCCGACTGTGAGGCGGGTACACCTTTACCATTGAAATACGCCGCTCGCTTTAGGTTTCACTTGTAACGCCTCTCAGCCTCATAGATAACGGCTGTATACTTATTCTGTTGGGAATGTCTGAGATCCTTTTGAGGTGCGCCTTTGAACGGTGAAAAATTAGATTGATTTAGATACAGAAATGGGTTTAGAAGTTACTGTATATATTGTCATCGAACCTTTTGCTTCTTAGCTGTGAACTGGATACTTGTGTTCAAGTCTGTGGAGAAGTACTGCTGCCATACTCGTTTTGCCAGAAGTTCCGGTTACGAAGAACATCCACGGAATAGGACCTTCCATGAAACCGGAAATGAATGTTCTCTTCTGGCAGAAATGAGTATGGTGGCAGTACGTCTCCAGGGGTGTTGATGTAATGATAGGTACATAAGACGTTCCACGTATTACATCTGACAGGGAGACGGGCGCAGTGTGATATGAAAAGACTGTCAATTTTTCAATTCAATAATTTTATTTCAGCTTTCATATATTAATGCAGTATTATTAGTTATATGTTTTGATAAGGCTGTCAGTTTTGATGTGCAAAAATTGATTTAATTATTACGAGGGCCATCTATTCACATAAAAAAATAATTCTCTATTATCAATACGAGCGGGAATATCTAAAATTAGGTTACAGAATACCACGGCTGGTAAAGTGTTTCCTTCATGAGATTGCACTTTTTAGGGTAAATTACCTGGTTTTTCGCTCTATTTTCAATAGAGATAGCTGTTTACCGTTTCTGGTACGTTGAAGTGCGTTTACTTTACTAGCACCTTAATATTAACCTGTAGACAAATCTTTTCTAAGAGTTAACGTCGATTCAGATGCGCGTTATACTAAAATATAGAACATTAGCTTATGGTAAAAATATTCTCGAAATATTTCCTGTGTTCAAGCAAAATCTTAAGGCTGACACTGGAAAGTGTTTCTGTAAAGTGACTAGAATAAGTCTAAATACCTGAGACTAACTACCCCAACGACCATCGTAAAAAATATTAAAAGTATTAAATCAAAATTGTTTTTCATGCAAAACTATAAAATAATATCAAACTAAGCAAAAACATTTTCAAACTAGCATCGTTTAAAATAAATTATCTATACTTCTACCAATTTATATAATGGCAAAACGGAGTTGCTTGCGACTTCTTGAATTTTTATTTACCCTTTGTAGGGGTGAAATTTGCCAAAATTCTATAAAAGCGAGCGTTAAAGTCCTGCAATATTCAGACTGGGTCCTAGTATTTTCAGAGATTTCGAAATGAGTCAGTGATTTACTTATGAATAATACATACACACGCTGATACGCCTGCAATCGTTCCAACCGTGTCGCAGGTGGCATGGACGAATGGATTCGCCACACAAACATAAAAGACAAGAACTACCTGCCTCGCCTGGGGCACGAACACGGGACCCCTAGCTTTGAAAGCAGGGCATTCACCAACTCGTAGATACTTTAGAACAGTCACTTATTAACTTCAATGTATTCTAATCTTTGTTGTAACGAAATAACTTGTTAATTATTAATCAGTGATTCATAGAGACAGCTCCAATTAGGGAAGCAATAGATTTTATCTCTACGTGCCCGATAGATAAATAGGTAGATAGGAAGTTACCGCAACCAGAGTATAACTGATGGGCAGTGTTGTAACTGCTACCTGTCATACATAGGACTGGCCTCATAGCTAAGTTGGTAGTAACGCTGCCTTCTGCGCTGTAGTTTGTGGGTTCGATTCATCCAGGTCAAAAATTTGTGTGTCGAACATAGATGTTTGTTCTGTGTCTGGGTATTGATATGTAGGTATTATATGTATGTAATTACAAAAAATATATAAGTATTATATCAGTTGTCTGGTTCCCATGATACAAGCTTTGCTTAGCTTACTTTGGGGCTAGATGGCGCCTTGTGAAATGTCCACCAGTATTATTATTATTATTATTATTACTATATTATACCCGAAATATAAGCTTTTTCCCTAAAGGGTAGGCAGAGATACAATTGGCTTCTGTTCGCTGTGGGTTCAACTACATACACACAAACATACATACATGGCGAGCTTGTCACCGCCAATTATGTATTATTTATATATATGTATTTACAAAAAGTATATACAATATGTATTCTATCAGTTGTCTGGTTCCCATAGTACAAGCTATGCTTAGTTTGGGGCTACATGGCGCTGGGGCAATTGTCCAACAGTATTATTATTATTATTAACATATCATCACGATCATTTAAATGAGTAAATCTTCGTCGTGCCATCTAAACGAATTGTTAGCCATGAGTTTTTTGCTTTACTGTTTCTAAATTACTTTGCCCCATTTTCGGTTTGACGTAGTACGCTATTTCGGCTTAATTGGAACCAATGTTGACGATATCTGATTTGCCTTTCGCTGGGCCGATGGATCTTTTTGGATGTTTGGTCTCAATTTTGGTAGATTTGTCCCACTTCCTGGTTTCCAAGGAATTGATGGTCAGTTCCCCAGAATTTGTACTTTACGGGCTTTCTAGAAAATTCGATTAGAAAGATTCTGGAAATCCCTTTTACGTGAAATAAGGTTTATAGAGGCACGATTGAGGTAACTCTTCACTGGTCACAAAAAACACTACAACTTTATTCTTCGGAATAATCTTACTAGAAAACTTTATTCGTAATGTAACGTATTATTCCTGATACCTATAAAATATTAAGTTATGCTAATCTGGTTATTAATTTAACCAATTGCGTTCAGTTCGTTCAAAACTAACTTATAATTTTTTCAAAATGAGCTGAAACTTTTTGATATACAGTAGGTATATTTTTGGAATATGTATGTTTTAAAGCTTCACTCATGGAGTGAGTGGTGAGCAAATACTTAGGTTTAAGTGGATTTTACCTAGTGGTTATTGATGGATTAGAGAGTTGCATGAGTCAACAGTAGAACTTATACCAAGTTCGTCTTGGGAAGTACTGCCACCGTATCCTTTTCTGCTGCCAAGCAGTAGTGCATTCGCTTTACTGTGTTCCGGTTTGAAAAGTATGGTTGCAGTGAAATTACAGGTACATGAGACATCCACCTTAACGTCTGAGTAACGGGCGTATACGATGCGACTTGGGTTTTGTCGTACCTAACTAGGGGAGGACCCAAACCGTATTGCTTGGTATAGGCAGAGGTTACCACTTAATACCAGGTGGGCCATCAGCCATCAACTATCAGATCGTTCCGTAGCTTTATCACAGAAAAAGAAAAAAGTTTCATTTACCTACTGCTTTTACAAATGAACTAAATAACCCCGCCCTGTCATTATTTCGTCATTTATTTTAACAGGTTAATTCAATTTATCCATCTCCCCTATAGACCTACGTAAACTCATTTTTTTGGCCTCATTTTGAATTAAGGGTAAATTAGACCGATGAATATGTCTTCAGAAAACTGATTGGTTAAAATAACTCAAGACAAAAAATATCGAGGTTTCAGCAATACTGACTGATTAAATAATTTGAACATGAATTCGTCCTTGTTATAACTTTATCTTTTCCCCCCTTCCCAATCTATTCTGGGTCGGCACATTATGAAGCGAGCAGATGACCCACCTAACCTTAAGTGGTAACTTCTGCCCATAACAAGCAATACGAATTCAGTCCTCACTTAGACAAGCTACAACAAACAAACAAAGACAAGTTAGTTGTTAGTTTTTATACGACAAGCTTCTGTTGCTACAAAAATTACCATCAAAAAACAAATGCAGAAAATACTCTACACAAAAAGTGCCAAAAACGAATTTCTCAATAGATCTTCTGTAACAATAAACAGAACTCTCGAAAAAACCGACCCAATCAACACCTCTTAAAAATCCCTTGACGGAGCGAAAATCAAAAGTCTTTCATTACAATAAGAACGAATAATTTAATCAATACCACCCAAGTATTTATGAGGCAGGCATAATAATTTGGCTATAGAATGTGTCCTTTGGTACGCCTACGAACCGTAAGCAGAAAGAACATCTTTTAAAATATCTTAACACTTTACAACCAACCTAACACACATGTCCTAGAACTAAAAATTCGAAGACATGTGTCGAGTGCACGAAAGGAGCCTCTTTGAGGCGCACATACAATCCTTTCACCACACTAGTTCGACAGAACCGGTGACTCGAAGAAGAAGAAGACCAACCCAACGCGGAAAATATATGAAGCCGTACCGAAATTGTCCCCAGAACAAATGAACTTAAGTTTATATCGTAGTGAAACCTGTATAAAAAAGCATATAGCAAACCACTGAGGAAGAGTACAAAGTCAGACATCTGAAAGAATAGTGTAATACACAGAAAAACTAGTTCAGGTATGTTTATTTCATTCTGAACTCAGAACTTCTATCTTCAAATTGATGAAGACGATGAAATGCTTCTTGATGTTAGCAAGTATGTTCTTCTTATAACGACAAAAAGACGACAAAACTCTTCTACTGCCCATCACTCTAAGAGACGAAAACTGAACCTCTCGTGTGCTGTAATTTATCCGGCACTCACACGTTTCAAAACGCAACACAGCAATGCAGTACTGGAGTACTGGTCTGCAGGTAGATGAAATAGTGATCGGTTCTTCTAGCTGTGTGGCCTGCCCGTTGCTACTTCAGTTTTCTTATTCTGAGAGCTATGTCGATAAGGTTCGGTTACGGATTTCCTCGTTCCTGGTTCTATCGTTGATATGATGAACGTTGCGAAAAGCACCCAACTCACTAAATATTTCACAGATAGCTAATTATTACTCTGACCCAAATACAAGTGGGTACTCAATTCTTCCGATACATTGGGACTTGAGACCTCAATTCGGTAACTAAGTTAGAGGCCAAAAGGCCCTCTAAGAGCATTGAGACTAAAGCGCCTTTGGGGAAAGTGTCATTTGGTTGAAGGACTTGGTCTACTGAAGCTGTACGTAGGTATATACAGGATATATCATAAATTAGAAAATGAGCCTATCTGTCTGTCTGTTACCTTTTCACACATAAACTACCATTTTAATGTTTTTTATTTAATGTTAATATCTATATCTTGAGCCTAATTTTTTATTTGCGAGTATTAGCAGTGGCAACCAATCGCCCTATTGTTGCTAGGATAGTAGACTTTTGCAAAAGTAAGGTTTACTTAGCTCGTCCGTTCACCCTTGAACTTGTGTCAGTATATTAAATTTGGGGAGTAGGTTCTTAGCTTTTAGATGTAAGTATTTTTACTGTCATTTATTGACTGGTTGTAAGGGTAGGTTCATATGGACGCCCGACTACCTGCGATATGCCAATCGCGCGAGTAAGTACGCATAGAGATTGAAAGGCATCACGGTTCAGTTGGTTGTTACTCTGTCTTCTGCGCTGCAGGTCGTCGGTTCTTTCCCGAACAGGACAAACGTTTTTGTGACGAACATAGATGTTTGTTTGTTAAGTGTTAATTAGGTATAGCAAACAGTTTGGGGCTAGATGGTGCTGTGCCCCAGTACAAAAAAAATACAAAAATTTGAACAAAAAGCGTTGTTTTTAAAAGCATAACGTTTTTTGTTAACGCTCGACTCATTAATTTAATCAATGACGAACGCACTTAAAGAATAAACTCCATCCGCGCATCGGAAATTATAGAAAAAGAGATCTAATAGGATCAGTACAGTCGTCCACGTAAGACAGCGACTGTAAGTGACTACCTTAGCCTAAGTCATTCTCGATCATATCTAAGAGCATACTCGGCAAAACGCGACCATCTGAATTAGCCTTAAATATACAATGTGGGTGACATTTTGTGGCTTCCATTAAAACATGTCGGAGTAAATTTCTTTGTGTAAGTGTTGGTGAGTGGCCTGAGACAAAAGGTCGTGGGTTTGATTACAGCCACGTCAATTAATACATGACGTACAAAAATATTTCGTTGACCCCTTAGTATTCAGCATGACCAACGCCTACAGATCTTTTAACCTAGGTATCATACCTTACTCTCCGAAGAGGAGACATACCTTCGATTAAAACACTTTTTAACTTACGTGTTTTACACATGGTGGGACATGGAAAGTTGTAAGATCTTCGCTGCAATTTTATTTTCCTACAAATAAATTAGCTAACACTTTATTCAAGTAATTACATTAATTGCTAATCATGAAGCATATAATTGTAGTAAGTAGTAGTAATAAGTAGCCAGGACATATCCTATTTCAGGGAAATCACCAACCGACTATAAATCATTTTTTCAGGCAGTATCAACTTGTGCCCGATTGTCTGGAGTAGTGCTGCCACTTAACCCATTTCTGCTGCCAAGCAGTAATGCATTCGCGATACTGTGTTTTGAAGGGTGTGGTTCCCTGAAAATTTACAGGCACATGAGACATTCCACCTTCATGTTACCAAACTTACTGTCGCATAATGTCTTGGGTATTGTTGTAGCTATGTAGGGGAAGATCCAAGCCTCGATTGGTTATGGGCAGAGGTTTACCACTTAATAACAGATGGGGCGCATATACTCGTTAAGAATGGATTTCATATAATAATAAATCAGAATAAACTAAATTGAATTATCAGTTTGATTTGTCCTCGCCTCTGAAGCCATTAAAATAAAAAAGATTTCCCTCACAAAAACGACAAATGAGGGTTTTGTATACTCATATTAAAAATTTTGGATAAAAAAGCCGTGTTTAGATAACCTAATTGGTTCTTTTGTATTTTCTAAATATTGTAAGTTGATATTTACTTACATAATGTAATATTTTTGTTTACCACAGAACCTTAAAGGTTTTTCTTGGTACTCACATTCGCCGTGTAGTTAGTAAAAAACCGATTGTAAATAAGCCACCGAATTATCGGAAATCACATTATTTGTCAGGATATTTTAATAATATCAAAAGCTCCTTTAAATTCTGTACACGAATCCAATTTGAATGTTCCTTTACGTATATTAATTTCACTCCCACGAGAAAAACAAATATTTTTTCCCAAAAGATACTCTGCCTTTTAACCTACGCCGTAATGGTCGACATTTCCCATAACTTAAAAAGTTCGATTTCTTTTAAGATTGTCTAATGTATTCTAATTGGAATATAAAACACATTATATTAACATAATTGTATATATCTGTGGGCAAATGACACTGTCGACAGGCCAGACCACCTATCCTGATAAGATGGACCAAAATGCATAATTAAATGAACAAATCACTACACTGATTAAACACACTTTATTTTGTTAGAAAATATCGCTACTTGGACTGGCCGTATAGCTCAGTTGGTGGTAACTCTGGCTTCTGCGCTGTAGGTCGTGGGTTTGATTCCCACCCAGGACAAACATTTGCGTGTCGAACGTAGATGTTTGTTATGTGTCTTGATGGTGAATGTGCTTATGTATGTACAAGCAAAGTATATAAATATTCTATCAGTTGTCTGGTTCCCATGTTACAAACCTATACTTCATTTGGGGCTACATAGCGCAGTATTTATTTATTTCATTCATTTAGATATAACTATTATTCTATAAAACCAATGTAATTTAAATAATTTATGTTAATTAAAAAGTACGCTTGGTCTTAGTGACAGAAAGAGGTACGTTGTGAAATTACAGGCCCATAACATTACAATCTTCCTCCACCACCACTTCTCATCGTTAAGGGCGCAATACGATGGGATTTGGGTATTCCCATATCAAGCGAGGGCGGTCCCAAGTAGTATTAATTTGACTATTGGCTGTTTTTTTTTAGTATGTTACCAATTCCAATCCAATTATTTCAATAATATCGAAATATCACAATTTTAGGAGATTAAGTAACGAAACTATAAGACTTTATATAAAAAAGCGGTATTATATATACCTTAATGAATTGGGAACTCTCTCAACCGTTTAAATTATGTAGTAACGTCATTTGAACTTCTTAACTTTACAATGTAGAATGTCTTCACGGTCCATTCAATTCAAGTCAGCAAATGAACTCAAAAGCTCTGTACAGTTCAGCGCTTACCTCGCACACCTTTTGTGCTAATTTCAGCACATCGCACGAAATCGGACACCCTCACTCAGTAGTTATTATGGCTTATTATTCGTCCGACCGTGTTATATTACAAAGCTTAATATTTTCGAAATTAACAATATAATTGGGCGCTCGGTCGCGTTCGAAGCACAATGGACGCGATCCTTAGACATCTGGCGTTTAAAAAAGGGCGGATATCGCAAACATTGGATGAATACGAACGCATATCCCAAAGGCATATTTCATACCATAAAATACACACAACTTATCTTGTTCCACAGTCGAAATTGGATATTAGCGGACTGGTTTTACAGTTGCAAATCCCTTGTACAGGAAAAGAGTTTACGCTCAGCTGGATAATATGAAAACTACATCTGAACATCCCTCAAAACACATTCGTCTATAGAAATTAAAACTTAATTCTATGCGAACCGTTTCGAATCTTCTCCCGTCTGTTTAGAGTTTATTTTAGGATGTGTTTATAAGTATTTGTGATTGTTGCACGAACCGTATGATTAGCGATTTTAAAATTGTTAGGTAAATTATTATGTGTGACTACAAAATAAAGAAAATTTGACGTCACAAACACGCCTCGGCACTTTAAGGTATTAACTTGTCGTACGTTAGTATTTTTAAATTCGAAAAGACCTAATACGAAAGTATTTCACACGAAGACTAAAAAAAATTGTTTGGCGCATAAACACCAGCTTAGCAGTTATCCGAACATCATTCCAGCTTTGAATTAAGTTTTTAACATGTCAAATAATTTATTAAGCAACGAATGCTATGTAAATGATTGCGTCCGGTTTTTAAACAATTTAGCAAGCCAAAATGAAGATAGATGTATGAATAAAAACTGCTCATAATTTAACAATTCATGCATAACGTTGGATATGTATATATATTAATTTTTTAAATCATGAATATGATATGATTATATACAAAAAAATACGCCTAATAGAGAACACGATTATAAAATTAAATATGCATAAACGATAAAACTTCATGTTTTTAGTGCGTTGACATTTTATATGTGAATGTTAATTTATGGAATACCAATTATGAATTTTGTTTCATTTACAAAATGTTTTAGATCAAAAGATAGCAAGCTTGACTGTTCGTTTTTTTGTTTCTTATATTAAAGTCATCCAGAAGTTTAAACTTAAAAATCAAAAGGTTATATTGGTATAGAATAAAAAACACGAAAGTTTATATTGACTAAATTAATTAAACCTATGTACTGTATGTCCTAATTAAAAAGACTTAAAGTTTTTCTAGCTTTATTTATGGGTACCAAGCCAAACTTGTTAATGTTTGTTCATTGATATTCTATTGTTAAGGAGCTATGACTTTTTATAACATACTAGCTGGTGCCCGCAACTTCGTCTGGATAGAATTATTACTTTGAGTAGTCTATTCTTTTTCTCCAAGCTACAAAAAATACAAAAAATAAATATGTACTTAAAAAAAAATAGTTCTTGATTGGTCAAAAACGCAGAAAAAAAGTCTTTATTTCAAACGAAAAGTATAATTATGATGAGTTTTAGATCCCTTACTTGGGAAATGATTGATTCTCCTTACAAACTTTCATCCCCCTATTTCACGCCCTTCAAGTTTTATTTTCGCGACAAAAAGTAGGCTGTGTCTATCTCCGATGTGTGTGATCTATCTCTTTACCTATTTCATCAAGACTGATTCAGTATTTTAAGCGTGAAAAGGTTAGGAAGGACTGAGTTATTTTCGCATTGTACTAGTGTGGATTTTAGATCACTATCTCAAACTCGACATTTATTTTGAAGATGCCAAATATCCACTAATAAATTTTAGGGATATCTTCATGTTTAGGGTTTTTCACGCTCTTAAATGAGACAAGATGTGACTCTATATAATAACTACTTTCACAGCTCAGTTGGTTAGTAACTCTGCCTCCTGAGCTGTAGGTCGTGGGTTTGATTCCCACCCAAGACGACCATTTGTGTGAACTTTTTGTTCTGTGTCTGGGTGATAATATGTATTTACAAAAAAAGTATACATGTATTCTGTCAGTTATCTAGTTCCCGTAACGCAAGCTATGCTTAGTTTGGAGCTAGATGGCGATGTGTGAAATGTCCAACAATACTTATTATTATTGAACCGAATCAGTCAAAGATCAGTTCATATAAATGCAACTATTTCTATTTTATCATCGATCTTAATAAACTACGCCACATGTCACTTGTCACCGTTCAAATCTCAACGAGACGACTTTCAACATTTTTTTCACAGCTACCAAAACTATTCATTAAAATATTAGAAAAGGTAAAGACAAAATAATACCACGCTGAGATCTAAAAGACCATAGTTCATACTATTAACCCGTACGGCGCCGCGGGGGGTATGAACGGCCTCTCCCATTACCATTTGTTACCATTTTATAACCATTTTGTAGATAAAAACCCTACAGCTGGTTCATTAGTGTATCTGAGTGTATCGGTTTCACGGCGGTTATTTCTGATACAACCAACTGATTGTATAAGATATTATTTACTATGAACTATAAAATTATAATAATTATTTTGAAATGGCAATGGTTTCAGTTACAAAACTGTGTCGCCGTTTGCAACCCTCCTTATAAAAGATCTTCCTTAGTTACTATTAATTAAACTATGTATTTTATAAGGCTATAGGCACTATTGAAGACTTTAATTGTGTAAATTTATAATGTAAAAAATAAGTATTAGACATCGAATAAATACAATACAATACAATTAACTAAGAGGAGTTCGAGTTAAACATGGAGTACAATTCTTGGAACGCTGAGCCAAAC
Source organism: Chesias legatella (assembly GCA_947359385.1). Taxonomy (NCBI): domain Eukaryota; kingdom Metazoa; phylum Arthropoda; class Insecta; order Lepidoptera; family Geometridae; genus Chesias; species Chesias legatella. The sequence goes on along the minus strand of OX375764.1, from coordinate 11,905,424 downwards.
TCATGTGTAATGCTGAATGTCTGATTAGCCTCTGCTCCAGCTGTAAAGTTTCTACATTTCTTTAATGAGACTATGTATAGAGAGATATGACTGAACGATATTTTACCAAGAACCAGTCAAGCCTATGGCGTGGTGAATTTATCACGAGATTGTATTTCGATAAATGTGACAATGTTGGGTGTTTTTCATTTCTAGCTTGGTTTAATCACGGTGTTCAAGTATTTTTTTAATGAATTATGACTGCTTAGGATTTCAAAAGCCCTCGGTGAGTGCTACTTTGTGACCATGCTCTCATATCAGACTTCCAATGATAACGTTTCTGTGGAGTATGTTAACTGTTATAATCTGAGCTGTGTCTTAGTTGTGATCATTTATTGATGTGTCACAAAAGTTTTTACACGGTCGACCGTTAGAGAAATTTACAAATTCGTTTGTTTGTTTTTCGAGCACTTTTTACTGATAATCATGGACTGTGTTATGTTTTATTTGTATAGATTGTGTGATAGTTGAAAATATGTTTTTATGGATTTCAAATTTCAATATGAAATGTATCCCATTTTATCGGATCGTTAACATATTATATATATTTGTTTAATGACATTGGAATGCGTAATTTTAATGTTGTAATTGGTTTTTACTATGTTTTAGTGTTTGGTTTCAATTTTAATGTGTTTTTTGTTTCTTTTCAGGTAATTTTACTGCGTGATTTTGGTCATAAGGTATTAATGGGGTTTCCATAAAAGCCCCTAACCGTTGCCAAAGACCAATCAGTAAGCAGATGGTTTCTTGATCGTATTTAAAATAGAGTTTTTTATTGTTTATAGTCTGGTAACATTCAATTTCACACAAGCCATTTTCCCCTGTATTTTAGTGATGTAAGCAGGTGGGTTACCTTGTGTTAAGCTATATTGTCTGCTCCTAACAACAGCTTTTGTGTAAAGTTGGGGACATAATTATTTGATTGCAACGAAAGCGAACCCTAAACAACTTTATCTAAATTGAAAACGTGTCTCCGTTATCAAGTAATATTTTGTCTGTCTTCTGTATAAATAAATAAAATCTTTGCAGTTCTAGAACGGTAGATATGAAGAGAACTGCATAAGAACTGCACTTCCATAAGGCATTAGTTCGAAACAAACTCTCAAGTACTTCTGAACTTAGAACTTAACCACCTTTATCGCTTATTAAGTCCGGTGACTTGACTACGCCTTTGCTTGAGGCCTATACACTTGGAACGTAGTAGAGATGTCATTCTATCGATAAAATACATATATCGATAAAACCGTGCTCACTGCCTACCCGGGAAACAGGCTTTATTTTGTGTATGTATGTGAATATATCGATACTTAGCAAAGATTGATTTTATTCTAAAAAGGGTAGGCTATTTCGTAAATGCCTATGGACCTTATTTGGTATAATAGTCTATATGACAGACCTCACAGCTCAGTTGGTAGTAGCTCTGCCTTCTGGATTCGATTACAATTTGGCCGTTTATATAATAATAACAGTATTGCGGCACAGAGAAGTCAAACTTTGATTGAAATCACTAATGTAGTGAAATTTGAAATTCTGACAGAAGGATACCTTGCTTTTGGAAAATATTCGCATTCACTGTAAATAAGACTGAGTTAATGATTTACTGTGGTACACAACATTTTATTGATATTAACGATATGGAATATCCTAGAACCATAGATAGATATGTCTGCTAGCTACATTTTGATCACTATATTGAAAATATTTCATGTTGCTGGCAAAATATAAAAGGTTTTGTTTTTGTCACGTCCATGCCGATTTTTTTTAAAGGTTATATTATTATTATAAAAACAGAGGTTATAAAATCAATTTGAGAAGTTTCATATTATGATTTTCTTTTAGAAGTTAAGTAGTGTTGAAGGATCAAAAGATTGTAAAATCTTCGGAAGTGACTTTTTTTAATGTCCTTTCAGGTCTTACGTATACACACTTACAACTTTACTAATTTGTATTCGTTATTCTCTGAGTCGAGTAGTTTTTTATTTAATGGAAAAATATCAACGAAAATGAAATTTCGTTATTCGTTATTAATTACATAGCTAAAATTATGGCGAATAATATAGACAATTTAGATAATTTTATCTATTTATCGCCCATCTCTAAAACGCATTCTTGGACGGGCGAAGCACAGTGAGGCGTGAACTATTGAACCGTTCGGAATGATAGAAGCGCTCGGATCGGCTCGCATGCCCACAGTTAACCCGTGTTCGAGAATGAGTTATGCCTCCTCCACCATTGAGTTATTGGAGGAAGCGAATTGATTTAAACATAAGTTTGGAATATTGGTAATGTAGAGATTGCGAGTTTCATTGGCTTCCGTGGCGGGAAGCCAATTAAAGGTAGTTTGGTGGTTCGATTCCTGTTTCATTCGCATCGATCCATCAGGATTTTGTCTGAATCAGAGTCAAAGTTTGAGTAGTTTTTTTTTTTGTCTAACTTTATTGAATTCTTAAAGAAATAGCTTGGAAATGTCAATAAGTCAACTTAAAAGTTATAATTTTAACGCGTTATTTTAACTAAATCTGATGCTTGTTCAAACCATATCCAATATAAGTTAGTAGTCGTAAGATCATTAAAATTGGGAAATTTGAAAATAGTGTCTTATGGAAAAAAAAAACGCATAAATGCAGTGTAGTTATAAATTAGATTTACTCTGGTACTTTGATTTATTACGCCCTCTTATTTCACTTGCAATGTTTGTGTGTATGTGTCGGTCAAAATTTGAAACTGAATTTTGAACCAGTTTTTAAAGCCTGAATAGGCTGAATTTTGGTATACATGCATAAACCTGATGGTCCTGCAATATTATGTTGTGCTGGAGCTGTGCTGCTGTCCGGGCCACCTGCAGACCTGCACACAACTCCTCAGTAGCTTACAACAGCCATATCGTGTTAAGGCTCGTTAAATATATCTTGACAATTACTATAGCCCTCGGTGGTATCCAGATACCAGGATTTCTTTCTTTCTTTTCTTTCTTTCTTTTCTTTCTTTCTTTTCTTTCTTTCTTTCTTTTCTTTCTTTTTTTTTTCTTTCTTTTCTTTCTTTCTTTTCTTTCTTTCTTTTCTTTCTTTCTTTCAACGAAAATTTATTAATACTGACGTCACGAGAAACCCTAGAATCATAGTGTGGGTCGGGATTGGATTCTGTTAGCTAGATGAATTTTCTCAAAACATCATTTCTGAGAATATTTTAAAAGTATGTATTTTCCATGTTTTTTCTAGTGATAATCACTTGCGAATGTAGTAACTTCGCTGTAAGTTATATTCCATTAATTACCACAATCACACGTTTTACAAATGTAATTACTATTTATTACTAGCTGTGGCCTGCGGTTTCACTAGCCATATTCGTTGACACAAACATGCACAATACAGCTGTTTCTAAATTTTAATTTCTAATCTCAAGTGTGGAAAACCCGAAAGTCAGTAAATAAATAAATAAATAATGGTGGACATTTCACATAGCGCCATCTAGCCCCAATGTAAGCTAAGCATAGCTTGTATCATGGGAACCACACAACTGATATAATACTTATATACTTTTCTTTTGTAAATACATACATATAATACATATTGACACCCAGACACAGAACAAACATCCATGTTACAAATGTCACATAAATGTTTGTCCTGAGTGGGGATCGAACCCACGACCTACAGCGCAGAAGGCAGGGTTACTACCAACTGAGCTGTGAGGTCAGTCATAGCATTGAGCTGGTAAGCCATATGGCTGGCCACTCCCATAAAGCCATAACAGCAGCTGTTGCATCACGTATACACTTCACTTTCCCACTTCAGCACCGTGATCTATCTGCCCGAGTGTGAATTAATCTTGTAAGTGCGTACACTTTGACAAAAAACCGGCCACGTCGCGGACAATGAAACGAGGTCAGATGGGACTAGGGCTGTCACTCGAGAGGACAACCCGAATGGACTCGTCGAACCTCAGATGGCCTTGAGAGTTATTAGGATGGAAATGGCTTTTGGATATTGCGGTATTGGAAGTTTTTTTTTGTAATATAATTACGTGGGAGGGTGTTACCATGGAAAATTATCACGAAATAATTGACGCCATACGAATTCGTGATGTTTTCAATATCTGTTTTAGGGTACACACTCTAATACAGATTTTGAATATCTTCTAATTAAAATTTGGGCCAATTTGGCAATAATTAGGTTGGAAATGAAATGTAGAAATGCTATAACAAAATAACAGGGTTATTTTATATGGCCGAGTTGTATTGAACCAACTTAAAATCCAGTTAGCGGGTTCATATCTAGTACGAAAAATATACGTTAAATAAAATATTGTGAGGAAACTGGCGAATCTTAGAACCGAGCATTCGAGAACATAAAAAATATAATTGACTTTGAAATATATTTAGTAGCAGTAGAACTTGTGCTAAGTTCGCCCGAGAAGTACTGCTACCACATCTGGTAATCTGCCGCCAAGCAGTGATGCACTCGTGTTGTTGTGTTCCTGTGGAAGGGAGATGGTGCCGGTGAAATCGCAGGCGCATGAGACGTTACATAGACGGGGTAATGGACTCAACACAATGCGACTTGAGTCATCTCTCACTTTGGTAGAGAGGACTTGAGTCGTATGTTGTCTATGGGCGGTGGTTACCACTTAACATCAGGAGGGCCCCAGCTCGTTCCGTAACTTAAATTACTTAAAAAAAGGATGTGGGGAGCAAACCTAAAACTACTCGCTTTTCTTCGGGTTACTACCATCACAACAACCAACTACGTGGTTTTCTTTGTCAATTGTCAGAAACTCTTCGCTTTTCCTCGGGTTACTACCATTCCAACAACCAATTGCGTGATTTTCTTTGTCAGTGGTCAGAAACTCTTCGCATTTCCTCAGGTATGTGAGGGTACTAACCATCTAAACTACTTCGTTTTCTTTGTCAGTGATCAGAAACTCTTCGTGTTTCCTCAGTTGTGTGAGGGTAGTAACCATCTAAACTACTTCGTTTTCTTTGTCAGTGGTCAGAAACTCTTCGCGTTTCCTCAGTTGTGTGATGGTAGTAACCATCTAAACTGTGTGTTTTTTTTTGTCAGTGGTCGTTGTGGCAAAAATGCGTCAGCCCTAGTCGGGGATCGATCACCTGGCGTGCGGTGTTTACGTGTAACGCGAGGCGACCATGCGCGCAATACGACGTTGATATATCGTTGCGTTCACGCAATACAATGTCACCTCACCGGCGCTGATAATAAGCAATGGAGTTCCAGATCAATGTTCCAGAGAATTTTGCTCTGAATTACTTCAGTCAGTCAGAGAATCGCTCATTCTCACTAGGCTGTAAACAAACATCTTCCGAATTATCTCGTTTTCGCGAAAATTCGGGATAATATTAACTTATAGTTTAAGTTCTGGTGCCGGTGATATTACGGGCACATGAGACGTTCCAACTTCATGTCCCGGACGCGTTACAGTTGCGATGCGACTCAGGTCTTGGTGTACTAACAAAGTAGGGGAGGACCCAAGTCGTACTGCTTGTTGTGCGCAGAGGTTACCACTCAGTATCAGGTGAGCCTTCTGCTCGGTCCGTAACTTAATGACATAAATAAATTAAGTGTTCGGTCCATTATTCCTACTTATGGTTTCAATAGAGACAATGCCAAAAACTTTATCGTCCATTGAATTCTTGAAGAAATATCTTTGAAACGTAAATCAGTCAACTTAAAACTTAAAGTCACGCGTAACTTAAAGCTGTTTAAGTCTGGCGCCTGTCTACACTGAAGTACGATTGGTCTACCACGATTTGTGCTTCTTACTTTTGTCATATATGTGAAGATAATTATTTATATTTTGACAAATGCTTATATTACACATTAATTATTAATTATTTACATGATTGCAAACAGAATTATTCCATCCTTCGTTTAGGGGTTGTTCCATGGGGAACAGCGTAAGTACTTTTAATCTGTATAATAAATGTTTTGTTGTAGAAAATGACTTATTAAAAAGTCTCGAGTTTTTGTCTTTCACTGAATTTCCTCGCTACCGGGTTTATAGTAAGTGACAGTATGGAAATATAATAATAAACCAATATCGGCTGATAATGAAGAATCGTTCACGTGGCACGGCCAGGCACAAACAACGCGGGTTCTATCGAACCCACTCCCCTGGGAGCGCAGTCAATCTGCATAGAAATACGGGCTTCGCGATGAAAACGCTTCGCTAGTTTTATTGTCGGGAATATCAGGAAAGAATGCATGTTTCTCGTTTGGTATAGGCTGGGATACGGTGGAAATATCTGCGATATTTTCGTGACAATCGGCCACGGGAATTTTCCGTCCAATCTAACTGGTATTGTGTATTTTTTGAACCCTATTAAGCATCTGCATAAAAATTTACAAAAGATCGTGCTATTTTGGACTGTTTTAAAATGATCAATTTCGACCATTGGTAAAATATTTTCCCAATATTGAGATTTTTTGTAAACATACTTAGGTAATGTTGTCTGTATTTCGGCGGGATCGTTAAAATTCCGCTCCTGGTTATAGACGAACTAACTTTTCTTCGAAAGTATGGTGACTGCTGTTTACTCCTGTGTACAAACCCTGAGTTTTCAATCTGGAGGTAGCTGACTCGTATCCAGAGTTGCACTAATGAGTTTGCTGTTAGAAAAACGTACATGTGCAATATCACATTCTCACAAAGATGAAGAAAAATATCATGAGGCATGATTAAGAACCAAAAATTTTTGAGAAAATTTAAGTAATATAAAAAATTTACAAATTCTGAGAGGGGAAGGTGGAATGTTTCTTGTGCCTGTAATTTCAACCACACCCTTCAAACCTAAATACAGTGACGCGAATGCATTGCTGCTTGGCTTGAAATGGGTATGCAAATGTTTGTCCAAGCTTTCTCATATTTCGCGAACCATTTGGAGAAATATATTTACAGGCAATTTTTCCCACCGATTCCCGCCATACGGGTTATAAACTGGTCAAGCGTGAGTCGCACGCGATCACCTGTCTTGACTTCCGTATCGAGTTACCACTTACCAGCACTTGAGGGTAATCGCAGCATGGCGTAAGGAGGTCGAGTAACTGCCAGGGTGGAGTTTTGAATTAATTCTAATCGTTAATTTGTATTGCCTAGACTTTGAGAGGGTTTCTTATTTAAATGGTTCTCTATTCTATTCGAGTATCTGTTTCTCTCGAACCAGTGTGGTGGAAGGATTTTAAATGCACCTCAAAGAGGCTCCTTCCATGCACTTGACACATGTCTTCGATTTTTTTGTTCTAGGACATGTCGGTTTCCTCACGATGTTTTCCTTCACCGTTTTGAGAACGTGGTATTGCGCACATAAGTCTTTCGATCGAAAAACTCATAGGTGCACGTCGGGTTTGAACCGGCGACCTGCAGATTGAAACTCGGGGTCAGTACCAATACACCACTACGCTCTAACAATTTAAATGGTTAAAAGCAAATTTGAAAAGTAGTCCGAAGTAATGGCTGCTCTAGAATGTTAAATAGTTGAAATTGATTTGAAAATTAGGAACATGCTATGTATATTTGAAAACAGAATATATAAAAACTCGTCTGTCTCTCTAATATTGGAAGATGAAACATCTCGTGTCCCTGTAATTTCACCGGTACTCATTTGAAATTACAGGTACACAAAGGTACACAAATTACATTCTCACATTAGTGATAGCTTGACAATGGTAGAGAGCCCGAGTTTCAATCTAGAGTTCGCGGATTCAATTCCTATTATTATAGAAATTTGAATACATTTGTGAAATTTACTAAAGGAGCCTGTTTGAGTCGCACTTTAATCCTTTCACCACAGAGAGCCACACGTCGAGAGAGGGAGTGACATCATTAGTAGTAGTACCGGCCTTCAGACCGGAGTACATAAATTGGTATAATAATAATATAAATAATAATACTGATGGACATTTCACACAGCGCCATCTAACCCCAAAGAAAGCAAAGTATAGCTTGTATCATGGGAACCAGAAAACTGATATTTTTGTAAATACATACATATAATACATATTATCTCCCAAAAAAAAACACAAAACAAACATCTATGCCCATCACAATAATGGCATACCCCGGATAAACTGTAAAAAACAGCTGATTCAGTTAATGTCTGTCTATCTTATGGTGTGGATTGGAAGCCTAACGCCCTGAACAGACAAACATAATCTTACATAAATACTAACAGGCATGTTAGCTAAGTTCATACCTGTTGTATAACATGGTAAACTTCACCGCATAGATTGCCAGCGCGGCCGTCGGACCATATTAAACACAACACTATCCCTCTGCACACTTGAGTAAACCCTACAACGTACACAGGGTGTTCGGAAACCTACATCCATTGAAAATGTTGCAGCATTTCATTGTCGAAGTTTGTGTCGAATTTCATTGCATTAGCCTATGTTGTATTATGCTTTTATGCTCTGTGGTTTGTTAGTATTTTAATAAGCATACTTTTCTGTATATATATATCTATATAATATATATTGGTATATATATATATATATATATATATATATATATATATATATATATATATATATATATATATATATATATAATATATTATATAGATATATAAAAGATATATATAGATATAGAAAAAGTATATTAGTATTATATCAGTTGTCTAGTTCCCATGATACAGCTTACTTTGGGGCTAGATGGAGCTGTGTGAAATGTCCACCAATATTGTTATTATTATTTTGATTTATTATTAATAATTATTTAATTATTAAGTACTGAATGAATCAACGTAGATTTGGAACATCCTGTATTTGGAATTCAGTACGTTACACTCAAATGAGTACATCAAAAGATATTAACCTCCATATGAGTCTCAATGTAAAAAGTTGTATGTAAAAACTTTATTTTGGAATAAGTTACTGCGGTTGCGTTCAATAAGGATGTTATGATTGATCGCAGACTGTGAGAATATGATCGTGATAGATTAATTAGTTATTTTGACACATAATTTATTTTTATTGAAGTAAAATAAAAAATGTGAGTGAATTATGAGTGTATTGTTAAAAAAAAAACAGTTATATACAATATATTAGGTGTCTGTTTAAGAATAAGTAATAAATATTGGTGGACATTTCACACAACGCCATCTAGTCCCAAAGTAAGATAAGCGTAGCTTGTATCATGGGAACCACATAACTGATATAACAGTAATATACTCTTTTTTGTAAGTAAATATAATACATATTAACACCCAGACACACAACAAACATTTATGTTCGTCACAAAAATGTTTGCCCTGAGTGGGAATCGAACCCACGACCAGAAGGATAAGGATAAGGGTTACTACCAACTAAGCTGTGAGTTCAGTCCAAGAATGAGTATGTTTCACAAATACTCATGTGAACCAAATGTCGATATGATTTATAGATAATTCAGCAAAAGAATTTTCTTTTTTAATTATATTTTCATCATACTTATAAGCTTATAAGGGCTTATAAGGTAGCCACCAGCCTGTAGGAACCACAGGTCGATGAAGTGAAGCCTAAAAGTATATCACTAAACCGAAGGTGCACGTCAGGATTTGAACCGGTGACCTCCGGAATGAAACTTGGGGTCAGTACCACTAGACCACCACGCTCTCTAGTTTTAGTCTAGAGCTTTTCGATTGAAAGATTTATGTGCACAATACCACGTTCTCAAATCGGTGGGAAAACATCGTGAAGGAAACCGACATGTCCTAGAACTGATAATTCGAAGACATGTGTCAAGTGCACGAAAGGAGCCTCTTTTTTAAGTGCGAGTAGGAGTAAGTAAGTAGGAGGATTTTAAGTGCGCCTCAAAGAGGCTCCTTTCGTGCAATACTAGTAACTACTACTAGTAACTCCCTATAACGAATTCCATCACGTTTCGTTTCCAATGTTACTATTGTATCGTTAAAAGCGTTTTGGTACTATCACGTCACTCAATCCCAAGCAACTTAGGTCTCAAAGTTATCCCAAATTCATCTTATACCGTCTCCGGGGAAACTCAGTCAAAATCCACTACAACCCTCTAAATCCTGGCCCGGGTGCCCGGGAGACACGGCCGTTCAGGATTGCGTTATTACCGTCAAAGCCTTCGTTTAATTAATTTAAACTAGGAGCACAAGCCGAGGTGTCGAATTGATATTATTTCGTAAGTTTGCAGTAGTTCGTTAGTTTAGTGGAGGGATGTTGTTTTGCTCGCATTCCGTTCGTTTGGTTTTGACAGTAAATACGATTTTTTGGCTTTGGTAATAAAACGTACAGCGATTCCCACTGCACGTACTCCTACGCTCGACAGGCGATAGAATAGAATAGAATATAACTTTATTGTACACCTTAAGTAAAAATAAACAAGTAAAAAACAAATATACTGCTGTAGACGACAGTGGGAGGCCTTATCGCTTAAAGCGATCTCTTCCAGGCAACCTTTGGATGGACAGGATATATACAATACGATATATACAATGGCGATATTGAATGGGCTATAAATAAATAATACTGGTGGACATTTCACACAGCGCCGTCTAGCCCCAAAGTTAGCTAAGCATAGCTTTTATCATGGGAACCAGACAATTGATATAATACTTTTATTATAATTTGAAAATAAATACACATAATACATATAAACACCCAAGTACAGAACAAATATCTAAGTTCGTCGCACAAATGTTTGTCCTGGGTGGGAATCGGTTTAAGACGTGTCATTGCGCTCATACATTTATCACGCGAGAAATCCGTTAGTCTGGATTCGAACTAGCGACCTTCGGATTGAAAATCGGTTGGGTAGCACTGAGCCACCGCAAATACTTGAAATTTATTTATGTCTTAGAAGCCCTTGTATACAAACACCCTATGAATATGTTTATAGTGTGTGAAAAAGTCTAAAACGCTTCTTTTGTAGAGTAAAACTACCTACTACATTTTGAAAAAGTATTTGGTTACTCTTATTTCACTGCCCGTGGCCTTATTACAAGATTCGAAATACCGAACAATTGACAAAACAGGTTATTTTTTTAAAACCTAAGCGTTAAAGGTATGCAAACAGACGCCATGTTTTCACGGATTCCCCACCGCCTAAACAAACAAATTTATGGGATCAACACTGTCTCACGTTACCGTTGAACTTGTGACCCTTAAACCAACGCGTATAGAGTTTAAAATGTCGTCAAAACTTGTGAATTCAATCTTCACGCGGCTTAGAGTGGTCTAACTACATCGGTAAGTTTCAATATATCATCGAAATGTCAACTTACTTTTGAATTTCGAGTAAAGGTTTTTACAAAATGTAGCTTGAAATATAGCCTTTAACGGTATATGTTTATGGTTTATTTTACATGTTGCAGACCTGTAGTTTTATTTTATAAGTCACACCGTAAAAAAAATACGGAAATCCAGTTATACACCCCTAAGATTTGACGGCAAAAACGTCTGTCGTCGCCGCAATAAATCGTGTTCCGAATTTAAATTGCGCGGGTGACATGTGCAACGGATTTTTTTTTTGACGTTTTAAGCCCTGTGAACGAATTTCGCTGTAACATACAACTTTGAATACAGAAAGAAGAAAAACAGTACAGCTACATAGAAAAAGGTACCAATTCTCAGATAAATTTAAAAAATATTTCTGTTTTTGGTAATTTTATTCCAATTGAAGGCTCATTTACCTCGATTCGAGGAATGAGGTTGTTCATCTTTTGAATTTATCAATTGCCGAGTATCATGTCAATCGATCGTCATTGGAAGATAATTGCAATTGCAAAGGTCAATATGTCGATACCTTATAGATACATTCATTTCTCTTAATCGAAAACATAACTCGAGCAAAATAATCCAATCCATATTACAAAAATCAAGAAGACCACATACCCAAAATATGGCAACATTTTTTTTTGTTTATGGTCGTTTTCTTCTCGCAATAAAGCTAATTAATAATAATAATAAAAAACATAAACAACATTTCAAAATAACGTTTCTTTTTATTTAGATGATTTTTTATGTTTATGTTTAACTTCACAACACCAGATGCGTTTTTCCTGCTAAGTTGAAGCGTTGATATCATATTCGAAATATTAAGAAGTGATAATGGACGTCCAAAATAGTTATTTTAATTTAATATAACTTATAAATCAGTCTCATTTTCACAATTTACCAGTTAACATGTTTTTTCCACTTTAACTTTGGTTGTTATCTGCTACAACATTGTTTGAAACTTTTTCAAGCAGTTAGATAATTATATCCTTTTTGGCATAGCTAATTTGAAAATATGTAGGTAAATATAGGTAGATTAATTAAACTACAATAAAATTACATGTTATAAATATATCATAAACATGGAAATCCCACTGCATCGTCAGCCCTACTCACGACAATCGATAGTTTGTCCAAAAACTTTTAGTCCTAAGGCCTATATGTAGTGGCGTTTCACACTTAGACTACTACTACTAGTTCAATAGGAGCCAGTCACACCAGCCACTCGAACGAGTGTCTTGAAAGGATCAAATTGCGCCACGAAGAGGATCCTTGTGTGCACTCCTAATAAAAAAGCGAGGCAACCAGCAGTTTAGTAGTGTCGCGAGCATATTCATTACTTTTGTGCTTCCTAAAACTAGGACTTAATAAAAGTGTTGACTGTAAATATGTACAGTCGGCGACGGTGTTAGAATGATTGCTCCCCCCCTCCCCCCACCACGGGCGAGAGGCGATGTTATTAAATTCTACACTGACTGTACTTTGGTTTTGTTTATGTTTTCATATGTAAGTATTATGTATAGCGAGTTTTTATACTATTTAGACATTGATATCGGCCCATCTGTCTATCCTGTGAACTCTGTAGAGTTCATAGTTCCTCGCCGATCAGTTAATCGGCTGAACGCTATGCTTATGAATAATTTATTAATGGTGCTGTCAACCTCCCAATGTTCCAGCTGCTATGATATTTGAACTAAAACCTGATTTCAGTTTAAAAAAGGAAAACCCGTCTGAATCACTAAAAATATTAATTGTATGTACTCGTATTCATAGTTTCTTACTGCAACATAAATTTACAAATAGCGATCCAATATGGCCGTCGCAGGCCGCCATATTGGATTTGTAGCTACTTTATAGAGTGTATGTCACTATCTTCATGAAGACAAATCAAACTCAATCATAATATTCATTAATTTATTTAGGATTCAGATGTCCCAACATAAAAGGCAACAAAACACCCGAAAAATATAACCCTCTCCATTAGGGTAGTTGGACAGCCGTTTACCGTGAATATGTATTAATAAAAATATTAAATAAATTATATATTTTTTTGAAACTTCTTGTATGAAAATATCGGCTTGAAATTGTCCAGGAACTCTCTGGGGTCATAAGTTCTTTGACATTCGGCTCATCCACATAAGCGTCGTTATGAATAATAAGATATATATTTATTTTATTCATTCATTTTTCGATTACACGCGCGTGTATAAAATTATTTAGATGATGTTTCCACGAAGCGTACACATCAATGCCAGTGGTGAGATATTAGATGAGATTTGACTGGCCTCACAGCTCAGTTGGTAGTAACGCTGCCTTCTGCGCTGTAGGTTGTGGGTTCGATTCCCACCCAGGACTAAAATTTGTGTGACGAATGTAGATGTTTGTTCTGTGTCTGGGTGTTCACATGTATTATGTGTACATATGTATTTACAAAAAAATTATATAAGTATGCTGTTCGTACCGTAACTTAATGAAATAAAAAAAGTATAGCTATATGTAAAATTTTTATTTGGCTAGTGACACACACATAGTGAAGAAAGTGGAATATCTTATAGAACCTTAAAAAGTGATGATATAATAATATGTCAAGTGCACGAAAGATGCTCTTTGATTCGCACTTGAATCCTTTCACCACACTTGTTGAAGCATGACAAAAGCACTCGCTTTCTTTTCGTAGTTATTCTATCCTTTAAAATCTAATCCCGGATAGTCGCTTCTGCCCCGTTTTACCCGCTCTGAGGTACATCGCGACAGAAGAACGTATTTGCATAATGTTTATTAAAAAAATAACGACATCTCATTAACCCCGTATTGGATGAGGATATTGGAAAAATGTAGATTTTTTATTAAAAATCTTCCTGATGATTGTTTCTACTTAAGGTTCACACTGTAGTTATGCAATTAAAGGTACTGTTAAGAGAGTTGTGGACCAGTGGTATAGACGCCGAGTTTTGACCCGAAGGTCGCTGGTTCAAATCCCAGTTGCGCCTTAGAGTTTAGCGCTTTGAATTTGTTGAACACACACACAAGCACATACAAGACCTGAGAAGCAACTTTAAGTTATCTTATTAACTACGGGGGCGTAAAAATAACATGGAAGTATTGAAAAGTAGAGTATTTTTATAATACTCTCTTTTTCCTCAATATATCGAAGACTTAGTACGTGGAATAAAAGCTGATAAAAAATATCTACAATTATTCTGTTATTGAGAAAAGAACATAATTGTAAAGTTATCGCTTTCATATAATTTCTACGTTTGTAATTCGACATTTTATAAGGTAAGAAAAAACGAACCTTAGCAGTCTTCCAATTATGTTTGAAGGTTTCATTTTGCTGTTTACATTCCCTACTTTGTTCCGGCAAAAAACACTTTCTAATAAGAATTTCCTAAACCAATAGGTATTTTCTTCAAACATTGGTTCATATCTCAGGGGGGCTCTTTGTATTCGCGCAGAGCTTGCGTCGGGAAAATCTTAGCGTCCTCTCGAAAGGACTTTTAAAATCTGTAAAATAATGCCATCAATATTTTTCCAATATGATAGGATTTTTTTATTTATGTGGGTTAGTGTCTACATTTTTGTATTCCAATTTACAGCCAGCAGCGATAGAGCTATTTAATTATCTGCCTGTTGGCTTACTTTTCCAACAGTCGATCTCTAAATAGTATAAAACAAAGTCGTTACCTCCTCTGTCTGTTTCTCCGCTTACTTTTTCTAAACCACGCAACGGATTTTGATAGGGTTTTCACTATTAGTTTTTTTTTGTTTGTATCTATACAAATAAATAAAATTGGAGTATCTGTTTGTAAAATTAAAATAACCGCTTTTTACTAAGTGCATATGTAGATGTATACACGGTACATATACCAAAACAACATTTTTTACAATTTTTGTCTGTCTGTCAGCCTGTTTGTTCCGGCTAATCTCTTAAATGGCTGGACCTATTTTGACGGGACTTTCACTGGCAGATAGCTGATGTAACAAGAAGTAACTTAGGCTACTTTTCAGAGGGGTAAATTAGGGGTGCGTGATATCCACGCGGACGAAGTCGCGGGCAAGAACTAATATACTATATACTTTTTAGTTTGCTCCTATGTCAGGACAAAACTGATGATAGCTGTGTTTCTTGTCGTAATGATTATGCCTAATTAATCAATAAGAGTAATAAAAGAGCCAATTTACCACAGGTTTTTCTTTTCATATGCCTTTGAATTTTTCGTTCTAGGATTGCGCGTTGCAATATTCAGTGTTTTGAAATATTTGTTTTGTAGTGTTTTTTAAACTGCCTATGTAATTCAACTATTTAAAAGTAAATCCATAAGAGTTATGTTTAGAAATTGAATGTCATTGCAATCAGTCAAAACTTTATTACTACTATAAATACACTACCATTTGCATTTATTTATTCAAAATTAGTGATTTACTACAAAATAAGACATCACGACAACAATATCTGTATCGTAAATAAATCAAAATAAACTTTTACAACCATGCCACATTAGAGACTTAATGTCCTGTTTTAAGAAAAAAAAAACGATAAATTTCCGAATCCACAGACAATCGATTTTCGAACGACAATAAATCTTTTACGATCTCTTTGCTGCGCGTTGACATAAAGTAACATTTTGAAAAACTGATAATGACTGTTTTAATATTAAACAAAGGAGCTTCTTGCTTTTGTCTTCGTTTACAGTATTGTATTGTCCTTCGGAGAAAACGTTGAATAGTTGAACAAAGTGTGGTATTACTGTTTTCAAAATAATGGTCATAGACGGAAGGCAAATTATGAATGAAGTTGGTGTCAATTGAAACTATTCTTTATTGCGTTAAGATAGGCTTTATTTTTGTATGTATAGAATATACGATACACCTATTGTATATTTTACTGGGTAGTCAGCAGAGAAGCGAGCACGTACTCTTTTTATATGCATAGATGAAAAAACAAATTACTATAGATACGAAAGTGATACTTTCAATTCCTTTGAGGATTCTTCTTAATAGGAAACTTAAAACTTTTTATATGATGCTCAATCCCCAATGTAGTTTAATATAAAATGCAACTGATGTTTCGAAGTATATTAAGTGAGATTTTAATAAACTTCCGAGCTATTTCTAAGCTATTTTTTTTTGTTGTTGGACCTAAAAACCTGTTCAATATTTAAAGCAAGGCTTTCTCCTTCTAGTAAGGCAGTTCCAACCAGTTTTTTATATTCATGTTTAAGGGGGCTAGCGAGAAGCAGATTCGCATATCTTAACGTTGATTGGCACTTAGCAGGTACCGTCGGGTTGTATCAAAATACAGAGTGCAAAAATGAATTTTGACGATACACTTAATACCCGATTCCCGGTATGCAAATAAGTTCGTTAAACCACTCCTACCCTTCCGCGATGGGCCCTTTCATTATGATTTTTGAACCTGAGCCTGGATGTTAATAATGCATTTAATACGCGAGCGAAGGCAGGGGAACTCTGGCTTTTATAAAGCAACCCCAGATTATGTACGGTCACCCCTGATTTTGTACGGTAGCGAAAAATTAAGGAGTTGACGGTGTCTGGCAAGAAAAACGTTACCCTCTCGGTGAATAAACTGGGGTTGGATAGATGATGCGAACGGTGAAAATATATAAGTAGAATAAAACTTTAATATTCAAGATTCGCTTTCATCTCACCGAACGGCGCGTGGCGTTAAAAAGGGTGTTTTGGGTTAATTGAGTCATTATTTCAGGTAAATGCCTGTGATAACAAAAGGACATTTTTTTAACTATATATGTATAAGGCATCTTATGAGGATCCAGTTGTGAACTCGAACCTCTTAAGAAATATTCTTAGGATGAGTCAAGTTTCGCGAGATTTAATCACAATAAAGCGTTTTTTTCCCAATAAAAACAAAAATTGAGGAAACATTGTCTGGTGGTTTAAAAAAATTAAAATACTTTTTTATACTAAAATAAACTTATTAAAAAAATTACTAACTGATTCCCGTATTTTAAAGTTTCAACGGTTTTCGTACACCCTAGTCGTTAAGACCAGCTTTGATGTACTCCTAGTTAATCCATTTCCAATATGGCCGATACGGCAGCAAAATTATAACTAACCACATATTAATCGATTGTCTACATGACATGTCGGCCGAGTCCAATTAGAGTGGTACAGGGCGGTGTGATGTGGCCCGAAATCCCACCGCTCTCGCATCGTACATAATTAGGGAGCGTATTTAGTACTAAGGACCGGACGATGTACGGACAGCAATTTGGTCGATCAGCTTTTAGGCTAACTTAGATTGACCAAGTTTTTTTATGTGATTGTTAGGCAAACAAGCAGACGGCCCACCTGGTGTTAAGCGGTTAACGTCGCCTATTGGCATTTGAATCCGCCAGATGCCAATGCGTTGTAAGTCTAGTTTTTTTTTTCCAAGCCATGTCTGACTTTTCGGTAATGGGAATAGTCGTTGCCAAATGAATCGACCAGATTTCAGCCGGCCGAAAACTTTACCTCTCATTCTACTTAAAAATGTCTAGGTGATTTCTGATTTCCAAGGATTACGAAGTAGGGTCAACAAAAGAGGGAGGGGCTTAAGAAGTGTTAAATCGAAGTTGTGAAATTGTTTATACGCTGATATTTTCTCGACTGTTCAGCAAAAATGCACAGAATAACAGAAAACCCAAAAGCGTCGGTACAGATCAGTACTGTATCCATTACGATAATTAATACACATGAAAACGAAATAAATATTATAATCCGAAATGAAATAACCATTGCTCCTCCAACGTTACCGACCGTGTATACCGCAGGGCATAGGAACGCAATCGACCTCTCATTTGCCGCGAGTGTTCCAATCGGCCCACATGGGACGTAACAATGATTTTATTAGCAAACAAGTTAGCTGTTCTGTAGTTGGAGAAACTGTTGTGAGAATGTTGTGTGGGTTAATCAATTACATTAGCGTATTATATTTTTCGATTGAAAGCTATTGTGCGCAATACCACGTTCTAAAACGGTGAAGGAAAACATCGTGTGGAAACCGACATGTCCTAGAACTAAAAATTCGAAGACATGTGTCGAGTGCACGAAAGGAGCCTCTTTGAGGCGCAATTAAAATCTTTTCACCACACCGGTTCGAGAGAACCAGTGACATGAATAGAAGAAGAATTAGCGTATGAGATGTATGAAAGTGTAGTTACAATACGTTACATTTATATAAAAAGGTAATATTAAGGACAGTAGAACTCACGCCAATTTCGTCCGGGAAAGTACTGCCACCATACCCGTTTCTGCTGCCAAGCAGTAACGCATTCGCGTTGCTGTGTTCCGTTTTTAAAGGTGTGGTTGCCGGTGAAATTACAGGCACACGAGACATTCCACCTACACGTCTCAGAGTTACGGGCGCATTCGATGCGACTTGGGTTTTGTCGTCCCTAGTAGGGGAGGACCCAAGTCGCATCGGTTGTTATAGGCAGAGGTTACCACTTAACACCAGGTGGGCCGTCGGCTCGTTCTTTAACTGTATGAAATAAAGGAATCAAACCCGTAATTTTCCTTTGTCATGTTTTGTAACCTCCTACTGGGTGACCACTACTATGAATGAATAAGGAGCCTCTTTGAGGCGCACTTAAAATCCTTTCACCACACCGCACCGGTTCGAGAGAACCAGTGACTCGAATAGATAGAATGAATCCTTTAAACGATTTTACCATCGCATTAGATCCATGGGTAACATTAGTACCTGCACATTTTCATATGAATCCATCGAAAGCCGAATCCCCAACTCTGATAACAAAACACCAAATTGCCTTTCAAATCGTACAGAGAAAACAGTAATCAGCCAAGCGCACACCGAATTACTTGATCCTGTTTCAAGCTGAATTAGTGTTGCCAGGCGTCCGGATAAAGCCGGACACAGTCAGCCTTTTTGGTTGCGTGTCCGGCCAAATTAGTTGGTTTTTGGCTTTTGTTAGGCTTTTTAAATTTGACCAGTTTCTTTACTTTTTTCATGTTGGTATAAAGAAGACTTATTCATTCAATTTTATTGCTGTTTCATTAGAATTTAGGACGATGAAAAATTAAAATGATTATGTTTTAATATAATGATAAAAAGTCAAGATTTAATTTAAAAAAAACAATCGAGTTATACTAGGACTAAAAAATTAGAGGTGTCCGACATTTTTACCAAAATGTCCGGCTAAACTAATCAGTCTGTCCGGCTTTTCGGTTTTATGACGTGGCAACCCTAAGCGGAATATTTGATGCGTCTGATCGCGACCATTCAAAAGCGTGATTATTTAGCCGCGGACGACATTATGTTGATTTCGGATTTCGGACTATTGGGATCGCAGGTACGAGAACGCGATCGAGGCATTTAACACCTTATACCAACAGCTTACGATACAAAATGAAACGCGCCGAGTGGAAGGGTTGAATGCGAGATTTGAAGTGTAATTTTAGATTTGAGAAATTGTGGTTTCGCTGTTGTTCCGTTGACATAATTGAGGCGTGTGTTCTAGAAAATTGTTCTCAAGTTGTTATTATTTTATGACGTTGATAATGCTGATTTTGTGCAGTAGTTGTGGTACAGACGAGTTTCAATCCGGGGGTCGCTGGTTCAAGTCGCTGGTGGCACAGTTCTTGCGTATTTTTACGTTGAAAATGTATAATCTAGAATCAAATCGGAGTGTTCCTAAAATACTCCTAAGTAAAGTCAAATTCAGTAACTTTGTATCCGTAGAATTCATAAAGAAATGACTTGGTAACGTCAATAATATAAGGTCACGCGTACTTGTCGCTAAGTTTGACGCCTGTTCAAAACCTATCCGAGCCTCTAAGGAAGAACAAACAAGAAACTCCTAAAGGAGGGATTCCTTTTCTTTCGCGAGCACGATCCTTGCTACCTTTCCTACTACTTACTTCCTCCTACACTTTCTTTTCAACTTTAAATTAAATTGAATTTCAGTAATAATATTTAATTTGCAAGAAGTTCAGAGCTTACAAAGGAGATGATTCAAAGAACACACACCGATATCAGAATTCGTTAATTAATTCCCTCATATTTTAGTAGTCTCAACCCGGCCCTTTTGATAAGAATAAAATTTTGCCTGAGATATCAAGCAATCTATACAGTGAAAGAGGAAATATCATATAATATCTTTAAATCAATTATCAAATAAATATCAAAAGTAATTGCATGAATCATAGGCGGGGGATGTTATTATTGGCAACCGGTAAATATTATATTGATTATTTCCTTTTATTAATATAAAAAAAGTAAAAGTACTCGTTCACTCACTGACTCATCACGAAAATGCGTGGTCTTTGTTTGTTCTGCGTCTAGGTGTAAAATTTATATTTAGGTATATATTTTTGTAGGATTCTACCAAGATATGAATTGAAAAGAGCTAAAGCGACATGATCCCTGCTACTAACATATTTTTAGTAGTCGTTACACGTTTAAAACATAGTTTAAAGGTTGCGACATAAGCTACAAGTTACTGTTAAATGTTTAATAGCAAAATTAGTTGTTTAAGACGTGTTTCATAACTGGGGAATAATATAATAGTTTCACCGTGTATTATAGCGTCGCTATCACAGCTCCGAAGCATTATCAATTATAACATGGAAAGTTTTTTCAACCCTGCAAATGGTATCCCTTAATGTTCATTCGCAATTTTTTTATTTATCTATTTGGAATATGTTTTCTAACAAACTATAGAAAGGAATCTTTGCGCGCTGCCGCCGCCGCTGCGCTGTGGCGTTGTGTGCTTCTGGCGCCTGTGTAGAAGCGAGATTTTTCATTTTCATTTTCATTCACATTCATAACAAAAATCAAAAATATTTTACGAACTGACCCCTGACTGGCCTCACAGTTCAGTTGGTAGTTACTCTGCCTTTGGTGCCGTAGGTCGCGGGTGCGATTCGGACAAACAGTAGAAAAATGTAGATGTTTGTTTTGTGTCTGGGTGTTAAATTAATGAATATGTATGTATTTACATGTATATATTTAAAAAATATATAAGTATACTATCAGTTGTCTGGTTCCCAAGCAAGCAATGCTTAGTTAGGTTCTAGATGGCGTTGTGTGAAATGTAAAAAAAAGACATTGCTTCATCATACTTCAGAATTGAACTTACTTATATTAATTTAATAAAGCATAAGTACCCATATTGCAAACAAGTCATTACAGTTAATACGAATCATAGTCACAATATTAGTATTATGTCATTTGTGGTTTAAAATCTGCATATCCATAAGATATGCAAAACATTCTCTGTTCGGACTTAAAAAACAAAAAACAAAGACATGCTGCAGACTCTGTATACATAATAGACTTATCGTTGCCATAGCTTTTCCGTTAAGTACCATCATTCCATGAATCATCATCAAAAAACTTGACCAATCCTACTAAACCTACTAACCAAATAAAACAAGTTAATACCAATTTTATTTGGAAACTCGAGTTACTCGCACAATCACACGAGGAGGCAATAGCCTATTTTTTATAACAGTTTCGCTTCTATACCGTTAATTCTTATGGAATTTCTTATGAAATGGTAGACGAATTTAGCGATTTTAAAACGACCCCGCCGACATAGTGGTTATAAAATATGGTATATTTATGTTAATTTCAATATATTCCACCTTTTGTCTCCGACGATTGATTGTATCTATCATAATATTAAAGTTGGTATGTTTATTTTTATTGATGGCTGAGTTTTTATGGGGTTTGTTTATTGCCTTGTTGTATTATAGTTTTGAGTTTAGAGGTTTGACTTCCAAATCAAAGTATTTTCGATTTTGAAGTCGCTTATAATAAATATCTGGTAGCTGTTTGTGTTTGAGCTCCGCACGTCAGAGATGAGGCGCGGGGCGACGGAGTCCGGTTAGTCATTGTCGGTTTGAAATCTCGCTAAGCGTTTGCGGTCATTGTGCTGCGCCGACTGGTGTGTTGAGCCCTAACCACGGAAAAGTTTTTGGCTTTCGGCGTTCGCACTATTCAAGTAGCAATATCTGCCTACTGTAATACCACCTACGTAGATTGTTTCCCTACTTATGGGATACATATAAATTCGCCGCAGCCGCTGTATGTTAAGGATATAAAACTTCGTTTGTCATCTCTGCCATGGATTCGGATTGAGTCAGTTTTCGAAATATATTTATTCATCTTATCAGACGCCAATTGATAGAAAGTCCATTTTGTTTAAGTTTTCTTGAATTCGCTAATTATTAGCTTTTAGTAGGTAAGGTTGTCTAAGCATAGGTAATAGCAGTACTGGCTTTGTAAGGTGCTCACACTAAAAGCTATTCATTGTTACGTAAAGGCATGTTCCGCATCAGCAATTCAGCTCTCGGTCTTACAGGAATTATTCATGCATCCGATACGTCTATCAATCGATACTGCATTGCATATGCTAATTTTAAATCGCTCCAGTTTCAATAAAGCGCTGCCGGGACGTCTACACGGCGTTTCGGCCCGCACAATACTGATAATGAAACATGAATTTCGTTCATTTTGTTCTCCCCCCACCGCCGAGCCCAGCCAATCATGACGCATTCATGAGGATAATAAATTTTAAATTTTAAACCTTACTCGCTACGACGTTATTTATGCAAACAAAGTTAGGTGGAATGTATTCATCCGTGGCCATGCGGTTTTCGGGTTACTTGAGAGTGTATGATATGTTTAGTTTTAATATTCTTGTTGATGTAAGATCTTTTTTATATCTTTAAATCTTTAAAAAAATCTTTATTGGGAACAAACAAAAGAAGACACATAAAAAATAGTGACACGATGGTAGCTGCAATAGTTATAGAAAAATAAAACTGTGGCTAAGTTACGGGACAGGGTATGGCCCGCCTAAAGTTAAGGGTATTCTGTGCCCATAACAATGGGTGTACAGTTGTTTTTGCTTAGGTATGGAAACACCCAAGCTGCATCCTATTGCTACCGTTACTCGGAGACCAGTGGAGTATGATTACGTAACTTTTGTTTCAAGTAGTCTCTATCGGTCAATGTCACAGACATACATCTTTCATTGAAATTGAATTATTCTTATAAGATATATCTCATTAGTTTACTTTTATGTTGAGAAAATTCATGAAAATTTCACAAATTGAATAATGATTAAAATACCATCAAAAATTGTCTATTATAACATGGAGGAGTTGAATAAAGAATTTTTATCTATCTTTCGCAAACCACCCCGAGCTAATATTCTCAGAATTAAATGAACAATTTTTTTTCATGGAGTGGTATCGTATCCACTTTGAAATTGCTTTTTGACGCTAAAGGTGAATTGGAAAAGTATCTAATAATAAATCGCGTTTTATATCAAAATCTCATTTTCCCGAACTTTTTCGACCGAAACTTGAAATTTTTCTTTACTTGAAGATAAAATTTTCGGTCCGTCTGTAGATTCGTATAAATATTAGATTTAAAAAAAGATTGAATAATATATTTCTTGCAGAAAGTAAAAATGTATTGCTATTATCATATTTTTTGTGAAACTTTGTTAACCAGTTCAGTTAACGTTTAAAAAATGTAGATAGCTATATCATTGTAAATGTAATATAATATTAAGTATGCCTTTTAAATTGCTGTTAAATAAAAAATATTATTTACCCATTCGTGACGTTTTCAAATCTATATTTGTATACGTTTCCAATTTTCCATCCTCTCATCTCAGTCATGCTCTGATTGGCCAAAATAACAACGAAGCCAATCAAATTTGCTCTGATTAGTTAAAATAATAAAGTAACACCCAAAAATAATGATATGCCGTAACGACAAGGAAGTGATTATGATTTTAGCAGCTTCAACACGTTTAGGACGTTACTTACAGAAACGTTTTTAAGTAAGATCGTAAATGCTTTAAATAGATTGAAATTGATCGTTGGATCAACTGATTAATGATCTATTTATGTCACATAAACTAAAAGTTATTTTTATTATGTTTTTCCAAAAGATAAGTATATAAGTATTACATCAGTTGTCTGGTTCCCATGATACAAGCTATGCTTAGCTTACTTTGGGGCTAGATGGCGCTGTGTCAAATGTCCACCAATATTTGACTGGCCTCATAGCTCAGTTGGTTAGTAACCCTACCTTCTGCGCTGTAGGTCGTGGGTTCGATCCCCAGTCAGGACAAACATTTATGTGACATTTGTAACATTGATGTTTGTTCTGTGTCTGGGTGGTAATATGTATTATACGTATGTATTTACAACAAAAAAAAGTATATAAGTATTATATCAGTTGTCTGGTTCCCATGATACAAGCTATGCTTAGCTTACTTTGGGGCTAGATGGCGCTGTGTGAAATGTCCACCATTATTATTATTATTATTTATTTATTGTATATTATTTATTTTCATTATGTAGGCGGGCAATCCCGCGCTGACTAAAGCTAGTTGTAATATGATATAATAACGATTGGGAAACGGAGCCGCGATGGTCGCTATTGATTGTATACGTTTGCAAACCAGCCCGGCGCGGCGCGGCGCGGCGTTATCCCACCCGCAAATGATCTTACGGTACTCAACTCATTAATCTTGATGGTTATGGTTAGGTTATGGTTGGGTTACGGCAGTATTGATTTATATTCCGATTGGTTATGGTGTATAGCGGTAAAGTGGTCACCGGTGAATTACATTCGCAGAAGATGTTGTGGCTTCGTGATGAGTGACGGACGCAATGTGTTTTTTTCCATAGGTAAAAAAGAATAACTCATAGTACGCACAAGGATTTCCTGTGACGCAGGTGGCGTAGACATTAACACTAGTTTATACAAGGTCTAAGAGGAAACTGTGGTTATGAGATAAATGTTTTCCCCGACTGGTGATAAAACCTGGGACTCGTAGCTTCAAAGGCATGGTCTCTAACTTAGTTACAGATCTGTATAAGGTAAAGCAGAGGAACACTTAATCCTGTTGGTGGGCCATCAGCTGGTTTCATCGCTACACTCACATAAAAAGTAATAAAATTATAGTTATTAAACACAGACCTGTTCCTTGATAAAATAGTCCTAAATGGCGTTAAGTCATTAATTAAATTGTAAGTTTATTAATTTGAAACTTTATAACACTGTGGTATGGTAGTCTCTCGTAATTAAAAATAAAAAGTTAAACTCATTTTATAACAAAAACATTTATCACTCATGTAAATTAAATACATAGTACAAAGTTAATGTAGTGCTCACAAACAGATATATATGAATATAATAAACTTAGACAATGCAATTCTGAGTACATTATCCCTCACAGCTCATTGAAATCGCTTTACAGTATCACTTAAACATCCGACTTGTTTAGATTCTCCCAGGATATGGCCACAGCCCATTCGGGGCACAGCTTGCTCAATGCACAAAACCTATTTTCGACAGAAATTTTACAATACCACTTGCACACATCAATGCTCGAGACATTTACATTGTTTAGGACAAAATTTACAATATTTTGCCACTTAAAACATGACCCTTAATTTACCTTTAATATCTAGCTCCTCAATTAATTTCAATAATAAATGAAAAATATATAATATTAAATGCCAAAGTACATTGACGGCACATTTTTTTATTTAATTGTATATATTTATATTTTTATTTCTTATAATTTAAGGAGCACACGCACTTTATCAGTTTTCCTCAGATGCTTGTAGCTGTCTGTGGACAGAATATCATAAATACATGCACAATAAGTTAAAATTTACAATTCAATTAAAAATAACGCGTCTTATTGCTAAGTTTGGCCCCTTGTTCAAACCCATTCTTAAGGAAATTCTTTTTTTATTTGAAAGTATATACTTTTAGATTGGACCATATAAATTATATCAAAATAACTGGAAGAAATATGTCATCCAAATACGATACGGAATAATTTTCGTTCATTTGGTGATGGAGTCGGTTTTTCATTTTGCTTCGCGAAGTAATTATTATGTTGCCGGCACTTTTCACCGACTAATAGATTGCCAGCTTAGCTCGTCTGAGCTGTAAACACTAAGTGATTGCTAGTTTATCCGTATGTCTATTTGCTTGGCTGTCAGGGAAGAAGTAAAATGGGGTTTATATAGACCAGATTTAATGGAGAAACAGTTATGTATCTACTTTGTTTATAAGATATAGTTTTATTTTTATTTTATTTCCGACTAGAACACTAAGGGCTTAATATTCATAACAAATCATATCTTCTTGAACATTTTTATTTAAATCCCATTACTGTGTTATTTAAAATTATTTGAAATACACACGTTTTATAGTAGATGTGTGACTATTAAATATTAAATGGAATAAGTAAATAAGAAATAATGCTGATAGATAGATATTTGCAAATCGTAGAGTAAAAACTATTAATTCATTCAAAGTGGAAAATATATTTATATAATTTCAAACATAATATGTATTACCAACCTTATGAAGTCTGACATCAGATGATTTTTAAGAAAAGCTTTTATTTGTTTTTTCGGATTACTAGAGCTTAGTTTTTAACCCAAATGTGTCAAATACCGGATTTTCCGAAATCCGACAGCAGCGTTGGCCACTCACGCGCTTTCGACTTGCTCGTATTGCCTGCCGGGTATTCGAATTGTGAAGTAGACATTATGAATAAACCATTACGTGTTCTTGAACACTTAAGGAGCTAGTTGAAATGCTAATACCATCTCGAGAAGTGAAGTACTGGCTAACTGAGGATTACATATAATATTTTAACTTTACAGTAACGAATTGCTCGAATGGAAATCGCTTATAGATGAGAAAGTCACGGTTTGATTTCCAACACCATCGCCATCCTATCTTGCTGGAGAAATGCCTCTCTACTACCTACTCGAGGAGTCTCGTGGACGCCCACAGCCATCGGTTCTTCGGCACTGTATGCAAGCATTACCACTGGCCTCATACCTCAGTTGGAGCTGTAGTTGTAGGTTCGATTCCCACCCAGGACAAAAATGTTTGTGGCGAACATAGTTGTTTGATCTGTGTCTGGGTGTATATGTATGTACAAAAAGGAAAACTTACTATATGGATGTATGTAATTACGAAAAATAAGTTATCTAATTCCCGTAGTACAAGCTATGCTTAGTTAGACGTTAGATGGGTCTGTATATAAAAAAGCGTACCTAATGTTATCGTGAGATGTAGACTAATATTTTCTATAACACTTAAAAAGAAGAAAAATTGATAGAATTATATTTTTTTATCATTACTATTCTTGTGTTGTGCACTAATGTCATTAATTTCATAAAAACTCTACAGAAATATTCAATTTGTACTAATATACCTCTCCTCTCTATCTGTTTATTCGTGCCGCCTGTATAATTCTGTTTTCGCAAAGAAAACATGTTTGTTCCATTATAATCCTATCTGAGAAACATTTTTCTGTAAACTTACACGTAAAGTAAATAAATTTCATTTCAAAGCATTTATATGCCTCTGACTGAAACCGACCGAATTTTAACTTGAGTAACTACTCTTAATTTAATTTAATAGAATAAAATTTGTTCTATCCTTATCTTTTTAGAGTTTTATTCTATTTTACTATCACCCTCAAGTTAAAATCAACCGCCAACACAGTTTCCCATTCTTGGCGTTGCGCGGCGCCTCCATCGCTGGTCACTTAACATTAAAAGACCTTCTGTGGACCGGACGTTGGTTATGGTTACTGTCACTCCATCAGAAAATACGCGTGCGCGGTGAGGGACGGATGCGGTGTTTGAAGCTGAGAAGCCTAACAAATTTGTGCAAAAAACAAATTATTGCGGTCAAAATTATGGGTGTAGTACCAGTTTTTTTAATGGAAAATATATATTAAATCATACATATCAAAATCTTATAGTTTTCATCTTGTGATATATTTTATTGTAATTAATTAATGAAATGCAAAAAAAATATTTCTTTCTTTCTTTGGTATACAATAAAGAGAATATAATATGAAACTATAATATGAAAGTTTACAAAATGTCCCGCCATGAGGCTAGCTAGAAACCTAGTCTCAATATATTACCATGCTGCAGGGTTACATTTGCCGGTGAGGAGAAATTCAAGATTTTTGAGGTCGGTCACACTCTTAAAACATTATTATTATATTATTTATTAGTATTTCTGTTAGACTATCCCAAAAGTGATTTTACCAATATTGGTTCAGAAAAGTACTCTTAAACGATGGTCGGTGAAGATTAAGGCCTATCTATCAGCTTTTAGTTAAATGTAAAATAGGAGTTAGTGAGATAAGCTTACCTATTACTAAGGTGTCGTAAGTTAACAGGAAAATAAATATTTATTGCTAAACCAACAGTTATGTGAGAAAGCGTTATCGCCACTCGACCTCATTTGAGTCATCGTGTATTATCGTACCTGTGTGGCACACGAGCAAATAACCGAGGGAATACAAAAAATACTGTACAAATAATTGATATGAACTAGAGTTTTATATGACTGTGCCTTGAACGGTTTCAAACATATTCGACACCGATTTTGTTAAGTGTTTGTGTAGATTTCCTCTGAGGAAGTAATGTTAACATACATATTTCTACCTTCAATGTTCTTCTTCAAATTTCATTGTTTCTTGCCGAATTAAATATAAATAATCATAAGCTTTTGACTTGTGATACTCTTTTTTCTGAAGTGCTTTTTACTGTATGTCCAAAATTTTTGTGGAAATAATTCCACAAATTCCAAAATTGCAGGCACTCGAGAAGTTTTCCTGTAATTTCATATTATAATGTAATATGTCTATTTATGTCTAAAGAGTATTTTCCTGTACCCACTAAATAAATGAATAAATATTGTTGGACATTCACACAACGCCATCTAGTCCCAAACTAAGCATAGCTTGTACTATGGGAGGCAGAGACTTTTAGTATACTTATAATACTCTTTTTAAAAATACATACGTACAATAAATATATACAATAATAACACCCAGACACTGAACAAACATCTATGTTCATCCCACAAATGTTTGTGCTGGGCAGGAATCGAACCTACGACCTACAGCGCACTAGACAGAGTTACTACCGACTGAGCTGTGAGGTCAGTCAAACAAATATTTTTTGTTGTATGTAAGTACAATAAACATACAGTTAGATACTTTTTTTTTAATGTGTTACTGTTACGGAACGATCCGACGGCCCACCTGGTGTTAAGTGGTAACCTCTGCCCTTAACAACCGATGCGACTTGGGTCCTACTAGGTACAACAAGACCCCAAGTCGCATCGTATGCGCCCGTAACTCTGAGACGTGTAGGTGGAATGTCTCATATATTATATGGACAACGCGTGTAGTGATTCACACAACATGAATCATTAGCTTTAGCATTTTCTAAAATACTAGGAATGACAAATGGAACAAAGATGTGCAATTTGCATATGCAATCGAATTTAAAATAATGTTTATGGTGGCTTTAAAAAGGCTCATTATTTTATATTACGAACGTTTGAATTATTTTAATGAAATTGAATAATTGTCCTCTTTGAAGTCTCTCTATAAAATTTTCCTTTTCTATAGTAGAAAATGTGTTTGAAATTATGTATATCAGTCATATTTTTAAAGTGAGCAAGCGTGTTGCTTTTCAATGCGGAATGCGTTCTAAAACTTAGCTCCAGGGATTTTTAGCATATAATAGAACTTGTTGGTGTTTTGGAATCAGGGAAAAATAACGTCAGTTATGAGATTGACACTTGTCACTTCTATTTTTCCATGGTAACACAACCACATTGAAAATAGGCTTTTTGTGGTTCTACGGAGAAAAAAGGTATGAATTTGTAAATCTAGCTTGATAATTAAAGAACGTAAATATATTATTAATATTTTTCTACATTTCTCACAGCGCAACCTAGCCTCAAACTAAGCATAGCTATGGGAACCAGTTGACTTACAAAAACGTATGTATAGTTTTAGTGAATACCTACTTATTTTAACAATCATATACAGAACAAACATTCGTGTTTGATACGCTAACGTTTGTCCTGGGTGGATCTATAATCAAACCCACGACTTACAGCGTAGATGGCAGAATTACCAACTGAGCTGTGAGGCATGTCTGGGCTAATGTGGGTATTTTTGATTCATAAAATTTGTCTAATCTTATTGCTATAGATAAGTTTAGGTAAGTTTTTATCTTCTTTTTCTCTTTAAAATAGTTTTAAACTCCACATTTATACGTATATACGTCATATGTCATATGTATATGCATAATTCTATCTGTGTAAGCTGCGCTTACCTATACATACGAGGTTTGGTGCCTCCTTTCATTATTTCATAATATATATGTATATCGTCTTAATCTCTACCTTAAGCTTGTGATCAGTACGGATTAAAAAGTACATACATACTTAATCTTCCCTTTTCATTAGGGGTGGATTTTTCAAAACCCCGTCTTTATAAACGTAAGGTATATAAAGAGATAGAGCCTGCTGACTCATCGCGAAATCTCGGTTTAATAAGAATCTCTGTTTATAAGAAGATAGATGTGTATAGCCGTGACTGTCTCAAAACTTACAACTCTCTAAACATTAAACAAACTTGAAGATCTACAACTAGCTAAGTTATTTGGTAAATACCACTTGGAATTTCCAAGTTACTCCTAAATCTGCTTAACCTGTACCTAACTCCGTAACCTAGGGCATCCAGTAATCCTGGGAAACCCTAAGAATAGGGCTTAGTTTAAGTCGCTTTAAGGATTAGTACACACTTGCGACTCTTGATAAAATTGTTGATTGGATTACAGTTTGGACTCTAGTTTTTTTAAATATGAATGCCGGTGAAATTACTTGCACATGAGTAGTTAAATTTGTCTCAGAGAGACGGACGTAATGTGATGCTCTTTAATCATACGATACTCTTCGTTAGAACTCTCGCTGAATTGCCTCTACCTCACGAGCTCTCTCGGACCAGTGTGGTGAAAGAGCGCCTCAATGAGGCTCCATTTGAGCACATCGTGAAAGAAAGAGAAACCGAGAAACAGGCATATCCTAGAATAAAAAAATCTATGTTATTGAATATCTGCCATTCCGTATTGTGTGTACTGGTGTACCCTGGTAGATTAGAAACCTATTCACTATCGCTTATCGAGAATAGTCTTTTGGCCTGAAGTGTGACGTTACAGGCTGGTACGGTTTTTTTTTATGTTATGAAGGTGATAGAACGATCTGACGACCCACCAGATGTTAAGTGGTAACCGCCGCCCATGGACAACAACAATACGACTCAAGCCTTCTCCACCAAAGCATGAGATGACTCAAGTCGCATTGCGTTGCGTCCATCACCCCGAGACGGGAATGTTACGTCTCAAGCACCTGCAATTACACTGTCACCCACTCCCTTCCACCGGAACACAGCAACACGAGTGCATCACTGCTTGGCGGCAGATTACCAGGTGTGGTGGCAGTACTTCTACGGGAGAACTTAGCACAAGTTCTACTGCTACTTTGGGTTGCTCCTTTCGCACCACACGGTATCCTGGGACATGAAGATGGAAGGTATCATGTGTCTCTACTCCCGGCGCAGTCTCGACAATCTCGCCGGACCTGAGTAAATGATCATTGCCTGAGTAAATTACGCGAGAAGATTGAGTAAACCAGTAAAGCCCGTTTTACTCAAGCGCTGACAAATGAGGGTGCACTCATTTTTCACTCCGCCCTTATTGCTAAGTGGGAATGAAGTGAATTAATTACATCAATTTTGTATTTGTACGAATTGCGGCCGATTCCCGTTGTAATTTGTATGCAGTGATCTCTCAACTAAGGGAACCTTCTGACGGAAACTTACTTAAGTATTATGAAGTATGCCAGTCGCTAAGCTGATGCAGCAGAAATATGGTTTCGGTGAATTTTAAAACTATTCCAGTTGGAGTACTTCTGACCGGGCACTGGTTCCCAATAAACGTCTCTCGTTCTAACTTTTTTGCCTGGTCTCACAGCTCAGTTGGTACTAACCTTTGCCTTCTATGCTGTAGGTCGTGGGTTCTCACTCAAGACAAATATTTGTATGACGAAATGTTTGTTCTGTGACCCCAGATCTGACACCCAGGTCAGTATGTATTATATGTAAGTACTTACAAAAAAAAGTATATAATTCCACTCAATCAGTCTCTGATCTGGTCCGACCCATAAAACATTCGTACTAAATAATCTATTGCAGGTGGCTTTGGTCACAGATATACATTAAAAGCCCAAGAACAAACTCTTTGCGGCTATTGAAGCTCCGAGGGCTCAGCTGGTCTGTAGGTCGTGAGTTCGAATACTGTAGTGAGGACTATTTTTCGGTGACGTTAATAAATTTTTACAAATATTAATACATTGGCTTGCTAGACGCTGGCGAAATCACTTGTGATCAGATTTGCAATCCAGAAGGTGCGTGGCACCCCCTTCGGTGACGTAGTACACATCAACACGTTAAGTGTAGTAAAATCATAGGCCGGGCTGAGGGTCGAACCCAGGACCTCACGCTTTACACGCAGTCATGAGCTTCGATTCGATTCCCCGTTCGGGCCATAATTCGCGTGAAACGGGACACAGAGCGTATGAATATGTAAGGATTTCAAAACCATTGGAATAACTCCACATATTCCTCGTATCCATATCCCGGACAGCCGAAAGGTTACAAAGCAGAAAACCTTTGTTATTGCACAGACCCCAAAAAGGGTTCCTTTCGCGTGATGGGAAAACCACAAAGAGATATCTAAACGCTTACATATTTAAGCGCACGCTCGTATATAAGTGTATATACATAATTTAAATCGTAATGATATCTGTATGTTGACTTGGGTTTACTGCGTAAAGGGTTTTCTTTAGTAAATTAGAGATGTGACAATTTCAAACATTTTCTCCATAACGAATAATATTTAATGACTGCTGCAACCCATTGCATACGTTTATTTATAGATAGATAGCCTCAAAGAGGCTCCTTTCTTGCACTAGACATTACACTCGAGTTGTTTCGTTCTGGAACATGGCGGTTTCGTCACGGTGTTTTCCTTCACCGTTTTTGTCCTGGGTCTGATTCGAACCCACGACTTATAGCTCAGAAAGCAGTTACTAACCAAGCTGCGAGGCCAGTCGGGAACTGGGTACCTATAAAATAACCACATTTCGGTAACACGCTGGCAAAACCGTATTTTTGTTTATGAAGGCTTATGTGAACATTTTAACAATTATCTAATTGCCGAGTTCAAAGCCGAAGCCTAGAGATTTAGGTCCGTTGCCGGAGGCGATGGCTGCGTTCCTTCATATACAAACCCTTTGCTGTTAGGGTTGGGGGCATAGAAGTGAATTTTCCCTGTCAAACCGCACGTAAGTTTGTATCAGTTGCATCAAACCGGTTAGCTTCAGTCGTTTTTAGCTGCGGCTGACATGGCATACGATACAGGGTGTTTTCATGTGAATACATTACGGAACGAGCTCGATGGCCCACCTGATGTTATGCAGTAACCTTTGGCCTTAGAGAACCAGTACAACTTAGGTTCTTTCTTACTTAGGTATGGCACCAATAAGTTTGTCCTATGCGAAGTATAAAAGAAGTCCTGAGTGGGAATCGAACCCACGATTTACAGCACAGATGGCAGAGTTCATGCCAAGTGAGCTGTGAGGCCTGTCAAAAAAGTATAATAAGTGTTCTATCAGTTGTCTGGTGGCAATTTAGCAAATCAGCATTTCTCACCCCCTCCTTATTCGCAAAATGACAAAGCTCCCAAACGGCCGGAGTCGCAATCGCGTACACTGCAAATTAATAAATATAATTAATGGCGTTTTATTTAATATTTCGTTGTTTTGTTTCAGGTAATGTTGGTCTGGTTTTAATGGCGGTTTGTTTTTAATTGGCGTTATTCATCGTCGATTATTCCACAAAGGAATGGTGATTGGGTGTGAAAGGTTCGATATCGGGCTTTGAAAGGTTTGCATCGTGATACTTAATGTATGTTTATTACTTATGTTTCAATAGCAGTAGAACTCACACCCAGTTCGATCGGGGACGTACTGCTACCATGACCATTTCTGCCGCGAAGCAGTACCGCATTCACGTTACTATGTTCCGGTTTAAAAGGTGTGATTGCCGGTGAAGTTACAGGCACATGAGACATTCCACCTACACGTCTCAGAGTTACGCATACGATGCGACTTGGGTCTTGTCGTACCTAGTAGGGGAGGATTCAAGTCGCATCGGTTGTTATGAGACGAAGTTACCACTTAACACCAGATGGGCCGTCGGCTCGTACCGTAACTCAATCACATAAAAAAAATGTTTTATTTGTAATATGCATAATCAAGTGTAAATAAATAAATATTTTAATGTCACAAACCATGTCAGTAGCCTTATAGCCTTCTTGTCCGAATAAAAATAGGTCAGTACAAATTTTAAAAAGTTTTTTTGATATATTTAATCTGACTGACCGTATTAGACTACAATATTATTTATTAGTGGTAAATAGGTAGTATGATGTAAACATGATATGATTAAAACATATGTTTTAAAAATAATATGAATATTTATCGAATAAGATTCAAAATATAATACAATAACATACCAGAATAAAAGTGAAGAAAATACCAAGCGCAATGGGTATACCTAAGCATAAACTAAACTGAATAATTGTCATGAAAATGCGATTAAATTTAATGTTATATAGAATGACACAGTAAGGATATTTAACTTATTAACATTGTTTATAACTTGCGGTTGACTTCTGAGTGTAGGAAGCTAACAGGGGTGCTGTCAACCCTCAAGTTTGCGGGGGCGTGCAAATATTTACACATCAAAATTCCCTTTCGTTCTAATAATACGTTTGTTCAAAGAATAAGGGTGTGTTGGTAATTATAATTGGTTGGACATAGGTAGATAGATAGATAGATAAACTCTCTATTTTGCATAACACCTAAACTAAACAATTACATTTTTAAACTAAAGTAATGTAATATAAAAAACATAAATGCACAATGGGCGGTCTTATCGCTTAAAGCAATTTTTTTTAAGCAATTTGGTGGACAATTCACACAGTGCCATCTAGCCCCAAACTAAGCATAGCTTGTACAATGGGAACCAGACAACTGATAGAGTAAATAATACTTTTTTTAAATACCTACCTTCATATTATAAATATTAACACAAACACGGAAAAAACATTTATGTTCGTCACACAAACGTTTGTCTTGGACGGGAACCGAACCCACTACCTACAGCGCGAGAGGAAGGGTTGCTAGGTACTTTACTTTGAATTGGACTAACCGCACCTTATCAACTTATATTTACGTAGTTGCAGTTATTCAAAAGCTATCCCACGTTCCTTAACGTTACCTAGAACTTGAATCAATACCAATGTTTGTCCCGATAATAAAGGCAAACATTTAAATTTATTTCAATTGAAAACTTGTTGCTTAGAAAATAAAGCATAAATTGCTGAAAAAAAGTTTCTAGCTGTTTTTATTTTCTGTTATCAGCCGAGTGTCATACACAGTATCAAATCAAGCAAATGTAAACTATAGTGTTTAGAAAATATGGTTGCTTTTGGAGGAAGCTTTTTTTCAATTCTATAAGCAATGGATCACCTATAATTCTTTGAATTTGTACTTTACCTGGAGTTTTTATCTCTATCTGTACACAGCAGATGTATATGCCGATTTGAGAATAAGTATAAATAATTTTTATTTAAAAAAAAGTGAATAATGTCTGTACCCCGAGTTGCATTCCGAAAATCGCTGGTTCAAATCCCGGTTGCACTAAAGAGTTTGAAAATGTATATGCGCTACACGTTCTCTAAATGGTGAAGGGAAACGTGAGGAAATCCACTTGTTAGAGCCAAAAATTCGAAGAAAAGTGCCCGTATGGAGCCTCTTTGGGGCGCACTTTATCTATTTAACACTGGCTCGAGAGAGCTGGGGAAACGAGTATCAGTAAGTTAAATTAATTTTACTTAGTAAATTTGTCTTTTTTTATGTCCTGTGTAAACTTAGTGCCACGAATGTTTTTTCTTTCTTTCTAAGTAGTATTGCCCGTATACGATACTGTTCCTTGAACTAGTACCTGTAGAAAAGGTTTACCTCCCGGTCTTAGTAAGAAAAGTAGACTAGAAGCTGTTTACGACTAGTCACGACTCACTAACGTGGCATACTTTCACCGCCCCTAACTCAAAGGCAACCAACTTTTTCAAACATTTTTATTACTTACGAGATTGAATTGAAGAACGGAAGGAAAACAGAATCGTGTAGAAATCGGCATGCCCCTCCAGAACAAAAAAAAATTAACACTTATGCGCCACGTGAACAAAAGGAGCATCTTTGCCGCGTTTTCCTTTCTGTTTGAGAGAGCCAGTGACCCAAGTGTTAGTAATTGTATCAAAGTCAAAAACTTTATTTCCATAGAATTCATAAAGAAATGGCTTCGAAACATCAATAATATTCAAAACATAAGACCATGCGTAGGTACTTCTAAGTTTGCCGCCTGTTCAAACCGTATCCAACTTTGGGAAGAACAGCCAAGAAACCCCTAAAGGAGAGCTTCGTTCGTTTTTACTTCGTTCGGTGTTACTGACAGGATTAACTAATGCGTTTGAAATGCGTATACGGTTTTAGTTTTTATTAGGTTTTCACTAGCTGACTGACTGTCGACGTTAGAGCTGTCGGGTTGTTGACTATCAGCCGTGAATAATGCGCTACCGATGTCAGCTTAACATATTTTCCAGTCCAAAAGCCTCTCTCTCAGTATTTCAAAATCTGTCAAAGTCAACGCCCATCATCCACAGCTATAGTGGAAAGTGTCATGAGCCTGTAATCTCGTTCGTTCCTGACAGGACTGCGTTCTCTAACATGAAACTAAAACTTTATGCTTGTCGCCAAACTCAATATAGACCCTCAGTGAGACTCTTTTCACAGGTCTAACGTCTAAGGTTACATAATAGTGCTGTACATACGTAGCTTTAGTACTATGTTTTATACTATGTTTGGCGAAAGAGGATATGAACACTCGAGTGCGTCAGAGTTTCGTCATTACCTACGCGAGCCACCGCAATTCGTGTCACCTAGAATAGAATAGAATAATAATAATAATAATAATAATAAGCGTTTATTTCATAACAATACAATACAAAAACAATATTAATAATTTTACAATGCTGCTAAACATAATTTTAAGTGTATCATACTGGCCCTAAACTAGGCAAAAACCTGTGTGATAGGTACCAGTGTATATGTGTCGTAGGAATTATGCAGCCCATATATTGATAGAATAGAATAGAATAGAATAGAAGTATAAGAAATAATGTCATAATCAGCCTAAGAAAAACGCTGCTATTGCTGCTTTAGTAATTATATTTTGTTCATTAAAAGTACGTCTCCGTTTCTGTAAAATCGCGTTTGTCACCATTATAATATTTCCGAAGAATTCTCTCTCAAGTAATTTCCAGTTAATGTGTTCCAAAGTTAAATATTTGGACAATGTGAAAAGGTCCTCTCAGCCGATGGCCTGCCTTCCTCCGTTCAGTTTTTATGGTCGGATGAATTTGATACTTTAAAGTTTCCTTTGAATTAAACTGACGTTTGCTTTATTTTATGCCCTTTCCTGCCATATTCGTGTATTGCATTAGCATTTTTATTACCTTTCTTATTTATAAACGTGTTTTGAAGAACAAAATAAATCTTTCGCAACTTTTGTGTGGTCGGATCGTGAGTTTGTGTGAGGAACACGACGACACGCTTTTAATAACCCTTCCATTTCATTTTAATATGTCTGACTTCGTCACGGGCGGGGAGATATAGAAAATAAACAGCATTATACTTGAAAGATGAAAGTTTTTTGTTTTAAAACAATATTCAGATTCCTTTTGCTACTATTCAGTCTCTAAATTATCATCAAATTAACTGTATTATGTACGTTTATCTGTAAAAATGTGGCACTAGAAGTTTTTCATTATTTCGTTACATTTAATTTTTACTAGCTGCGCCCCGAAGTTGTTACCCGCGGTGAATAATCCCACGGGAACACTGCACTTTTCCGAGATCAAAGTAGCCTATGTGTTAATCCAGCATATAAGCTATCTTGGTACCAAACTTCATCCAAATCCATTCAGCCGTTTGAGTGTTAAAGAGTAACAAACATCCATACAAACTTTCACGTTTATAATATTAAGTAGGATTTTCAAAGGGAACATACAACTCTCAGTACATTAATAAATGTGGTCATCTTATAATGAATGACAAATTACTTTTTGAATCTCATTACGAGTGTAAGAAACCCATAATTAACCTTATGAACGTTTCAATACATAGATAACACTTTATTGACTATACTTAGAAATTAATATAACAGCGATTTCTTCCAGGCAACTTTTGGATGAACCAGATAAGGGAGTAAAACAGACGAGGCATGTCATAAACACAAATTATATATAGGCAACGAGCTCATTAATATAATGAAAGAAATTCACTTTAATACTTCACAGAAAAAATGGTATCTTTTATCAAGATCTGTGACTTTTTATATGCGTTTATATGGAATGATCTTTGATAACTAATTCCTCTCGATTCATTCGGAAGGAATAGGATATAAGATAAAAGGATAATGTCGCTGTGTGTACTGTCATGATTATTTATAATTAATGTTACATTCATTCGGAGTTAATGACTGAAGCAGATTTATCTCAACATTGACCCATGTTTCAACGTAGTTTTAGTTTATAGTTAGTTTTTTTTCCTAACCTTCTTAAAACACTAAGATGTGCCTATTTAAGTGGTCGGTTTTGGGGTCTTTTAACTTCATAAATACATATTAAACGTCTATGTAGATTTTTGCGTGTATCCCAGAAATTATTGTGTGTGTAAGTTCAGTGAGTCTTTGTATAATTTAATACAGTTTATGTATTCTCTAGCCGAGTCAAGTAAACATTTAGCTAAGCAATGTCCGTTGCCGTCTAAACGAGGCACAAGCTTAAATAACCGAGTATCCAGAATGGGACAGTTTGAGCTCTGAACTTTGGCCAGTAATAGCCGAAGACTCTAACGTTTCCCCTTAAGGGGGTTTTCGAGGCATTTGACGAAAATTGTCTGGAGAATACCGCTCAGGTTTCATTCGAGCGAAATAAGTGACATTCTAATTTTAAGTCCCGCTTTCGAATGAGCGCGAATGGGGGCATTACGGCGAGGAAAGTTTTGAGAGAAAATTTTAATTTGCAAGTTTTCGTCGTTCTATTATCTTTGGTATCAAAAGTGAAACCGAGAACGCCCAATGTATTTTATAAAGGACTATTTCACTGTAATAGCTTTTCTTGTACAAAAGGTTTAAGTTCTACTACAGAAATTGTAAAAAAAAAATTACTTACCTAAATGAAATTGTAACACTTAAATTTTCTGTACAATTCCACACCGGTTTTACACGATACATGTATTAACAAGGTTTTTGCAATTAATTATTGTTGTGAACTTGAAAACCATATGAGATCATTTCAAAGTGCCATGGCATACAAGACACTTAGAATTACCAAATTGTTAATATTCTGTTTATATAAAAACAAACAATTCGCTTGATTTTGTTTACTTTATTTTTAACTTATAAAAGCCTTATTAAAAGCTCTTCTAGATCAGCTAGGCTGTTCTCGCAATAAATCGTCGATTTGTAAGCTCTTAAAATTGATTCGATAAGTCGAATGATTCTCTTGTAGTGAAATACTAGCCTGTGCACTCTGGCTTATAGAGGGTAACTCTGTGATGTTTGTAAACATAAATGGGGTTTTATATCATTCACTCTTTAAATTAGAGGCGTAGTTGTATTACACTTATCTGAATCAAAGTTAGCGAGACTAAATATATAAATATTGCCGGACATTTGATACAACGCCATTTTACCCCAAATTAAGCATAGTTTGTAGATACTATGGGAACCAGATAGCTGATAGACTACTTATTTTTTTTTAATACATAAATAAAGAATAAAAAACGGTCCTTTGTGGCCCTTACTATCAAAAAAGCTGGTAAACGGTCTAACGATATTTACTATATAGAGATTCGGCAATATTCCCACCCTTTCAGATGGTTTGTACTGAACGCAAGATCAATTTTGATGATTTGAGACGTTTTGTATCACAAATTATTTATGTTTTTGTGAAATAGTGACATCGTCACGTTTTTGTGGAGTAGTGAAAGCTTACGAAATCATAATATATCCGTAACTAAGCCGAGGAATATTTCCCGTTCATGCATATCACTTTCACTCGTATAAAAAAATAATCACATCTGTCGCGTTGACGTTTCTGTAAAATTATTCTGTTTTCTTTCCGATTGAAGTTTCTTGTTACTCAATAGACTATTCTTTTTTTTATACGTATTCATCGATGTCTTTTATATGTGCTAGTGGACGCGCCCGCGGCTTTGTCTGCTCAGGATTTTGTTATACTGTATTTTTTTTCATACAGCCTTTATCGTCTCAAACAAACAGAACAAACATACAAAAAATGTGCATATCACCCACGTTCTAAAAACGTTGAAGGAAAACATGGTGATATAACTGGCTCGAGATAACGTCCTAGTAAATTGTAAATCGATTGTCAAGTGCAGAAAGGATTCTCTTCTAGGCGCACTAATCACTATCGTCAACTAATTCTTTCACCACACCGCACCGGTTCGAGATGCCAGTGACACAGGTAGTATCACTAATGGGGATTACCGTAGTATGTTGACATCGGCAACACTATACGAACTCTCTAAACCCTAACTGAAAACGTCATTTTTAGATAAATTACTTTATTCACTCCTGAAAAGGCTCTGTTTACATACATACATCTATACAAATAAATAAAATTGGAGTGGCTGTTTGTAATATTAAAATAACCGCTTTTTACTAAGTGCATATGGATATGTATACATGGCATATACCAAAACAACATCTTTTACAATTTTTGTCTGTCTGTTTGTTCCGGCTAATCTCTGAAATGGCTGGACCTATTTTAACGGGACTTTCACTGGCAGATAGCTGATGTAACAAGGAGTAACTTAGGCTACTTTTCCGAGGGGTAAAATAGGGGTGCGTGATAAAACCGAATTCCACGCGGACGAAGTCGCGGGCAACAGCTAGTACATACTTAAAATCACACTTGTTTCCCGAGGGGTAGGCAGAGTTCACGGTTTTCCACCTGCTACGATCCGAAATATACGAATTTTATTATTTTTAATTATATACGAATTTGCTTTTGTTCATGGCGTGGTCTCCGTCTCAGCAAAATGCCACTCCCTAACATAATAGATATAACCCATCATGCTGGTAGCGGCGCTGGTTTTCAGTCATAATGCATGACGTCACGAACATACCTTATTAAAATAACAGATATTTAAAAAAAAATAAGACTAAAAACAAATGTTAAAAAAATTACAAAAAGAACAGAATAGAATATAACTTTATTGTACACCTTAAGTAAAAATAAACAAGTAAAAAACAAATATACTGCTGTAGACGACAGTGGACAACAAAGGAACATGACTATAATTATAAAGTAGTGAGAACGAATCGGGAACTAATAGTATCATCCGGAACCTGACAAATCCCCTTAATATGCTAAGCTGAGCGTATCGGAACTGTTTTTGCTGCTCATCCGTATACCTACATTATCTTCTTGCTCCGAATATCGTTTAGCTTCAATTGCTGACTTTTAAGTGCTTTCTTTATGACATCAGGCTTGAGAGATCTTTTTTAAGTCCTGATGGCGTTTCGAATGACTCGATCGGTGTTTTGAGAATTTGACGATATAACGACTAACGGCGCAGCTAAATTGATCAAAGTCAAAGTCAAAAACTTTATTTCCATTGAATTCATAAAGAAATGGCTTGGAAACGTTAAAGTCAAAGATAAGGCAATGCTTGCGACAAGTCCTAGGTTCAATTCTCGATGGGAATGATGGGAATATTTATGTGGTGTGCATGTTGCATTTAAGTTTGTTCAAGGGTGTTGGGCTCTTCGTTTTTGACTATGACTTAACTTAGCGTTATTGGTTCCCGTTACTAGATTATTTTTCATATGGCTATATCCGTAACTCTAATCAAACCTTTTATGTTGCTTTAGTTATGAGAACTTATAACGCTTAACGGGGCTTGTACAATAGTTATACTATAACATAGTTCAGTGATACCACGAAAGGAGCCTCTTTTAGGCGCACTTTAATGCTTTTAGCACACTGGTTTGAGATAACCAGTTATACGGTTAGTAGTACTAACTTATTCTCATTAAAAAAGTAGCAAAATGAGTAAACTTTTTATACATTTATATTATAAATAAATATGTAGAATTTATTTATAAATTTCTATTAATCTATTTAACATCTGAGCATACGTACAATTTCTCATTGAACAGTTAATTACATTGTAGAGAGAGAAGTATTTTTTAACTTTTCATTGCAATCTCCATCGCTTATTATTTGCTCTGCTTAGCTTAATAAAATTTCATTCTATAATTTACTAACCATCTATTTTTTCTCTTTCATGTAT
The DNA here is from genome assembly GCA_947359385.1 of Chesias legatella. NCBI lineage: Eukaryota > Metazoa > Arthropoda > Insecta > Lepidoptera > Geometridae > Chesias > Chesias legatella. The sequence continues at coordinate 11,862,716 of OX375764.1, read as the reverse complement.
CATCCCAAAGGCATTAAAGGTAAGTCAGATTTAACCACTTCTCTTATCTTCATTATCTAAATATAAATAGGCAAAGATAACATAGTTAAGTAGCATTTTCTCTTCTATTTATGAATCATTTTTTTATACATATTAGTTTAGTAGCTTTTGATGAGACTTAGTGTTTACCTTAAAAACGTTTTTGGCAAAAGTTAAGTTTATTAAAGACTATATATGTAATTACTATTTTGTTTATTTCAATAATGATTTAGGTCGAATTTCAAGCACTTGGGCGAACACTAGTTATTGTGAATATTTGTAAATGTGTAGCTTATTTTACTAGATTAAGGCCTGATCGGATATTTCCAAGATTTTATTAAGATTAATATATATTATATTAAGTAGTAGTTAGTATTATATTGAGCACTTAAGTGGGCACTGAGGGGCAAAGTGTCTTTCGACGGATTGTCTTGATACATTGCCCTTATTTATATGTTTCAGTATTATTATATCGTATTAAAAAAATACTCGTCTGATAATGAATTTGTCATCTAAGACGAACGAGTAAGGTAAAATCACTTAATTAAAATATGGTTAGGAGTGAGCTTGCTTAGAATATATTATAACATATATTTTATTATATATTCATTTGCAGAGTCCTTAAAGTCTACACATGTAGTTACATAACTGAAAATTATTTAAGGTCATGATTATGAAGCATAAAAATATTTATTTTTATATTTAGTAATAACAAAACCGACTCGTTAACGCTAATGAAAGGTTTTAAAGCCATATGCGCCCAAATCTACCCTAACACAAAACCAAATATTATTTATTCGTACCCCCTTGGAGCTGGAGCGAGGGTGGTGAGTCGCTCGTTTCTCAATAGTTTTGTCAGAATGAGTCGAGTCATTTGACGTCAATCTATCAAAGATAATGGCGGTTTTTGAATGGAAATCTGGCGGCACTTGAAATCGTAATCTGCTCGAGTGTCCGCTATTCGCTAGCGTTATTAAATGGGCAAAGCCGTGCGTTTGGGTGATATAAAAAAAAACAGTGATTGCTTAATTTGTTGACAGGCCTCACAGCTCAGTTGGTAGTAACTATGCCTTCTGCTCTGTACGTCGTGGGTTCAATTCCCACCCAGGACAACATTTGTGTAACGAATATAGATGTTTGTTCTGTGTCTGGGTGTTAATATATGTTTGTATTTACTAAAAAAATATGTAGCTGTATTCTATCAGTTGTCTGGTTCCCATAGCTATGCTTAGTTTGGGACTAGATGGCGCTGTGTGTTGTCCACCAATATTATTATTATAATCAAACCGGCATTTTTTATGTCAGTATTTGTCGGTACAAGCATTCGGTTCAACTGATTTAGATAGGTCAGTTAATATTTATGTCAGCGCCGATGTATGAACTAAAATGGTGCACAGAGAAAAATCTATTTTAAAACACGCGCGGGGTATTTTATATCCATATCAACGGCAACACTGTCGGGGTACAAACATTGGCATAACGCCGCGACGTCTTATACTTAAATATGGGACGTCTCGTGTGCCTGTAACTCCACCAGCATTCGCCCCTCCTTCAAACCGGAATACAATGTAATTACACTGTGCTTGGTGGTAGAAATGGATGTACCAACGCAAATAGATATGCACGTACTAATTAGTAGTACTTCTAGTAAATATCCATTCTACTGGATAGTAATGGGGAAAGGAAAAAACGATTTTTTTACTAGCAGTAGAACTTGTGCTAAGTTCGTCCGAGTTGGCTTCATACTTGCTTAACATCAGGCAAAATGTAGTCAAACATATCCCTGCAATAATATATAGAAAAATCTCTACATTAAAGTTTTATCGAAACTTTTATAGATAAAAAAATTTAAATGTCTCTAAGTTGTTTTATTGTTAAAAAGGAGATATCGGTGCTTTGACGATTTCACAGCTTTTCATTAAATAGGCAGTTATTTCCATAAATAAAGGCGGCTCTTCATAAAATATATTCTTATAAAATATCGATGACAAAGCCTCAGTCTATCAGAGCGATCATACACCCAGAGCTTATAATTTTAAATGAGCTTCCATCGAACCTTGCGGTAGAGACGTTGCATGACTTAGGAAGGCCGGCAAAATAATATGCCGGCTTTCTCGCAAGTGAGTGGTAATAATCTATAAATCTTTACCGGCTTTTTGCGAGCTTTATGACCGAGTGCACATAGGCACATAGGGTTGGGTTTTTAGAAATGGATTGCTGCAATTAAATTTATCTATATGTAACAAGTTCTCAAGACTGTGAAGGAAATAATTTTTGCGATGAGTATAAAGTTTATTCTTGAGTGTTTTATTTTTAATGCCTATGTTTTCATGCTATCTGTGGCACAGGACATCTTAGAGGAAGGTCGTGTGTGTATAATCTTAATGAGGGTATCATCAGGACTTCAATTTTTGTTTTAGTTATTATCAACGAATGCGGTCAAATTACAAACATATTTGATCCGACTTTAGATTGTCACTCACTACCAGTGTTGGTCATATAGCCGGCTTTCTATCTTACATCCGGCTAAACTCAGGCAGCATTTTTACCAAAGCACTTTTGTAGCTGAATTGTAAATCAGCGGCGCTGTTCAAACGCGATAACCGATTCTGCGGTGTAATGAAGCCCTGAGACGGAGAACTCGTCGATTGCGTTTAATACCTTTTTATTTGCACGTCGGGTAGGTTTGGAAATTGTGTGACGTCATGAGTTTGATGAAAGTGACTAATGCCAGGTATCTTCAAAGCTGGATACAGTCCTACCTTTCAACTCCAAACGGGTTAACCGAATTCTACCGAACAAAATTCCTGGATAATGGCTACCTCAGGAGTTTTGAAATCAGTCGACAATTATATAACAGTTTAGTCGAAAAACCTAAACACTACTTGACGTACAATACTCCCTGTTCTTATATACCATATGCCAAACTTTTTCTTTATTTTACTTATTTTCACGTTTCTAAGCACCTGGTACAACTATGTACAGGGTCTTAATAAACTCTCAAAGTTCTTTTGTACATTTTAATCAACATTTGTTCCATGACTTTTTAAAGTATATAAAATGTTCTTTGCATTACTAATAATATATATTATATTACCTATAACCATGTATAAATTAAATATAACAGCGAAAAACTGATACAACACTAAACTAATTCTCTTATGCTTCGCCCTGAACTGTGAAATCGTAATCTACAGTATTAGATAGTAGTTTTATATGAACTCCAATGAAATTAGTTGAACACAGTAAAATAATCAGAGATAATTTTACTACACGATATTTTCCCAGGGTAATTTGAGGGTAAATTAATTATGCAAAGTTTTAAATAACTTATGGAAAATATGAAATAAATTAACACTATCATTAGCGTATAAAAAAGACGTTGTACGTCGCTGTAAAGTACAATATTATCAGCTATTACTTAAAAATGAAAAACAGCTACTTAATGACCGCTTCGCAACGACCGTGGTTTTAGTTTGAAAAGGTTTATTGTGAAACTAGTTTCGTTGCTGCGTTTTGTGTCCAACTTCGTGATGCAGCAAGAGTTTATAGTCAGTAAACTTCGGTGGCGTAGTAGAACCAGCCATGTGGGCAGTGTTCATCCGTGGAAGTTCTGTAACCACATTTCTGATTTCACCCCATTTATGACTGTAAGCAGTAGTGTGGCAGTAGTTATGGTTTAAAAGATGGGCCCAAGTTGCTTGCGTCCGTAAGTGATTACCCTTGAATCCTTACACGTGTCCCCCGGGTGGTGCGAAAGCAGCAACCCAAAGTAGCAGTAGAACTTGTGCCAAGTTCGCCCGGAGAAGTACTGCCACCACACCTGGTAATCCGCCGCCAAACAGTGATGCACTCGTATTGCTGTGTTCCGGTGGAAGGGAGTGGGTGTCGGTGAAATTGCAGGCGCATGAAACGTAACATCCCCGTCTCGGGGTGATGGACGCAATGCGACTTAGCTCATCTCATACTTTGGTGGAGAGGACTTGAGTCGTATTGTTTTTGTCCTATGGGCGAAGGTTACCACTTAACATCAGGTGGGCCGTCAGCTCGTTCCGCCACCAGCATCACATAATAAAAAGGTGTCGGTGCCGGTGAAAATAACAGGCCCTTGAGACTTTACACCTTCAAGAGTCGCAAGAGTGCAAAGAAACTATATTTACCAATGGTTTTATTTGGCTCAAATATTTTTTCTAACAGTTCCATTTCATCTGAACTATTAGGTTAACTGTTTCGGTTCGCTCCAAGAGTAACCTACCAAATTTACAAAGCAATTAGTTCAATTAATTCGTAACGAATTTTATGATCACAAATACCATAAAGACACAGATTTATGGGTCGATCCCTGAGGGGAGGACGCTCGCGCATCCTGCGCCGAATTCCCCGATTTTTTTCGCTTATAATTGCGCGGGCGCAGGTGTGCCCCTACCACATGCCGCGTCGCGTGTGCTTAATCGAAGCGGCGCAAATTGCACTCAGCGGTGACCACGGGTCTGGCTTAGGGTGGGATAACATATTTTAGAAATGTTAAACCAACTTCAATAATTATCACTTGTGTAAGGGAAGGAACTGGTTGCCGACATACAGCTAACGCTAGTTCGGAAACCAGGGCTATAACAAAATTGTATAATGTGGTTTACTCAAATAAAGTTTTTATTATTATTATTTATTTTTAAAAGTAAAATGTTGTCATTATTTGCAACATCCTTCATTATATTGGTTCCTTGAAACGACAAGTTAATGCTCATATTAAAGGCCGGCAGTATAAGACAGTGATTTTGTGATAATTACCTACTACCTACAGAAACAGTTATTTTTTCTGAGGAATAAATTTTGCAGTAAAGTAATAAGTTTTGAAGTGTTCAGAAAAATAAGTCAATCTTATTTTAATAATATTTATGTTTAAGAAACAATAATTTACTCTTTCGAAAGGTTGTCTGGAAGAGATTGCTTTAAGCAATAAGGCCGCCCATTGTACTCCACATTTAACTGTAATTTCTTGTTACATTGTTTATGTTTATCTTGTAGTGTAGAATAAACAGTTTTCTATCTATCTATCTTTCATCAACACAAGCAGATAATAACCTAATCGTGTCCGCCATACTTGACAAAATTTCACTTGTGTCCTGAATTCTCCCAGATTTGTTGCCACCCTACCTTAATGGTACCATATGCCAAGCGCAGATACCATGCAAATAGTACCTACATTACTTACCAGCACAGCTTCTGGCACCTAGGTAGATTACGCTGCGCTGTTTATTTTCATACAATACCCAGGGCGAATATATTCTCCATTGCTACTTTATAGTCACGAAAAGTGTTATCATAATAACATAAATAAACTTAAAGTTTTTATAAGCAGTTCAAGTCAAAATTTTTAACTGACTTTTGAATCAGTTCTCGTAGCCCGAATAAGCTGAAATTTGGTATTCATGCATAAACCTGTGCTGCAATATTATGGTGAGCTGGAGCTGTGCTGCTGTAAGGGCCACCTGCAGACCTGCACACAACTCAATAGCTTACAGCAGCCATGTCGTGGTAGCTCGTAAAGTTAGCCTTGACTAGTACTATAACCCTCGGTGGTATCCAGAGACTGATTGTAAAAGCTTGAATTGAAAATATTTTTTAACTATACTGATACGTTTTAGTACTTATTGACAGATCTGTCTGTAAGTTGAATTAAAATCATTTTTAATAAGTATTTATTTAATTATTAGGTATTCCGGATTATTAATGGATAATAAATAAATGAAATGTTTAGATATGCATTAATAATTAAAGTAGCTGCTGCCCGCGACTTCGTTTGCGTGAAATTCCTTTTTATCGCGCACCACTATTTTACCCCTCAGGAAAGTAGCTTAAGTTACTTCTTACAACATCAGCTATCTGCCAGTGAAATTACCGACAAAATCGGTACAGCCGTTTCGGAGATTAACCTAAACAATAGACCGACAAAAAAACAGTTTTTTTGTTATAATTACCATATATATTTCCATATACATTTAAAAAGCTGTTATGTTGATATTACAGACACTTTTATTTATTCGTATAAATGTTCGCTGATTATTGTCAAGAATTAAATTCGTTTATATAGCGTTACTATATAAAAACTCTTACATCGACTTTCACTAACATTAAATCAAATAAGTATATTGGTTATTGACGACCATATAACCGGCTCAACTCCGTGAGAAACAAAATATTTTTTATCTGTATTTCGTCCGTATTTATTGCCAGAAAATGCTTAAAATATAACAGAGGGATTATCTTCAGATTACTTATAAAATATGATCTGTCGTAAGCGTTTGATACTAAACAGTATTCGTCGTATCGTAAAATGTTGGTGGTCAATAAAAAAACGTTTTATGTCACTGGTTATGTGGGTCATTTCTTGCTAAATCTTATTCGTAATGGTCACTTTAAACAATAATCTAAGTGTTTCACCATGAAAATATTTTAAAGGCATGACGATTTCTTTGTTGATGTCGGCCGAGGACTTTTAGTGGAAGGTCGCGAGTTCAGTCCCGTAGCGGAAAATGGTGTTTAAAAACTGAGGGCGTGGTGGCCCAGTGGTACAGACTCCCGAGTTTCAATCCGGTGATTGCTAGTTAAAATCCGTGTACCATTATGTAATACAACGTTCTCAAAACATTGAAGGAAAACATGGGGGAACCAGCATGCCCTACAGCCAAAAAATCCGAAGCAAGTCCGCGAAAGGAGCCTCTTCGAGGCGCACTTTAATCCTTTCACTACACTGGTTCGAAAGAGCCCGTGACACGCTTAGAAGAAGAAGCAAACACTTGTTTGCCTACGGCTTAGCTCGCATGGTGCCGGGATAAAATGTAGCCTACTTAATCTGTTATTCCAGGTATACTCATACTTAGTCAGTCGGATCAGTTAAGCTTTCGTTGGAAACGGTCTTTTGATAACTCAATTGATTTTATTTTTCAAATATTAGAAGTACATTATTGTACTATGTAAATTGTAAAAAATAGACTCTAACAAAATGTACTTTATTGTATTTTGCATACTCAATTCTCTTAATTAATTTTCACTCCTTTTTTTCACTGAAAAACAGTATAGGCACGTTCCCATGCTTCGTTCGGAAAGTTCCCAACAAAGGGCCACTTTGCCCTTCGTTACCGAAAATATGCAAATAACATTCAAAAAATTTGCATGCACCCGTCAAATTTAACGCGCCGAGTGTGAAATTGTGTAATGTCTCAGCTTGCGAAATAGGTGCTCGTTTTCGTTTTTGTTCATCCCATTGCAACTTAGGAATTTTTATCCTCCTAGCTGCGTCTCGTATTGTTTATAGCCAATCAAGTCAAATTTTTAACTCTTCCGACTACCATTTTATTTTTATTTTTTTTATTTTTGTTTTTAACGTTTAGTAGCACTTGAATGTTTTACACAGTATTTCTTTTTTAATTTTAATTTTATGTTTGATCGTTATATATTCTACAATTTTATTTTTGTTTTGTTTTATGATTTGTTTGCAAATACCGCAACTGCCGTCCGTGTCGTCAATGTCTGAAAGGTTTTTGGCTGAAAACCAGCGCTGAGTAAAATTACTCAGCATATGCTGAGCCAACCCCTTTTTCGGCACTGGAGGCACAGGTACATATTGTAATATTTCTTTTTTCTTCATGTTTATTATTTTTAGTCATTGCTCTTTTGTGTACTTGTGTCCTGTGTGCCGAATAAATGTGTTATCTATCTATCTATCTATCTAATGAGCTTCTAACGCTGATTTGAAGGGGTAGATACAACCCTAAAACATACGGGGCAAAAAATGCACAGTCCATTCGCTCGAATAGTAACGCCGTAGTACAGCCAGCCGGTTATTATTATGAAATTAAATTTGAACATTTATTTTACACATTAAATAGTTAATTTTGACAAAATCAAAAAATCAAAATCATTTATTTTCCATAAAAATTTTCGTGTAGGTACATAATGTGCCTGTCAAATTGTCAAAACATTTATTGTGACATATATATTAAATTTCAGTCAATGGACCATAATTTATATTCTGTTCTATATAATTTTGTAAAACAATGCTTAGATAAAAGTATTCGCAGAACGCACACTAATAATGCAAAGTAACTAAAAGATAATATATAATAATAGATATAGATATGTAGATACTAAAAATAATAACTCCTTTCTAATCGATTTCGATTGTGGCAACCATTTGCATACTTATTGCCTATCGTGAGCCTTGATGTGGCTCGTTACATTGAATTTGGCTATAAAAGTCCTTTCGCATTTGGTACAATACTGTGGATGCATTTATAGCCACGCTTAGCACTTCTCTTTTTGGCGCTTCTTGTCAAAGTCTCGAAGGCCTTGTTAATAAATAATGTAAGATATAATGTGATAAATGTAAGATAAATAAGTAAATAAATATTGGTGCACATTTCACACAGCGCCATCTAGCCCCAAATTAGGCTAAGCATAGTTTGTGTCATAAGGACCAGACAGCTGATATAGTATTTTGTAAATACATACTCATAATCGTTATATAATCGTATTAACACCCAGACACTGAACAAACATCTATGTTCGTCATACAAATGTTTGTCTTGGGTGGGAATCGAACCTACGACCTACAGCGCAAAAGGCAGGGTTAATATAATACCGACTTGAGCTGTGAGGCCTGTCAAGAGCGTCGAGAGCGTGTTCAAAAGCTTTTTTTACGTTCTATGAACGGTACAAAGAATTAAAGTGCTTCCATTTTTTTTCTAAATTCTAATTAAATTACGTCGTGCCTTTTACATTTCCCCCAAAAAACTGTCCCGTGTATTTCTAAATTTATTGTTTTATTAAAATTATTCCTTCGTTTTTATAAATTATTTATATTGTTTTTACTCTATATCGTAGATCTTGGTCATGTCAGATTTGAGCGAATAAATCACTTTTTTTTTTACTTGAATTGTGATTTTAGTGATACGGTTACTCTGAACGTCAATTTAACTAAGATTAATCGTTTGTATAATAAAACACTTTTTGTTTGATGCTAAATAAAGTGTGAATAGTTTAAATTTATTCAATACAATGACTTTTATCTAATTAACATACAAATAAGTAAAATAAATAAATCTGCAAGTTTGTTTACAATGAAGAGTTCGCTAGTGAACCTGTTCCCAGAAATTAAGGCCTGATGGTGGAAAATCTTAAGGGTGTTTAGGATTCCGGCATAACCTAGTTTCCCCATAATACTACAAGTCAAGTCAAAGTCAAAAACTATTTCCTTAGAAATCAAGTCACAAATCAATCAAGGTCAAAAAGTAAACATAACGTCACGGGAACCAGACAACTGATATAATACTTGTATACTTTTTTGTTGTAAATACTTATAATACATATTAACACCCAGACACAGAACAAACATTTATGTTGGTCACACAAATGTCCTGGGTGGGAATCGAAACCACGACCTACAGCGCAGAAGGCAGCGTTACTACCAACTGAGCTATAAGGCCAGTTAACTGTTACTACAATGAAGTAACAGACGAGGGTAGATATAAAATACGACAATAAGTAGGTACAATATGACAGATAATCTCGTAATAGTCGTAACTGCAACACAGTTGCATTAATCTGGAAACATTGTTGGTTTCAACGTGTTTCCCAATGACTCTTTCAATGTTGACTTTTATTAGGATTATTTTCTCCAAGTCTTTCTTTTCTTGTTTTTCATATGACCTGGTTTCATCAGCCTAGCCTGGAATCACTGCTGGGTATCTGTTTATTTTGCCAACTACATCTGTTCTCCGCTATTTTCGTGGAAGTTTTCCTGCTGCAATCATGATGTCATCGAACCAACGTAATTTCGGTCGTCCTGTTTTTTTTATCAGACACTTTTTTAACAATAATATGGATTAACAGTGTGTGCGGCCCGGAGAAATTATGGAACAATGGCTAGTTGAGAAACCAAGTCATTAAAATTTGTTTAAAACTTTCACACGACTGTCCAATATTATCAGATAATTCAAAATACAAAGGTTGCCTGTAAGACATCGCTTTAAGCGATAAGACCGCCCATTGTATTTTTCTGTTGTATATTAGATTATTGTAGGTCAAGGATGTAATTGTTAAGATGTAAGTTATGCACAATAAAGAGTATATCTATTTAACTATCTAATAACATTATTAAAACTATCTATTTTTAAATATAATCAAGCTTTTCACGGCCATGCAGGCTAAGTTCAAATGACGAAACATTAGCGCCATAGCGGTACAAATAGATTTAGCAAGACCGTATCGAACCAATTTTGATGCACCTTTAATCCAAAATTCAATTATTTCGGTCGCTTCCTTACCTGCTATTGTTGTTCCATCTCTCTTTCTCTACAAACAACTCTTCCAACGTTCGTCGACCCAAACTGCCAGTCGACTCAGAGCTTCAATGTTCCCACATGTACAGATGAGGTTACTCTCGAAAGTCGAGAATGTAGCGCTTGATTCAAGGAACAGACGTTCGTTTAGTTTTGTTACAAAAATACCTGGTGTTTTTTCCTAAATTGACTCTTAATCTACTTCGATAAATAAGTTTTTTGTTGAAAAAGATATAAATTTTAAAAGGATACAAGCCCGTTTGTAAAATTTCAGCTCAGCTTCAGTTCAGCCGAAAACTGACTTTATTAATTTTGAACGAAACGAAGCAAGTTGAATCTGAGCTTGTAAAAAACAAATCTTCTTTAGTCATAAAAATCACTAACAATAGAAATTGCGAAATGTTTTGATGTTTATTATGTCTTCACGTCAAATCTGATGAAGCAAATGGGCTAAAATTATAGATTTATGATGATGATAAGATAAAATGATGATTACTTATTAACCCAGGCTGGAGTTTCTATAAAAATCAATTACCACCTATATAAAATACAAGCAGTATATTCCATGCTAACTGGAAAGCTCTTTCCATAGAAATGCAACATTTTAGCTTTTCCCTTAATACTCCGTTAACGGTTAAATAGCACCTTTCATGGCACAACCCTTACCTAATTCCATGAAATTGGGAATGTATTTAAGTTCTGTCGTATTGGGCGTGCGGATGTGGCAAAAACGCGTAGTTTTCATTATACCTGGTAGCCCTGGTTCTCACCAAACCCAGGGAACTAGAAGACTCAAATAGACCCCCATACGTAGCGTAAACATTTGAAGGCATTAGAAGAAAGAAAAAAAAGAAAGAAAAAAAAAAGAAAATAGAAAGTCAAAAAAGAAATAAAAAAATAAAAAATAAGTGAAAGTGCTCCATAAACCAACATTGGTATAAAACATTTAGATTTTTCAAAGATATTTCATTTAATCTGAATTGTCATAACTCTAATCGTGTTAAATAGTATTTCCCAATCATAGTTGCTGCTTACAATACATAAACAAAAAAAAAACAATGTTCGATGTCGAAAAAAGTACACAAATACTTAAATTTTGAATAAAATACGAGCTGTAAAATATATCTACACATGAAACCTTGTTAATTCAAATCGCACACTAAATTAACCGTTTTGTCCATAAAATTGTCGAAATACGATCCCGATTATACAAAGTTACGAAGTAAAAAAAAATAACTAAAGTCGATTTATCGCGATGGAACAAAAGAGCATTAATCCAAAATCGAAAATTCCGTTTCGATAATAAATCGCGTCGGTTGCTCGAGATCCGTTATCTGTGGGCATTTTTGTCCAAAAACTATCGATGACACAACCTCGATGTTTTAATTTTTTACATGAAAACCTTTTTTGTTTACGATAATTTTGGCTAACAAGCAAAACTCGCCTTTAAAGTCGACGTAGAGGACATTCTCAATTTTATAAGACTGTTTTAGGGATGCGTTTTTTTGCTGGAAACGGTCCGATTTTTTGTAATGTATTTTTTGTTTTTAGGGGTGGTCAGTCTTTTAACGCTTCTGAGACTCCTGTATCTATTTACAAAATTATTACGTAGGCTTTCTTGTTATTCTTGTTGCCCACAAATTTAAGTAACTCTACACTTGTATCCTCTTAACTCTAGCGAGGCTCACTTAATAACATTTTGTTATATAAATTAAATAATAATTACTAAATATTGTGACACGAACCAGATTTTATCTTCATTAACAGCATATTTAAAGTCTCATTTGCCAGTAATTTGCTGGTAATACAAAATGTTCTTTGTAACCCGAATTTGTAGAAAACTAGAACACTGCGCCATCTTGTGCCAACATATTCCTGAATAGAATTGCCTCTTGTCTCTCTCAAATCTTCTTAGCTCTTTATTAGTTTTATTTGAATTGTGCTTTTCAATAACAGTAGGTAACATAAATGAGGAATTCTGAATTAGATAATGAACATTGGCTATCCTAGGTAATACGGTATTGTTTTGAAGATATATAGGAATAAGGTAGATATGTATATGAATGAGACCCAAGGAAACGAAATATACCTGGTAGCGTAGGTAGAGATATCCTCTAAGCATCTTTGATAGATTGTTTAGACATCAAAGAGAGGATAATCCTTTGTTAAACCTCACCCGGTACCCTACCCTAGTTGTTATTATACGCAAGTAATAAGCTTAGTCTATTTTCGGACATTCATAAACACATTTATCAATTTCGCTACAGTATAGATTAAAGTGTTAGTTGCACAAATCGTTAAAATGCGTAAAATTGAAACTCGTATCGACACGGCATTCAAATCTCATGTTTCGAAATCGTCATAACTTAACATTGCAGTAGGCCCGGAGCGTTTACCTGTTTTTTTTTTATCATTCGAAAGCTCTATAGAAAGAGACGTAACACAAAAGATGGTTCCGAAAACGTACACAGAATAAAGTTTAGAAGCGAGCAAGATCGAGGGCGACGCCACCGACAATGCACCGCCGCCAAGCTGGTTATGTTAACCGGTAAAGTTGGAAACGCATCGGATTATTGTAAATTAGGTGTTCAAGTGCGCCTCTCCATTTCGGCCGGAGTTCAAGTCGAGCGTGGCCGGTGTGCCAACGATGCGCGGCGCATTCTTCACCGATCCGAAACAACTTCACGCCAGTTTAGTCCCAACCGTCGAGTGCGACGGACCGCCGCCCGACTCACGAAAAAACTATCGCACAACAACAGTTAAACAAATCGAAGTGACTGAAATCAGTTCGAAGTTAAATTCGTATATTATTTTCGCACCAATAGTGATGAGAAGTGACGATAACAATCGCTCGAGTGCCGAAAACGTACGATGACTAAAACTTTAAGTTCTAAAGAAAAAGTTGTGGTGCCGAATGCAATCGGGTCCACAAAAAATATGTGCTCGTAATACAGTGATGGCCTGATGGGATCGCAGTGCGGCCAACATAGTGTAGTTAGTGATGTGTACTGTGATATAAAATTTCGGCGATCGCGTAGATGATTGCCGTTTTTGTGTGTGATAAAAATATTAGTTTATTAGTTACCAAAGATTCCTGATGATCTTGTACATTAGTTTGTGTTTTATATTAGTAGTTTTAGGTGAGTACAGTGGTTTTTATCTTTTAAATGATTCTTCAATCGTGACTGGTTTATCTCGAAAATTTATGAACGCTCATTTGCATCCATAAGTAATTATGACAGCGCAATAATAAATCTTAAACATGATGCTACAGAATTTAAATATAAATTGATAATTAACGTTCCTAGTCTAGCAGTTTGTTATTGAGGTTATTTTTGAAATATGGTACGACACCCAAAATACCGTGCGCTCTAGATTATAACGATTTGGCGTAAACTGTAAGCCGCTAATCACTTAAGCCTCATAAATTGTCGTTGAAAACTCAGAGCAGTGTATCAAAACCAAATAAGAAAGCTCAGAATAGAGTTAAATATAATATAAAATAAAAAAGCAAAGGGCCCGCATACGATTAACGAAATAGAACTTCAAGTATAGAACCCACAAATTCAGTTAAGGTGACATTATTACTCCTACCCGGTCCTTTACGTCAATTAGTAGGTTGTTCATTAAATATCTCACGCTAGACAGAGACCACACAAGTTAATTATATTTAAATTTATTTATGCGCAACACAGCTTTCGAAACGTTTGAGCTTCGTATGTTATCCAAAACTTAACGAACGGATTTATGAATAGAATATTTTATATTTTCAGTTCGGTGATTTGAATGCATCGGTAGTGCTGTTTTGCAAGCAACGATTGACCATAATAAGGACTGTCATCAATACTGAAAGATAAATAACTGAAAGGAGATTGAGTGGGATATAAAATAGTTTCCTTTAAATATTTGAAAAACGTTGTATTCGGGCTCATAACATAGATCTATTAGAATGTAAACTTAAAATTCAATAAAGGCTCTTTATAATTCGTAAATTTCTACGAAATCTGAGCTTTTAGATTTCTAGATGCTAATGAACAATGTTTTTGAGTGAAGTGAATGTTAGATATTGGTTGCAAATTAGACTATTCAGATAATAGTTATCACTCACTGAAACGACAAACTCGAGATATATATTAAAATAGTTTGTTTATGATGTCTAGATGAAATTCAGACGGGTTCCAAGACAAATATCTAGAGACTGAGTTATCAATCTATAACTACTGCAGAGTTTGGATTAAGTCTGGATAAACTAATCCTTTCCAAACATAGATACACCAAATTTGCAAGTATGAGTCCGTAATTCAAGTTTACTGTAACACAGACGAGTCCTTCGTAATGAGAATGTAATTCTCTCTGTTGTTTCGTACATAAGTAACTCTGGCCCGAGGGTCCTCTGAAATTGGTGAGCGAGTGTCTTTCACGACGATGTATTTTATAAGGCCGCAGCATTTTTCTCCCGAGACACTTTACCTGACGGGACGAGAGGCTTCGTCTAAGATAGATGAACTGAAACTGTTGACTATTATTCACAAACTGAGAAATTCTCCGGTGAAAACAAAAGAATAATATCCTCTGCAAACTCTCTTACTAAAAATATGGCTAAAAATTTCGAAATAAAAACTTCAAAGGTTTTAGTCTCAGCGGTTAGTATAACTTATAACTATATTCTCTTATAGATTTAAGTAAGTAACTTGTAAGTAAATTAGTTTGTGAAGCAAAGTTGGAGCAATAAACAAAACACAGAAAATAGTATTTAATATCTTTACGATGAAGTCAGCTTGTGCCGAATACTAAGATATTTGAAACAGTTGCAAGAAAAATATATAATTTATTTATTTGGATACATTTAAAAATATACGTTCTGTTTTTAATCATCAAATTAGCGTAGGAATTTCATAATGAGTAACTCGGTAACCTGTTGTCGATTTAATTCGACGTTGATCAGAATTAATTTAATTAATCTGGTGCTCACTCAATTAATAGATAATTTTTGCATAAATCATGAAGTCTTGAGTCGGTCAGCCAGTTTTTTGTTTCTTCTACAAACATTGACAGCCGCTCAGGACAAATGAGAGAGAAATGGGTGACAAAATCTGCTCAATTCGGAAATCTCCAATGCCTTACTTTTTTCGGTATTAAGACATGCTTGTGCCAATTTCTCCACGGTATTTTCTGTATCCTTTAAATGGGTAATCTTACATTTAAATTTTTTAAGCGTTACCAAGTAGTAAGTACACTTTAGGTTCGTACCAGAGAAGTTTGTATTAAAGTTACGAGTAGATGCCGATCAAAGCTAACAAAGATTAAAATGTACGACCTGAGTGCAACCGGCCCCTAAATTTTGTCGTAAAAGGTCTCGTCCCAAATTCGGCCTAAAATATCCCAAAAGCCGAAAATACTTACCCTCCCTAATCATTTTTGCATTGAAAATGTAAAAATTAAATTAGCTTCTAATATTATCAATAAATCAATTTTTGAAAAGTACTTTTTTAGAAAGTGGCCCGACAAACCGTACCAAACTAAATTAAGGGGACGTGACTTGAAGACACGACTCGGTTAGTTCCGTTCGTTTTATTTTTATCGAATTCGTATTTGTGGCACAGCAAGAGCCAGGCATTCTGCCCATTTTGATTTTTGTTCTCACGGCAGACTAGTTGTTCAGTTTCATTTTCAATGAATAGTTTAATAACCGAATCAGCATTAACAAAAAAAAATGTAGATTAAATAAAAAAAACCTTAAATTCGTTTAGAAAATAATTTTACGCTTAGGAAATGAGATTTTTTTTTAGGACATTTTATAAAATATCTTTTGACTACCAAAATACATTCACGTATAAAAGGGATGATGATGCTATATCCAGTACGGGTTAATTATAAATTCTATTTTAAGACTTGATTACTAAAACAAAGCACATTTTTCTTTGATTTTATCCTACCCGATAAAGTGAGAAGCCAGGAGGTAATCAAACGCACCCAGCGTTTGATTACCTCCTGGCGCCATCTATTGGCGAGTAGCAGAACTACAAAACTTGAAGTTTTTATCTCCGACTCATTTATTAAGCTTAATTAGTTAATTAATACTGTTGTGCTATAAAGATAATTAAATCAACTTTAACCTTTAACTTTTAACCCAAAGGATTGTTTTTTATTTAAATGATTAGTTTATAAATTACTATTTAAGGTATATTTTAAGTTAAATTAAATAAGATACTATGTAAAGATAACTATGGTAACTCATATTATAAGGTTACGCATGCCTATCCCTGGGGCGTAACAGCACAAGTAAAAGGTATTGAGAATAATCAAGTTAATCAAATGGTAGATCCATGTTTAAATGTCTGCCAGTATAAGTATATTTTTTTAAATATGATTTAATTACTTAAAATAATAAGGTTCAATGTAAAATTCAAAATAAAGAGCCACTAAGTAAAGGTTCAGTAAATAAAGAACTAGTTCGAAAATACTATTTTTTTTTAAATTGCTTGTCGTGTATTCTGACATCTTCTACACCGATGCTCATTTAAAACACCCACACGTATTCTTTTTCAGCTCTTGAGAGAAGATAATAGAAGAACTCCCAATTCAACGATTTCAAAAGAGCTTAGATTCAGATAAATTTATATGAACTCGTACCTGGACACAAATAGTGTGTTATATATATTTATTAGGGTGATAAATTCCAAAACCAGTTGACCGATCATCATAAAAATTGGCGTATCTACTTGTGTTTTTTCATTTTTACTATCAATTTACCTGTAGTAACGTTTGCTGGCTTCTGCTAGTACATACACCTATACAAATAAATAAAATTGGAGTATCTGTTTGTAATTAACAAATTGTAATAATAAAATAACCGCTTTTTACTAAGTGCATATGCATATGGATGTATCACGGTACATATACCAAAACAACATTTTTTAAATTTTTGTCTGTCTGCCTGTTTGTTCCGGCTTATCTCTGAAATGGCTGGACCGATTTTGACGGGACTTTCACTGGCAGATAGCTGATGTAACAAGGAATAACTTAGGCTACTTTCCGAGGGGTAAAATAGGGGTGCGTGAAAAACCGAATTCTACACGGACGAAGTCGCGGGCAATAGTTAATAATCAAATAAAATACGGAAATAATAACCCCCCACTATTACACAATATCACAAAACGAAACCAGACGTGTGTTCGTAATGTGGTGGAAGAATTGTATTATATTAACCATTTCTCTAAAAACAAAGGGAGGAAGACACATTACTGCGTCCAGTAAAGCGTTTGACGTATCTTTGATGTATGGAGCTGACAAAAATGGCCGCCGTAAAAAATAAAGTGAGTATTTCTTTCACTGATTGTTCTGAAGTTCTGTGTTTGGGTAAATGACTATGTTTGCTTATAATATGGTAGCAAAATGTTGAGTTGTCTGTTATACTAATTGGCATAATTACTCTGTATTTTTATCAATAAATTATTTTTAACGAAATTAACTCAATTGCCTAATGAGCCCTTGAACATTTATTAGTATGTTTTTTTTTTTGAAATTCGGAATAATCTTTCTTATATTTATTATTGAATAAAGTTTTACCTCATGGATTACGTATACTGTCTAAGACCATATAGTTTCTTGTTAACTTGACATTAAGTCTACCCATAAAATGCAAAATAGATTTGTTTACCCATCATTCTCGGTAGCCACCCGGAAAACTGACGTATCTCGGAAAACCTATAAAAAAGCGTTAAATGGCATAATAATAAACTTTGCCATGTGGGCATGGTGGGGGTAAACAAACAAAAGTTTTTAACAGAATGTAGCGACTTGAATGTTACTACTAGGTTACTATCGTGACAACATCTCTCTCGAAACCAGTGTGGTGATGTAGTTTATCGCGCCTCGAAGAGGCTCTTTTCTTGCACTCGAAACGTGTTTACAAATTTTAGCTTCTAGGACATTTAGGTTTCTTTACGATCTTATCCTTCACATTACGAGAACGTGGTATTAAGCACATAATATTATAAATTAAAAAAATACTATGGCACGCCAGGATTTGAAACAGTGACCTTCGTATTAAAATTCGGCCACAACTCAAATATTTAAGTAATTTTTTTTTCTTTAATTATTTTGTGTTCAATTTGTAGACTATTATTGATCTCTTAAACCTTCTTGATCGATATTCCTCGACGATTTTTTTAATACTGAAAGTCTGCTTAAATTTAAACACTTTTTTATTATTATTTAGTCATTAGAGAATTAATATAATTAAAATCACAGTTAAAGCCGCGGGCAGACGCTATTAAATATCTTTATCGCTTATATATTAGTGAAACTCTTATTATTAGGTATCTTATATTAGGTATATAAAAGAGTTCGTCATAACGAAGCAAATGGGCCGAATCTTGATGGATTCGCTATAAAAAGTTGAGAAATTCCGGCGACTACTTTCCGACTCATATTCCTGTTTCGTCACAAACACGTGTCAATTTGATGCAGGATTTTAATCAAAGACCTCTATGTTCAAGATTATTAATATTTAAAAATAAAATAAATAGTTTGTACCTCGATCGTATGTATTCATTTTTCATCGGAGAATATTCAAAATAGTTAAAGTTTATTAAAGCTATTTCATACTAGAATTATTTGCGTTTAAATTTTTCCAGTTAAAATGTGTGAGTATTCGACCTCTTTTATTTTTTTCTCTATATTTTTTTTTTTTTTTTTTTTTTTTTAATTACTATAGGCTCACATTTGACCGCAATCTCACCTGATGTTAAGTGACGATGCGGTCTACGATGTAGCATAGGATAATTGAATTAATTAATTAATTAATTTAATTAATTAATTATTTTAATTAATTAATTAATTTTTTTTTTATTAATTGAATTAATTTCGTTCATAAGAATATCAAATGATGTTTTTAATATAATGAACACATTATTTTCGTACATTAAAATGTCAAATTGCATTAATACGTATATTAATCGCCTGTTGAACCAAAAGTTACGGTCGTGGTTAAAGTTAACAACCGGATAAACTCTTTAAATGCGATAGTAAAACAAAATTAGCTGAAACAACTATCCTTAGCCGTCATAAAAAATGTTTTACAGCCACAGACAAAAAAAAGCTGAAAGAAATTACGCGAGAGAAAAGTGTTTTTTTTATTTAACTTTTTAAATCTATTCGTAGCGCACCTCAGCTTTACATTCAGACAGAGTAATCTTGTAACAGATCAAAGCTGTTTTAGACGATGTTATTGATGTAAAATATAAATATTTGTAACACAAGCAAAGATAACTCGACTTTGTAGAAGATTACTCACGGTATAACGAATGATCTTGTGTAATCTCCATGATATTTTTATATTTCTTTATTAAGTTTCACGTTATAAAAGGTAATCCAATAGACGTAATAAACTTTACCTATAGTGGGATTTAAATTTCGTTGGAACAAACAGAAACACGTACTCAGTTGGAAGCTAAATCCAAATTTAAATCTGTATTTCAGATACGTGATACTGCTCTAGATTCGCAGAGACATCATTTGAAATACCAACACTAGTTTTATGACGTAACTAGCTGTTGCCCGCGACTTCGTCCGCGTGGATTTTTTTTATCACGCACCCCTATTTTAGCCCTCGGAAAAAGTAGCCTAAGTTACTCCTTGTTACATCACCTATCTGCTAGGGAAAGTCCCGTCAAAATCGGTTCAGCCATTTCAGAGATTAGCCGGAGCAAACAGACAGACAAATTGTAAAAAAATGTTGTTTTGGTATATGTACCGTCTATACATCCATATGCACTTAGTAAAAAGCGGTTATTTTAATATTACAAACAGACACTCCAATTTTATTTATTTGTATAGATGTAGTGTTATATTTATTATGGCCAGTGCCATTGTTCGTTCTTATATTCTGTACGATAACTGGAGTTATGCTGTTTTGAGTATAAAACTGAGAATTTCTCACGTAACATTTATTATCCTGTTTTTAAGTACATTTTGTAGCATGAAAATCATTTGTTATTTTGTTTATGGACAATTGTCTCAATACTTTTAACAAACTATTGACGATGAAAGCGATATGGCGATATTGTAGAGATTAATATATTGTAAGAGCAGTAGAACCCACGCCAAGTTCGTCCAATGAAGTACTGCCACCCTGCCCATTTCTGCCGCCAAGCAGTGACGCATTCGCGTTACTGTGTTCCGGTATGAAAGGTGTGGTTGCCGGTGAAATTACTGGCGCTTGAGACATTCCACCTTCACGTCTCAGAGTTACGGGCGCATACGATGCGACTTGGGTATGTCGTACCTAGTAGGGGAGGACCCAAGCCGCATCAGTTGGCAGAGGTTGCCACGGAACACCAGGTGGGCCATCGACTCGTTCCGCGACTATATAACATAAAAAAAAATTAGTTTAAATTTTCAGTTGATTCTGAGGGTGTGACTTTAATGGAGATGTTTTGACAACTGACTGATTTAACTAATTCATTACAGAGTGTATATAACTTAACTACTTTTATTTCGTATTTTAACCACCATAACAAATTAGTGCCGGCGCCCTAGCCCAGCCCACCCAATTTACGAACTTCCGTTACACTTAGTTGCATTATAAAAACAATATTCCCATTCTAAATATAGTTTGTGACATCTTGAAATAAGTAAGTAAGTTATCCCCCTCGCGTGACTTACTCAAAAATGTATAAGATTAAGTTGAGAGTTATGAAGGGAGTATCCTGAATTTAATACTTTGAAAGTTGTTGTCTATGGCATTGTAAACTTTTTCGTCTTCCTCTTCTTTGAAATTTAATATTTTAACGATTTGGGTCTTGTTGACTTAGCAACTTTATATAAAATCTTTGATATAGTATATAATTACATAAAATACTCATTTTTTTACTATTTTAACTGTCACCTCGATGTCCTTGGTTCGGTCTCTCGTCTGAGACGCAAGGGCTGCGAGTTCGATTTCCGTATGGGACAGTTTGACAAATATTGCACCCACCTATTGTTTGGATAAATGGTTTATCTATATATCTATATGTCTAATATTTTTTTTAAGAATCTGGGTATTATGATCATAATAGAATACCCATGATGACTCAGGAAGATCTACTTTGCGGTCAATACTAGGTTGGATACTAGGTATTTGGTTGTATTTCTTAATATATATTTTTTTATATTGGTGGACAATTCACATAGCGCCATTTAGCCTCAAACTAAGCATAGCTTGTACTATAGGAACCAGACAACTGATAGAATACATATATACTTTTTTTTGTAAATACATACATATAATACATATTCACACAATATACCTAGTTTGTCATGGAACGAGCAGATGGACCACCTTATGTGAAACTGTATTGTTAACAACAGTTACAAGACTTGAGTCCTGCTAAATAATGGGGAGACCCAAGTCGCATCGCAATGCTCCCCGCATTCGTCAAGTGCAGAAACACAGGCCTACTCACAGAGTACTTGTCGAGACGCGGGAACGCAAGACGTTATTCGTTACATCTGTAAATAAGCGAAAACCACTTAGCCCTTAATTAAATGTATTATATTACGATGATTTAATTAAATTTCCACAACTCTGTTATAGTTTAAAAGCAGATTTGATTGTATTTCACGCTTGAGGGGTTGAACTTTTAGCAAGTTAATGTTTTTCGACGTAAATTTAATAACACGAGATGTTTTGTTTCGAAATTATGTTATGAAAAGCTTTTTACAACGTTGGAGTGATGTTTAATTTGATTCGTAAGTTTTTAGAGCGGGCTTCATTTAAATGAGAGTACCGACTAATAATTTATCACGTTTGTATTCGTTTTAACGGTGTAGGTACTTGAAATATATTCGATATTTGGTAATTTTATAAAGTAATTAAATAATGTTTTATTACACTTTAATGAATGTGATATTCTACTAGTAGGGTAACCTCTAGGTAGCTACCCTGCCTTCTGCGTGCACCAAGGACATAGTGTCCTTGGTGGGAATCCAACCCACGACCTACAGCCTACCCTATGTTTGTTGTGTCTGGGTGTTAATATGTATGTATTTACAAAAAAATATACAATTATTATATCAGTTGTCTGATTCCCAAGATACAAGCTATGCTTAGCTTACTTGGGGGCTAGATGGCGCTGTGTGAAATGTTCAAGAATGTTATTATTATTATTATTATATATATTACTACGTAAAGTTCCGGGCTGAAAAGTCGTAGACGTAATGAATTGCGACTTTTTTCGTATCTAGAGGAGTGCCCAATTTGTATGGCTATTGTTATGAGCAGAGACTGTTTTTTATGATATTATAATGCTTTTTGAAAATATAAATATAAAACAGGGCCTAATTCAAAACCCACAACCTTATTGGAGAGTCTGCAGTCACCACGCGACCTCTTCTCAAAACAAACCTCTTTATAAATCGCCTTTATCTTAACGGCAACCAAAAAGTTAACTAATTATCGTCACTCCTATTCATAGCAATCAAAGTTGTCGCGTGTGCTTTTACGAGTTCAGCTCTTTCCGAGCGGTGGAATGTTTTGGCGTTAAATGCCTCCAGATTTTATGAAGCATGTCCTGAGTGTATTATTTTATTTCACAACTTGGATGTATGCGCGAACATTTCCATATTTACTGGAGGAATATATATTTAATTCTGTTTCGTCGGTGCTTGTCCGTGGTCTAACTATTTACACATTACAAGCAAAATAATTACTGTAGTTCTCCTGAAGTGAAGTGGACTACGTTTATTTTTTTGGCTGTAGCCTACTAGGAACCTCAGAACATTTAGTAAGACGATGTCATTAATACAAGACAAAACTGACAACTACTTAAATAAATAAAATGCAAATTTTAGTAACAGATGTCAGTGTGACAGACAAAAAATTAATTAACTTTAATAGTTAAAATGGTATTCGAGGCTGAAACCAATCAAACAAATCCAAGATCGTAAAAATCGGTTAAGCCGTACTTGAGTTATAAATAGTGTAACTAACCTGACTTTGGTTTATATATATATATATATATATATATATATATTAGACATATATATGTATATAATGTTTTATTAAAGTCAGATCGCCTTATTTCAGTTTGACTATACCAAGGCTTACGTTTCTGCCATGCAAACAGTTGAATGTCTTAGATAATGATATACCATGTACATTTAAAAAAAGTAAGAAACTATTAATAAGTTTTATGTCACAATTCTAAAGCTTATTTTTGGTATCGGCTCAAATGAGTATTTCGCATAATGTCTAATGTATTTTTTTAGTAATTTTTGGTTAAATGATTCCTCCAAAGCCTCACTCAAAGTTCAATCAGTTTTTCTCCTCGCCATTTTCGATTATAAATCGAGTTTCACCGCGTAATTAAAACAGAAAAAAAATCGAGTGAACGCACGGTTTGGCGCACGCCACTCGCAAAGTAAAACAAAAATCTGTAAAGCAAATTACGTTTCAAAATTCAACATTGAAAATCGAATCAAACCTTAATTATCCAAGTTTTTATCACACGACCTAATTTCGGACGCAAAAATTGGACAAACGCAGGGCCGGCACGTACAGAAATTACCTCCGAGATAATTGCTAACTTTCCCCGTAAATGCGAGTTACAAATTTGAATACTGGACTTTCTGTTTTTGATAATAAATGTTGTCTATGATTTTCATATTGTTAATGTGCCTTCTATTTCCGATTATATAATAATAAAAGCAACATATGAAAGGGATTTTATTTCTCGGCCGCTTTCGGTCGGTAAACGAACCCAGCAGGCCAAAATTTAGGATCAAGGGTCACGTTAGTTTAGCTGTGATCTGGAGCATTATAGGAACGTACTTGGCTCCCTATTTGCGCAACTAAAAGCGCAATCTGAAGTCTCGCAAATTCATTACAATCTGATGATTTTCCTACCTTTTAAAAGGCATTAGAGAAAAGGATAATGAGGTGCGCTAACAAAGGTATTGTCGTTTCAACAAGTTTTTTACTTTATTTTCCACGGGAGATTTTATAGAAGCGCATTTTCTTTCGTTAATAGAATTTGCCTCTTAACACACAATAAGTTCAGTTTTGCACTGTTCTCTGCCAGATGCGATGTATTTACATAACAGCTTTTTGCTGTTAGGATTATACTTATGCTCTAATGTATCCGTTAGCTTATTTTTCTGCGATCTTGGCTGTATCAGCGTTCGTTATTAATATTGCAATACAAGGGTCCATAATGTGAAATTTACTTACCTTACCACTTACCACAACTATTTGACTGGCCTCACAGCTCAGTTGGTGGTAACCCTGCCTTCTGCGCTGTAGTTCGTGAGTTCAATTCCCAACCAGGACAAACATTTGTGTGACGAAGACAGATATTTATTCCGTGTCTGGGTGTTGATATGAATTATATGTATGTGTTTACAAATAAAAGTACATAAGTATTATATCAGTTGTACGGTTCTATGATACAAGTTATGCTTAGCTTACTTTGGGGCTAGATGGCGCTGTGTGAAATGTCCACCATAATTTATTATGTGAAGTAATAAATGTATTGAGTATTGAATTTGCCTTGTTTCATCTGAGACAAATTCTGCGGATTTCAATTGACACGGTTTGAAGTCTGATCCCATATTTAAATTTGACTTTGCCCTTACATTGATTTAAAAATTTTCGCTGTGTATGGTTTCCGTCCTGAAATCTGTTCGAGCGATGCGCTGAATATAAAAATTTATGAAATTCTTTTCCGCAAACCGCCAGCGATGCGGAGCTGAAATCTGCAGCACCCTGTATTTCAAGTTATACCGCGAAACACTTTGTTCTGGAAAAAAAGTAGAACTGCGCTGAAATAATTTATGACCTTTTTTAATATAGTTGCAGAACGAGCTGACGGCACACTTGGTGTTAAGTGGTAACCTCTGCCCATAACAACCGATGCGGCTTGGGTCCTCCCTTACTAGGTACGACATACCCCAGTCGCATCGTATGCGCTCGTAACTGTGAGACGTGAAGGTTATGTGTCATGTGCCTGTAATTTCGCAGTCAACCACACCTTTCAACACAGTAACACGAATGCGTCACTGCTTGGCGGCAGAAATGGGCATGGTGGCAGTACTTCCCCGGACGAACTTGGCGTGAGTTCTACTGCTCTTATAACCTTCTCATTCGCTCGAGTATTTCACAAAATTTTGACCTTGGCAAGGGTACGGAATCTCGTATTCAGGTCTGCATGGTAACTACTTATCCAGAACTCGACTAGATATCTTTATTTATTCAGGGCTGAGTTATATGTGAAGCTCTAAAAGCCTCATATTGAGCTGAAGATTTGCGTAACTAAAAGGTATTGGTTATAAAGAGGTGTATTTTACATCTTAAATTCTATTTGTACTACAAAAATGTCAGGTTTTGACTATGCGAGTCACTGTTTCTCTCGGATCAGTGCGGTGAAAGGATTTTAAGTGCGCCTCAAATAGGTTCCTTTCGTGCACTCGACACATGTCTACGAATTTTTAGTCCTAGGCCATGTCGGTTTCCTCACGATGTTATCCTTTACCGTTTTGAGAATGTGGAATTGGGCACATAAATCTTTCAATCGAAAAACTCATAGGTGCACGTCGGGATTTGAACCGGCGACCTCCGGATTGAAACTCGATGGCGTGTAAAAACGACACCTGTCAATTTTGATAAGGAACCCGACATAATAACAACTGTGTGGAAATGAGAATACGCTGAATAAACGGGCAATCACTGGGACGTCGCTTCCGTTAAGTTCCTTCCTCATTTTCTAACAAGGTGCTTCATCATGGAGTTTCTCGGAGAGATATATTTTTCAAAAATATATTTTGCCGGCGTATATTTCTGTCGGGTCTCGGAGAATTTATATGGAGCGAAATAACGTTATTTCTATTTGCTATGCTCAATTCAACATTTCAACGTGTTTTGAAGCGATGCTGCGTCCCATAACCTAACAGCGACGTGGAAAAGTTTGTTTATACATACATAAGTTCGCATCATTATCCACGAAGGAGTGTAGACAGAGCTCCAGTGGGCCACTTTTTACCTTGTGGGCTACACTGTTGTGGGATAGACGTGACAAAGGGTGAGCTCGTCACTGCTGTTGGTCGCGAAAAACTCGGCTAACATTTTCTTCCAGTTAATACATTACTACAAAAAACTGACAGTTAGGTCAAATGTTAAACCAACAAGTTCGGGTGCTAGTTTGTTTATCTCAGTAAAAATATATACTTAAACTTTTTAAAGCCTTTTTGTTACAACGTTTCAAGTCAAAATCAAAAACTTTATTTCCATAGAATTCTTAGAGAAATGACTTAGAAACGTCAATAATGTTCAAAACATATCCGATCCATGCCGAGAACAGCCAAGAAACCCCCAAAGGAGGGCTTCCTTTTTTTCACGAGAAACACGCATACATTTTGTTTTTTTTTTCTCTTTTGGTTTCAATATCTTTTAACGGGCAAACTTAACCTTTCAATTTAATAACGCAATTCAATTATTGTAATACTGTCATTGGACTGGCAGTTTACTTTTGTCTATGACACGTATTTATTTTTTTGTTTACGGCATCGGCAGTCGCATTTCCCTGAATCTCCGATATTAGGGCTTTGAAAAAAAATGCAAATCGTTTCAATAGTAAACCGATTGAAATCGTTAAACGTTATCGGTGATTCAGCTGTCATTAGCCGTAATGGCGATCCGTTGAGTCAGAGACGAGCTTTGTGATTCAATCTCGGAAAGCCTACTTCAGTTTATATTTTAAATTGAAAACTTCGCTGGGTTACTCATGTTTGGTGTAGTCATCACGAGTAATGTAACTATTTATGTATTTTTTAATATTTTTTGGACATTTCATACTGGTACATTACTTGACTGACCTCGTAGCTCAGTTGGTTAATAACACTGCCTTCTGAGCTGTAGGTCGTGGGATCGATTCCCACCCAGGATAAACATTTGTGTGACGAACATTGATGTTTGTTCTGTGTCTGGGTGTAAATATGTATTTATATGTATGTATTTACAAAAAAAGTATATATGTATTCTATCAGTCATCTGGTTTCCATAGTATAAGCTATGATTAGTTTGGGGCTAGATAGCGATGTGTGAAATGTCCACCAATATTTATTTATTTATTTTATTTATACAGCGCCGTCTAGTCCCCCAACTAAGCATAGCTTATAGGAACCAGACAACTTATAGAATACTTATACTTTTATATATATGAGTAATTTTTTTGAAATACATATTAATTATACATATCAAACCCAGACATAGTGCACCATCTGTGATTATGATCTGTGTCATTCAAATGTTGGTCGGAATCGAAAACATCGTCTGAATTCAAAACTAAAGGTCACGCGTACTTATCGCTAAGTTTAACGCCTGTTCAATCCTGATACACCATGGGGAAGAACAAACAAGAAACCCTAAAACGAGGGAGGAAAACAAGTTAACAGAAACCTCTTACTGTTATTTTGTCATACTCATAAAGCGATTTAAATGTTTATGACATTCCTTTGTTTTGTTTTTTTCTTTGATCAAAATAATGCCATTTTGTAATAAAAGTTTCAATAACATTATTTGAAAGGTATAAAACAATATTATGCCCGAAATATTGAGATATGATTAACAGTAGAATCTGTTTGTATTCTCATATCTGTAGACAGACGTATTAAATCGATCGCGAGCCAATCCTCAATTTAATTAACGTATAAAAAATTTGTTCAAAATTAACAGCGCCTCGTTTCACACGAAACGCCTCACTATAAAAAATAAAAAACCACCAACAATTGAACCACGATCGACGAAAAAAACCGGAACACTTCAATTAATACCGTGCGGTCGCAATTGGTGGTTCGATAACGCATGTGGATGTAATTGAAAATAAATTTCGACCCTATCCGACCCTCCATGGGACAGCAAGAAACCTTTTAAGGAGGGATTCCTTTTTTCGTCCATTAGCAGAGGTTACTTAACATCAGGTGGGCCATCTGCTCGTTTCGTAACTAATTCATATAATGGTTGTTTAAATTGAGATGTGGTGATTCCATGTGAGATGAATTTTAGAAACTTTACCGTGGGTTGATATCGCAAAATGCATTCTATATTTACCTCACAAAATATTATTTTATTATTTGAATTGTAATAGCTGATTTTAAATTAAATATTTTATGTACATAACATTGGTTTAATAACCTTACATACGTTGCTGTCACGATCTTATTACAGTCAACAATTTGGTTATGAGATTGAACATTGTTCTGCGCACCCGCCATTAAATGTCAATGTCAAATGTCATTTGAAATGCATCGAGTTCGATGCGTGGGCCTCGTCTTAATGGCCGTCTGACTTCGCAATTGGTAGCCAGATATTAATTGAATACAAATGGACCCGGTTCAGTGGCCCACAAAGATACACCATGATTCATTGCGGTTCACAATGGGAATTTCGGTGTTTAGGGGAGTTATCGATAAGGAATTCCGCCGCCATGTTGGATATGGGATATATTTGATTGTATTTGTTTCATATCGAAACTATGCGTTTAAGATTATCCAGGCTTTGGTCTCTGTTGCTTCATGAGATATCACTCGCGGTGAGAGAGGGACCGATTCAGCGTTCTACGTTGCAATGCAAACTTTTCTAAAAATAAATATTTCGTCGGAATTAATAGTTAATTTTTAGTATAAATTTGGTTTTCATTTTTAGCTGCGGATTGTCAATATACATAAAAGACCCAACTTCGGAAATTCGTGCGAGAAAACTTTATAAAACAATGTTTTCTTCTACCATATTCAAGGTATTATGATCGAATTCGACATAGTAAAAATAATAATATTAAACACAGTTTTCTTAAGATTTAAATTAAGCTGAATCGTGTGCCCTTTGTTTTATAAGGGTGGGCTTTTTTTTATAGACTACCTTTTTGGACTTCCTCCTTACATACGTATATGTACATATGTATAATAAATTTAATTATGTAGTTTTATATAGTATGTGTATAAATAACTTTAATCAAAATGCACTACCTCATCCAGTCCATACTACACAAAGGTTACCTGGAAGAAAATGCTATTTAGCATTAAGTTCGCCTTAATACTTGTTATTACCTTGTGGAATAAAGAATTTTCTATCTATCTACGTGACGAAACTTTAATATGTTTTGTAACTGTAGTTTGTTTCTTCAAATTTGACGATATCAACACTATTATTAGTACACAATTTTTTGTACCATGAGAGCTGTTAATCGCTTTGTCTATTTTGGCTTCATACCAAACAATAGAATCCACATATTGTGTTCGATGTGGGAGTATTGAAAAAGTATTACATTGACAGTGTGGATAATCTATGAAAAAATACTGTATGTCTCAAATTATTTCATAACCTTAGCCTGATAAATAATTTTCGTCATTACGGACGAATGGAAATTCTAGAATTTTTCAGTAAAATGTACTGGACTAACTTTTTTAATAACTAAAAATAATGATTTAAAGTTGTGAGTGTAAATGAGTTAAAGTAACTTTGATGTTCAGTAATTTTCTTTCTTACTTGTAAATTGGTCATATTTGTCACAACGCGAAACCGCCATTTACATAAACTGGTAAAACTTTTAAAACTCTATAAAAAACAAACATTTTATTCGCTTTTATGTATTCTTTGTAATCATAAAATTTACATTCTCGAAGCCGGTGAGTCAGGCCGATGATAATAAAGTTTTAAAAAAATATGACATTCGACTCCCATTCGACACCATTTTTTACTCAATACTTGATAATGGGTGTCTCTATATAATAGTGGTCGTGGATTTTGTGGCATTGAGACTCGGTTTTTACCTGACTATTGTGAAGGATGATTTCGGTCAGTCAACGCGTCGGAATGTCCGCCTTCCTGCTTAGAAACGTCAGCTTTACGAAAGAGTTTATTTAACAGAAAAATATTTGGCTCTGCAACCACGATCGAACGCGGCTAAAATGAAAATCCAAAGTTATTTACGGATTTCTCTGTACATAACAGGTTTCCTTTATTGGTAGTATGCTACGAGATGATGATAATAATGATTTCAAAACATTTTTGAAATTAGAATCACGACGTTCGACACAATCGCAGCATTCAAATATTCAAATTTAGAATGTGACCGTAATGCCTATCGCTGTCACTGTCAGTGGCAATTAAAAATGATACGTCCGTGCGGTGCTCTCTCCGCGCGCAACATTCTGATCTATAAACGTCGAAATATGAAAGGAGGTCGCCAAACAAAGACGCACTCACTACAAAGAGGTAACATCGCGAAGTAGTTACTGTTGACCTAACGTTTTTAGAACAATGCCTTTTATCTTGTTCCAATGAACTTTGAATTTGATAACCTGTGGGAACAGCAAATAAATAGTTAATTTGATACGATATTCGATATCGCCCGCTGGCTGTTATTGTTCTGTGTCGGTGACATTTCGCTGATGATATAAATTGTTCGTTCGAAATTTGAAAGTCCCGTAATCCAATTTAGAAATTGAAATTATATCGCGTGTCGGTCCAGAACGCATTAGTAGTTTGAAAACAACTAATACTGATTGAAATATATAAATAATATCTATTACATTTTACAAATCAATAATTCACACAATGCTACTTAAATATATTGTTGTAGGTATAGAATAGTTTTAAGTAAATTTTTGGTGAAGTCTGCATAATAACGTACGTTCATAAATGTGCGAATCATTAATGATTGGAGCGCGTCCATGAATGCCTGATCAATATTATAAACACGTACAATTGGCAAACATTAATTTTTAAAAGCCACCCGAAGCCAGCCGAATTGCTTGCGGTTACTAAGTATCTATATACCTTCATTGTACAAACGCCTGAATTGTTTTGGTAATTATCTTTTATTTCTACAAATAAAATTAAATTTAGTTAGGTACAGGTCCGTTTTAATTAAAGTTACGTACCTATTATTTTTTAGAGGTAGTATACTTTTACAGTGAAACTATTATGCCTTTTGGTGTGGCGACAAGGCGACAAACTCTTAAAATTTATTTCAGACTTTTTACATATAATTTCATACATAAAATTAAGTAAATGGTACTCAAGTCAAGAGTACCCTAAACCGACGAGAATGCATGAAGAATGTGACGAGAGTGGATGAAGGAAAGTATGTCAGGATTGTAGCAGGCTTAAAACCGTGATCTCTGCCTACCCCCTCCGGGAAACAGGCGTGATTTTATGTATGTATTTCAGTAATTTTCAGAACAATTTACTTTTCCACGAAAACTTGAATAGAAATACCGAACGTGTGACGAGAATAAAATAATTAATGTTTGGATTGAAATTAAGTTTGCTTACGGGAACGAACGTTTCGTTCATCCAGTATGTTTACCTTCGTAGAACTCAACCTTTGCGTTATCGCGTAAACATAACGCCCCAGTTAATTACGTATGTTTGTTTTATATCGTTTACGTCTATCCGAAATTAATAGGTTAGTGCGCGGCACTTAAGGGCTTTGTATCTCAACACTTCTGAATTTTAAACAGTTTTAACAGCGGTAACTGTTACGTCTCGAGAGGAGAAACAAAACGGTGTCTTTTTTTTATGTTCACTGAAAGCCCCTCAAAGAAGAGGAATTTTTTCTTTTTATGGCAGGCATTTTTTTGCTTTAGTGTTCATGTTATATATTTTTTTATTATGTCGTCACAGTATTTGTATAATTATCTCGAAAAGAGTGCATTTAACAGTTTTTTAGTTACGTTTGAATCCCAAATATCACAGAGTTTTACTGATAACCAAATATTGGCATCATTTTTTTATACAAATAAATAAAATTGAAATGTCTGTTCGTAATCTCAAAATAACAATTTCTAATTGCATATGATGCATTTAAAAATGGTCCAATACGGTACTTATAACAAAGAAAAACAATTTTGTGTTTGTCTGCATGTCTGTTTTTCGGCTTGATTTTGATGGGACTTTCACTGGCAAATAGCTGATATAAAAAGTAACTTAGGCTACTTTTCCGAGGGATTAAACTATGGGGTTATTATAAAATATGGGGTGTATGATAAAACCGAATTCCTCGCGGATGAACTCGCGGGCAACAACTTAAAAATAAATATGTTTTATATATTTATTCGCCTTGAAGTTTTTTAAATTGTTGCAAAACTGATTTATTTAATAATCGAACACAGCTCTGAACAATTTGATATCAGAATAACCGTTTTCGTTGTGGACGCGTTAACTTTTTAAAGGGCCGACCCCGCCCCGGCCGGCTCTGAGGCTTTTAAGCCAACTTTGGCAATTCTCATCGCTTGTTAAACAAACAGCTTACACTTTTGCCCACCACTATTTGCGAGTTTTTAATTGGTCTGATGACAAATGGGGTAAATAGACAGTATTCAGAATTGTATTTGAGTGATTTTGAATGAATGCATGAATATTCTATATTAAAATACAGTACAAACGTTTAAACTACTTAAGATACACGTACAATAGATATGATACAGATTCAAAGGCATTATATGTTGAATAAATCCTTAAACTGCTGTTTTTCCATAGAAAATAACATTTAGTTTCATCAACAATTCCGTAACAGGATCTTTTACAAATAGAAAGTTGAGCGGGGATATAGTTAGAGTTACTTTTGGAACTTATTATTCCCGATATTATGATAGTCAAACGTGGTGGAATAATAAGACTTTCAGTCGATGGTCGCTGGTTCGAATCATAAATCTCAATGTGCTGACACATAAATACATTTTTATTTCTTTACTAGCTGTTGCCCGCGACTTCGTCCGCGTGGAATTCGGTTTTATCACGCACCCCTATTTTACCCCCGGAAAAGTAACCTAAGTTACTCCTTGTTACATCAGCCATCTGCCAGTGAAAGTCCCGTCAAAATCGGTCCAACCATTTCAGAGATTAGCCGGAACAAACAGACAGACAGACAGACAAAAATTGTAAAAAATTTAGTTTTGCTATGTGTACCGTGTATACATCCACATGCAGTTATTTTAATATTACAAACAGACACTCCAATATTTTATTTATTTGTATAGATATAATTAACCATCATAAAAATGGAAGCGATCCTTGATTATTGACGTGACCACCTGGTTGTTCCAGCGGATCCCCTGCCGGGCAACCACGTGCCGCTGGAGAGGTATGAGGCCGAGCTGGAGAGGGAACACGCGCTGCCCACCTCGGTGCCAAACGCCGACATCCTGAAGACTAACAGCAACCCCACTTATCATAAGCCTAGGTACGTACCTTTATTATTAATAGTAAAATATTGGTGGACATTTTAATCTCTAGTCCTGTACACTTTTCTCCTGGAAGGGACTAGTCAATCTGTATCGTAAATAATGTATTATGTGACTCACTTAACTGCTCAATAGTTTATAATTGCACCTTTATGGAAACAATTTTTTTTATTTCAAACGACGCCTTCTAGCCCCAAATAAGCATAGCTTCTACTATGGGAACCAGATGACTGATTACTTATTTACTTTTTTGTAAATACATGCATACTACAATATCTGCATTTGAACATCCAGACACAGAACAAACATTTGCGTTAGTCACACAAATATTTGTCCTAGGTGGGAATCGAGCGGAGTAACATGGTACCAATTGAGCTGTGAGGCCAGTCATAATACTTTATGGGACTTTCCATGTTCACGTTTCAGGGTGACGGGCACAATCTGATGCCTATAGATCTTCCTTTACTTAAGTAAGGGAAGACCTCAGTCTCATTAACAGAGGATACCGTTTAGTATCCGTCACTTCGCTGACGTAAAATGTGTCCAAGTAGAAGGAAGAATATACAGGAATAAGTTATTAGCAAGTATTTTTAAATTAAAACTGCGAGTTTTCGAGACTTAAGAGAGGTTTACCTACCCGTAGCATTGTGGTTAAGTATACTTAGGGCCTGTTTATATATTCCCAGGCTTATGATAAGTAGGGTAGTTAAATGAACCTGGGTTACCTTACGCTGGCACTCAGCTAACATTGAAACATGTATATCTAGATTTTATTCTGGGATCCCAGCTCCGTGAACCCAACAAGAGTTTTTTTGAAGTGTTTTTGATTTAAATTTTTTAGATTCTGATTTAAATATATGTATAAAAAAACCGCTACCTAGTTCCCATAATACTGCAAACTAAACGCAGTTCGGGGCTAGATGGCGCTGGGTGAAATGTGCACCAATGTTTTATTGTGTATACATACAATACCTGCTTCATTATTTATTATTTCCACAGGCACATACACCCGTCAAATTGTACCGTAGCAATGGGAGTGTATTATTTCTTGGCGCCTAGAACTACCAGTGGAAAATATTTAGAGTTTTCGCCTGACTATTTTAACTATTATCCTGCGTCGTTAGTATAATAACTATTTCTGGACTACTTTCACGAAAACTGTGCCTAATTATTCTCCAAACTCAAGCTGAAGAAATATTAAGCTGGCTTCAACCAGGGGAAATAAAACCACGAAACCAAATAGCTACTGAGTCGAGGCGCCATTTTGTTTAGTTTTCTTTTTTCCTCTCTATTCAGGCATCAACAAATGAGTAGGCCGACTGCAAACATGGCTAATTGATTTTTCACCGGATGTGAGTTAGTGACGGAAATTAAAAGATCTGATCATTAGTTGCATGTTAAATTTAAAATAAAGCCAAAATACTATCAAAGTCTCATTCTCTTTTGACTATTTGAATATCCAATCGCATAAAACCACAACAAAGGAAAAAGAGTTGTTTGCGACCATCTCGATTTTTTTATGTGATTTAGGTGTTAGATAGAAAGAGCTGACGGCCCACCTGATGTTAAGCGGTAACCGCCGCCTATGAACAACAGCAATATGACTCAAGTCCTCTCCTTCAAAGTACGAGATGACTCAAGTCGCATAGCGTTGCGTCTATTACCCAAAAACGGGGATGTTAAGTCTCTCTACTCCCTTCCACTGTTTTTTTATTATATATTTTTTTTATTTAATTACCAGTTGTGGTGACAGTACTTCTCCGGGCGAACAGTTCTACTGCTACTTTGGGTTGCTCCTTTCTTACCACCCCGGAGACACGTATAGGGATTCAAAGGGTTATCACCTACGGACGCTAGCAACGTGGGCCCCCCCGAAATGTTTTGGCCTAACTAGCCCCTTTTGCCATTTGTTATTGGACTACTGAAATTTCTCAAATTGTCATAACAGGCCTTTCATAAACAAAACCAAAGCAATTAAAAACCGTTTTCACCCCCTATCAATTTAGATGGTAATGCTAACCCGACGGGATCGGAACTCAAACATTGGAATTGCTAAATCGTCGATGAAAAAACTTTTTCATTCGAATAACCTCTAGAGTTATAATCAATGTTCCTAGAGTTTTTGGGGTCCCGCGATATTAATCGATATTATTAGCTGAATTTTTAAATTTTGCGATTTGTCGAACTCAAATTTAATTCTAAGTGTTTGGTTCCATTTACGTACATTATTATTATATCTCTCATTCTTTTTTTTCGTAGTCTGCTCCTTTAGAAGGCGATCGAGCCGAAGCCAACACTAAGAGGCCCGTTTTGTATGAGTGATTATTATTATTACGTTAATAAGAATGTTAAAGATAAAAACCTTTAGTGTAAAGACAGGTGGATACAGACGTTATTAACAACAATAAAACGTGCTGGTGTTAAGTTAAATATATCTAAATTAAAACGTGGTCGTGGTGGATAGTATTACCATTAGTAATTTGTACCATTTTTCTTATTTCTTTACCGTACTCTGGCGCTGCTATTATAGCCGTTGTTATGTAACGTAAGTGGAGAAAACGGCGTTTCTTTATATATTTTAGTTTCAAAGTGAGAAAATAAGTAATAAATTACTTTTAGAACACATAAATAGAAAAGCCGGCCGATTAATATAAAATCTTATTTGCTTAAACCATTATCAGCGAAGTTCTACGATCGTTCTCTTGAAACTATCCCCATAAAAACTTAAGTGAATCCAAGATTCTTCATAATAACAAAGTTCCGAGCGAATAATCGAAAAACGTAAAATAAAAGTTGACTCGCAAATCTTTCAAAAATTCATAGTTTCTATACGGAACACTTGGCACAAACTCGTCACACGCTTGACCTATTTTCAAGTTTGTTTTCAACGCAAAAGTTGTACAATTGATGACAGAGATTGATCGTGGACCAGAAAGTATATAAGAAAATATAAAGTTTTATATATAAAGCTCTGATTTGGTATATTTGTTTAGTATGTAAACTTATGTTCGGAGGTATTTTATGCCTTCGCGCGTAAATATTATTCCTTTTCGTCATATCCTTCATAACAATATTTATTTTTGCTGTAAATTTGTTATGTAACAATATGGAGCAACAGTAAGCTAAAAACGAATGAATTATTTTGCCAGGCTTGATAAAAAAGAGCGCTGGCGAAAGTTCACACACGAAATGCACTCATTAATTATCAGGTTTATGTATAAATAAGTAAATAAATGTTTGGGGATATTTCAAACAGCGCCATCTAGCCCCAACTAATATATCTTGTTTGTAGTATGGGAACCAGACAAATTATGTATAAATAAATAACAGCGCCATCTAGCCTCAACTTAACATATCTTGTTTGTACTATATATTATATTTTTTATTGAACACAACTGATAGAATACTTATACCTTCTCTGACATTACGCAACAATTGTGCATAAATAGTTTTTATGCTAGTGCAACGCGAGACAGGAGTTAAAGCTATGCGAAGTCTAGTGGTTATGTCATCATGGGGTCCAAATAATATGGGAAAATGGTCTAATTTTAATGACTTAGAAATGATAATCGTTTATGGTTTCTTTCTCGGCCTTCCGTTCTCGTTCATAGAGAGTAAACCTTTTTTTTTATTAGTTTTGCTAAAGATTTTGATCGTATTCTATCTTCTATTTGTCGTCGGATAACATCAATTTCATTTTATAGTACAAATTTTGGAAATTCCCAAATTACCCAATTACCCAGCACATAAAACCGAATCTTAAAACACTCTAGTGTAATTTCTCAAATGAAATCTTCATCGTAAATCTGAGATTTAAAGCGTTTTAACTTAAACACTGTTTTTTCACTGTACCGTTGCCAAAACAGTAAGGAAAGTCGGTACATCGCTATGGTTCATAGCAATGGTCTAGTGGTTTCGATCCGAAGGTCAAAGCTTCGAGTCCAGCTGTGCACCAATGAGTTTTTCGATTGGTAAACAATATGAATACGATATTTTATTTTCAAAACGGAAACCGATTTTTATTATTTATTATAATTTAATTCATTTTATAGGTTTTGTTAAATATTTTACTGAATGAAAAGCAATTACAATTAATATAATAAGCTGAGCTATATTTTGTTTTGATTAATGGTATTTTTGAATGTTGAAAGGTCAAGGACCAATCTAGAGTCACTACTGCTTGAGGTTAGTACTGTGGTTTGGCGTAAAAAAGTTTGTTCCACGTTGTTTGACTCTGTCCTGGACCGTAAAATTGCCGTAAATTCCACATTTCGCTGTTCGATGATAGGGATGTGATTCATCTGAAAAACCGGATTTAGCGAGCGAATGCTATCGCTGTAATGTTTTTTTTTTCAAATTATGATATTAGCTTCACTTGTCAGTCCTTACTGACAAGTGAATATCTATATAATATATAATATCTAACCCCTTGGTTAGATACTCCAATAGCTCCAATAGCAAAGTTGAGGGGTCCTCACTGAATAGCAAGCAACACTCAATTTCTGATTCAGAAAGGTGCAAAACTCTCGAGATTTTTAGATTTTATTCCCAAAACGATCCAAAAATAGGGTAGGAATTTCAAAAAAGTATCACGAGTACATTTTGATAAACCGGATTCCTGGCAACTCTACATGATATAATATTATAGTGCTAGGCTGTCTGTGCCAGCCGTTTATTTTATATTCACACTTCTTTTTATGGTTGTTTTATTCCGAAGGCAATATCTCGTTTCAGATGCATTCGTGAAATGGATAGTTTAGCCTGCTGCACCTTCAATGTTCTCTTATAGTACATCTATATAACTTTCGCTAAACCTATAATTCTAGCAACGGATGTTGTCAAGTGAAGTTGGCTACAGAAGATTTGGTCTATATACTTTGCGATAGCCCTTGCAGCTAACTTCAGTTACCTGGATCCACGACCAGAATTGTTTTTCTGACGCCTATTTCATCACTTGTTGTGCGCTCTTGTCTAACGCAATTCGTTGTAGGTAATATTTGATTCTAAAGTCGGCAATTGTTTCTTCATAGTCATATTTTGCCTCACTTGATCAGATAAACGATCCATGGAAATGACATAAAAACTTTATTAGGAGGTGCTGAGAAGTTTAAAATTGTTACGGTCTTATTAATAAGTCTACTTTTTTATATGTTACAATATTCCTTCTAACTAGATCCAGGATTGTTTTATTTTTACTTCAATGTTTGTGTTGTTACGAAAGAGAATAGCAGCACTGAATGGGGGCGGCTCGCTTAGTCTACCTACTAAAGACATCGTAATGCACCATGACCCAGTTCTTCATTTCCCTGACAAAGGAACTCTCCACTTGTTTTTCTCCTGATTTTCCTGCTTTCCGAGTAGCGTTCGGAACTCATTTTAATAAGCACATTACCGGTCGAATGGGCCGCCCCTGTCAGTTTTAATAAGATAAAAAAAAGGAAATTCTTTGGCGTAATGTCAAACTATGACAATGTGAGAGAGTCGTCTTCTTTTTTATCAGAAAGGCAAATTAAAATCATCGTTTCGGCGTTACGTCGTTTCGCCCAAACCGCATTCAAAACGAAATAAACGTTTTGACAGCTACGAATTAATGTTTCAATCATGCTTAGGCGAGCTTTAAAAACGGGAGAGCCGCAAATCCAGCACAATTGAGCCGCGCACCCGTGAATGTATCGTTTTTTAATTGTTTCCCGTTGACGGTTTAGTTGTGATTGATAAATTGTTTGTGGTTTTTTTTTTTTTTTTTTAGTTGGGTTTGTTTGGCACCCATTTTGTTTTTGACATCGCGTGCTCGGTGCATTCTACCGGAAGGTTTTGAATGGAGGTTTATTATTTAATTTTATTTTTGATTATTCTGTTACAATATTCGTATATATCGAACGTTTTGTGTTTAATATATTTTCTTGTTATATCATTAAGTGTGTAAAAGTTGAATACAAAATAGTATTGTTAGAAGTTTTCTGCATAATGGAAGTTTGAAAAAAATGTCGTCTTGGATTAAAATACGAAGCATTTTAATCAGAATTTCCCCTTATTTTATTTTATTTATTTATTTTTACAATTTTAGGAAATCTTACAGCTAGCTTAATGAAAAGGTTAATAAATTAAAGACTTAAGGCTAATTAAAAGATTCCTTGACTTCCTATTTGTTTAGAAATTTCTAAGTTTACGCCTAAGCGGCTAACTTAAGTTTAAGCATTTTTAAGCCAACCAAGACAGATTATAAGCACGTTTAATCGTGAGCTGTGTAACTTTGTAACGATTTACATAATTACTGGCAGCAGTTTTGCAAGTAACAGCGCATGGGAGACGGCTGGTGCAGCAGCTAGTTGTTTATGTATAACGAATATTTTAGACTTTTTATATGACATATTCATATATTGTTTGAC
Organism: Chesias legatella; assembly: GCA_947359385.1. Lineage (NCBI taxonomy): Eukaryota > Metazoa > Arthropoda > Insecta > Lepidoptera > Geometridae > Chesias > Chesias legatella. The sequence continues at coordinate 11,822,746 of OX375764.1, read as the reverse complement.
GCTGTTAATGTATCATTTTGATTTGAATCAAAGCTTTATTCATGGACCACAAAAAAATTTGAAGCAATTCAGAATTAAGAAGAAATTGAGTCAACCTTATTAAGAGAAAAAGAGCTGTTGATGATATGATGATATGAATAGTATTCAAAAAAAGGGCTTATAAAATTATTTATTTGTATCTTATAATTTTTTAAATTATAGTGGCGAACATTATTTTGACCTTAAAATAATAGCCTTTTTTTCTGTTACAAGCCACATTTTCTTTTATTTTTACCTAATTTAATTTCTAGTGTAACACAAAATAAATATTTTTCTTTCGCTTTCTTTCTTTCTTTAGTAAAAGTTAGTAAAAACAATAGTCATCATGGTAAACCATCTCGCTATTCAAAATCATTTATAAATCCAGCAGGAATCATTCGAAACTTCAGTATAACATACAAGGCATATGAATGTTTAAGATCCGATTTGATTTTAATAATATTTAATAACTTATTTTTAAGTTTTTCGAATTGGCTGGGCTGTTTCGATAATGAGCTGTGGCGGAGTTAAGTAAGGATCGGATGGTGTAATTGTAGTCACGTTTCGAAACTTGGTAGATTCTTCACAAGGGCGAGCTGTTTTCGTGTCCGTTTCGAGTCATTGACGAGAATACTGAAACACCTTGTTACTTAAAGTTTTTCGTTACTGCAGGTAATACTAATTAGTGTTACCCGTACTTTAATAATTACTTAGTAGATAAGTAGTTATTAAAGCTTAATTGTGTACATATAATTAAAAATATTAATGTACTTTCACACAGCGCCTTGGTCCAAGCATAGCTTGTCCTATGGGAACCAGATATCTTTTTTGTGACAAAGTTATGGCATGAGTAGATGCCCCGGTGTTAATTGGTAATCTCTGCCCATAACGAGCAATACGACTTGGGTCGTTCCCTACCTACGTACGACACGACCCAACCGTAACTCTGAGACGTGAAGGTTGTCTCATGTGACTGTAATTTTGCAGGCAACCACACCTTTAAAACAGAAACACAGTAACGCGAATGCATTACAGCTTGGCGGTAAAAATGGGTATGGTGGCAGTACTACTCCGGACGAACTTGGCATGAGTTCTACTGCTGTCTGATAGAATATTGACTAACATTGAGTTTTCCCAAAAGTTTCCCGTCCGCAATCATCAGTCTGAAGTTTCATTGTCTGAGTGTTTGTACTGTTTTATTGCTATACCGTTCCCGATGTTGGTACAATTATTCTATGTTTTTGATAGTTTCGAACCCCTGCCTAGCCATCCACGCGAGCTTATTTATAAATGTTATGAAATGAAATTAGTATTGAACTAACATCGGTAGCATTTCTGGGAATCGAGAGTTTATTTAAGAGGTTTCGTTGAATACAGCCTAATTGATTCTTGGAAAAAGATACAAGGAGAGGAATTATAATACACTCTCTCTATAGGTACATGTAATTAAAGAACATATAATACAGAGAATTTTGGGTTAGGTTGTAGCTCGTTAGTAATTCGGGACTCGATGTGAGCAAAAATTATCAGGAGGTGGAATGCGCGGGCCTGGCTCAGACTAAGGCGCAAATATGAGACTTGTGCGTGGGCATAGCGCTGGCTAACTCAATGAATAATTTATAAACTAGCACTGCAGATATACCTACCTAGTTTTAGATCAAGATGGACTCCCAGGCTAATTGGTTGCAGTAAATAATTAATTTCATCAGACGTTACTAGGATTAATCTGTCTAGATGCGAGTCTGATTGCGTATTCATCATCTTATCTAGTATTCATTAATATTCATATATTCTAAACGTGTCCATTCCGTTGGAAAACGCATGTCGAAACCGGCAGGGAAACTTTGATTGATATCACCCTGTGGCGCCATCTAGCGGTGAGTAGCAAAGGTTTATAATATTTAGAATGTTTATATAAAAGATATATATGTATTTATTATATAACAATCTTAGATGAACTTCAAAGTACAGTATTTCTTGTCCATCCAAGGGTTGTCTGTAAGAGATCGCTTTATAGCGATAAGACCGCCCATTGTTTCACTCTGTTGTATATAGTTAATAATTGTTGCTATTTCGATTTAATTAGCAATAAAGTGTCTTCTATCTATCATCTATCTATATTATATAACGAAATACGCAATGTGAGTTCACGCATTTTACAGTTGAAGAAATCTTTACCTCCCGTCACTGTTAATAATTGTGTTGAGCTAACGAGAGATGCGGTGCGTAGCTTTCGTTATATGTTCATTCGATTTACGAGATGAATAACTGCTTTAAAAAATGTTTTCTATAGCTAATATGTGATCATTCAAGTTAGTCTTCAATTAAAAGAAAACTAAAGTTAGCGGAGAGTTGACAGCGCCATCTATCAAAGAGTAGGCGTACTAACTAACTGTTCATACAAAGGTCCTTGAAAGACTGAATTCACAGATTTATTCAAAGAAAATATACTCTACTACATACATTAATATGAAAAGGTACACCGTGAAGTAAATAAATATAATGTTACGAAACACGAACATTAGTATTTTTTTTTAGTTTTCCTTTCTAACGACTGTTTTCAAATGAACCTCGTTTCATAGAGGCGTTTGGTCGGACGTGTGAAATGTGGGTCGATGTGCGCCGTAATTACACGGCAACACAGCGACGTTACAACATGCGGTATTTTCTATTTGATGCATGATTTTTGCATATTTTTGTTTGCAATCGCGTGCCGTGAAGACCGATGTACATCGCTTGCTTTGCATCGCGTAACATAAGTGCACACTAGATTTGAGTTACCTAATAAATACATTTCCTACATTATTAATTGGGACTTGGAATTGGGGATCTTTCATTTATCGTAACTCGACGATTTTCCGCGACGTTTTGAACTTAGGCCGGGTAGAAATAAATTAATACAGCCAGAAACTAAATTGAAGATCCGCAGTGACGGTCCACACGCCATGTCCGTAAAAATATTTAACAAATTACCTACAGAAATAAAGGAAGCAGAAACCTATCCGCTATTCATAAATAAAATCAAAAGTTACCTACTTCAGAATTGTTATTATGACATACAAGAATACTTATCGCAAACTACGACATCAACTAATTTAATACCTACCTGAAATTTATATTTATTTAATCCGACATAATTATTAAAAAAATTCGGTCTACCTACCAATTGCTATACCTTATACAAAAGGTTCACATGTGACACTACCTACTGTTATAAATATCCAAATTACCATGTGACAGCAATAAATATATTGAATTGAATTGAATTGTATCGTTCATTTTCAAATTTCAACAATAAATTACTTACATATATGCTACCGATATATACATACTGACGTTTGAAATGTGTGTTAATTAAAATTATCAGTTATGTATTTTGTTATATACTTGCGATTAAAAACGACTTGTGCAACACACTTTTACAGTACCTAATAAATAATAGGTAGGCACAATAATGTGCTATATCTGAGCGTACAATTAGTGTATACTCAGTCTTAATTTTACTTGAGCCGAGCATAATAAATTTTATTACGCACAATCTTGCGTGCATAGATGGTACTAAAATATTATACTCTGTGGTGTGGCGGCGAACCGCAGTTTTCGCGGGAATTCGAATCGCGCTATTTTATTTTTTCATTGTTTTGTCGCACTCATTAAAATGCGGTGTACGTTCAGAAAATAAACCTTGTTGAATAGTACCATCGCCTTGGAGTTTTGCCAATTTCTGTCATTTCCATACCGGAATGCTAACAGTATTGATCTATTCCCAGTTATCGTTGACGCGGGGTATAGGAGCTTCGTCGGACTTGTGCGTTCGGGAACTGGGACATTTTTCGGACAAAACGTCCGACACTGACTCTTGTTTCCGCGGGAAAAACCTAGAACTTGTATTCTAAATTCAAACGGAAATGGTTTTTCAACGAAAAACCTTGTGCTTAGTCTTCATGGCAACAGAATGTAATATCTATTCAACCAAGTCAAAAGATAATAATTTTTTTTTCTAATGATGAATTAATATTGGTTGAAACCACATCAGAATCACTAACTAATCACTACTGTTGTTTCTGAGTTTTGCCTATGCGTATAGATAGATAGATAGACAGAAAAACACAGAAATAACTGTTATATTTGTTCACAGCAGGTATCTAAACACGACGGAACGGCATCGAAAAGGGACGACAGAAATATTAAACAGCGTATATTAAATATTTTATGAAATTTCATATTGTACAAGCCATAATCAGTCTACATTTTTCGTTAAACAAACTCTACCATTTATTTTTTGCTAAATTTCTTAATTTCAGGCAAAATCATTCGCTTTCTGTAATAAGAAACAGGTCGTGTTTATCTCGTCAGCATTTTGTGATAAAGACGATTTGAAAAATATATTAAATGACTTTCCCTTCTTTATTAATTTTGCTTGGGTATGACAGTAAGTTAAGCGTCAGCGAATATTGCTGACATTACCAAGCGGTAACAAAGAACGAATACATAAATAAAATAAATATTGGTGGACATTTCACACAGCGCCATCTAGCCTATCATGGGACAACTGATATAATACTTACTTTTTATATACTTTTTTGTAAATACATACATATAATACATATCAAAACCCAGACAAATCAAACATCTATGTTCGTCACACAAATTTTTGTCCTGAGTGGGAATCGAACCCACGACCTACAGCGCAAAAGGCAGGGTTACCTACTACCAAGTGAGCTGTGAGACTTGTCAATTGCAACGGTAACGTTATTTTTAATGACATTGTTCTCACGATGTTTTCCTTCACCATTTTGAGACAGAGTAGTGAGTACAAAAGGACTCGTAGGATTGTGCACGTCAGGATTTGAACCGGAGACCTCCGGATCGAAACTTAGGGTCTGTACCACTGGGCCACAGTGTAAATCAATAAAGCAGCATACTAACAAACGCATTCCCATTTATAATATATTTATAATTGTATTTATTGATTTCCCTCACCTCGTCTTTCCTTTCTGGGAAAAAATTAATGTATTCAGGACGTCCTGAAATTCTGGAAAACTTGTAATTTCCGATCTGGCAACACCAATCATATAAAGGTTAGTGACATCGGAAAAAAATAGGATCACCAAAACATCTCATTACTCTGTGTTTTTGTGTCAAAATGAGTTCGGTGTTTTGGCAGCCGGACACAAACGAGAATGTAATAATTCATAAGATAATACGAATTTTATGGCGGTCGCATTAATAAAATGAATGTGGCTAAGTGCCGGCCATTTTGTATGCTCCGTGAGCAAAGTAGTTCTTGTGAAAGACACTCGCGATATTTTGTTTGTAAATCGTTGTTTCAAATGTACATGTCTGTGTTAGATACGGTATATATAATTACAGTAGCATTAGAACTGATGACAAGTTCGTCTGGGGAAGTACTGCCACAATACCCGTTTCTGCCGCCAAGCAGTGATGCATTGGCGTTACTGTGTTCCGGTTTGAAAGGTGAGGTTGACGGTGAAATTACAGGCACATAAGACATTCCATCTACACGTCTAAGAGTTACGGGCGTGTCCAATGCGACCTGGGTTTTGTCGTTAGGTAGTGGAGAAGCCAAGTCATATTGCTTGGTATGGGCAGAGTTTACTAACTTAACGCTAGGTGGGCCATCTACTGGTTCCGTAACATACATACATGGCATTTAGGAACTCAAACAGCAGAGAAAGCAAACTAGATTTGCCCGGAATCAAACCTGCTATCCTTTACGATCGGTCGCCAGAACCACTCAGTTCAGCAAGTTCAATAGACGCCCTGCTGATTACAGTTTGGCCGTGAGTTTTGGTATACATACTGTTTATTAAACTAGTGATTAGAATCTATTTCAATTTAACTTTAACAGTAGATGCTTATCGCTTTCGCTAAACCATTTATGGGTCCTGCATAATTATCATCTATTATATGGTTTAACATTACCTACCTATCTAACTAGCAGATTACCATGAGGTATAAATTTTTACGAGCAGAAGGCCACCCTTCTATATGAAGGTCATAATTGATAGGTCATAAGTATTACTTTCGGAATTCTGTCTTGTAACCATGGGAACCAGATAACTGACATAATACTTGTATTATTTTATAAATACATTCATATAATACATATTAACACCCAGATACAGAACAGACATCTATGTACATACGTCACAATGTTTGTCCTGGGTGGGAATCGAGCCCACGACCAATAGCCCTGAAGGCACCGTTACTACCAACTGAGCTGCGAGGTCAGTCAATTTACTCTCATTTTGACTGGCCTTTCTGCTCAGTTGATGTAGCTCTGCCTTATATGCTGTGGGTACTTGGGTTCGGATCCCACCTAGGACAAACATGGCTCTGATGAACATGTTGGTTCCGTGTGCTATAATACTTACCTAATATATCGTTGCCTAAATTCGTCAGTGACACAACTAAAAAAAACACATTTTTCAGTAGGCTAGGTATTTTTTGTATGTAACGTCTTCTCTGCTTGCAGCCCGCAGGGTATGATGAGTGTTCAGACGTTATTTTATTGTAACGTTATATCGAAATGGTCTGCCAGTTTAAATGTTCGTGTAACAGATACAGAATCTATGAGCGAGTCCATTATTGAAATTTTATACTAACATTAAATGTGAATTGCTTAGAATACGTTGCATTTTGCACAATTTGTTGCGCAGTTAGCTGACAAAATGGATTCTTAAGAAAACACTATTTTATTTAACCGTACTGTCGATCGTATTGAAATGCTGGAACGAATATTGTTATAGCAGTCGTAAATATTTGGAGAAGTATAGTAAATTTGTAACATTAGTTTCCTTGTAATATACAAAATAGTATAGAATATGCGCACAGTTGCCTTAAAAATGTTGCCAGCTGCAAAGCGACACATTATGCTATTCGGTATGGTATCAACGTGACACAAGGGGATAGAATCTGAGATGTTTCAGTCTCAGAGCGATGCCACACGGCGCCTTAGGTACAAAGAAAAAAAATCCTTGGTATTTCACACGTGCATATCATAGAAAAATCCGTGTTGTACCACACGTACTACATAGGAAAATCCTTGGTATGCCACACGCGCATTATATAGAAAAATCCTAGGTATGCCACACGCGCCTTACATAGAAAAATCCGTGTTATGCCACACGGTGCACGGCTACTAGTGGGCGGGCGGCTATAATTAAACTGTTGAACTTTGTTGCAGGCCTCCACAGCACCACGGCGCGGCGTTGCTCGCGGGCGTGGGGGGAGCGGCGGTTCCCTCGTACGCTCCCCCCGGACGCGTCTTCTTCACCCCCCCGCTGCCGCCCGAGTACAAGAACCCATTCGCGGATAAACCTACACTCAGAGGTGAGAATACTAGCTATAATAATACTAGCTGCGCCCCGCGGTGACTAGGTCAACCTAAGGGAACACTACACTTTTCTGGGATCAAAGTAGCCTATGTGTCAGCCAGGATATAAGCTATCTTGATACCAAATTTCATCTAAATCCATTCAGCCGTTTGAACGTGAAAGAGTAACAAATATCCATTCGTACAAACTTTCACGTTTATAATATTAAGTAGGATAATATTGGTGGACAATTCACACAGCGCCATCTAGCCCCAAACTAAGCATAGCTTGTAATATGGGAACCAGACAACTGATAGATTATATACTTTTTTGTAAATACATATTTATTAAGACCCAGACACAGAACAAACATCTTTATTCGTCACACAAATGTTTGTCCTGGGTGGCCCCCTCCCCGCACCCCGTTTTATGAGACAATTGTCGTCACTGACTTCAAAAGGGATCCCTTGGTTAAATTATAATTACTACCCTTCAGCGAAATTATAATTAACCCCCATTTTATATGATTAAAGAAAAGGAAAATGAAACTGGTATATTTTTGACATTTAAAGGTTTTTTTTTATCAAGATTTTCAATTGTCAATCGTTCAAATTCAATCGTTTTAATTATATTTTATTGCCCATATTCCAAACATAATATAGCAGTACTATTTCAACAATAATAGACATAGACATTCATTTATTTGCTACTGAAAGACGCGTTTGAAGTCTTTAAATAAGTAATTTAAAAAGAATTCAATTTGATCATTGTGTTTTACAAATGAAATATTTGATTTGATTATTTTCTTTTCGTCATAGACCTAATATTGTATTTTGTATATATTCCAGGAACAAACACGGATGGGAACAACTATCTCAACCGGAGGCCTATCCCTCCGCCGTCACTCAGCGCGGGACACGAGCGAATACCCATTCGTCCACCGGGACAGGTAAGCCATCGCGATATCACCTTTATGTATCACCTGATGTTAAGTTACCGACAGACGAGGCAACCGGTAGGAACTGGCCGTCAGAAGAGGCAACCGGTAGCAACTATCTGTCAGACGAGGTAACCGGTAGGAACTATCTGTTAGACGAAGCAACCGGAGCACATTTTCAACTTGAGGGTAGTTAGCGGACGCAAGAGTTCAATACAGGATTTGAACCTACGACCTAAGTTAATGACTCTAATAACCATGCCGGCTAGACGGCGGTTTACCGAGACGGTAAAACCGTACATCGAAAACCGATTCGTTATAACTGTTACTGTGTACGCTCTGTTATTTATCACTTCGACTTAAACGTGTTTCAGAAGTTTTTATTAATATTTTAGTATTTATGTTAGACCATTTTTGTTTCTAGATCACGTAAGTCTGTATCTTTCGAATAAGTATTCATCATTTTTCAGTGCAGTTTTATGAATCTCAAGTTTTCTTGTAAAGTGTAGGTACTTGCAATTTATTGTTTTCTCGCTTAAACATATACGAAACCATGTTTCAGAAATCGAAGTCTAATGTCAAAGTCTAACTCAAATGTCTAATTAATATTATGGTTTAGATTAACTTGGATTTTGGTGCCTAAGATAGTGATGATACTCTAATTAACTAGTTTTTTAGTAGTTTAATACAACTTATACTAAAGTTATTACAAGTTGTATTAAACTGTCATGCAGGGAACAACGCTTAACATTAAATCAGCCATTACTTTTATAACGTTTTACGAAATAATTTTGACACTTCTCATCTGCTCGTTTCATGACTTTATAACGTAATTTCTTTGTTAATAGGAGACGTCGTCGCCTCAAGTGCCAGCGCCGCCGCCGGCTCCGCCGCAGCCGCCGGTCAGCATCGAGCCTCAGAAGAAAAAAGCTCTTAACAGCCCCAGCCATAAGGTATATTTTTGTTATTACATGTATTTTAGTCTTTAAGGTAGGTAGGTGGGTATGGGCCATTCATTCAATGTATATTTTTTTATTATTATTACGTTACATGGAATTAATGGACCTGGTGTAAAGTGGTAAATTCTGCCCATAACTAGCAGTCTTCCCCAACAAGACCCAAGTCTCATCGTATGCGCCCCCGCCTCTAAGACGTGAATTTAGAATGGCTCAATATCCTAGTGGATATTATATGTATATATATTATATGGCCCGTACTGTTACACATTTCGTTCTCACATTTCCTTTTCTCACATTCTCGAAACACCATGTTACTGTTTGCCTCTTCAACAATTATGTTTAATATATGCGGTTCTTTTAAGTTATCCATATTTACAATTTCTTCTGTTGTTCTTATTAAATTGTATAAATCTTCGTTCGTTATAATCGATATTAAGATATCCGAAATCGTATGATGAAAGAAAGCGATAACGGGATTGAAACTCGGCGTTCAAACAGACACGCATCATACGTCGACCTTTATTTCATAGTTAGTTGAATTAGCATCGCCATTAGCACCTTACTGAACCATAAACCGGTGCCTTTCTAATTGACTCATAACTAATGAATCATCGAGGGAGATCAGGTGTTCTGTACAATAAAAACATCGCAATCAAAGTGAAGTTGCCTCACTTCATTTTTACATGATTACGATTGTGCTAAATGAGTTCAAATTAAAAATACAGATGTAAGTATTTCTGACTAACATTGTTATATTGACATTCCAGCCGGACGATGTGGACGGCGACGTGAAGACGGATCAAGCGAATTTCACAGACTTCGTGCCAAATTCGCTGAACATCCCGACCATATCGAGAATCCTGTCGGGATCCAACGGGAGGAAGGAAGACATACCGGATGTACTCCTCAGAACCGTCACGGCGAAACCACAACACAATCAGGAGAGAACTTCCAAGAGTGACATCTTTATTACTAAAGAAACTGGTGTAACATTATCAGATCCGAATAAGGATACGTCAACGGAAGGCGTCTTAGCGGTCTTAGACCCTGAAATGAACAATTTAGATAGACCACTTATTGTAGAAAACGGTGAAACAAATACTAGGAGGAATTTACAGTACTCCACCAAAATTAATGATAGTAGGAAAGAGGATATAATGCCAGCTACTACTGTAGGTTTTGAACTGAAAGACCCTGAAATGTCCACCGAAAGGTATCACAATCTAGCGAACGTGAATTTGGATAAGAAAGTACTGAAAGATAAAAATAATAACGAACCAATACAAAGGACTGGGGAAAATTGGGCGTCTGCCTGGAACGTGCATATATACTTTGCAACCGGCATGTTCACAATACTAGCTACATATTCCATTTTCAAAATTTTCTTCTACAACAAGTTCACACATCTGTTCACGCAATACTACTTCATTATCCTGCATTTGATCTTGGTTCTTGTTTGTCTCATGAGGATATTTTACATGTGTTACGATCCGTATAACATCAACAATTCCTTGCCCATTTTCTTGAGCGAAATCTTGCTCCATATTCCCGAAATATTCCTGAGCATAGCTTTCGCTTGTACCATTTTGTTCCTCCTAAATAATAGCATCAACTTTAAAAACACGTGCTGCGCATGTCTCCTTCGCCCTAGAACGATCATCATTGGAGGGGGATTACATCTCTTCTCCTGTCTTATGCTACATATCTTCGAAAATAGTAATACTATGTTAGGCCTAACGTGTCAAATCTTATTTATCATAGTTTGCCTCATCTTAGGTTTATGCTATATTTACGTATACAAAACACTGAAAGCTATATTACAGAAGAAAAGCCATACGTACATAAATGGCTTCCAGAATTTGTACCAAGCTATCCACATTAACTTGGCAACAGCTTTACTGTTTGTTCTCATGGCTGGCTTGCAAATATTTGGGATCTTTGGTATCAAGAACCAAGTAAACATGACCAAATTCAACTGGTTACAATGGGGTTACCAGTTGTCCCTCAGGGTGATAGAAATCAGTATAGTAGCCCTCATCTCCTGGGTGATAAGTCTGAAAGTTGGTATAGTCGCGTTGCAGAACGAGAAGGCCGACGGCAACAAAATATCTGGCATGAACCTTTTCGCTTGCGCAGCCGGTTCTAGCAACGAGCAGTTCGAGTCTGACTATCCAGCTATTTGCAACACCAACACCAATCTCCACACTTACACTCTCAGAACTGGCAAGCCTATCTACGAAGGCGCGAGCCATCATCCAGCAGTACCTGACCAGTGTTGCGGCCCAGCGATAGACCATCAAAGGTTCCAACTCAACACCTTAACCGGTAACTGCGACACAAATTCCGGAACAGAAAACTATTCCGGACACAGTTCCATAGCCAACGCTGGTCATAGCAGTTCTACTGAATCTAGCAACGCTGCATCAAGTCAGGGTGTGACGAACCATTTGATAAAACATCACCCTAACCTCGGCTACAACGGCATAGAGTCAGCTTCGGATGACCACTATTCCAACTGCGATCCAGCCATCCAGTCCTTACAAGGGGACGACCCTTTGGACCACGAGTACAACGTCATCCAATACGGAAGCAATAGCGACTTCATCCGAGACATCAAAAACCAGAACTACAACGGTGGTTCCAACCGCAGCTCTCACAACTTCAAACACATGTCCTACGACAGGGTTTCTGCTAGAACGAACAGCAATCCTAGAAAAAAACACAGACCCAAGAACAAGAATGTCCAGAATTGCATGACGATGGGTTACGACTCCATGGGTCACCACTACCACCAGCCGCATTTGCCCGACGAGTACGGGAACTACGAATCGGAGAATGCGTCTTACCACGCCTCCGGCATCCAAACACTGAACCCCAACAGAAGTTACAGCAACGAATGTCAGGCGCGAAGTTCTCAGCGGAGAAATTCCCCTCTGACGGTGAACTCAAGCGGGAGTCAGAAGCGGGGCAAAGGGAACGCGTTCCCGGACAGGCCGAAGTCCACGGACCTGTACGGGTTCTCTGAGGAGCCGAGCGAACGAGCGTACCCCACCCCCGCCCCCAGGAACTGCGGCTACGAAGCGTCCTACTCCCAGCCTCAAGACGAGGTGGCTCAGCCGGCCGGGAGCAGTATGCTCGTAGCGCAAGACGGTTTTGTCAGATTCCGACCATTGGAAGATTCGTCTACTTGATTCACCATCACGCTGTATTGCACAGCGGATAATCTAAGTTTCTGATAGTTGAAATGCTCTGTTGAGCTTTCATTTTCAGGAAAATCGGCAATTACCTATCGGCCTTCGGCCTTTCTGGAGATTGGCTTTTGGCTGCTAAGCATTGGGACGTACGAAGTCGTTCTAGACTCAAAGACACTCAACAAGTGACGTGTGTATACTGCACGATTTTTTGGACGCACGTGAATATAGTAGCTTACTTAAACGTTCGTGCGATTTTCCCTTGAACAATGTCTGACGTGTGCGACATTTTTACATGAATGTAAAAACTGTTTGTATCTACAAAATCATATTTTTAGGTAAAATAAAATAATATCACTATGAATGTATCAATTTTTAAGAATATGTAAAATTGTAAATGTTTTAAAAATAAGATAATTATTAATCGAGATACGGCCTTTTGTAAATTGCGTTTTCTTTTAATTTATAAGTTGGTTTATTTACTAAATAGATACAGGCCCATAATTATCCTACAATAATTGCCATTTAAGATAATCGATTTTTAGTGCGTAACGTAATGATAGTATAATTGTGATAATGTAATGTTTGTTTTAACAAATCTGTCCATATAAATAATATGAGGATAAAAATATTTAAGTCCGTCTGTAAACTGGCCATTAAATTCATATTGATGTTGTTCAATAAATACATTATTTGTATCTCCCAATTTCTGTATAAATTATTATTAAAATTTATTGTATGTTATCTCATTGTAAACTTAATTTAAATATCTTTTGAATACATAAATTTTAACCGCAGTTAATACAAACGCTTATCAGTTTGTTGGTGGATAACGTTTCTTCCTTTTTATTGTTAATAACAATATGCAAGAAATGCAATGACGAAATATGATTTAGCTAGTCAACGCGACTTTATCCGAATCTTACCATCGACCTGCCATATTTGATGATAATTTAGTTCGGTCGGTTGAGATGACTTGAGACGTTATGGCTTGGAATGAGCAAGATAGAAATATATGCAACAACTTTAATTTTTGGTTAAGAAAACTACTTAATAAGGTCATCCTATGCCAGATTTGTGTAATAGGCTATCTCTCTCCTTTTTAATATATATCTCTTGCACAGATGCTTTAAGTGACTTTCAGTGACAGGACAGAAGTTTATATAGTGAAGCTACAACTTTCGTCTTTTTACTTCAAAGTACCTATACATTATTTCGTCTCAAGTTGTTCTCGACGAAGTTATCGAACTTATTTTAGCTTTGATGTGCAAACAAACGAATATCGACTCAGTGTTTACAGTAACATGTTTAGATAGAATAAATTGTAAAAATAAGACAAAGTTTTAAATATGTTGCAACCGAGAAGTTTTACAGGTGTCAAGATAATTACTTTTTTATTTACTCATTATTTAAAATGTTCCTAGATCATAATAAATTTAGTTTCTTTTATAATTTATGACCTGTTAAACCATAAAATTGGTGATAGATTATTTCTATTGCCATAACACTACATTTATTTTACAATAGAAAAGTTATTTTGATTACTTTTACACCTGTAAAACAGACCTGAATAAAAATTCCTATGTAAATAAAAACTTAAGATAAGTGCGGTTGGTTTCCGTGAAAAATTCATATTTTTCGAAGAAATACTATAAGTTAAAACTAATACAATAACTTGAATATGAAAGTTCATCGGTAAAACTCGAAAAATTTGATTCAAAATATATGAAAAGTTGTTTTAAAAATAACCTAAATTTTAAAATAAAAGTGAATTTCTCGAAGTTTTCTGTTATGGTTTTAGCGGAGAATTTGACGTTACTGTGTCTTGAAAGAGCTAAAATATATTGTTCTCTTTCAATCTTACTTCATGAAACTTTTGCAGACAACTTCAGAGTTGCCAACATCCGCGAGAACTGTACTCGCTATAAGTAAATCGACATTATTTAAATCTTGTAAATAAAGGGGGGCTACAGAAGTACCCCTGGGACACCGGTGTCCACTTTTCGTTTGTAAAATATGTTTTACATTTATAATTAAAGACTGTACCTATATTGTTTAGGTATTATTTTAATAAAAACAATTAAAATGTATGATAATAAAAATGGTATTGAAAAACGTGTTGTTTTATTAGTAATAGCTGTATTATAAACATCTAAGAAAATCAAATAGTGATTTTATTGGTGCTCGGCTGTTGGACTTGAACTCCAATCAGAAGGCAAAATGGCAAAAAACAATGGTTCAAATCCAGATCTGGCTGTTTTCACTGGAAAAAAATAACGCCAAAAAAGTTTGTGCATTTTTCACAACAAATCATCAAAAAAAATATTTAAAGGCGGTCTTATACTTCGCCTTTCATTGTATCAGTGGTTATTCTACGGCCTTCAGAGAGTAAATTGGACACCAAGTGTTAAGTCACGACAGAAGCAGGTAGGACCATGCACGGTACGTCGCAAAGGAGTTCGGGACCCCAAGAAAACAGCCACAGCGGGCTAGAGCATCTAGTTAGTGGGATGTATAATCAGGCTTCCGACACGATCGTAATGTGATGATATGCACAAAACGTCTGTACGTCTCAGCGGGCAAAGGCAACCCTAAGCTTAGCGCGGGTCCATTCGAGAGAGGGCGGTGGTTTTCACAAACTACCCTCAATCGGACAATAGAAATGGAACGAGGCACACGTGGAGGCAGGCGCCACGTTCTCGGTAAACCAGAGATTGAGATAAATACAAAACTATTAAAAATTAATAACATTTAATCGTTTATTCCAAACTAGTACAGTCAGCGACAATGTTTCAAACATCTGAGGGTACATTAGTAATTTTCATCAGTGTTCTAAATCACGTACAATACCGTCTAACACGGCATCTTTACTTTGACATGTCATCTTTACCTTGCTCAACTCACCGCCAATAAGTCGCAAAATCTCAAGTACCGCTCAATTACAAGCAATCACAACGGTTTGGTAGGATTCCAAGATTATTAATGGCAACACTAAAGTTTTTTGAAGTTGGTAGCAATGTCGACTGTCAAATTATGGTTGTTTTAGTAGAAGCGTGGTTGAGTGCCAGTAAGGTTGGTGGGAAATTGTCTCTGTAGTTTCGAAACCGCTGCTTATGGGTAAGTGAGATTTTAATATGTTACGTAAAAAAACGTCGAGAATGCATAGACGTCGATTAAAACTGTTTCTTTTTCTAATTTTGTGAAATATTGGCTGAGGTAATGTCACTATAGGTTAGGTCAAGTTGACAAAGTAGTGCTAGTGTCATCTTGACCTACACGTAGGGCTGCCACTTTTTAAAAATGATCGGACGATCTCTGTGGCGTGGTGGGCGATGGTCCGCCTGCGACGCAGGAGGTCGAGGGTTCGATTCCCGCCTCGGGATAAATGTTTCTACGATCTGCAAATATTTGTTCAGGGTGTTCTGGTCGTTTCCTATGTTGGTATTATACAAAAAAAATATCCATGTAGGTAGGTAATGTATTATATTATGTACGTATATCGGTTATCTAGTACCCATAACACAAGCTCTGCTTAGCTTGGGGCTAGATACTGCTGTGTGCATTGTCCAGCATTATTTATTTATTTAAAAAAAAGTTTCAACCTAATTTCTTTCGGCTCCATTGCCTCGCAAAAATGCTCGTTCGCCTATAAAGCCATATAAACTCAAAAATATGGGTAAGTATGTAAGTGAATAGGTAGGTATCTACCTACCTATTCTGATAAAATTAATTTGAGCGAATCCGTTTGTGTGTATGTTTGTTTGACAATAACTTTAGAAGAAGGGTCTGATTTATAGGTACCTACTTAAGTGAATCAGAATAGATAGGTAGGTACATATTTACTTACACACCTACCTATCTATTCTCGTTTACCTAGGTACAAATCAGGGCCTTCTTCTAAAGTTATCGTCAAACAAACATCACACAAACTGATTCGCTTAAATTTTTTAAATTTTTACTTTTTAATTAGATTTTAAATTTTTTCAGGTTCGAAATGCTGCCTAAGAAAAAACGTTCTACAGTCCCTACAGAAACTATTCCGATGATATGCTCGCTCTAGCTATCGAAATGGTAAAGAATAAAAGGATGAATTCTTATGAAGCACAAAAATCCTTTGGGATTCCCCGTCGAACTATCGAAAAGAAGATAAAAGGTCTACATTCAGATAAACCGGGGCCCCGTTTCAAACTGAATGATGATGAAGAATCAAAATTCGTAAAAGTACTGATAGCAGCAGCAGACTACGGGTCACCATTAACTCAGTTAGATTTGAGACTTGTCGTCTTCGAATATTTAAAGAAGAATAATAAAGTGGATATTTTTGACAACAAGCCACCGGGAGATTGGTGGGTCAAGCATTTTTTAGACAGGCACCGTGATGAATTGACGACCAGGTCCACTCAGAATATAAAAAGAGCCCGGGCCGAAAAAACATTAGATGAATTTAAGGATTATTTTCAAAATTTAGAAAACTCCATTAAAGACGTTCCTCCAAGTCATATTATGAATTATGATGAGACGAATGTGAGTGACGACCCGGGCTCGGAAAAATGTATTTTTCGCAGAGGAGTCAAACATCCAGAACGGATAATTAACTCAACGAAAGGCTGTATATCTATTATGTTCAGCGCATGTGCAGACGGTACACTTTTAGCGCCATATGTGGTATATAAGTCTGAATGCATGTGGACGCAGTGGGTAGAAGATGGACCAAACGATGCAAGATACAACCGTACTAAGAGCGGTTGGTTTGACGCATCAACATTTTTAGAATGGTTTATAACTATTGTTGTACCGTGGGCAAAAAAATTAGATGGACCGAAGGTAATAATAGGCGATAATCTTTCAAGTCACGTCAATATCAATGTAGTGGAACTATGTGAAAAGCACAACGTTCGGTTCGTATTGCTCCCCCCGAATTCTACTCAACTCAGCCAGCCTCTCGATGTTGCTTTCTTTGGGCCTCTGAAAAAGGTTTGGAGAAAGATACTAAGAGACTACAAAATTGAAAATCCAAAACAAGCAGCTCTTAACAAGGCTCATTTCCCGCCACTTCTGAAGAAACTGATTGCATGCACTGACTGAATGCATCAAATATGAACAATAAAGTAAATATTTTGAGTGGATTTCGGGCAACAGGTATATATCCACTCAATCCACGTAAAGTGTACGAAAAAATACCAGAATTCGCCGACCATATTGCATACAGCGTTGACGAGGTCCTACTCGATTATTTAAAAGAAAACAAAAAACCAAACCCTATGAAAAGAAAGACCAACAAAAAAATGAATGTACCACCAGGTAAATCTGTAACTCTTTCAGACCTATCTGGAATTCAGCCCAGCATTGACCAAAATGAAGAAGAAATGCAACTAAATTTTGATACAGTTGAACAAATTGAAATTGAAACAATCCAACAAAATCCAGAGGACTGGCAGGCTTGGGAAGGAATGGAAGAATATAATAGACGGCAAAGTCAGCATATGATTCACGACCAACCAAAAATATCGAGTCAGGTTATGGCAGAAGAAAATGAAAATGATGGACAATTAATGTTTGAAACAAATGATAACCAACCAAACAAACGAAGTGGAAGTAAAATAACAATTCTTGAAGATATTATATTACCGTACAATTATACTAAGAATATTAAAGAGAAGAAAGTAACTATACCAAAAGTAATGAAAGAGAAAAATGAAACACAACCGAGAATAAAGAAAGAACAAACAAGAAAAAGAAAGTCTGAAACAATGAAAGAGAAAAATGAAACCCAACCGAGAATAAAGAAAGAGCAAACTAGAAAAAAAAACTCTGAGACTACAACAAAAAAGGCTAATAAAAGGAAAAAAGAAAGGATCAGTTCAGAAACAAGTGAATCAGAGTACTCAATAGAATTAAATGATTCTTCAGATTACAATCCAGATGATGAATTCGATTATGATATGACAGAAAAAGAGAATGACCAACTTATTAATAAAACGGAGATATAGGTATTACAACGGAGTTCCCTAAACAACAAAACTTTTCAGTAGCACAAACGGAAATCGAAAATAATAACCTTATTAGACCTGAGAAATCTACTACTGAATTTAATGTTGCCGTGACAATTAATGCTCTAGGCGATCTGAGTGACGATATCAGCGATGGTGACGAAGACGAAGATCAAATACAAAATAGTAAGTGGAGAGAAAAAGAGAAAATTGTTAATCATCAAGAATTACGTGTCAAGACTCTTAAATCGAACAAAGAAATAATAGAAGATTTGCAAAAAGAAAATACAGAGATACTTGCGATACAGCATGTAGAAAGAGAAAAGATTAATGAAAGACAAATATTATGGGATATATCTGACAAAAAACAGGCCGAAGAATATTCGCAAGAAGACACCGAGAAGTTACTGGTGACAAGGAAACAACAAGAAAAGAAAAAAAAGACTAATGGAGGACAAACAATAAAGGATAATATAGACAAAGAAAACGTGTTACAAGACCAAGAGTTACTGGTAAATAAGATACAACATGAAGATGAAGACAAGACTGACTTAGATGAAAAGAAACGATGGATTATAGGAGACACCGTTTTAGCACGGTACTATATTCGAGGAAATTGGAAATTTTATATTGGTGTAATCAAAGAGGCCGACCATTTAAAAAAAAGTTACATAGTAACATATTACAAAGCAAATCGTCAAAAAGATGGCAGTATTAAGTTTACAAAACCTAGTCGTGTCGACACAGATAATGTGCCAGAACATGTCATCGTGAAGTCACTTGATTTGCTACAGATATCTGAAAATCCTGACGCATTTGTATTAATGAATGATGAAGATTATTCTTATTTTTAAGTTTTTTTTGTTAATTAATGGTTTTTAGTAAAACCAAAGCAAAGTGCCATAGCTCGCTGAGCGACTTAAATAATAAGTACCTGAGTACAAAGTTCCTACCTAACCTAACTACATAAGTATAACTTATTTAATAAGTATTGATTTAAAATAATATTAGAAGCGAAATTTTCCTTTATCCATTTGTTTCATTTTTGACAGCCCTATATGATACAAAGATTTTGTATGAAAAGTTTATGAAACATGTGTCAACTTTACCCACCATTTAGAATTGCCATTCAAAAGGTAATATTGTCCTATGTCCATTTTTAATAATAAAGCTTGTCATACATTAAACAAGTAACATTACCTAGTCTTTAAATAACTAGTCGTTTTCATTGGAATTTAAAGGTTGGTAAAGAAGCCACAATCGTGTCAAGTTTACCTGCCTGCTATTTAGTCAAATAAAATTTTTGTCTGTGAGCATTTTTGGTTCAAATTAAATTTAATATATTCCACGAAGCAGACTTGCGCTGAGTAATAATCTAATTTCCAAAATAGTCTAAAATCTTAAATTTTATTCCGTTTTATGTTTAAAAATTAGGTAAAGATGCCGTGTTTAGTGGTACTTAGTCTAAAATTATAACAATAAATTAGTCTAAAATTATTAAAACAAAATATCTTTCCTAAAAAGATATACTACTCACCTTCTCTATTACAAATTGTCAACACCGGAAATTCATTATATCCTTACGTGTATAAAAATATCGAAAGTAAAAAGCCGGCCCTCAGTCTTGCATTACTCGAGTTACATGTTCAAAATATATTTTGTATAAAATATTTTACACGGTAATAATTACCTAACAAGTATGTGTAAAGATTAAAATTGACATTAAAATGTAAAACAGTTTCGTCTAAACTATGGTAAAGCTATCAACATTCAGAATTTTGTTTATGGTTTCTTGGTCCCCTGAAGTCGCATCCTTATCTACAGTTAATATGACAACGTTTGCGCGACTATTTATTGTCTTGTGTATGAGTTATCGCTGCCAATTTTTAACCAACCGCACTCCAATGAGCAACTTCGCAAGAGTTACGTTGACAACGCAACATTTTCCAGAAGCTGTCATGACAACGCCATGTTTGTTTTTCACAATCTCGATAATGTCCGGTCAGCTCGACTCATCGCTGCCGATGATTTTATTATTTTTCCTCGTGGCAAACTCCTCCCCTAACACTTTCATTACTTGCGCGTGAGTTTTGCCATCTTTATGAAAAGCGTAATTGTCCTTGACGAACTGTGCGAATTCGTTCAAGTTGCCCTTCCGAGCGGGCATTGATACGACGACGCCATCTTTGTTTTTCTTGTTGATAACTATTTCAAATTTGCCGTGACAGTAGCCGCAGCATTTTTTCGTGATGTCTATGGATTTCGAGTGGCGTTGGATGCTGAAACATAATAAATAATGTTATCAACCACCCCCACTTTACCCTCAGCCAGATATACAGGGGGGGTCATATAAACACAGCCACTTAGTAGTGTCAATTAATTTGTATTTAATTGATGCAATTAATTTTGGAGTCAAACGATACATGAGACTGCCAGTACTAAAGTAAAAATATGGATATTTTCTCCAAGTTATATATATCTTTCTGATTTTAACAAAATTGTAATGATCGTTAATGTATATGTGTACATTTTAATGTGGTAAATGAATAATAAAGGAACCTTCAATTAATTGCAATAATAACGTAAAAAGTTATTAACACTACCAAGTGACGCCTGTGTTTCTAATTATATGACCACCATTGCATATAATCTTGTAATGCATCATGATACATTCACGGTGGTCGAGAGTAGACCCGGCGGTATACAGAACACACCCTACCTTCTGCGCTGTAGGTCGTGGGTTCAATTCCCACCCAGGACAAACATTTGTGTGAGAAACATAGATGTTTGTTGTGTCTGGGTGTTAATATGTATTTATTTACAAAAAAAAAGTACATAAGTATTATATCAGTTGTCTGGTTCCCATGACACAAGCTATTCTTAGCTTACTTTGGGGCTAGATGGCGCTGTGTGAAATGTCCACCATTATTATTATTATTACATACCTGTATCCACACCGGGTGCATTTGTATGAGTACTTGAAGTGTATCTGTAGGTCGTGGCATCTTGATATTTCCCCTAGCTCGGGGAACACTCTGAGCGCCTTAGCCGCCCTGGAACCAAACGTAATCAATAAGCTGTGGTTATTACAGGGGTAAACTTAATCACCAACTCAATTGAAACACCGTGCTCTATTTTATAAGAAACTAGATAGCGAAATTGACAGCAATTCGCGTGGAATTAGGTTATATCACTCACCCCTCTTTTACCCCTCGGAAAGTACCCTAAGTTATACTACTGTACCTGTGTTACTGAACTGGGTAGTAGGAAAAAGCTTGTCAAGCATTTCTTCCACAGCGGCCCGTGGCCGGCCCTCAGCTCGGCGTCCACCAACTTCCACTTACCATTTCTTCCACAGCGGCCGGTGGCCGGCCCTCAGCTCGGCGTCCACCACTTCCACTTACCATTTCTTCCACAGCGGCCCGTGGCCGGCCCTCAGCTCGGCGTCCACCAACTTCCACTTACCATTTCTTCCACAGCGGCATGTGGCCGGCCCTCAGCTCGGCGTCCACCAACTTCCACTTACCATTTCTTCCACAGCGGCCCGTGGCCGGCCCTCAGCTCGGCGTCCACCAACTTCCACTTACCATTTCTTCCACAGCGGCATGTGGCCTGCCCTCAGCTCGGCGTCCACCATTTCCACTTACCATTTCTTCCACAGCGGCCCGTGGCCGGCCCTCAGCTCGGCGTCCACCAACTTCCACTTACCATTTCTTCCACAGCGGCATGTGGCCTGCCCTCAGCTCGGCGTCCACCAACTTCCACTTACCATTTCTTCCACAGCGGCCCGTGGCCGGCCCTCAGCTCGGCGTCCACCAACTTCCACTTACCATTTCTTCCACAGCGGCCCGTGGCCGGCCCTCAGCTCGGCGTCCAGCAGCCAGGTGGCGGCGTGGCACAGCTCGTGCACCAGCGTGTCGCGCAGCCGAGCCGGCGCGTCCACCACTTTGGTGGACAGCTTTATGCTGGACGTGCGGATACGGTCGCCGTTTGACTTTTTGATTAGACGGTTTGTTGTTGTGCTGAAATATATAATGATCACGTTCTGATATTTCTGTTGACTGAACTTTAGATAATGGGGCACAGTGAGAAATTAATCTGTGACTGGCCTCACAGCTCATTAGGTAGTAACTCTGCAGATCGTGGATTTGATTCCCACCCACGACAAATATTTGCCTGACGAACATATATGTCTGTTCAGAGTATAGAGTCACCGGTAAGAAACTTGACATATGAGGGTACTCAGTATTCGATTCTAGTAATAAATATGTAAAAAATAGATGCTTAAAATTTTACTTAATTCATTTAAAACAAATTACACCGCTAAGTAGATACCTACTACCTTGTTATAATTGGTGTTTTTTGTTACATGACCATGAGCTATCATGTCCTTTGAAATGTATATCCTGTACGTATTTTGTAAAAAAAATATTGTCTAGTTAATCCAGTGTTGCAATGTATACCCAGCAGTACTCCTGAGCTTGGCGTCCCACAGTAATGGCATATCAGCGTCTAAAGCGTCATCAAATATGGCCTTATTGAACTCTTTGTACAGTCGCCTCGTCAGTTGTTCCCTCAGGGTTTTGTAGTCGTCTTTATATTGCAGAGCTTCGATATGGCAACGCCATGATGGGACATCGTCTGTAATCATTGAACAAGTATTATATATATGATAAACATGTTTTTACATTTAAATACTGGCCTCAGCTGTTTTATACGTATATATTTACAAAAAAGTATATATGTATTCTATCAGTTGTCTGGTTCCCATAGTGCAAGCTATACTTAGATGGCGCTGTGTGAATTGTCCACCAATCTAATATATAAAATTCTCGTGTCACAGTGTTTGTAACCAAACTCCTCCGAAACGGCTTGATCGATTTTTACGAAATTTTTGTGTATATTCGGTAGGTCTGAGAATACGACGTAAAGTATTTTTCATACCCCTAAGTGATAAGGGTGGTCCATACCAAAAAAAATTATTTTATTTATTGGACAATTTTTTTTAACTTTATTCTTTTTATGATTCAGCATTAAAAAATACATACAACCCTAAATTTTCACCCTTCTACCATAAACCCCTACTTTTTCACTAGAAATAATTTTTAAACACCGTTTGCCAGGTCAGCTTGTACTATTATATATATTATAATTAATTTAATGTTTAGCTGACCAGCTTTTATAATCTAACCTTTCCTAGGTTTCCTAATACTCCACAGTGTAATATATCTCTAAACCAAATTCATTAAAACTAGTTCTATGATTGATTGAGTCGCCAAACGGTAACAGACAGACAAACAGAGTTACTTTCGCATTAGTAACATTATTTATATTTTTAGTATATTATAATACTATTATGTATAGTATTTAAAACATCCTTTGTGTTGCCAATGCACCAAGCTGTTTAAAACTTTTAAATCGAGCATACACATGTAACAAAACGAAGTTTGTGTAGCTCTTAGAAATAAAATGAAACAATAATTTAAAGCATTTACCTGCCAAAGAACCCACGAAGCTTAGTCTCTTCACTTGAACAGGAGTCACATGTACGCTCTGAATTTTTTTAGCCAATCCATTATCTTTATTCTTTTCACCATTCATAACCTCAACCAACTCCGTCACGGACATAGCTTTAATCTTATTCTTTTTAGTTGTGCTATTAACATTTCTGGTCCTAAAAGTGTCTTTAATGTCCGGTGCACAAGGCACCTTCTCAGTAAACAATTTCCTTTTGGATTTCTTCTCCGTACCACCATAGTTTGTCTCGTTACGTTTAATATCTGAATTGGGATGGTACAACGTTTCTTTGATCCTCTTGAGGTCATGTCTGATATTTTCTTTTTCATCATCATCATCATACTGTAATTTTTTTGACACAGCATCCAAATTGTCAAACTTATGTGATATAGTTTTAAATAACTTTGGGATGGATTTCCACGTTTCACCGTACAAATCGTCGAGTAATTTCTTGTGTGACTGCTCTATTTTTTTAATAGTGCAGTTCTCATATGTCTCGTTGGATGTGTCTTTAGGTGTGGTGGGTATGGGGTTATCTCGGGGTGTTGCACAGATTATATTCTGGGCCGGAGACCAACCCCCGATACTTGGCCTGGAATCTTTCTTGTATGGTGGTGATATCAACTCTCTTGAACGGTTGTACAAAACCTGTAATGAAATGAAGTGAACAGAATTAGTCTTTAACAGACTTCAGAAAAAGGAGGAGGTTATAAATTTTGTTGTTTATATCATGTCTCCGTCAATTATAAACAGATTTGGAAAATTCTCATTCATTGGCGCTGAAGTTGGTTTTGTCGTTTTGCTGCGCAAAGTAGTTATTAATTAACGTTAAAATATGTATTAACGGTTAACAGTGACAGAACGAGCAGATGGTCCACCTGATGTGAAGCAGTCTTTTCTGCCTGTTAGAACATAATACGACTAAGGTCTCTTAAGTATGGAGGACCCAAGTTGAATAAAGATGTTGTTACTGCCACTTAATGTTTGAATATGGAATGTCTCTTGCTGCATTTAAATCGGCATCAACACATTTGAAAGCAAGAAATTGGCTAGTAGTCCTACTGCTTACAAATCTAGAATTGTTAAATTAAGTAATTTAAACTTACAAAAGTTAAGATTAAAAAGCAGTAGAACTCACGCCAACTTCGTCGGGGAAGTACTACCATCATGCCTCTTTCTGCCGCCAAGCAGTAACGCATTCGCGTTACTGTGCTCCGGTTTGAAAGGTGTGTTTGCCGTTGAAATTACAGGCACATGAGACATTCCACCGACGTCTCAGAGTTACAGGCGCTTGCGATGCGACTTGGGTCTTGTCGTACCCAGTAGGGGAGGACCCAAGTCACATCGGTTGTTATGAGCAGAGGTTACCACTTAACACCAGGTGGGGCGTCAGCTCGTTCCGTAACTGTATCACATAAAAAATAAGATTTATGAAGATGAAATGGATAGTCCATGTGGAAACATGGACTATCCATGGCTAAGTAGATTTTTGGCCAGATGCAAAAAGATGCAAAAATTCTTACAGATCCCTAATTTTTTGACAATAAATTATAGCCTATGTTACTCCTCGATAATGTAGCTTTCTATTGGTGAAAGAATTTTTGAAATCGGTTCAGTAGTTTCTGAGTTTACTTCGGACATACATACAACATACATACACCTTACCAACATTATCTCTTTATAATATTAGTATAGATAAATGTGTCTTACCATAGTTAAGTGACCCTGAAAGTTTTAAGTTTGTGAGCAATGTGGGGCTGGGAGGATTTATACCACTTTTTAGTGGAGTTTGTCTGGAGCTGTCTGTTAAGAGACAACATGCTCCCCCTCTGTAATGAATGGTAATCTACATGTAGGCCTGCATCACGGTGTGTCACACTCAGACTTCCAATGCAGCCATTACAATCTACAGTCTACACATTCAGGGTAAAGTCAAGATTTGAGAGATCAAGATATTGTAGAATCATATTTGGCACGCTCTAGCAAAAGACCGAAGGAAAAAATAATAATCCTTACACTGCCACATCTGCTTGGCTCGTCAGATACCTTAACATTAGGTAAATCTTTGTCAGAGAGGTCACCAGAGTCATTTATAACTATCGGGGAATATATTTTCTGTTTTTCTTGCATCTGCAACATAAACAGTGTAACATTAGTATCAATTAACACTACTACTAATCAAGTCACTTAAATGTTTTTCTTCACCATTTTGAGAATGTGGTATTGCTCATAAATTCTCCAGTGAAAAAACTCATTACTATGTGTCAGGATTTGAATCAACGATGTCCGGATTGAACCTTGAGGTCTATAAGAGAGAAATAAGTACAAGCGTCTGTTTACCTCAGTCGCCCCATAACTTAAGTAAGTTTTAAATTATGGTACTTCCATAAATTTTTAGAATCTTCATAAATTACACTTGCCCATTGGATTATTGAATTTAAAATAATTTACTGACTTATTTTTTTTTTTTTTTTACTTGCAGGCTAAAGTAAAAAACCTTATTGGTTTTTATGACATAAAACAGAAATTACTGCAAACAACTTCATATGCCCTGTAGGTCGTTGATTCAATTCCCACACACACACACACGCTTTCGTGTTACTGTGTTCCGGTTTGAAAGGTGTGGTTGCCGGTGAAATTACAGGCACACGAGACATTCCACCTACACGTCTCACAGTTACAGGCGCATACGTTGCGACTTGGGTCTTGTCGTACCTAGTAGGGGAGGACCCAAGCCGCGTCGCTTGTTATGGGCTGAGGTTACCACTTAACACCAGGTGGGCCGTCAGCTCGTTCTGTAACTGTATTACATAAAAAAAAAAAAAAAAACATATGTTTGTTAAGTGTCTGGGTGTAAATATATGTATTTTAATGGAAAATGAAAGTATTTTATTATCTGGTTCCCTAGTACAATCTATGCTTAGTTTGGTTGGCAAGGTGGCACTGTGTGAAATATCCACCAATATGTATTATTATTCAATAACTAGTTTTACAAACGCTAACCTAAATATTAGCTTCCAATTACTTATTAATTTACACATTGATATTAATTATTATTTTACAAGTATTCTGAATCGAAACATACTAGTTGGGTGGAATTTTATGGGCAAGTAGCAACCAAATTTTGGTTGACACACCCATGCAAAATGATATTTACTTAATACTCGGAAAAAAAATAAAAAAAATATGGCGCATAGAGAGGAACACTCAGGGAAGATTCACCTATCTAGAAATATTGAATACAACTTAGGTATAGCTTTAAAACTGCAGGTAGAATTTGCACTTACTGGCTCAAATTCGGCTCTCAATCTATCGAAAGATTCGTCAAGTACTATTACATCAGAGCTGCGGTCCATCCTCCTGGGTTCTTCGTCCGCTTTCTTCAAGTTTTTTTTCAATGAGAGCGTCATAAACCCTGAAAATAGCAAAGTGTTTTGCAAACGTCGTTTTGTCAAGGTTCGTTGAACCTGATGGTACTGAATTGAATTTGTACTCACGGTTCCGTTGACTGCATTGTGCCTTTCTCGAATCCATATTTGCGTACGGCATTTAATAAATAGTTTCACATTTATTTAGTGCATTTGTTAATAGTTTTCAAAAAATATAAGATTGCCAGCCGTTGGGTTCTTTGACAGTTAGATAGAATAAAAACATTGACAATGACTTAACGTGCGTTCAACATAAACAAAATAAAAGAATGAACGATATTTTGGACGCAACAAGTAAACGGTGTTCATTTAGGCTTACCACACACAGAGGCAATATCCTTTTACTACGGCTACTCCCCGCTAGATGGCAGCACGACAAGTACATTACCGATCTGCTTACTGCATAATAGGTACACACTGTCAAACGGCACACTATACGAATTAAAAATTCAATTTCAATCCCATATCAATTCCAATTAGAGATTAGAGACCTTGGACGTTAGTTTGAGTTTCAATTCTTAATTTAAAAAACAAATTTAAGTTACAGTAGATTATATGATTATATTGTATTGTATGTATTTTTGCGTCTTCATCAGCATGAAAGTGGGGATGGGGACATTGATACGATTAAGATGAAGTAGTTATTTCTAATACCGGTTGAGAATCTGCTCTCACCTCTCATCTCAGCGCGTGTAAAAGCTGTCAAGCCATCTGCAGCCAACAGCAAAAGAGTCCATTCAAAAAATTAAGGTGCTGTTGCACAGAATTATCTATTGTATTTTTCTCCACGTCTGATGTAAACGTAAAAAGTGACTGTACACAGTTGAGTTTCCGTACAGATTGTACAACGGGAAAAGCCCGAAAGAAAGAACGGTAGCGGATTGGCCCCTATTGTACGATGCTTGCGTCTGATAAATGATTTTAATAATGATTAAAACAATTTATAATAATAGAAAGCGCAGTGGCCCAATGGAACTGATCCCGAGTTGCGTGATAAATTTATGTACGCAATACCACGTTCCCAAAACGGTGAAGGAAAACATCATGAGGAAACCGCCATGGCCTCGTACCAAAAATTCGAAGACATGTCTCAAGTGTACGAAAGGAGCCTGTTTTGAGGCGCACTTAAAATCCTTTCACAACACTAGTCCGATAAAACCAGTGATTGAAAGTATTACAAGGAATATGAAAATAAGTACTAAGTATTACAAATAATAATTACGCACCTAATATCCCTAGAGCCAAAAAAAAACTTATAGACTTAAATCTAACTAAATGTACAAAATAGTTAACCTACGTGGACTGATCTGAAAACGTTATTTTTGTTCTATTCTTAGACACGCAACTACGGGAATTTATAGCTCTACGAACTGTCTACTGCTGACTAAATGAACTGAAATTAAGTCCGTTCGCCTAAATGGCGCATTCAAAAAGATAAGCGAGGCGCGTTCTGTAGAATATCATAGGAGCCTTGAAAATTAAGGCAAATGTAGTCACAAAATTAGGAATATATTTAGATACGTATTTATTTATATGACAATTTTTTTTTCCGGCTTATAAAGGCAAATAATTAAATTTCAGAGAAATAAAATTGATACATGTTTAGTTTGCACAATGTGATGAGTGTGAGTTATAAAAAATACATAATGATATGTCTTCTAATTATTATGTTATTATATTGCTCTAACAGGGTTTATGTTTGTATCCTATAAATTAAGATCTTTGTAATATATATGCATAGTGCAATTAATTCTTTGAATTTGAATTAAGTTTTGGTGCACCGCCTCTATTTGATCGGACGAATTGCCTTTCATATTATTTGACCAGACATTCCTAAATTAGTCTGGGCATAGAGCACTAACTCGTCAGGGTAGGTTTAATGTAACAATTCACCCTTGCCCTTAGATGCGCGCATGCGCAAAAACACCGGTAAAATGGCGGCCGTTCTGGAAACTACTATTTAATTCAGTAGAAGATAAATGAATACGGTTTAAACGAGAATATTAAGAAATAAAGATGAAGTAATTTGTTACTAATAATTTCACAACATTTCAATACAATGCGTTTTTTGTTTCATTCCCTGTAACCTTCTGACTGTGTCATGAAGTACCAATTTAATTAGGTCGCGTATCGCCATCTCTTAGTACGGTGTAAGGGGTCAACAGTTTCTGGTAACATATGTTTTCGGAAAATCGAATGCTTTCTCTACAGCTAGGCAGTAGGCAGTAATACTTCAAACTCAGTGAGTTGCAGACGATTTGACCATGTAATGGTGAGTGCAAGTGAAAATTACGAAATAGTGATTAAGAATAGAAATAGTGTCGTGTTTTATGTGTAGAAAAGTGTTTTGTGTTTAGCCGTCGTAGTTATTATATCGTAGAAACAATTTTGATTTCTAAATGTGTAGTAAAATCGATAGATTGCACGTGGTTGTGTAGATAAGATTTTGTGGTAAAATGCACTTTACGTTGACGGTGGACGGCTCAATGTGCAATGATGACGTCACGATCCGTTTCTGCCGAGTGGGAAACTTGATAAAAAAAAATGTAACTGCATGTAAATATAATTTTTTACAGTTTCATATTTTTAACAATCGTATAAAAATTATTAGTTTTATAAAGTGTTGCGCCTGATGGAAAAGTCATAGCATAAATATGTGGTGGTAGGTACAGCAGCATATAAACTTAATCAATTGATATATAGCTAAGAATTCTCTGTATTATTATTATTATTCATTTATTTATTGAGGTCTGAGGTCCACCCCAAATTTTGTAAAAATTATTTAGTCCGCTTTTCTTTATGGTTCAGAATAAATTAAAAATATTTACGATCCTAAATTTTCACCCTTCTACCACCAAAACCTAGTATTTTTATTGAAAAAATTGAGTTTTGTTATTTTTATAGGCCGTCATCGTTCACAGCGCTCCATTTCAGTCATAGACAATGACCACACACAATAAGTTAGTTATTTTTTATTTGGTGACCAATATATTCACTAGAAAGAATTTTTATGGCAAAACAACGTTTGCCGGGTCATCTAGTTATCATGTAAATTTTATAATGGTTGACTAAAATGAAAAAAAAAATGGAATGCAAAAAAACACTTTTGGCAGCGGTGGGATTCGAACCCACGCCTCCGAGGAGACTGGTGCCTTAAACCAGCGCCTTAGACCGCTCGGCCACGCTACCATTGAGCTCACTTCTGAAATTACTTAAGTAGTAACAAGTAACTACTACACGAAATAATTTGTTTACGAATTCTCTACATTCAGGAAAATGTATGCAATGTAAGTACGTTTTCTTTAAATTTATCATATTATCATGGTACCACATAACAGTATGTACCTATCTTTGGACATTGTCGATGTTGCCATCTCCAAACTCCGATTTCGTTTTTCCGCGAACCCGCCATTTTCGGACCACCCCCTTCGTTACGACGCGCCAGAGACCCTATCCGACCCCATGGAAGATTAATACAGGCACCAAACTAAGCCAAGCAATAAGTACGTAGGTAAATAAAAATTAAATATATTTATTTGCCAGGAACTATATATATGTTATTATATGTATATATTGAAGAGCGTCCGGGGAAGTACTGCCACCATGCCCATTTCTGCCGCCAAGTGAAGCATTCGCATTACTGTGTTCCGGTTTGAAAGGTGTGGTTTCCGATGAAATTACAGGCACATGAGACATTCCGCCTTCACGTCTCAGAGTTGCGGACGCATACGATGCGACTTGGGTCTTGTCGTACTTAGTAGGGGAGGACCGAAGTCGCGTCAGTTGTTATGGGTCGAGGTTACCACTTCACACCAGGTGGGCCGTCAGCTCGTTCCGTAACTGTATTACATAAAAAAAAAAAAAAATAAGTTTTATATCAGTTTTCTACTCCCCATGATACAAGCTATGCTTACCTTACTTTGATTGAGGCTAGATGGTGTTGTGTGAAATGTCCACCAATATTTATTTATTTATTAAAACAATTTTTTATGTTAGTGTTAGGTATAGTACGTATCTTTCTATATGTCAACCAAATGTACGTGTATGATTGAAGAAACGAATAAATTTCTTATCTATCTATCTATCTCTAAAAATGGTATTTCCGCCACTGTCACCGCTATCGAAACGGGTAATAACTTACCTACATATCTGTACCATTGTTATTGTCCGTGTAATTACCCTGTCATTTCTAACAAAGAACAGTAATATTACAGTTTTATCACGTACTTCTACAACGCCATACCACAAATTGTACTGTCCATTTTGAAGGGAAAATCCCTATTGCATAGTTTTCCTGTATCACTCGTGACAGAAGAAAACATGACTGGTTTTTCAATAACCAAAAAGAGAATTAATAAAATATTAGTATTTAATTAAATTTATTTAATTTCTTATTAGATAAAGTAATGAAACGAGTAGATGCAGCATCTGGTGTTAAGTGGTAACCTCTGCCCATAACAAGTAATACGACTTGGGTCCTCCCCTACTCAGAACATGTCCCCAAGTCGCATTGTATGCGCCCGTAACTCTTGAGACGTGAAGGTGGAGGACACCCGTGGAGGATGGTTTGAAAACGTGATAGGGTTTGGTACCGAGTTCCAGTTGGAAAGTTGTGGTTGCCGGTGAAATAACAGGCACACGAGACTTTCCACCTTCACGTCTCAGGGTTATGGGCGCATACGATGCTATTTGGGTCTTTCCTAATCCCTACTTAGGTAACACCCAAATCACAGGACACAATACTTATTGATTGTTATAGATACAGATAACAACTTATCACCAGACGGGCCATCTGCTCGTTCCGTAACTTAATGAAATAAAAAAGAAAAAGAAGTGCTGTTGACCATATGAAACATTCCTTGAAAATTTTCTTGTCATTAATAATAGTCATCGGAATAACAAAGTATAGATAAATTGACTATTTTCACAATTACACGTTGTAGATAACAAAGGATTATTCACATTTATGGCATTTTATGTTGTCACGAAACAACAATTACAGAATATAAATAAAAAATATAAAGATAACTAAATAATTAGGTCGTTTGATTTGAATTAGATAAAATCTAATAGATACATGATAAAGATTCCTAAAATAAATCATCTATACAAATAAATAAAATTGGAGTATCTGTTTGTAATATTAAAATAACCGCTTTTTACTAAGTGCATATGGATGTATACACGGTACATATACCAAATGATAATTTTTTACAACTTTTGTCTGTCTGTCTGTCTGTTTGTTCCGGCTAATCTCTGAAATGGCTGGACCGATTTCGACGGGACTTTCACTGGCAGATAGCTGATGTAACAAGGAGTAACTTAGGCTACTTTTCCGAGCGGGTAAAATAGGGGTGCGTGATAAAACTGAATTCCACGCGGACGAAGTCGCGGGCAACAGCTAGTTCAGTAATAAAACCTTACAACGCGATATCGCCCGCGTTTATTGAAATACCGCTTCACTTATTTAATGTGATGTATTTACGGAACGAGCAGATGGCCTACCTATAAACAGTTGTTGCCAGCACGTAATC
This sequence comes from Chesias legatella, assembly GCA_947359385.1. NCBI lineage: Eukaryota > Metazoa > Arthropoda > Insecta > Lepidoptera > Geometridae > Chesias > Chesias legatella. The sequence goes on along the minus strand of OX375764.1, from coordinate 11,789,832 downwards.
ATAGCTACTTATTATGCTACAAATGTAGTGACACCAGGTCATCAATCCCAGTACTCATAACAAAGTACAGGGAAATTACCTGTACGTATGTTACAGTGATTTCCCAACTCAAGACACTGTTAGCCTTGTACGTCTCAGCTCTTTGTAAGAAACGAGGAAAGTATGTAACTAATAATGTTATACGGGTATTTGTTGTGGCTTCAGTGACGCGTGGCGTGTGGCCCAGTGGTGCGGGCGCCGAGGTTAAATCTGGAGTACGCTGGTTCTAATCCTGATGCGTAGCAGAGTCTCGCTTGATAAAATTACGTGCGCTACGTGCAAACCGGAGGAAAGTATCTAAGGAAATTACCAAACGATTTGAGAGCGTGGTGGTCTAGTGATACTGACCCCGAGTTTAAATCTGGAGTACGCTGGTTCTAATCCTGATGCGTAGCAGAGTCTCGCTTGATAAAATTACGTGCGCTACGTGCAAACCGGAGGAAAGTATCTAAGGAAATTACCAAACGATTTGAGAGCGTGGTGGTCTAGTGATACTGACCCCGAGTTTAAATCTGGAGTACGCTGGTTCCAATCTTGATGCGTTTTTTTTTTTATGTGATGTAGGTGATAGAACGAGCTGGCGGCCCACCTGATGTTAAGTGGTAATCGCCGCCCATAAAACAACAATACGACTCAAGCCCTCTCCACCACTGATACGATGATATAAATAAATAAATAAGTATTGGTGGACCTTTCACACAGCCCCATCTAGCCCCAAAATAAGCTAAGCATAGCTTGTATGATGGGAACCAGACAACTGATATAATACTTATATACTTTTCTTTTGTAAATACATACATATAGTACATATTAACACCCAGACACAGAACAAATATCAATGTTACAAATGTCACACAAATGTTTGTCCTGGGTGAGAATCGAACACACGACCTACAGTTCAGAATGCAGAGTTACTAACCAACTGAGCTGCGAGGCCAGTCAATAATATGGACATAATGGTAACAATAAAAATATATGATTATGACTTGCCTTATAACAACCGTTGTTATAAATAAATAAGGCCAATAAATGAAATCTATTAATATGTTCCTATGATGCTATGAGTAAACATGAATATAATCTTCCAGCAGTCCCACACTAGGCAAGCCTGTGGAGACCCATGACATAATTTAACATAACTTAATTTAAACGTAAGCCTCGGTCGGCGGAGTTTTATTCAAGTAAATTATAATTATATACAATTAATATACAATACAATTAATATTTTAACAAGTGAAAAAGAATACATAATATTTAAATAAAATAAAATTAAAAGCTAAGTAAGTACACATTAACATTAACACAGCAAATCAATTAAAAAAGACTGTAAATAAAAAACGTAAACATAACAACGTCAGGAAATAACAACTATGAGGGTTTTAAAGTAATCGTGTATATTTAAAATTAATTATATTAGATGATAGTACATATACAACCTACAATAAAACAATAAAACCTATATCTAAATATAAATCTGAGCAACGGAATTATACTATCTAAATCGATTTTAAGATCTAGACATAGATAAATAAATAAATAAATAAGATTAATGTATCCGATTTAATAAAAGAGCATTGATTCATAAAAAAAAAATGTAGACAAAGTGATAAATCATTCTTAAAAAATCTTAATTGAAATGATAAAATCTATTATTTTACTTATCGTATGATTAGAAAATCTATCAGTTATTGACATAATGACGTCGTTAAGAGTAAGTCGTAAGTAGGTTGTCGAGTCGACCAAAGCTACGCTAAGCGGCCTAGCTCAAATAAATAGTTTTTTAAAATTTTTGGAAATTTTTCAGCTAGCTAGGTTATTAGGTACCTAAATAGATGCATAAGGCTAATTAATGATACACAGTTATGTACGAGAAGTTGAATAGCGAAGTATAAAGTACCTACTTGATTACGAGCGAGATTATATTCACGAGCCTATATGCAGCCTAAAATGTGTAAAGTTATTTATTTACTAAAGCAATACATCGTTACAGGTAAACCAACAGATTAGTTAATAATAATCCAAAAACACATAATAAATATCAAATATAATTAAAATAAAATAAATCATTAAATTCTACACAATTCACCATTTTATTATTATTATATTAATATATTACATAAAGTATAATCATCAAAATCTTAATCCATGTTGATTAAGTATTCAGTATTATATTATGTATTCTATCAGTTGTCTGGTTCCCATAGTACAAGCTACGCTTAGTTTGGGGCTAAATGGCGGTGTGTGTGTGTCCACCAATATTTATTTTATTATTTATTTTTAAGATTTTGATTCAATTAAGTCGTCGAAAGTAATACCCAAAAAATAAAATCAATAAAGTGAGTTAGTATTGTCTGAAAGGAGTCTCTTTGACGCGCCTTTTAATCCATTAAACACACTAGTTCGAGAGAGCTATTGACATTATTAGATTTTGTGTTGCCCTATATATATTATTTATTATCTATATTATTTATTTATTATCTTATTTTTTATCACTGTAACTCCTTTTGCAGCGCAAAGATTGAATATTAATCAGTTAAATCCAAATCAATTCTCGCATATACATACCCAGAGATACTTTATACAACTAAGCTAAAATATATAATTAAAAATATATAAACAAATCTATATTTATACTACTAAGTTATGGCATGCTATAAATTAAACACGTAAAAATGTTTCTCACGCTCTTTGTTGGGACTAGGGTTGCCAGGTCGTTAAACCGAAAAGACGGACAGACTGGCTAGTTTAGCCGGACATTTTGGTAAAAATGTCGGACACCTCTAATTTTTTAGTCTTAGTATAACGTGACAGTTTTTTTTTTAAATTAAAACGACTTTTTTGTTATTATATCAAACCATAATCATTATACTTTTTCATCTTCTTAAATTCTAATGAAACAGCAATAAAATTGAATGACTAAGCCTTCTTTATACCAACATATGAGAAATGTAAAGAAACTGGCCAAATTTAAAAAGCCAAACAAAAGCCAAAAACCAAGTAATTTGGCCGGACACGCAACCAAATGGCCTGACTGTGTCCGGCTTTATCCGGACGCGTGGCAACGCTAGTTGGGACTATTGAACCGTGGAACCGGTCCGTCCGTCTGCCTCAACCCCTCGACAGCGGATCTTTGCTCTGTTATCATTATCACTGATTGAGCTGCCCACCTGATATTAAAGCCAGCTCAATACTTCAAACGTCAGTTTGATCAGTCCGCCAGTCCGCCGCGGACGCGCCACACACACGCGTACGACGAAAATGTAAACAAATAACACGGGAATGTAATTTCAAGTCCAGTGTAAATTTGTAAATAAAGTGTTAGTGAGTGTATGTATTTTTTTATCCTGTGATATTAGATTAAGGATCTTTGGAGGCCGCAAGTGAGTATTTTTTGCATGTCAGCGTTCTTTAGAATTAGAAATATGTTTTTTTTTAGGTTAGTACAATGACTTACCCGGTTTCTGGTCTTCGATACGAATGAGTTCCTTTGATTTCAATCATCTTTGAAATCCCAAAGGCATAAAGCCTTTTGGTACTAAAAACTTCCTTTTATCGATTTATTTTTATAAATAAAACACTTAGGGTAAGTATTCGTTAGAATTAACTTATAACATTATTTAGTTCACCTATTAGAATAGAATAGAAAAAATATATTTAGCACGAAATCGAATTTTTATTAGGGAATGCGCGTAAGTTTAATTATGCATTGTACCAACCTCATTATAGTTTAGATAAAATAGATAAAGGGATCCCTAATTTTTCCCTAAATTTCGAACGAGGGTTAAGTGTTCAGTCCTGATTCTATATGATTTGGACAAATTAAAACCAGAAAAAACACTAACCGCTATATTTTCGAGCACAATAGAGATTTAGATTATTTCATAGCTAAAAGTACCGTTCGCCTATTGAATTTAGGCTAATGGAGTAACTATTCAATAATGTATTTTTTATACGCATTCTTCAAAACTCATTATTTTCAAGTTAAATATTATTAAACTGACCTCGTATTTATATACAACAAATATATTTTAACGCTGAATTTAATGTTTGCGTATGAAGGGGTCCCTTTGTTTTCTTTAGTTAAGGGCCACCTATGCGTAATCAAATGTGTACAATTAAGCGCAAGGCAAGTTATAGAGATGTCTTTGTATCTAGCTAATTTCCGTCTGCGTCAAATTTGATCATTACTATTATGACCGAAATTTGACTCGAGGATTAAGCAATAATTAAGAGGATTAAGCCTTCTAGCGAATGCAACCAGTGTGCGCGCCACAATTCCACCTGTTAGAGTATGAATCAGTTGAGCTATCTATAGATCGTTGGAAACGGTCTTTTGAAAGCTAATCTAATTTTTTTTTTTTTTAAATATTGTATTAATATTATAATATTGTATTATGTTCATTTGATGCATCTAAATTGTTGTAAAGTACTGAATTTGGTAGGAGGAAAAAAGGGTTGGATAATATTTTCTCGGTCAAAAATTTTACGATAGAATTAATTCTTTAAAATTCTACTTAATTTTCATACCGCAACATGAAATAGAGGAGGATATTTGGCCCCGATATTTGACTCCCGAATTCGACACTCTCGCAATTTTTTTGATATTAATTTGCATAAACGTTTGTAGGTAAGATTTTTAGATAATAATTTCCGGACATCAAATACTTTACTAATCTTTTGTAGTCTTAAGGTCGGGCACTGGAAACTGCGACACAGTTTTTACTTTAGTTTTTTCCAGTGTTCATTTTTGTATACTGTGCACCTCTGTTGTATCTTATTCAGAAATAAATAAATTTATTATTATTATTTACCAACTATGTGGTGTGCAAATTTATATGCCAAGCCGTAGCATTATATTACTAATATGAAGAAATGTAATTATATAATATTATATAGTTATAAAAAAATATTATGCGCAGCAAAACGATAAAACCTACTGCGTCGGCTTGAACGAGAATGATTCCTGATTATCTCGTATTTGGACGACATATTTTTTCCAGTTATTTTGATTTTACAATCAAATAAGAGAACCGATTTTGATTAAATTTCTATTGGACTAATCTGAGAGACCACCCTTTCAAATACAAAAATAACTTGGAGATATGAGGTAAAAACATAAAATAAAATTACAGCTGAATAGATAAACTCCTTTATGAAAATAAACTTTTTTTTTTTAATTTGAGTTTATTTTCTCATTAGGTGATTACCACGGCCCGTACCATGCGATTAGGTGGACTGTTATTGATATAAATAATGCTTACTATAATATAACACTACACTTGTTAAACTTTATAGCTATTCAAAAAGTGAAATAATATACCATTAATACATGTAAATTACACATAAGTACGATACGAACTTATCAATTTCACGTGTACTGAACATCTTACACTATTTTCTGAAAGGCCTTTACGTGAGTACCTTGGCCCTTAGAGGTTTTACAGATTTCGTGATAAAAATACCTTGAGATGGCATTTGTAGGCTTTATTTTAATTGTTTGAATAGACGATATTATTTATTTAATTAAACCCAGAAGAACAAAGTAAGTTAATACATGACCTATAAAAACTAAAATAAATGTGACTATGGTGTGAATCACATAAAAACCAACATCCATTATGTTCCTAAGATGCTTAATTTTCAGGCAGCCATCTTAGTTGGAGTTAGTTGTACAAATCAAAGAAGTAAAAATACAAATTTTGTAACCATTACGAATATGATAAGCTGTGCATAATGATCTCCGCGAAAAATCATATTATAAATACGTAAGTGAGTTTAATCAATATATTTGTCTCTCTCCCACAAATCACCAGCACTAATCGCGTCAATGGATATCTCCAACCAGTGTAGTGAAAGGATTAAAGTGCGACTAAAACAGGCTCTTTTCATTTCGGTGGAAGGGAGTGGGTGCCCGTGAAATTGCAGGCGCATGAGACGTAACATCCCCGTCTCAGGTGATGGACGCAACGCAATGCGACTTGAGTCATCTCGTACTTTGATGGAGTGGACTTGAGTCGTATTGCTGTTGTCTATGGGCGGCGGTTACCACTTCACATCAGGTGGGCCGTCAGATCGTTCTGTACCCTACATTACATAAAAAAAAACAATCAAATGACCTAGTTTTATACTATTTAGAGAAGATATTTTAAAATACATGATACTCTTTCTTACCGGAATCTAGGGATATGCGGAGTGTCCTAACAAGTGTACAACTTATCATAGGACGAATGTATAGAATGGTCACGTCGATGAGTCAGACACACAATTTTCCAGACATATGAGAGCAAGTATTGGAATACGGTAAAACTTCAAAGGATTACCGTCTTTAATACTCCTAATTTGTTAGACTAGCAAGTAATAAAACACTTGGACGATACTTATCTTAGTATATATTTTTCCTTATCTGCTTTAGGCAGCTTCGAATATTACACAAAAATAAAGTAGGTTTTAAAAATGCTATGTAAATTGTAGATATGCAAATGTTACAGCGAAATGAAAAAATATTATTTGTTTCCCTGTATGGTGCACATAGTAGCAGAACTCACGCCAGGTTCTTCCGGGGAAGTACTGCCATCAAGCCCATTTCTGCCGCCAAGCAGTAACGTGAATGCGTGTGTATTCCGTTTTGAAAGGTGTGGTTGCCGGTGAAATTACAGACACATGAGACATTCCACCTACACGTCTCATAGTTGCGGGCGCATACGATGCTACATGGGCCTTGTCGTACCTAGTGGGGGAGGACCCAAGTCGCATCGGTTGTTATGGGCCGAGGTAACCACTTAAGACCAGGTTGGCCGTCGGCTCGTAACTGCATCACATACAAAAACAGATTTATTTTTACCGTGATGTGCATTTGGTTACATGACACCATATCTTGTCTAGTTCTCGAGAAGAGAGATTAAGGATTCTGATTAATAATATATCGCGTTTAAAAGTCTTATATTAGATTATTGATATGTATTATTGAAGACATTAATATGACAAGATTATGTGTTATCTTATTGATGATTAAAATTATAATTAATGATGCCTTGAAGGACTGTAGTAAATGGGTATTAAGTATGTGTATTTCATTTATTATTGTCAAAAATTTTACTATGTCATTGAAAACAATAAACTCTGGAGGCGTTACACAGTGTTCATTATTTATTTATATCCATAATCTATATCTATGTATACTAACTATACAAGTATAGTCCAGCTTCCATCACGCTAAAGTAGAGGACGTAGTTAAATGGTCCGACCACAGCTATATAACATATCTGAATACAAACAAACAGATAAGTGTTTTATTTAAACTAATTCAATTGTCATATCAAACAATCTATAGATAGATCGACAGATAGACTAGAATTGAGTAGGTACCTAATTAATAAAAATATCTTGTTGTTCGAAACTAAACAAAACTATTTGTATCCTATGGATTTGTTCATGAATTTTCCTTTACACTGGCGTATCTCATCAGTGAAATTAATAATAATACTAATAAATATTGGTGGTCATTTTTCGCACAGCGCCATCTAGCCCCAAACTAAGCATAGCTTGTACTATGGGAACTAGATGACTGGTAGAATACATACATACTTTTTTTTCTAAATAGATACATATTAACACCCAGACACAGAACAAACATCTATATTCGTCACACCAATATTTGTTCTGGGTGGGAATCGAACCCACGACCTACAGCGCACAAGGCAAAGTTACTACGAACTGAGCTGTTAGGTCTGTGTATAAACAATTGATTGCTGAACAAAAAAATCAGTCGCGTATCTAATCACTCGTTCATTACAAACAAGTTGTTCAGCTCTTAGGTACAATAAACTTTAAGGATTATCCCACACGGTTTACTGAATGTTATTACTAAATATATAATATATATATATAAATTACTAGTGCGTGTTAATGCGATTAAAAGATTTTGTCTCTTCATAAAGCTTCCAGAGTTTAAAGATATATGCACATAGATCCAGACCTTTATCCTTGAAGGTATATAACATATACAGTTCTATAAATATTACATTAATCTATTTTTTCAATAAGTTTTCCATTCTTTCCAAAATTAGATATCTACATATTTTATGCATGGTTGCACTGTCGTTAGTAGTATCAAATACCAATTACCACTAACTAAAAATAGTCTTTGGTATTAATCATGTTCAGGTTCAAACATTGACGTCAATATGTTCGAAGCGTTTTAAACGATCAATCAATATTGAGAGCTAAACGTGAACCGTGTACTGTCGCCCTAATCATGTCACAGGCCCATACTACTTTGTACAAAACAACGTTTTTGTGTGGTTGTAGGTACAAGAAAAAAACAAATTAAACCTGACCTGTTTATTTTTAGACGCATGCAGTTTTATTTTCTATTTTAGCTGCATTAAGAGGTCATGTTTCTCAAGAGGAAGTCCAATTCTCGAAAATAATTTAAATGTCCGAATCTCGAACGTGATATTTCCGTCTTGATGTCATTTTCTGACTAATTGGTCAATTCTAGACGAGAAACTTGCATACTTATGTCGTCTCCGTGGCTCTGCCATAACCAAGAAGGGCACTGAAAAAACATCTCCATGCGATGAAAATTGTCACGTTGATCGGTCAACCGGTTTTGGAGTTATATTTTAACTTCTTACGTATTTTTAACATCCAATACACTAAACAAACAAGAAAAAATTTATTAATTTATTTAAATCAATGTTGTTGCTTTGATGAAGAGACCCCTCATATCCTGGCCTCTTTCTGTGGACACTTATAAATGTTTATTTATTTTATTTATTTATTTCGGAAAACTAACAGCTTATATACTATGTCCTTAGAAACTTAAATAGAAATAGCTAGCTTACAGGTCTTCACTAATAGAGAATGTAATTGTCATTTGCTTGTTCGAACATAATGTTGAAGCAAATTAAACACGTTTTGAATACTTAAACTGTGTACATTTTAACTCGCTACGATGACGGGAGCTGATCATAATGCTGACAAGAATGCGAACAAGAAATATATAAAATATGATGATTTCAGTTCCAGTTTATATACTAACTGATATTCACGTTCTTGAAGGATTAATCTCATTTTCGTAAGAATAAGGAGGAATATCGTGTTTCAGTAGACTTGACTCGTGCAATTAGGGTAAAGGTCATTCTTACTTGGAATTTTAACGCCACGATTTTATACTTTCAAAATGTTGCAACTGCTACACAAATTATACGTTTGACTGTGAACTAAAGGATGCATATTTAAATTCATTCATGGGGGGGGGGGGGGGGGTTACTTAAGTAGGAATAGTTTGTAGTAGGTACACTACCCGTTTGCATCCCTTTCGTCACGCCCTGCGCCGCTTTAACGCTTCAGAGGACAGATTTATCTGGTTGGTCTAATTTGATATGAAAATATTGTATTATAAATAAATATTGGTGGACATTTCACACAGCGCCATCTAACCCCAAAGTTAGCTAAGCATAGCTTGTGTCATGGAAACCAGACAACTGATATAATACTTATATACTTTTTATGTAAATACATACGTATAATACATACAACACCCAGACATAGAAGAAACATCTACGTTCCTCACAAAAATGTTTGTTCTGGGTGGGAATCGAACCCACGACCTACAGCGCAGAAAGCAGGGTTAAGGACGCATAGGCGTCTTTAATGCTAGAATCAATGTTTTTCTATTTATCCATTTAACCTTAGTGTGTTATGGAAAAAGCATTTCAATAGCAGTGTACAGCTGTCTAGTTGCCTGTAAAGTGTTCTTACATGATTTTCATCTTTTTATACTTTGGTAAGGGAAGACCCAAGTCACAGATTGAGTTTTTGAAAAAAAGTCTTATTGCTGTTATTGAAAAACAGTCAAATGCACACGTGTATGAATACGTAAGCGAATGCTTAGTCAATCCAATTTATAGTATACTAGCTATTGCCCGCGACTTGGTCCCCGTGGAATTCAGTTTTATCACGCACCTCTATTTTACCCCTTGGAAAAGTAACCTAAGTTACTCCTTGTTACATCAGCTATCTGCCAGTGAAAGTCCCGTCAAAATCGGTCCAGCCATTTCAGAGATTAGCCGGAACAAACAGACAGACAAAAATTGTTAAAAAAAAGCCGTGTATAGCCATATGCACTTAGTAAAAAGAGGTTATTTAAATATTACAAACAGACGCTCCAATTATATTTATTTGTATAGATTAATCAAATACTAATAATATGACGTGACTTTTATAAAAGACTTGAATAATGACGCAAATGTAAGCAAGAAGTTTTGTTCAGGTCAACTGTTTTATCTGTGTCGAGTGGGTCGATATACTTATAAGTGACACACCTATTTCTGCCGCCAAGCAGTTCTGTTCTATTCTTTTCGAATCACTGGTTCTATGGAACCAGTGTGGTGCGCCTTAAAGAGGCTGCTTTCGTGCACTCGACACATGTCTTCGAATTATGTTCTAGGACATTTCGGTTTCCTCACGATGTTTTCCTTCACCGTTTTGATATGTGGCACATAAATCTTTAAAGCGAAAAACTGATGAGTGCACATTATGCTTTGAACCAGCAACCTCAGGATATTTTATTCTACATCAAAAACTGTGTAGTTATTTGTAGCAAACCTATATTTTATTATAGACATCTCTAACTTACATTTAGGTAATTTCCTGATAAATAAAAATAAAGTAAAAGAAAAAATTATCATGAACTTTGATTATTTCGGATTATATCAAATAAGCAATTTGGGATTCCAAGTTAAAGTCAGGTACATAATTATAAAGTTACTAAGTACTACTAAAAAAAAAAAAGATACTAAGTATTACTAAAACATGTAAAGTTACTAGTTAAAGTTACCTCTAACGTTTCATATTCGTATCATATTGTTTTCATAGTTAACCAATTGTATTGCTCGATTTAGGTTTCAACATCGGAGTGATGAAATTGTTTTTGTCGTGGAAAAATTCATAAAGATATTGATATCTGTCAAATAAATGCATAAACTTTGCCGAGCCTGACAGGGTTTCTCGAAAATTGAACATTGTAAACATATAAATACTAACTAAATAAAAAAACATATCTTTGACTGGCCTCACAGCTCATTAGTAGTAACATTTCCTTCAGCGCTGTTGGTCGTGGGTTCAGTTCCACCCATGACAAACATTTGTATGACGAACATAGGTGTTTGTTCTGTCTGGATGTTATTTATTTGTATGTATAACAAAAAGTATACAATTCTATTAGTTTTCTAGTTCTTGTGCTCAGTTTGGAGAAGATGGTGTGGTGCGAAATTTTAGCCAATACATTTTAAGGCTCCTTTTTAACTAAGTTCTTACTGTTAAAAGTGACGGGTTCAGTTCTTACCCGCGACAAACATGTAAAAAGTTTGTTTCTGTTTCTTGGATATATGGTTTGCCTATGTTTTATGTAAGAGATATTAATTAAATATTACATATTAAATAAATTCGGAATAATACTGCATGGACACAAACTCGCAACCATGACTGACATAATTTAAGATTATAATAATTATAATTATTAAGAAAAAACATTATTAATCTTACATTTTAACATTATTAAGGTATTTTTTTGATTACATAACCCGTATCGTTGGTTTAAAAAACCAAAGGTTTATTTCAATGACCGCAGTAATCATAATGACACTACCACACTGTTGCAACACTGTGAAAGCAAGTTTTCGTAAGCATTAGACACGGTCGCTTGCAACACACTTCAAATCTCTTTGTTATCTCGATTTGATTAAAAATACGCATAACTGTAGAACTGTATAATTACAAGTAACACGGGTTTGTTTATGTGTTAAAGTTACGGAACGAGCAGATGACCCACCTAGTGTAAAGTGGCCTCTGCCCATAACAAGCAATATTATTTGGCTCTTCCGTTTATCTGCTAAAGTTATGGAACGGGCAGAGACCCACATAGTGTTAAGTAGTAACCTCTGCCCATAACAGGCAATATGACTTGGGTCTTCCCTTACTTAGGTAGTACTTAGGAAGACCCAAGTCGCATTGTGGCTGTAACTTTGTTTATACGTGATGGTGGAATATTTCAAGTGCCTGTAATTTCAGCTGTTATCACACCTTTCAAACGGAACACAGTAATGCGTACTATGCGTTTCTGCTTGTCGGCAGATGTCTGTATTGAGGCAGTACTTCCCCGTATGAACTTGGCACAAGATTACTGCCTTGTGGTCTCATCTGGTATACGGTGGCATCTCTTAGGTCTTTCCATACTTCCAGTTAAACAAAGTTCGATTATTGTTTTTTTTTGGTCATATTAGTGACAGAACGAGCTGACGACCCACCTTATGTTAAGTGGTAACGGCTGCCGGTAGACAACAGCAATACGACTCAAGTCCTCTCCACCAGAGTACAAGATAACTCAAGTCGCATCGCGTTGCGTCCATCACCTCGAGACGGAGATGTTACGTCTCATGCGCCTGCAATTACACCGGCACCCACTCCCTTCCACCGGAACACAGCAACACGAGTGCATCACTGCTTGGCGGCAGATTACCAGGTGTGGTGGCAGTACTTCTCCGGGCGAACTCATACATAGCTCTTGTTTCAAACATTTTTCATTCCTGCTCAGATGAGCAGGAAATTACGGTACGGTACGAAACGGTATTAGGTTTAGATAAACCTAGACTTGTAATGCCGTCATTAATCCTAACGATCATTGGCAGAACGTTTAGCTCGTGACTATAAACACGTGCCGCCGTTAGGTTTCCTAGGTACGCATTGAGACCTAGCTCAATTGCCCGCGACCGTAATATTTCCTGAAAGACTGATTATTGCATAACATCAGACTACGTATCCATTACAAGATGACTGTTAGGGCAGCTACACGCGACCGCTTTGAAACAGTCGTAATAATTGTTAGGTCTAGTCTCACTGGAGTACCAATAGCCCCGAATTCTACATCATCTGTATCTTAAATATTATAAAATAGTCGCTATCTTTTAACTGGCCTCTCAGCTGAGTTGGTAGGTCGTGGGTTCGATTATTCCCACCCAGGACAAACATTTGTTTGACTAATATAGACGTTTGTTCTGTTTGGGTGTTAATATGTATTGTACATATGTATTCACAAAAAAAGTATATATGTATTCTATCAGTTGCCTGGTTCCCATAGTATAAGCTATGCTTAGTTTGGGGCCTGGTGAGTTGTAAAACAATATTATTCCAAGTTAAATAAAAGCTTGTAAAAAAGAAGTCAAGACTCTAGATCAACATATTAGACGGCATTATTAGACCTGAAATTGCGATACGTTTTCAGGGTCAACTGAAAATGTATATAAATTTGTTGTTAGGCGTACCAAGGTCCAACTAATGCCGCATAGACCTTGAAATATACGTAGAACATAGTCTTCGAAGAATTGAGGGAAGTATTTTTAGAATAGGGTCATATGGTCGAGAGCCACCCGCGAATTGCTATCGAGCGAAAAGATTCCTTATTCAATACAAACGTTTCGTCGTTCAAGGCGGCTTTTGCCTTTCATGTAAACAGACCATACCCTTAATCGCCTTCCATCTGAACTTAGCCTTAAGTTAACTTAAATAAATAAAATTAAAAATATATATTGGTGGAAATTTCACACAGTGCCATCTAACACCAAAGTAAGCTAAGTAAATAGCTTGTATCATGGGAACGAAACAACGGATATAATACTTATATACTTTTTGTAAATACATACATATAATAAATATCAACACCCAGACATCACGTCACACAAATGTTTGTCCTGGATGGGCATCGAACCTACGGCAGAAGGCAGGGATACTACCAACTGAGCTATGAGGCCAGTAAAAAATCTGAACTTTTAAATTCTGTCTGGGTATTTATATGTATTCTATCAGTTGTCTGGTTCCTATAGTACAAGCTATGCTTAGTTTGGGGCTAGATGGCGCTGTGTGAATTGTCCACCAATACTATAGTTATTACATTTCAGATATTTTGTTTTTTGTTCTATTCGTGGAAACTTTTAATTGGCCCTCTGTATTTATATATGTGAATTTTTTCGTACTAGCTGTTAGTTTCCCTAAGAGTCTTAAATAAAATAAAATAAAATAAACATTACAAACGTAACTCGTTACTATTGGGTGACTAAATTGAGCAAAATACATTGTGGAAAATACGTGATATAAAAATTACTTATGTAATAGCGTAATTTGATAATGTTATTACATTGTAACATTGGACAATACTTCAATAAAATGGTTTATATTATTATTATTTATTTCTTGAATGAATGAAACCACCAAGAGGTTTCATCATGTTTATAAGATTGAGTAATATATCTCAAATATATAAAATTCTCGTGCATATTATTATTAATATATAATATATTATATTAATAATAATATGTAACAACCCCGCGCTCCCGTAACGCAGGACAGGACTGTACAATATGATTACCTCAAGTTAACATAAGCATATAAATGAATTACTGGATGAAAGTGTTAGCCGAGATATTCGAGAGAATACAATGGCGGCGACTAGCTCACCCCTAGTCACGTCTACGTACCCACGAGGGTGTAACCCACAAGATGAAAAGTGGCCCAGCGAGGATCTGCCTACCCCTTTGGAGATGAGTGTGTGAATCATTGTATGGTATGTTATACCATATCCAATTCCAACGCTATGTATGTGAAAGATATATAAAAGGGTAAATAAATTGAATTTTTAACTAATAATTTTAATTCTCTTTTTTTTTTTGTGATAAAGTAACGGAAACTATAAAGGTCCAGTGTTAAGTGGTAACTTCTGCCCATAACAAGCAAAACGGCTTGGATCCACCCCTACTTAGTTACAAGAAGACCCAAGTCACTTTGTATATGCCTCTAACTCTGAGACGTGAAGGTGGAATGTCTCATTGTTATTTCACCGGCAAACACACCTTTCAAACCGGAACATAGTAACGCTAGAAATGGCAGTACTTCCCAGGACGAACTCGGCATAAGTTCTATTGCTACTTAAACTGTTGTTTATATTATGTCTATGTTTATTTTACCTGCGACACAGGTAATTCTAGTGCAGGTGTCCGATCGAGTGAGTGTTTATTTTAGTTCTATGAATAGGCCTTATCATACGATCAGTAAACAAGGGCACTTGTCAAGTCGAATCAATACTTTACTGACTTTCTAAGGGCCACGATTTCGTAACTTCAGCTCGACTCGAGTTATCTGGGCCAAGCGTGACCGATTTTTTTCACTTTTTGGTCTTCACCTGCGCCGAATTCGGTATAGACGTGGTGAAAAGTTCTCTTTTTTATAAGTCACAGTGCCATCTAACCCCAAACTAAGCTATGGTGTAAGTAACATTTTTTATGTCACATTTGTTTTATAAAGTTTTTTGTATCAATTTAATATTTTCAAGATAGCAACCTCTCTTTATGAGACGCTACTGGCTGCGACTGATACTATGAAGTGAGTTTCTTCAGTGCGAGTGATCTCACTGACGAAAAGTTTACTACAAAATTTAATAAAGTTGCTAGTTAAAATCTGAATCGTGGGTACAATCTGTAATCTCGGTCACTGGAACTAACTTGATAAAAGTAATGATAGTCTGGTTCCACGGTCTTCGTACGTGACGTAAAAATATGCGATTCTTTTCTCTTTCCTCTCTTACATACACACAATTTGTTTCTTATTCATGTTTTCATAAAAGATTAGTTCCCAAAAAAGCCCACATAGGTTCAGTCTGTTTCTGCCTTAGTTGGCTTATACTAATAATAACTTTAGAATAGAATTTATATAATTACATATTTAATACTCTAGTAAATACATAAATAAATTACTGTTTTTAACAAAAACATATATACATAAACGCAACGCCGAAGAAAATATTTCAAACTAGCTAATAATGTCAACCAGACAGAAAAACGTAATGTTTCCCAAATTTTCCAATTCTCGGGGATCTGCCAATTTTTCCCTCCCGTAAATTACAAAAGAAGCCAAATCTGTCCTTCCATTTTCAAATGATGTGCGAACAAACAGAACAACGAACAGAATTTAATTATTATTTATATAGATATGATGAATACGATTCGTTTCACTTCAGTATTTTTATGTTAATTTGTTTACTCGACAAATAGTAACTATATGTAAATATTATTTGGGAAGGTTGTTTAACTTGTGACAACGCTTGTACAGTTTGCGTAGCGTAACGAATCGTGAAACGGCTTCCATTCAAATCAAATGTGTGTATAAAACAAAATGGGTACACTGAATGTAATGGCTTGCCACTGCAAAAACATAACAACATAAGGGTCATAGACACACACACAAACAAACACACATGTATATATATATATATATATTATCTATGTTTCCAACTTCTTAATGTGACAGTGTTACGTCCAGTTAAGTGGACCTATAATAAAAAAATATATATATATATATATATATATATATATATATATATATGAATGACCTCACAGCTCAGTTAGTAGTAACCCTGCCTTCTGTGCTGTAGTTCGTGGGTTCGATTCTCACCTAGGATAAACATTTGTGTTACGAACATAGATGTTTGTTCAGTGTCTGGATGTTAATATATATGTATTTACCAAAAAAATATATAAGTATCATCAGTCGTCTGGTTCCCATGATACAAGCTATGCGTAGCTTACTTTGGGGCTAGAAGGCTAAAGTAAAGATTTTTTTTTCGAAATTATGGAGTCATTTCGAAAATATTTTCCTAACTTTTGTTTTGACTCAGTCGTAAGTTTCTTTAATAAAACTATGTAGTTACTTGAATACCTATAGTATTTAGATAGATAGATACAGCGATAGAAACATTTATTTCAGCACAAACATGGGGACAACAATAACAAGAAAAAGCAATATAATCAAAAAAATTAAGTCCCCATACGCCTTGTGCTGGCAAAAGGGGATGGCTCAGCATATGCTGATAATACTCAGCGCTGATTTTCAGCCAATAAAACCTTTACTATTGACGACACGAACCCCGTTACAAGTCTCTTACACACATAACTTAAAATTTATATAATTATATTTCGTTCTTAAGAATATATAAAAAATAGGTTATGTAATAAATAAAGAAATGAAAATGTTAGCCGTAATTGAACGCTTTCTTCACTCAACTCCGGCCAAATAACTGTATGATTGTTCGTAGAAATTTTATCATCAAAGAGCCAATTTTCCAATCTCCATCTTTTTGAAGATGAGACGCTTTTCTTGAAGACATTATTCTCAATTACTTTAGATTGTAATCAAGTTTTTATAAATATATTCTGAGACAGACGTAAACGAAAAAGATGTTCTTTTTTCAGTGGAACTAATCTACACATTGCCTAAATATGTTTAGCTTAAGGACATCTCGATTTTTACAATTTTTTTAACTCTACTATTAACCCGCCCCGGCTTTGCACGGGTTCAGTTTACTAATAAAGAAAATGAGGAGTGAGCTTAGCGAGAAACTATTAAGTAGTGGTATTTTTTTGACATAACACAGTAATAGTTCAGGCATATTTTTTTTATAAATTGTATAGAAAACCTTCATCCTTAATCGCTCTTGCCATTAGTGAAAATGATATCAAAATCCGTTGCGTGGTTTAGAAGAAGTAAGTAAGGAAACATACAGACGCACATAGGAATGTGTTATAATATTTAAGAAAAGATAAAATAATCACCGGAGTTTGAAAGGCCCAGTTGTTATTAACTCTGCCTTCTGCGCTGTAGGTCGTGGGTTCGATTCTCACCCGGGACAAACATTTGTGTGTCGAACGTAGATGTTTACCTGGGTGTTAATATGAATATTAAAGGTATGTATAAAAAAAAAAAGTATATAAGTATTCTATCAGTGGTCTGGTTCCCATGATACAAGTTATGCTTAGTTTACTTTGGGGCTAGATGGCGCTATGCGAAGTGTCCACCAATATTTATTATTATAGTTATCCTCATGACGTGGTTAGCAAACCTAACCTTTGTAACTAAAGTAATTAATAAATGTAATATGTTTGTCACCAGGCATGGTCGGAGCCCCTCGTGTCATCAACCCCTCAGATAAATTGCACGATCAGCCTCCGCATCTCAGCGACAGCCCCGTTTACACAATTAGCGGTAAGTTTTTTTTATGTGAGTCGGGTGGTGGAGCGAGCTGACGGCCCACCTGATGTTAAGTGGTAACCGCTACCCATAGACAACAACAATACGACTCGAGTCCTGAGATGACCTAAGTCGCATTGCGTTGCGTCCATCACCCCGAGACGGGGATGTTACGTCTCATGCACCTGCAATTTCACCGGCCCTTCCACCGGAACACAGCAACACGAGTGCATCACAGCGGCAGATTACCAGATGTGGTGGCAGGACTTCTCCGGGCGAATTTAGCGCAAGATATACTGCTACTGCGTTATATTTTATAGTGTACTAGCGACCCGCCCTGGCTTCGCACGGATGCAATTCTGATGCTGTAGTGCTTAAAATCGCTTCGTAAATAAGCCATTATTTCTCGTAAAAAGTAGAGGATAAAAAATGGTTATTGTGGGTTATTCCTAAGAGATAGACATATACCATTACAGATTATTTTGTAATACTTTTGAAGGTGTACAATACTGTAGTACATTATTTTGATCTATCTCGTAGGGTTCAGCCAGCGTTTGCAATGTAAAAATGTGTTAATTTACGACATCACATTAGAAACCTCTAAAATTATCAGTGTTTCTCTAATATATTATGCATGTATTATACATGTAAACCTTCCTTTTAAATCACTCTATCTATAAAAATAAACCACATCAAAATGTGTTGCGTAGTTTTAAAGATCTAAGCATACATAGGGACAGACAGACAGACAGCGGGAAGCGACTTTGTTTTATACTGTGTAGTGATTCATTAAATTAAATGACTTTGTTTTTTCATTCCACACATTGTTATTGACACTGGCAGAAGATTACATATGCAAATATATTACCATTATTTATTACACTCTTGTAATATATTAAGGAAATATTTGTGCTTTCATTCACTTGTAAAAGCCTGCGGCTTCCGTACCAGCTTAATCTTCCCACAGCACAGGCATACTCTCGACCAGCAAGACTGTATGGGTTACAATATATAGATAGATAGATTATATCTTTATTGTATTCAAAAATAAAAAATAAAACACATTGCAGACACATCTAACAAGAAGATGGTACAATGGGTGGCCTTATCGCTAAGAGAGATCTCTTCGAGGCAACCTTTGAATGGATAAGATCCGTATGGACAATTAAGGATGATGGTGTACATAACAAAACAACATACATACAATACATACAATAAAATACAATTAATACAATAAAGTATCGTATTATATCGTAATACATACAATACAATACATACAATCTACCATGAGACCCAAATCTGGATTGTTACCTACGATTTTGTCCTGTTTAATTTAATTAAACGATCTGTGGACTTGCCCTCTGGTAATTTCGTTGGTATAATATATCATCATTTTAAGAGCTGTATAACTCATGCCTAGTTCGTCCAGGGAAGTAATGCCACCATACCCATTTCTGCCGCCAAGATGTAACGCATTTACGTTACTGGGTTCCGCTGTGAAAGGTGTGGTCGCCGGTGAAATTACAGGCACATGAGACATTCCACCTACACATCTCAGAGTTACGGGGAGGACCCGAGTCGCATCGGTTGTTATGGGCCGAGGTTACCACTTAACACCAGGTGGGCCGTCGGCTCGTTCCGTAACTGTATCACATAATAAAAAAAAGAACGTGTGGCACTCGGAGACTGCCGCGGTAAAGCTATTGCGCGTGATATTTCAAAAAGTCATTAAAAGTTCTGGTATTTATCGATAGATGGAAAAACTAAAAAGTATCACCGCTGTGCCGGTCGGAGTGGGGGGTGTTAGGTTTTTTCGTTACGGAATTTCTGGATTCGGTCTCCACGCTCAAGGCCCGCGATAGAAGCTATGCAATAGCTTAAAAATGGTTGTCGGGTTATGGAGGAATTAATTACTGGAAGGAAGTGGTAACCGATTTATTCGCTCACCCTTCGTCATGTCTACATTCCCAGTAATGTAAACCACATGTGAAAAGTGGCACACTGAAGCTCTGCCTAACCCTTTGGTGATGGTGGCGTAAATCATGTGTTTATGTATCTAAGGAAGTGACTAAATTTATTTTCATTGTCATCATCATTAATAGTAAGTAGTAATTAATATACTAAGTCATGCGTGAACAGTGCTAACTTCAGGTTGTTCATTTCATATCTCACCTTGGACTATTGTAAAGGGGGGTTTATGTTATTCTGAGGTATTTGTTTTATGACAATGAATAAATACATTATTTCCATTGAATTCTTAATGAAATCACTTGAAGAATATGACATTTCTGTATATAAATTTACCCACAAAGGATGTTTTGTGTATCTTTACTAACTTTAACTTTACTAGTAAAACTGAAATTACAACTACTGGGAAAAATAACGATAAAATCATTGATCGTGATCATCATAATCTTTTCTAGAGTACGGTGTTGCCTGTATGTTGATATCAAACACGGTATAATTCATTGCTTAAAATTGCACGCTTATTCTCAACATGATGACTAATTTAAAAGAAAAGTATAGTCATTTTTAATTTCCCCGTGATAATAATATTAGTGGACAATATTGGTGGACAATCCAGCAATTTTCAACATAGCGCCATCTAGCCCCAAACTAAGCATAGCTTGTACTATGGGAACCAGACAACTGATATAATACTTATATACCAGTTTTTGTAAATACATATGAACACCCAGACACAGAAACAAACATCACACAAATGTTTGTCCTGGGTGGAATCGAACCCACGACCTATAGCGCAGAAGTCAGGGTTACTACCAACTGAGCTGTGAGGCCTGTCTAATAATATAATACCAATCCCCTAATACGTGAGTTATCTGTTCGGGGCAAACCACAAGTAATTATTTTAAACTGACTTCAAAAAAAGGAGGAAGTTCTCAATCGGTTTTTTTTCTATCTTAAATAAAATTCTTCTTTTGTTCAAGGTTAATTCCGAAATGGTCCCATCGTCAAAATCAATCCAGTAGTTTGGTTTTTAAATCAAAATAAATAGACAAAAATATGTCACCCAAGCGATAACGAGGCATCATTCTCATTCATTTGCGATAAAGTCGGTTTTTTCCTATTTGCTGTACAAAGTAGTTTTTATATACATACCTAAGAAAGATGTTCAATTTGTTAATTATTGTATTTTAATCAAGACTGACGTTAGGAATGTTATTATTCCTCAAATCCCCACTACGCGATATAAACAGTTGGAATTTCGGTAATTGTACATGTCAAGTATCTCTATACCAGTTTTTCTCGTATCTTACAAATAAATAAAATTGGAGTGTCTGTTTGTAATATTAAAATAACCGCTTTTTACTAAGTGCATATGGATGTATAGACGGTACATATACCAAAACAACATTTTTTACTATTTTTGTGTCTGTCTATTTGTTCCGGCTAATCTCTGAAATGGCTGGACCGATTGTGACGGGACTTTCACTGGCAGATAGCTGATGTAACAAGGAGTAACTTAGGCTACTTTTCCGAGGGGTAAAATAGGGGTGCGTGATAAAACTGAATTCCACGCGGATGAAGTCGCGGGCAACAGCTAGTTTTAAATAAGATTCTATTGTTTAAAAAACATGGCACAACATTTTAGTTCCGTTCTATAGCCACGCTTCGGATTGGTAACTGTGCTGCTAAGGCCAAGCACACACATTACCTTGAAATTGCACCACATACATTTCTAGTTACCAACCGCTCATATTACAATAACTTACTAATTATACTATTACTTCAAGACAAACAGACAAATGATCTATATGTACGGATATTCTATATAAACAACAGATAAGGCATAGTCACATAAATTAATCGTCGAATTGATAATAAGGGTACTTTGAGACTTCGCAGTGAACTTGCATTATGGATCTGTACTCTGAGATAAGTGGTCAGAAAAATGGGGTTTACTTTAATTTTATGAAACATCTACCACATTTAACCCTACATGTATATCTACAAAGATAAATAGTTTAAAAGTGATTTAAATAATAAATGATTCGAAAAGTGTGCAATGTGAAAATGTTTTGCTTTTAACGTCTTCAATTTATTTATAATAGTAACCTTAATTAAACTAATAAGTGATTGTAAAGTGTGATGTGAAATAAGTGTATAAAAATGTAATTGAAAATGTTTTGGCCTTGACGTCTCAAGCAGTACAGATATAACTTAAATTAAAATGTAATTCTAAAGTGTGGGATGAAATAAGTGTGTAAATAATGTGACTATTGCGTGGTTTGTTTGTGTGCGGCTGAGCCAATGTTTACTTAACAAAAAACATCAAAGAATCCTCTTATCACTCATAAAAGATAATGTAAAAAACGTAATTGGCTAGTTTTTCATCTGTCTCGGACGAGGAAATTCAGTTTCCTTGGTCATTTCACTGGTTCTGTAATTATTCAGTGTTTAATCGGAATTGGTACAGTTCAATTGTGTTATTTCACTTAGAATTTTGTGTTTGTACCTGTAGATTCAAAGTGGTAATTGGAGTAAATAAATTTAAAACGTCGATATGGTTTTGAATCTCGGAAAGAAGTTTGAGTTGGCTGTTGACAAGGCATTTAAGAAGTATCACGGATATGCCATTATCGGTAAGATTTATTTCTTATTCAATCCTTTATTGCACATAATACAAAGCAATGTTTGAAACGTGGACTAAATGCCAAATAATTTCTAACAGACGGCCTTACAATTTTTGTTGTGCAAACACAACCGTAACCTAATAAAACCAATCAACAAAGATTACTAACATTTAACTAAACTTCCATTCGTTAATATGTTAAATCGTGTAAATTAATAACGGGTGATGTTAAGTATAATATGATATATTATCCTATATAATATAATTATTAATCATTTATTATATATTTCATCATCATTCATATGTATTTCACTCTGGCGTCTGTTCTGTTTTTCTCGTCTAACAAATCACATTACTCATCCGACCACAGATAGTGTAAATGGTTCAAGCGGGTTCGCGAATCATCCATAAGCTGCTGGTTTGTGGTTTGGTGCAAAGTCAAAGGCAAAAACTTTATTTCCATAGAATTCATAAAGAAAGCTTGGAAATGACAATAATATTCAAAACACGTACGCGTACTTATCGCTAAGTTTGACGCCTGTTCAAACCCTATCCGACCCTCTATGGGAAGAACAGGCAAGAACCCCTAAAGGAGGGCTTCCTGTTTTTTCGCGAGCACGATCCTTGTAACAATCTGTGTACTATTCACAAAGGTTCGCAATTTCGTAAAGGTTGTCCGAGTTGGGTCTAATGGGGTTTGGTTTGACAGTTAAATGCTTTAGCAGCTGCAGAACTAACTGTTGCAGAGTTCCATCCGGGAAGTACTGATACCATGTACATAAAGATACATTTATCCATACCCATTTCTGCCACATTGCAGCCCACTCGTGGTATTATTGTTCCGTTTAAAAGGTATTAGATTCGGGCGCAATGAATAGAATATAATATGTTTTATTTTACACACACATATTATATGAACTAAAATAAAAAGACAATTATATAAAATGACATTAACACGAAAATGATGATAAGATGATATGCCTTAAATTGCTTTCTTTGTTACACTGTGTGGTCAAAAAGGACTTTGAGAAATAGTATTCATGCTATGATGTCTTCCTTATTTAAGGGATGGCTCAGATTGTATTTATGTAGCTGTTGATAGCAGTTGCAACTTGATGTCACATCAAGTAGGCCATCATGTCGGAAAAACACATTCACTTAAACCCTGACAATCTATTGTGAGCAAACAAATAAAAATTCAGTTGCGACGCCTGTCAAATTCGTAACGAGATTCATGGAAACGTCAATCAGTCAAAAATTATCTGCTCACAGAAATGGGCATGGTGGCAGTACTTCCCCGGACGAACTTGGCGTGAATACTCTTAAATCTGCTTATGTTCCGTTGAAATGACTGTTTGTTAATTTTATTCTTCAGATAAGACTTAATTACCAGGTAGACCTTCTTCTACTTAATAGGAAGTAACGCATATTTTTTAAAGACTTTTTTTTTATTGTGGTAGACAAACAGTCACAGTAATACTAAAATAAAAATAAATACTTAAATAAATTATTCACTGTGGAACCCACACCGTTTACCACAGACTTAAAACGTTTAATCTGTTTTACCGCTCTACTTGTATCAATCCACTCATGGCGATGAAGCATTGTTTTAGAAATGTTGCCAATCTGAAAAAATTAATGATAATTCTTAGTTCTCCTCCTTGGATTAAGAGTTCCAATTCGGATCTTGAATTAAGGAAAAGCATCAAAGGATTGATTGATTGGTTCATAAGAGTCCGAATATGAGTAGTAGTGAATATAATAATAATCAAATTTCACGACAGGGAAATTCGTTTGATCATCTATACAAATAAATAAAATTGGAGTGTCTGTTTGTTATATTAAAATAACCGCTTTTTATTAAGTGCATACACGGTACCAATATACCAAAACTTTTTTTTTTCAATTTTGGTCTATCTGTCTGTCTGTTTGTTCTGGCTAATCTCTGAAATGGCTGGACCGATTTTGACGGGACTTTCACTGGCAGACAGCTGATGTAACAAGGAGTAACTTAGGCTACTTTTCCGAGGGGTAAAATAGGGGGTGCGTGATAAAACCGAATTCCACACGGACGACGTCGTTAGCAACAGCTAGTATATCATAAATGCATTACTTACTGACGATAGGTGGAACTTCACTGGCTTCCCTGACGCTCAGACCTTGACGAGTACTATTGCACTTCCTAATGTAGGTATTTATGTAACGTGAAATACAAAGGAAACGATTAAGTGGCCCCTACGTGTGCGCAACCGCTGAAAAGATAAGTCATACATTTTAATGACAGTTCCTTACCGGCTGTCAACAGATAGCTCGCTATCTCTCTTAATATAATCAAACCTATTAGGATCCTTCGCTTACTCCGTATTAAGATTTAGTACGTACATACATCAAATCACACCTGTTTCCCGGAGTAATGACGGAGACAAGCTTGCCACTTGTCAAGTCTACGTTCGCACGATATCGTAACCCTTAAGGTGAAAAGGGGCTCACTGAAGCTCTGTCCACTCCTTCGGGGGAAAAGGCGCGAATCTGTGATTTGTATGTAACTTGACATCTCTTGTGACTCCAATAGTCAGAAAGCATCAGAAGCATTATTTGCCTTGAATCATGTAATTTGGCCAAAAAAACGGAATCTGTTTGAATTTCCCCAAAGGCTAGGCAGAGCCTCAGTGCCACTTATGTCCTTGGGGTTACATGAGTGCGAACTTAGACATGACAGGTAATCATTTTTAATTTAAAAAATTCAATTGACACGGTCTTACCTTAGTTCATTGCTTATAAAATCTGCCAGAAATTTACTTTACTTCTGCAATTCATTGAAAACAAAATTTGTTTAGTCACCCCCCGTAGTCCAAATGTAAAGTTATTCCTTCAAGAGATTACAATTTGATTTAGTGATAATACCATATATCAATAATAAAGAGATTACATAGAAACTCTTTTTAATTAATTTTTTTATCAATTAACAATTCCAACCCAACGTAAATAAATAAAAATATGAAACATCCATTGATAAGAACTGTAATTAATAATTATTCAGTGATTTATGATATAACTAGCTTTATCCCGTTGTTTCGCTCCCGTGGTATGCTGTAGAACCTTGTATTTCGAGATAATAATAGTAATAATAATCATTTATTTCAGACAAATCAATAAACGTCAATTATAGTGTCCATAAAAATTCAATCAAATCAAATTAAGTTAAAATAATTAAATTAAAATTGTTATTGCAAGCGCATGAGACGTAACATCCCCGTCTCGGGGTGATGGATACAACGCAATGCGACTTGAGTCATCTCATACTTTGGTGGAGAGGACTTAAGTCGTATTGCTGTTGTCCACGGGTGGCGGTTACCACTTAACATCAGGTGGGCCGTCAGATCGATCGTCCACACTGCTGAAATAAAAAAAAATACAAAAAATATTCGACTGTAGCAATTAACATAGTCGTATGTGAAAAATCGATACTTTAGGGTACAGCCGTTCAAAGTTTCAAATATGAATAAAGTGAACTGAACACATACTACTTTTTCCACTTAGAAAAACAGAGATGGTTGATTTTAGATATTTAATAATATACGGGGGCATTTATCTATAGAAATAAAAAAAATGGAGCGTCTGTTTGTAATATTAAAATAACCGCTTTTTACTAAGTATACATCCATATGCACTTAGTCAAAAGCGGTTATTTTAATATTACAAACAGACACTCCAATTTATATTATTTATATAGATTTTTAAAATATTACTTTATTAGCGTTAAAATGTTTACTATCGCGGCACTACCTAACTGATTTTTGACCTACTTGATGATGACGTAAAATAATATACGGATTCTTTTGCGAACAGCTAGCCCTGTACAAAATAAAGCCTTTACAAAATACTACCCTATATACAGATGAATGGCAATTAAAGCGTGATTAATAGTTACGAACTAGTTATTATTCTTAATGAGCATTTGTGTTCATTACGACGAACTAATAATTGAATTGCAAAATTTACATTGATTTATAGATGTTAGAACAATGAAACATAAATATAACTGAAAACGTGAAGGTTGGTTGAGGCGTAGATAGAAAATTATTTATTGCACAATAAAAGAAGTACATAGGCGGACTTAATGTACGTTAGCACTTTCTTCCAGCTACGCGTTGTGTAGTATATGGAGGGTAGTATGCGTATAATTAGAACGTAGTGTGTTCCATAAAAGGCGCACTTAAAATCAAAATCGGCTTTGTCGGAAGACCAGCGTTAGTTGCCACCCAACTAACAATACGCTGAACCAGAGACTTTTTGTGGCAATTAGGCTTTATTCAACTTTTATGTAATACTAGCTGTTGCCCGCGACTTCGTCCGCGTGGAATTAGGTTTTATCACGCACCCCTATTTTACCCCTCGGAAAAGTAGCCTAAGTTACTCCGTGTTACATCAGCTATCTGCCAGTGAAAGTCCGTCAAAATCGATCCAGCCATTTCAGAGATTAGCCGGAACAAACAGACAGACAGACAAAAAAAAAAGTTGTTTTGGTATATGTACCGTGTATACATCCATATGCATTTAGTAAAAAGCGGTTATTTTAATATTACAAACAGACAATCCAATTGTATTTATTTGTATAGATGTATAGATTAATTTAGCTTCGTAGTTGTCTTTTTTGTCATGTGTTTTATGTTCTGTGTAAGCTTAGTGCCGCAAATATATTTTGCTTTCTTTCTAAAAGTAGTTATATCTGACCAAGTTTGGACTAGCCACAAGCCCTTACAATAATCAAAAATTGACGCTACTACTAATCGAGTCTGGTTCATCCAAACCATTGTGAAGAAAGGTTTAAAGTGCCTATTATTTTCTTGCACTATTTAGGTTTAACTCTTAACAATTAAAGGTCTTACAGATGCATTTGGTTTATTAAACAAACAAACATGTTTCAGATGATATTGGCACCGGCGATAACAACTACAATATGTCTTCGATAAACTCCTCGAACGGGGACCTGAAGAGTCCGGGGGACCCACCAGATAAGAAGCTGGCTGAGGCTGACGCTGAGAAACAACCCTTGTCAGGGGTGAGTAATGAACATACCTATAGTATTTTTTTTGGTACGACAGTTCAATTAATCTGTATGGATATAATGTTATATTGGTGGACAATATAGACAGGCCATCTAGCACCAAACTAAGCACAGTTTGTACTATGGGAACCAGACGACTGATAGAATACATAATTATATACTTATTTGACTGGCCTCGCAGCTCAGTTGGTTAGTAAACCTACCTTCTGCGTTATAGGTCGAGGGTTCGATTCCCACCCAGGGCAAACATTTGTGTGAAGAACATAGATGTTTGTTCTGCGTCTGGGCGTTAATATGTATTATAAGTACGTATTTAAAAAAAAAGTATATAAGTAAACTAGAACTTCCGGTTAAGTTGTTAAGAATCAAAACAAATGAATCGCATATAGTTTGGATGTAGAAGATCATTTACATAATATTTATGCATATAAGGTAGTCAGCCTAGTCTTGGAGGGAAACCTCTCTATCGCTAAGGAAAATAAACCGGAAAATTACCTCGTCGTTCACTTAGCCTACGGCTTAGAGACTTAGCTACAGGTATGTGCGATCATGTTATTTTTGAGTTGTCTGATGTTTCCAAACTAATTCTAAAACCTAACTAAACTCTAAACTAAACTAACTCCTAAAGTCTAGTGTCCGTAACCTCGCTCCGTAATCACCAACTAAAAAAAACAATCCAAATATCTATACAAATAAATAAAATTGGTGTGTCTGTTTGTAATATTAAAATAACCGCTGTTTACTAAGTGCATATGGATGTATACACGGTACATATACCAAAACAACATTTTTTTAAATTCTGTTTATTCCGGCTTATCTCTGAAATGGCTGGACCGATTTTGACGGGACTTTCACTGGCAGATAGCTGATGTAACAAGGAGTAACTTAGGTTGCTTTTCCGATGGGTAAAATAGGGGTGCGTGATAAAACCAAATTCCACGCGGATGAAGTCGCGGGCAACAGCTAGTATTTAATAAAGAAAGAAAAGAAATCAGCTAGTCCTTCCCCTAGTAATCGCCAAAAAAGACGAGTAGTAAAATATTGATGATATTTAAGATATGTAAACATCGCCATCGGATTTCGATCAATCACGTCATATGGTATCGCCGTTTTCCAATCCAGCAAATCTAATGAAGATATCTTGACAGGGTGCAAATACGTGGGTTTGGTAATGTACCTGTCTGCTCTCGACTTCTCACGTATCTTTCCCTCAAGTGCCACTTCAGATAAGATTAAGAAACTGCGATGGATCATCGTTTACGAATCATCATGGAATTTCCGGCCTCCTTTTGAAAGGGCTTGTAGGCAATTCAAACTTTGGCCATTACTACTTTTGATTTAAAGTGCGCCTCAAAGAGGCTCCTTTCGTGCAGTTGCGACCTCTGCATTGAAATTCGGGTTCAGTACCACCAGGACACCACGCTCTCAGTAGGAACCGCTTTGACAGATCTGTATTTAATATTATTCTTTTGAATTTAATATATAATTCATATAATTTTCGCTTTATAGTGCCTTTTTGTATTTTAGGAAGTCGGTGTAGTATTTTTTTAAATTATTTTATTTTGTTTTGTGATATGTTGTTTGACTATGGCATAATATTTAACTTTTTTAAACATACTCATCATCAGACAGCACAATCAATCGAGCAATTCGGAACTATTTTTTTTAATTAATATAATAAATAAAAGGTTTTATTCATAAAAAGCTTGACCATTAATAAAAAAAGTATATGCCATCAATAGCATATTACTTCGAATTATGAATTTTGTTAGGCAGGAAAAATTTGTTCATCCCATAGTTATGTTTGATATGCGTAAACTATTATTGTACTATTTTAATATTTTATATTGACGCAAAAAGCAACCAAGAATTATTAAAAACGTAGATCTATTCTTTCTGGGATCTTGATATATTTTGTCTTGGCATATAAAGTTTTAAGAAACGGTCTGTACCTCTATATAGCTCAATTGGTTGCACTTTATTTTGTTACATTATATGTACATATTATATTAAATATTTATAAAGTACTAGCTGCGCCCCGCGGTGTTACCCGTGGTGAATAAGTAATCCCACGGGAATACTGCACTTTTCCGGGATCAAAGTAGCCTATGTGCTAATCCAGGATATAAGCTATCTTGGTACCAAATTTCATCCAAATCCATTCGGCCGTTTGAGCGTGAAAGAGTAACAAACATCCGTACAAACTTTCACGTTTATAATATTAGTAGGATTTTATTAATTATTTAATACATAATTGTAAACTGCGTCAGGAGCTAAGCTCTTGATTAAAATCAAACCGGATATTAATCCGACTTTATCCGTAATGAATCTCCGGATAAATGTTCGTAATCGTAAGAATTGACGTCATTATCATTTGAAATAATCGTGATTGATTGATCATTACTGTTATATTTTTTAATTGACTATTATTGTTTCCTTTTGTTTGTATGTACAAAGTTGTGAAAATCTAACTGTACTTTCATATTTTTTAATATATTATTGTAATTTCATTTCATCATTCATCATTCAAAAGCTTACATTTGACTAGCAGAACCCGGGAAACGTTATTCTGCTATAGCTACAATGGATATCAATAAATTGTTACTCATCAAAAAACAATTAAATGTGCTAAATTTTACGATGATTGGTCATAAGCGGTTGGTATTAATATAATATAATAAAATTTATTATATTATTATATGTTATTATATTATATTATATTAGCGTACGCTAAGACGACGTTTTTGATAATACCGCCACTAAGGGAGCGAACCAAATCCACACGAGTGAAGTCGCGGGCAGCCCCCTAATGCGTAATAAAGTAATAAACCAGTATTTTGATTAATGCATATCAAATACACGTATATAAATCATCATTAAAGTAGATTTAGGATTCTTTTGCATACTTATCAATGAAACATTTGCTAATCGGCCGATAGCAACATAATGTTTTACTTCGAAATGCATTTTGAAAATCTGGATTAGGAAATTCAACTTATTGTGTTTTATAATTTAAAACTAATATAATGTTGTACTGTATAACAAAAAAAAAACTCATAATCTGACTTTGGCTGCATTTTTGTTTGTTTAAAAGACACTATTACATCGAGTCATTATTACATACCAATTAACGAACGAAAATCTCGACTTGCACGAATCCTTATTGAGTGTTTCAATGGAAAAAACTTAATTTTCCTTTTTAGTCATATAATTATTTGCTTAGAAATGTTAAATTAAGAAAAAATAATATACCTTTTGTACATCTATTATCACAGTTATTAATTGCGTTGTTATAAAAGATTGACGCAGTCGTAGAGATTAGATAAATTATCTTAATCAGAGCATTTTATTGATTGTTGCAATTATTGATTACTGCAGGTGCAAGGCATAATAAATATAGATTCATATACAATATAGAATAGATATAGAAACATTACTTTCTTTTTAAACCAAATTCATTGGGTCGATTTTTACACTGATTAACTTGGAGTGAAGTAACGATTTTTCACTTGGATTCGTAGTTACTAGAGTTTAAATGTTACTAGTGGACTAGCATGTGAAGTGTTTAGTTCATACGTAGAATAATAAATATTTATTTAATTATTACAAGCCTCTATCCCATTGGAAGAGTTTCAGTTATGATTAAACTGTAATAAAATCTGGTAAACGTGTCATTAAAATGTCATATTTAATGAAAAACACTACGACCAATTCAATCGCTGAGGTCGAAACGCTCGTGAGAGATTGTTTAAATATAAAAAAAAGTTTTAACTTTTGGTTGAAAAAGTTTTTATTCCAAGAATGGCGTTATATATAGTCAAAAGAGTATTTGAGTATATTCATAGTCTATGGTTATCAAAATAAACAAGGGAATGATCAAGTCTGTGAATTTTAACAGAATAATTAACTTCTTGATGGCGTAAAGCGTACATTGATTAAAATAATTTGTTGTTCTAGAAGAAAGAAGAAAGATGGTTCACGACGCTGATGCAAGTTGCTGTGCCGTTTTTCATCGCTGGCTGTGGAACTATTGGAGCTGGTCTTGTGCTGGGCACAGTCAGGGTAAATACCAACATTGTTTACAAGCTGTTATATTTAAATTGCAATGTATGTTCGGGAAAATCTT
The DNA here is from genome assembly GCA_947359385.1 of Chesias legatella. Lineage (NCBI taxonomy): Eukaryota > Metazoa > Arthropoda > Insecta > Lepidoptera > Geometridae > Chesias > Chesias legatella. Next base: position 11,757,930 of record OX375764.1, on the reverse strand, counting down.
GCAACTGGATTTCAAAGTAGTTATCTTTAACCGATTGAACTGAAATTTGGAAATAGGTTCTGTGATAGGAACTTCTATGACAATTTAATAAGTTGACATGAAGGTGGTCTCATGATGGAGTCGGGAGGTGTGCACAGGAACTGCTCAACTTAATAATCAATTTTCTCCTCAACTTTCTCGTTAATTCCGTTGTTTAGTCTCGTTGGGTTTTCTTGAAAAATACTATAGCCCTCAGTGATATCCAGGGTCTGATTATTTTTACTTTTTTATTAGATTTCTATAGTATCTATGAATATAGATCCCGAGAAGTGTCGTGTAAGATCGGAACAGATCAGATTTTTATGTGATAAAGTTACGGAATGAGCAGATGGCCCACCTGGTGTTAAGTGGTAACCCCTACCCAACAAGCAATACGACTTGGGTCCTCCCCTACTTAGGTACATCAAGTCCCCCAGTCGCATCGTACACGCCCGTAACTCTGAGACTGAAATTGGAATGTCCTATGTGTCGGTAATTTCGCCGGCAACCACTTTTGCAAAATGGAGAAAGAAAACGTGAGGGAACCGATATGTCCTAGAATCAAAAATTGTAAGAAGTGTCTAGTGCACGAAAAGAGCCTATTTGAGGCGCACTTTAGTCCATTGACCACACTCGTTCGAGAGACCTACTTACACGGTTAGTATAGTACTAGCTGCGCCCCGCGGTATGCCCCGGTGAGTAAGTCAACCCACAGGAACACTACACTTTTCCGGGATCAAAGCAGCCTTTGTCACGATATAAGCTATCTTGATACCAAATTTTATCTAAATCCATTCAGTCGTTTGAGCGTGAAAGAGTAACAAACATCCATACATACAAACTTTCACGTTTATAATATTAGTAGGATAACCAGCAATTCTCGCCACAAGCGGTGAAGGTTTCACCAAAACTATACACGGAAGATTGTGAAACCAGTAATTACGGTAATCTTAAATCTTTACGCATTTAAGCATTGCATAGAACATTATGAGCGGCCGTGAACAACGCGAAACCAGATTATATACTACATACTATTATTATATACTAGCTGCGCCCCGCGCGGTGAATAAGTAATCCCACGAGAACACTGTATTGTTCCGGGATCAAAGTAGCCTTTGTGTTAATCCAGGTTATAAGCTATCTTCATACCAAATTTCATCCAAATCCATTCAGCCGTTTGAGCGTGAAAGAGTAACAAACATCCATACAAACTTTCACGTTTATAATATTAGGATTACTACCTAAAGCGAAAAAGAATATATAGAAACAGAAACAATATTTCAACTGTAAATCCAGTGATTTATGTTGTACGACATAAAAGATATGATTTTGTATAAATTAGTGTCAATCAGCCATTTCAACCAAGACTGCGTTGTGTTATTCAAATTAAATTTTATTTTTTTCAATCTATACAAATAAATAATATTTGAGTGTCTATATGTAATATTAAAATAACCGCTTTTTACTAAGTGCATATAGATGTATACACGGTACATATACCAAAACAACATTTTTCACAATTTCTGTCTGTCTGTTTGTTCCGGCTAATCTCCGAAACGGCTGGACCGATTTTAACGGGACTTTCACTGGCAGATAGCTGATGTAACAAGGAGTAACTTAGGCTACTTTTCCGAGGGGTAAAATAGGGGTGCGTGATAAAACCGAATTCCACGCGGACGAAGTCGCGAACAATAGGTAGTACATAATAGTTAATTTTCTTTTTCTTTTCAGGATTGGGATGTGTTCGTCAATATTTCGTCTATTTTCGTGCTAGTGCCATCTCTATCAGGATTGAAAGGTATGTGACATGTGAAACAAAACGACTGGCCTCGCAGCTCAGTTGGTAGTACACTGCCTTCTGCGGTGTAGGTCTTGGGTTCAATTCCCACCCGCGACGAACATTTGTGTGACGAACGTAGGTGTTTGTTCTGTGTCTGGGTGTTGATAATGTATATTATATGTATGTATTTAAAAAAAATACAAATAAGTATTATATCAGTTGTCTGGTTCCCATGATACAAGCTATACTTAGCTTACATTGGGGCTAGATGGCAGTGTGAGTAAAAACAAAAGAAAAAACAAAGCACAAAGCAAAAACATACATAGGTACTGCTGTAATAATAATAATAATAGGTACATCAAAGAAGTAATTATGAGATCGGATCCATCAGTACCTTACAGTCATATTAAAGATAAGTTTCAATCAACTATCAAGTTCATGTTTAACGGTTCAGTTTCAATAGTAACCGCTGGGACTTGTGACGTGTGTGTACACAGTTGTTATCATAACAAAAGAGGACTAAAGGCGCATAGCGGCCATCAAGAGGCATCGGGCATCGGGGCGCGCACCATCGTACACTAGTACTATTATTACTAGCACTGTTATTACTACTACAATTAATACACTATTATTACTACTACTGTTATTACTACTAGGTACTGTTATTAATGCTCCTTATTATTACTACCACTATTATTACTGCTACTATTATTACCTACTACTATTACTACTACTACTACTACTACCACTGTTATTACTACTAACATTATTACTACTGCGATTATTACTACTACTATTACTGCTACTATTACTACTACTACTACTACTACTACTATTACTACCACTACTACTACTATTACTACCACTATTATTACTACTAACATTTTTACTACTTCGATTCTTACTTCTACTATTACTGCTTCTGCTATTACTACCACTATTATTACTGCTACTGTTATTACTACTACTATTATTACTACTACTATTATTACTACTACTACTACTACTACTATTACGTTTTTTTGTTACTTTTCTTTTGGACTGAAGTGATTGAGTCACTTTAAAGAGAACTAAAGTAGTCCTAAAAGTGGCTCATTTCGTGCAGTCTTCTTCTAACATTTTATAGCGGTTGTTACTCTCCCTTGCGAGTGCTCTAGCAGTTTGTCGTGAAGTATTCTCGTGTCTGAGGCTTGTGGTCGAGTGCAGACGCGTATTTTTTTTATGATCTAAAACAATAGCAATACTACACTAGTCCTCTCTACCATAGTACGAGATGACTCGAAGTCGCATTGCGTTACGTCCATCACCCCGAGACGGGGTTGTTACGTCTCATGCGCCTGCAATTTCACCGGCCCCACCGGAACACAGCAACACGAGTGCATCACAGCTTTGCGGCAGATTACTAGGTGTGATGGCAGTACTTCTCCGGGCGTACTTAGCACAAGTTTTACTGCTACTAATTAACACTTACGCTTAATTCAGCGTTTGCGTAATCCGAGGAGGTAGACTTATTTTAACTGGCAATATTTAATGTAAATATTTACGTATTAGACATGTCGTCTCTGGCAGTCGGCATATGAGACAGCGAAGTAAACACACTCGCAACATAACACGAGACCCTTTGACTCGGGCGCTGAATACCGACACGGGACGGAGACACATCTATACAAATAAATAAAATTGGAGTGTCTGTTTGTAATATTAAAATAATCGCTTTTTACTAAGTGTAATATGGATACGTTACATAATCCAACACAACATATTTTTCAATTTTGGTCTATCTGTCTGTCTGTTTGTTCCGGCTAATCTCTGAAATGGCTGGACCGATTTTGACGGGACTTTCACTGGCAGATAGCTGATGTAACAAGGAGTAACTTAGGCTACTTTTCCGAGGGGCAAAATAGGGGTGAGTGATAAAACCGAATTCCACGCGGACGAAGTCGCGGGCAACAGCTAGTAAAATAATAAAAGTGCTTTATTGTACACCTTAGAACATTACAAATAACAAAGAACTTAGACATTAGTAGTTGGGCGGTCTTATCGCTATAAAGCGATCTCTTCCAGACAACCTTGGGATGGAAAGAGTATTTAATTATTATTATTATTTTTACTTTTTTTTTATTTAATAGCTAAAATGTTGTTGGAGTGTACTAAACCTAACCTAAGGTATTGTACAGTTAGCATTGGTTTCTATTACTATACGAACTACTACTACTACTACTACTACTACTACTACTACTACTATATGAACTCATGTTTTCTTTGCCATTTTTTTGCATGGCGTACATCAAAATTACAACCAGGGACCTTAGATATTGTTAGTACTCCCCTGGATGAACTTGGCAAAGTTCTACTGATAATAACGTATTGACAAACATCTTATCGGACATTCGATTCACTTCAGTAATTGTAATGTTTAGTTATTTGTAATATAACTTGATTTACGAGTAGATATGTTATTACAAGTAAATGGTTAGTAACAATAAATTTAATTCGATTATCTATCGGTAAACTGGTAATATGTTTTTATCGTAAGTGAAAAAAGGAAATGATTAAATTGTTGCAAGATTAAAAGTGTGACTTTGCCAAATATTTCATTTATTATGCCTTTTACATGTGATTCAGGTATTATTAATATATTTACACAATTGTAATATACTATAAAATAATAAAATCAATTAAAATATAATTTAGTTTGATAATGTACGTACCGCCGGATGGGGCCTCTTTGAGGCACTATAAACCTTTCACTACACTGGTACGAGAGAGCCCAATAGTAATAGTATTAAAGAGTACTGTGTTCCGGTTTGAAAGGTATGGTTGCCGTTGAAATTACAGGCACATGAGACATTCCACCGTCTCAGAGTTACGGGCGCATACGATGCTATTTGGGTCTTGTACCTAGGAGGGAGGACCCAAGTCGCATCGGTTGTTATAGGGTGTTCACCAGGTAGGCCGTCGGCTCGTTCCGTAACTATATCATATAAAAAAAAGCACGGAGAATGTGATCTTTCCGCTAGGCCATTAGTATCAATATGTACTTGAGCTCTCCATTATTTATTTCTAGAACATGTATTTAAATCACAGTTTCTTTTGTTCACGACACAATGGCGTAATTGCGTGTGATTGCTAAGATTGAAGAAAATGACAGATTTTTATCACAAAAACTGTGTTGTTTGAGAGAACTGCGAGAAGTGACTGTGCCTGAGAGGGGTGTGCAATTACAGTTACAGTTAGAGACGTTGTATGTTTGAGTTCATAACCTCAACATAACCTCAATTTTCGACAATGTTGATTATTAATAATAAATATTGGTGGTTATTTCACACAGCGCCATCTAGCCCCAAAGTAAGCTAAGTATAGCTTGTGTCATGGGAACCGGACAACTGATATAATACTTAATTATTTTTTTTGGAAAATCATTTAATAAATGTCAACATCCAGACACAGAACAAACACCTATGTTCGTCCCACCTGTTTGTCCTGGATGGGAATCGAACCCACGACCGACAGGGTTACTACCAACTGAGCTACGAGGCCGCTCACTTGGTCTTACAGAATATAATATATGTGTCTGACTATGTCGTTAGTTTTTGCAGTATATTTGCTTCACCTCCGTGAATTGCATTCATTGCTCAAGCCGAAATCATCCCTCAAGTAGCTACCCTTGGGATAATTGTCATTGGAAAAAATACACAACCAACTACGAGAACGTATCATTAATGACAAATGAATTGCTTACGGTTCATACATTAAAAAGGTACCTATAGTCTGCTTTTAGATACATACTCTGATATGAACATCTTAAGTGGACGGTTGGTATGGCAATTTTATACTAAACTAGTTTTTTTTAACTAATAGCTTCACACCTGAACAATAAGGCAATTTCGTTGACTTTTTTGTGAACATTTTGATGATAAATTTCCGCTTGTTATTATTAAAATTACTGTAGCAAAGTTATTAAACATTTCATGGTGTCACATTTTGTGATATTTTTTACATGATTGAAGTTACTAAACGCGGATTTACTTAAAATTTAGCTTCATAGAAAAATTTTAAAGGGTTTAGAATTCGCGTTGTATATTTTCACTTACATAATTTACATAATTGGTTCATATTGTTGTTTTATACTAGTAAGAAGACTTATAGCTTATAAAAACAAATTAATCAAAACTTAATGAAAAACATAAGAGCTGTTGGTCTTATGCCACTGTGGTTCAAGTACTTAGCTACACAATTACTGCCTACCAACAATTTTAAACTAGAGATGAAACGGATAGTGGTTTGGCCTGATACCGGATACCCGATATTCGGCAAGCTACGAAGCCGGAGCGCCGGATATCCGGCTACCGGATATTCGGCCCTTTATCGCGTTACACAACGCGATCAGATTCAAAATTTGGTATCCATTCACCTCAATTTGCCACATTTTTGACATATAATTATAAAAATAAACTGTGTCCATAACTTATTGTGGTATGATTTGCCTTGTTAAAATAATCTGTTGTTTGAATTTTATTATCCGGTATCCGTCCGGATAGTGCAAACAAGGCCGGAAAAACCGGGTACCGGATAGTTACTGGATATCCGTTTCATCTCTATTTTAAAACTAATATTACAATAAATAGTTAGGCCACTCTGCTCCTCATGGCCTCATATTATGTATGAATTTATAGATAGCGTACACATGAAATACCTATATACCTATGTAGATATGACTAATCAATAAATCTCATCTACCAATTGGATATTTTTGTTTAGTTTAGTATCAGATTGTGATATTATACTGTAACGCGAGCGTTTAAAGATTTAAGTCCATTGTGCTATTATAATAAATAGATATGTCAAGGTACTTACCCATATCTTATGTCCGTTTGTTAATCTTAGCGATAACTTATCAATCTCAGCGTTAGTTGTTATGTATTTTAATAATGTCAATATCATTTTAGGGTATAGGTATCATATAGGTACCATCGCTATTTTCGGTGGCTATTTATCTTCTATTAAGGTCATTTATAATTGTAAATCATAATTATTATATGTAACTGAACTATAACTGAATCAGTTTAGTTTTAAATGTAGCAAGTTAACACGTTGTTTCTACTTTAATTTTGTTTGTGTTACCTTTTGTAATTTATTATGATATTAAATGCGATATTATATAACTTAAATTGAGAAAAATAGATTGTTTAAAACGTTTAATTAGCTTTCAAATTAACCCAAAAAAAAAAAGAACTTGCAATTATTTCCATACAAACTTATCCCCCATTTTCCGATGACCTAGGATATATTACTATATTGGTATGGGCTGAGCCATCAGCTTGTTCCGTATCCACATAAAAAATACCACACGCTTCATATTGCCTTAGCTACACAACAAATATTAACGCTAAATGTATACGAGTAAATATTTAAACTATGTAATTTGTTTATATATGTCACCAATGTATTCTTAGGTGAAATCATTATTAAAGATCAAAACAAACATACCTAAGCGTTCCGTTGCGTTGATATATGGAACTGTATAACCATGTCACGTTTCACGTGTGGCATACAGTTACATGTGTGTCGTGCAGTTCCGTTTGTGTCATGTATGAACTGTAGTTCCACGTGCGTCATATAGTTCTACGTGTGACATATAGTACCATGTATGTCATATAGTTCCACGTGTTCATACAGTTCCACATGCGTCATATAGTTCTACGTGTGACATATAGTACCATGTATGTCATATAGTTCCACTTCTTCATACAGTTCCACATGCGTCATATAGTTCTACGTGTGACATACAGTTCCATGTTCCTGCAGTACTACGTGTGTCACAGTTCCGTGTATGACACACGTCACGTTTTTGCAATCAGATCGGTGTGGATTAAGTCAAGAGTCGTTTTAAGATAAAATTGCTTATCCGTCTTTGATTTCTTCATCGTATTTCTGAAGTGGTTGCGCCATTTTTGCTTCTTGTGACTTCCACAAGCATGGTTAGGCCAAACTAGTGCCGCTTTGCTCTTCCCATACCTAAGTAGTGGATGATCCAAGTTGTATTGCTGTTGATATGGCAGAGAATAGCGCTTAACTTCAGGTGGGCCGTCTGCTTGTTTCGTCAGCCGTTGATGTAAAACCCTTTTATAAAACACTTATTGTCAGGCCTCACAGCTCAGTTGGCAGTAACTCTTCTGTGCTGTAAGTCGTGGGTTCTATTCCCACCCAGGACAAACATTTATGTGACGAATATAAATGTTTGTTCTGTTTATGTTTTTTATGTTTATGGATTTACAAAAAAATAAAATTGTATTCTTTAAATTGTCAGGTTCCCATAATACAAGCTATGCTTAGTTTGGGGATAGATTGCGCTGTGTGAATTGTCCACCAATATTATTATTATTATTACTTATTCGTACAGTTCAATAAAATACACAAATCAAACATCTTGAAATTACAAGATAACATTGTCGGATACGAATTACTGGTGTCGTTTCGAAAGAAGTACTTTTATCAACATTGAGAAATACTTCGTTGGGCAAACTGTTCGATTGCAGTTGTGGCAACATGGTGGAAATATTTTATCATATTTACTTACTTATTATTATGATTTGTTCCCTGTTTCAGGAAACCTGGACATGTGCCTGGCTTCCCGGCTGTCGACGCAGGCAAACCTGGGCAACATGGAGTCCACGCGGGAGGTGATATCCATGGTGGTTGGCAACATATCCCTAGTTCAGGTTAGTCTCTGAACTCCACACTTTTAAAGAAATAAAAAGAAGAATATAAACCAGTATAAGTCATATTCGTCAAAATAAAAATGATCTACGTTCGTCCAGTTATATCCACGGCGTGAACACAGGCCTACTCTCAATAAGCGAGAGAGAATGGGAATTACCAATCTACATTGATAGATGTGACACGTGAAAAAGTCATATATGCACGCCTAGTATGATTATACCGCTAAATTTCAATAGGCACGGTAACCGGTTTATATTGATCGAATAGCTGTTGCACGCGACTTCGTCCGCGGTTAATCGAATATAAATTATCATGCACCCCTATTTTACCCCTCGTAAAAGCAGCCTAAGTTACTCCTTATAACATCAGCTATTTTTCAATGAAAGTCCCGTCACAATCGGTGCTGCCGTTTCCGAGATTATCCGGACAGACAGACAGGCAATTTTAACAATAATAATAACGCAGTAACATAGTAACGTATATGTATTCTATCTGTCATCTGGTTCTCATAGAACCAGCTATACTTAGTTTGGGGCTAGATGGCGATGTGTGAAATGTCCACCAATAATTTATTATTATTATTGTTAAAATTGCTTGTTTTTCTGTTCACCATTAAAAAAGTATTACGTATTACCCTCATAGACTTTTAAACGTAAATTTAACTTTAAATCACTTCCTTCCACGTCTAACCAACAACGACTCGGTTCAGTGTAGTCAGTACTACTCGGCCACGTTGATTCATTCTCCTCAAATTGCAGGTGCAAGCAATAGTAGCCGCGACGGTGGTGTCGATATTTGCTATCGTTGTAAACAGCATCACCGACCGCGCTATCAATGGACCCTACGTTCTGCTTCTCACGGCGTCTGCGGTCTTCACTGCCACGACAACCTGCTTCGTATTAGGTGTGTACTTCTTTACTTCGATTCTTATTTTCGAAATCGAGAGCAAAAAGGTTGAAAAAGCTCGATGGACGTTGCTGGCTGTAGTTTCTTTGTGTTTGTATAGTGACCATTGGTTACGCCAAGTTTTACCAGCAATATCTATATATTCTCTCTCTGTTTATAATATTATAGTTAGGATGTTATATGAATATACCTTAATTATGTTTGAACAGTTGTGGGCTGTGCTACACTGTTTTTAAAGCAAGCAATCAAGATCTATATTGTTTTATTGTTCGTTCATTATTAACCAACTGAAATATAACAAATATGAAAACTGAAGTAGTGCTTACACCAAGCTTGCTTGTTACATAAAACACGAATAAATAAGTAAACCTTCGTTCTTCCAGACTTCGTGATGGTAATGGTGATCTATGGGTCTCACAAGTTCAAAGTGAATCCTGACAATGTGGCGACCCCGCTAGCGGCCTCCATCGGTGATATAGTCAGCAACACCGTGCTTGCTGTCACCGCGCAGTATATGTATGAGCAAATACGTGAGTTACTTCGTTATCATCATCAGTCTAACTTATTTACCATCTGTTTAATTTATTTACCATCTGTCTAACTTGTTTATCATCTGTCTAACTTATTTATCATCATCAGTCTAACTTATGTACCATCATCAGTCCGCTACTGCATATAGCCTTTTCGCAAGCCCCACTGAGCCTATCGACTTTTAACATCGTCTAAGCCCCACTGAGCCTAGTCCTCGACTTTTAACATCGTCTAAGCCCCACTGAGCCTAGTCCTCAACTTTTAACATCGTCTAAGCCCCACCGAGCCCCAGTCCTCAAAATTTAACATCATCATAGCCTCGTGAGCCTTGCCTAGTCCACGACTTTTAACATTATCAAGCCCTACTGAGTCTTTTCCTCCAATTTTAACATCATCTTACGCCCCGTTGCGCCTTGTCCTCAACTTTTAACATAATCATAACCAGCCCTTATCCCTCATAGCCCGCTGCTCATATAGGCTTCTCCTAGTAAGCGCCATTGTGGCCGGTCTTCGACTCGTCGCATGTACTTCCTCCACCCATATACCACAAGTCGTTGCTAAAATTGTTCTCGTTTTTCGTCTTAATTCTCAATTTCCATTATGTGAAAAAGAGATCTTAGAAAATACACTGTAGCATTTAATTGTATGATATAAATAATTTAAATTTACTTTCATTACTTGCACAAGGCCCGGATGGACCAAAGTCGGGTAAGTCAACGTTCATCAAGGTTTGGAAGTCAATAGTCAAAAACGTTATTTTCCATAGAATTAAAAAAAATTACTTGTTAATGTTATTTAATAGTACCTAGTATTTATAAAATGATGACGCTCAAAATGAATTCCAAAATTTGGCATTTTTTCATATAAAGTACCTAAACTTAATCGGCATTAGTTACTTAACAGGATTGTGATTATTTTAAATTATATGAGTTTTATATCAAGTGGCTTCACAGCTCAGTAACTCTGCCTTCTGCGCTGTAAGTCTTGGGCTCGATTCCCACCCAGAACAGACTTATCCTATATAAGTCCATGAATTCTTTATCTTTTCAAACGTAGTTGTCTTTTTCCACAGAAATATCACTATGGCAGCCGATTGTTCTGATCTGCGTGTACTACAGCCTGCTCCCACTGTGGGTGTTTGTCGTATGGAAGAACAGGTATACGAAGGTGGTCCTCACCAGTGGATGGACTCCAGTCATCTCAGCACTCTTCATCAGTGGGTTAGTTTGATTACTTGTTTTATGTGTTTAATTGTGTTACAGAACGAGCCTCATGATGTTAGCTCTGTCTATAAAAAACATTATGTCTTGAGTCCTCCATAAACCTTTCTAATGGCATCCACATTGTTCTTTCAGGATCGGAGGCATCGTTCTCGATCAAGCCGTCGACCATTACCGAGGATACGAAGTCTTTCAACCAATTGTCAACGGTATTGGCGGTAACCTGGTTTGTGTGCAATCCTCGAGAATGGCGACGCACCTTCACCAGACAGCTATTCCGGGAGAGCTGCCACCGAATACGAAGCTTTTGGAGTGGCCTTGGAAGACTTTGTTCTATGGAAGTGAGTTAGACACTTGGAGAATTTTTAGGCCGGCAGCGCATCAGCATAGCCGTTGTTATATGTCTAGGGGCGACGGTGACCACTTTCATTCAGGTGGCCCATTAGCTCATTTGCTAGCAATAAAAAGCCGAGGACTTCTTTGAAAACCTTAAGCCTGTTATGTACTGGTATATAGAATCGAGTTCATCCATAAACAGCTAAGTAAAATGACAGTCTCGAGCGAGAATTCTTCAATGAAAAACAAACAGTCATTAGGCAAAACGGAGTCCCACAACCCTATTTAATTATTGTTCCTTTTAGGTTACACGGTCTTAATTAGGAACTACATAGATATTACCTAAATCTATTTATATAATACCTAACTCATAGCCGGTCTGAAAAACGACAGTTTTGGCGTTTATGTTAATAACTAGTATATTCCTTTCAGCTACCGCAGCTAAAGTGGCCCGTATGCTGTTGGTCCTGGCCGTTTTTGGCCAGATCATCTTCATGATTGTCGCAGATTTCGTCTACCAGGGGATTGTGACTATACAGATACCGTTCGCAATCACATACCTGATGTGCTCAGTACTACAGGTAATATTGATGTTTTGAATTTATGATGATTGATTCTTATTTCTTTAATGTAAGTAATTGATGGGACGAGCATCTGAACCTAATACAAAGCTGTAATAACATCATTACATTTTAGGTGTAATACATACATACTGGACTACTAAGTACTGGCCTCACGGATCAGTTGGTAGTAACCATGCATGCAGTAGGTCGTGAGTTCTATTTCCACCCAGGACAAATATTTGTGTGACGATCACAGATGTCTATTCAGTGTTTGGGTGTTAATATGTATTTGTATGTATGTATTTCCAAAAACAAAATTATATAAATATTACATCATTTGTCTGGTTTCCATGATATAAGCTATGCTTAGCTTACTTTGGGGCTAGGTAGTATAGCTAAGATGCTGTGTGAAATGTCCTCCAATGGAGAAATTCTCAGTTTTACTACTAAGATGAGTTGGGTAGCATCAGTCAATTACGATTTTTTGTTCCATAGGTCATGGTGCTTTTATACCTCTCTTACATCCTCATTCACTATATGTGGAAGAGGAAGAAGGATCCTGACAACGCTGCAATTCCTTACCTGACGGCACTTGGAGACCTCCTGGGTTCCATCTTCTTAGGACTCGCCTTTGTGATCTTGTCACTCTTTGGAATGGAGTACGGGAACAATGTCCAGTGAATTACTTATAGGATTTAGGGAAAGATCATGACGATCTTTTTAGACAACCATCGAACGCATTTGTAGGCGACCTCACAGATTTGAGGATGAGAAACGTAGCGACTGTTAGATTCTTAAGAGAGAAATTATAGAGCGCACAAAAGGAACTGCTGGTAATTAATACGGAAACCATTAATAAAGTCTAGAACTTTCCTGAAAACACATGCTCAGGGAGATTTTGGCTCGAGTTGAGAAGAAATATTTTCTCCAGATTAAATTAACAAATTAAGACTGTCATGTGCGTTCTATAACCATATTTTCTCTATGATAGATATTAGACCTGTTCGTCAATTGTTGAGTTAATGGCGATAGGCCCTACACATAAAGCATCATACATGTGCTTCAAAGAGAGAAATGTCTTCTTATCTCAATTTTGTTTTAGAGAAACGAAAGTGCAAGTGCAATCAATATTGCTTTTTAATTCTTTAATTTGTAACACAATATAATATTTTTCACTGAACATTGCGAAGAACATCAAATATTGATACCAAAGGTAGATTTTGACGACGGGTTTAACCGAATACATAATGACTTACCAACGGCTATTATGCTATATTTTTTATAATTTATTCTTTTTTGTAATAAAGTGAGATGCGATATGGATTAAATAAGTGTCCTTTAGCAGTTTGCATCAAATAAACAGCTATACATAAATATTAGTGCCAAGATATATTTAGATGACATAGTCGTGTCGTCCAAAGTGTTTGAAGATTATCAGTATTTAACAAATTGAGCTATTTTTATAAGTTGGATGTTTTATCTATCGATAATGTTGAGATTATCGAACAAGACTATTTGAAAATAATTCAGAAATCAAGGCAATTATTGTGTGTACAATATATTTGTAGATTTTAGCTGTGATACATAATAGATATTGTGATTACAATCAATTATACCTATATATTTTTAGCCATGACAGCAGTTTGAAATTCATTCACTGCAGTTTATTTTTACTGTGAATCCGAAATAATCAAGCAAATGTAATAAACGATTCTAATCGTTACATATGTATGTTAATAAAACCATTATTAATACCATCTTATATAATGTCATTCATTTTTTACATCTTACATCGATATATGTGAAAGTCGGAGTAAAGCGTGCTAGAAATTTATATAGATAAATTATAGTACAATATAGCAATTTGTAGTTAGTAATCAATTAGGGCCTAATATTTAATTTATTGACTTTAGCCCTATAACTAGTATTAAAAGCATTTCGTAACTCATTACCACAAATTATAAAAACGACACTAAATATTTGCTCCAGAACTTCATATTCTACAAAAGAAAATATAAACTATCAGGCATAATTTTATTGATGATGAATTATGGTATGTGTGAAAGTAAAACAAAGTATACCTTATTAATCAGTGCGTGTTAAAATCATGCTTTTAGACAATCAATAAAGTTCTCTAAACAGGTCACAAAATATAATAAATAACCGAATTGTACATTTAAGATTAAATAGTTATGAATGAATGATGTGATAGAAATGAGATTTTTATGTGTATATAGTAAATTGTTATGTAGTATGTAAACTATTGGACTGTTGAGTAGTTCAGTTTAGAAATGCTTGCCGTTCAATGATGTTAAAAGAGAATGAACATTGACAAGAAATAGTCCCCACATTTATAGACATATGCATGGCTTTTATAATTAATTTTATTACTACATTGGACAACAAACATGATATAATTATCCTACGTATTATACGTATCTAGTAACCAGATATATGAATAACATTAATTTTCATTCAAATGGCTATAAAGGAATAAATGAGTTACGTTCCGAGAAATACATATAAAAAATATTTTTTGAATATATTTTTCTTGAAAGCTTTAGGACCTTGAATTTTATTTGTTATTTTAATGTTTTTGACAACATTTTAAATAATAAATAGATAGCAATTGAGAATATAACTAGTGTATCTATTAATTATTTACACATTCGTGTCCAAAACTTCCGAAGGACACAGTTTATACAGTGTGAATTTACTAATATTACCTATTTTACAGTATGTGATGAAACAGACATTTTTTTTAAATACACCGTTTTAAATATTTTAATGTCAAAAATTACATATTATTATTTTATAAGTATTATGCATTTTTAACAAAACCGCCGCTACTGACGTTATTAGCAAAATATACATTCCTTGTCAGCTAAATTAATTGCGAAAATAAGTTATACCATTAGTTTTTAAGTTCCGTACCATGAATTTATAATTCCTAAAATAATGTGATGTCCATTTTAGTCTACAAGTATTTTTATTTTAAAATAAAACGAAAACAACAATTTTTCTTGTCTTATTGAGATTACCTTACCATTTCCTACCATATATAGAGGACGAAAACATAGTTTAGGATGCTATGTCAACGTATATATGACTTTATGAAAGAGTAATATTATTTATGGTAGAATAGTAATATTATTTATGGCTTTATGGTAGAAAAACTGGTATTATCTTTCCAGTAATCCAGCTTAGTGATGTCTTAACACCCTTTTGCAACTTAGTTCAAATTATTAATGATCCTTTTTATTTACATAAAACGGCAGAACATTACCAGGGAGTCAAATACATAAAATATAAGAAAAATGTGAGTGGCGTGTCAAACCCTGATCAGAGGAGCTAAGTATGACAGAAGTTGAAAGGCCTCACAGCTCAGTTAATAGTAACTCTGCCTTCTGAGCTGTAGGTCGTGGGTTCGATTCCCACCCAGGACAAACATTATAGCACGGAGCTGTTGTGATGAAGCTGGAAGAGTTAAACAAGTAAATAAAGTCTCGTTGTGTTTTTCGTTGGATTCATCTTGACAAGTACATACTTTTATGTGGCAATGTTACGGAACAAGCTGATGGCCCACTGGTCTCAAACTGTAAATTACCATAAGCAATCCGACTTAGTTCCACCCCTATCTAGGTACAACATGAATCAAGACGCATTGTATGCGACCGTAGCTCCGAGACTAGGACGGGAACTCTGTGACGTCTCATGTACCTGTAATTTCACCGGCCCCAGTTGATGTGGTATCCTTCAAATCATCGGAACACAGTAACGCGAATGCATTCCTGCTTGGAGGTAGAAATGGGTATGGTGGCAATGCTTCCCCGGACAAACTTGTACTGTGATCACTTCTCATTGTGATATTAAACAGAAATATAAATAAAATAAATATTTCCGTCTATTTTGAAAAAGCGTAGGATTTAATGGTGGAATCTAATTTCCAAGATTCGCCAAAACTCACTAGATGGCGGTAGCAGTACCTATTATAATATGTACTGAAAGCATTTGACTGCTCTTTAATTTACCTTTGCAATTTTCTTTCGTAATGTATTCGAAAACAGATGGAGCCACACCTTTGTAATTTTAACCTTTGTAAATTGATTGCCATAAGTTAGTGTCACACAATTTCACACCCTCTTCTCCCCCTGTAGGGGAACGGATAGCAAGGGATGCAGGCGCAAAATAAGCAAATTAGAATATGTTATTATTTATAAATGTCCACCAATATATTATTATTATTTGACTGGCCTCATAGCTCAATTGGTAGTAACCCTGCCTTCTGCGCTGTAGGTCGTGGGTTCGAGTCCCACCCAGGACAAACATTTGTGTGACGGATTTGTGTTACATCGTAGTCACATCGTACACGAAATAGTTTACAATGAAACACAAAATACATGGCTACAATGTACCATACTATGTATGTTATGTCGGAAGATTGGTTTCATAAACTCAAATATTGTTTAACTGTTTCACGGAAATTGAGCGTAACGTTCAGTTTTCCATCGCCATCACTTTAAGCGCCACTTTAAGCATGCTCTGAACATTTTAACTTTAGTTGAATGTTTGTGTTAAAAATACAGTAAACATAAGTAAATACTGCTTTGATTGCGAATGTTTTTCCTCCTAACCATTAAGGGAATTCAGTACAGAATTTTGAATAAATAAATATTGGTGGACATTTCACGCAGCGCCATCTAGCCCCAAAGTAAGCTAAGCATAGCTTGTATTATGGGAACCAAACAATTGATATAAAATACTAATATAATTTTTGTAAATACATAGATTATCATCTATAATAAACCCAGACACAGAACAAACATGTATGTTAAACATTATGTTGAATGAATTCTGAATCTAATCTGGAATGTATACGTACGTCCCAGCATTCAGCCCGAGTTTCAATCCGGAGGTCGCCGGTTCAAATCCCGACGTGCACTATGAGTTTTTCGACTGTAAGATTTATGTGCGCAATAACATGTTCTCAAAACGGTGAACGAAAACATCGTGAGGAACCGACATGTCCTAAAAAATTCGAAGACATGTGTCTAGTGCACGAAAGGAGCTTCTTCGAGGCTCACTTAAAATCCTTTCATCACATTAGTTCGAGAGAACCAGTGACTCGAATAGAATTGCGTTCAGCGTGCTTTTCATTATACAAAAAAAGCAGATAACGACAAATTTCGTTATTTCTGTTAACCCGTTCCGGATATTGTACCTTGGTGCAACCGACAGCTGACATGTTTCGTTTGATAGTGCACATTCGAATTTTCCTCGAAAGCTGTTGCCATACTATACATCTTGGTACCAAAGTTTAGGTCCTGGCTGTGACAGGCTAGTTACAATGGCAATCGCTACAGATTGTAGAATAAATTGAATGAGTCTTGTACAAGGCATACTCCATAAATTAAGCAAATATTAATTCCCTTAGGAAACCTTAACGTTAGGTAATCTTAATTTAGCCAGGAGGGCTACATAATACCTGTGTGTACCGAAATCTGTTTTTTTTTATTTACAACACCAAATTTCTCCCGGAATATTGAGAAAATTTGAAGTAATAATGAGGTTAACGTCAATATTTCAATAAATATTCGAGGAAATTTTGCATCTAGCCCCTAACTAAGCATAGCTTATATCACGGGAAATAGACAACTGACCGAATGCTTATTTTTTTTCTTTTTAAAATACATAAATGATACTAATTATTACCCAGAGAGAACAAACATCAATGATCGCAATACAAATCTTTGTCATGGGTGAGAATCGAAACGACGACCCATAGAACAGAAGCCAGAGTACTACAAGCTGTGAGGCCAGTCAGTGTTCGAGATCAAATGGGAGTAGGTGTCTTGAGCTTGGAACGATGACTTTTTTTCACTTGTCGTTTGGCTTTGATTGACTGAACGGCAGACGGTGTCCTCGAATTGTAAAGAAAAATAATAATTTATTTTTATGCGAAGTTACGGAACGAGCAGATGGCCCACCTGGTGTTAAGTACCTCTGCCCATAATTATTTGTCGTGCGCGAAGTATTTGCATTAGTCGTGGTGGGTGTAAACAGTCACTAGGTCGAGGCAGTAACAGACTGCCGGCTGTAGATAACACGTAGGACGATAGCTGGTAGAAAATAATGTTCCTTAAATACTCGTCGTCAATGTAACTGGCAGACTTAACGGCTGGATGAAAACACATGCTATAACGAACGCTTAACGACTGCATAATAGCGTTATTTTCAGCATTTTCGCTAGTTGACGGTATACTCAAACTGTATAGAATATTTTTAGTTAAATGATAGTCGTGGGCAGAAGTATTGATAGACAGTGTTTAAGTTTGCCTGGAGAAGTAGTGCCACCACACCTGGTAATTTGCTGCCAAGCAGTGATGCACTCGTGTTGCTGTGTTCCGGTGGAAGGAAGTGCGTGCCGATGAAATTGCAGGCGCACGAGACGTAACATCCCCGTCTCGGGGTGATCGATGCAACACAATGCGACTTGAATCATCTCGTACTTTGGTGGAGAGGACTTGAGTCGTATTGCTGTTGTTTATGGGCGGCGGTTACCACTTAACATCAGGTGAGCGTCAGCTCGTTCAATCACCAACATGGCATAAAGAAAAAAAAAAGATGCAGTCGTGGAACTGTGAAGAGTCACTCGCTTCAGGTCGTAGCAGACACGAGCTGTAGAAGAATCTCCCCTTAAAAATTCTTCATCAACATAAGTAACAGGCAGTGTAACGGCTGGAAGGAACACTTGCCGTAACGGACGACTAACGACTGTACACACCAGCTTTTTACAGCAGTTAACGGTATACTACGACTGCATACAATATTTTTTTGTTGAGTCGTGGGCAGATATGTTGTGGGGCAGGAGTTTATGATGTGAGGAGTGGAGTCACCTGTTCGTGGGTGCGACAGGCTGCCGGCTGAGGCTGTGCAGGGCGCGCGGCAGTCGGATCGTTAGGCGGGCGGGCGGGCGGGCGGACGGTCGGTCGGGCGGGGCGCAGGCGCGGGCGCGCTGGGCGGCGGCGTCAGTCGCCCGCGAGCTTCGGAAAGGCGCGCCGGCATCGCCTCGCCCGCACCCGACCACCCACTGCGCATGCGGTTATCGATCCACTCAGTATCTAGGTTAACCGGCTAAAATTAAAGGTGCGTTCCGTTTCAAGGTTGCAACGCGAGCACAGCTGAAATCAACCCATGGAATACCTCTTAACACGAAGCGGTAAGAGCGACTGTTCTGTGAAAACAGCGTAATGGCGGACTGAGAATTATGTAAGAATCTGAGTTTTCAAACTGTGATGTAGGATATTAGTGTCAGTGTTTGGTCTATTTTTTGTTTCACGGAGTCTCCGGATGACGGTCAGTAAGTGGTATGAGTGTGGGGATAAATATAAATCGAGCTGCGTGCCCTAGAAGTGATGCTAAAAACACATTTCAACACCCAAAACTGTTCTGCACTAATCATGAGTTTTCCCTGTAGCCTTAGTTTCATGGGAATGTTACGAGTTACTACCGATTTTCGAGTCCAATATGCTAACGATGGATTCTATTGTATGTAAATGATCGATATATGTGATATAAATTTCATACTGAAAACCAGCTCTATTCAACGATCAATTTCTATCTCGCTGTTTAGTAGTCGCGTGGTATTCCAAACGATTAATCGATATAATGAAACAAACACCAGAATCGAGCAAAACACGGTTAAATTTTCAGCTGTTAGTCTCTCTCTTTCTCACATAACAATTGTTATTTATAAATACTGTAATGGTAGCTCATAATATCTATGAACTCGGCCAAAACCATTCTCAAGCAACACTAAAATCATTTATAAATCAAACAAACAAAATCATAAATAACTAACATATAGCTATAGTTATAAGTAAACAATTGAGTACTAAATTCCTACTACCCAGAAAAGTTCTAGTACTAACCTAGAAAATGTTTGCGATGGTGAACAAGAGATGGCGCCAGTAGGCACTATCGACTTTTCAGCGGAAAATAGTTTTCGTGATTATATCAGTGTGAATAATTCATAACTATTGTATTATTCATACTAGTTTCGTGAGATAATCAACGACGTTCAATATAGAGAAATCGTTTCAAATCGATAAAATATACAGTCATACTGTTCGAAAAAAGGTTTGATGCAATTGATACGGTATTTACATAAAATACTTATAGAATTTTAAATAAAACGTAAACCGTAAATATGAAATATTACTTATTATTTCAGTTAGAAATTTAACGTATTAGTTAAATGTGTGTTATATAAAATTATCGGAATGAATCCCGTTGTGAACCAGCTAGCTATCTTGATTAGACTTAGGTAGAAGAAAAAAGGTCTCAGCGCGCTCAGACTATATAGACTATATATATAGTCGCCAATTGTAAAAAAAGAATTGCTAATAAATTAAATAAATAATGTTTTATTCCTCTTTTTTACCTTTGTTTTTTCAGGTGAAATAAGATATTTTACCCACTGATTAGAAGCAGTGCTTGCCCGTTCTGTAAACATGAATAACAAACGATACTTTTTCAAAGAAGTTCAAAAAAAAAAAAGAAGTTAACATAGGTCAGTTCTTGAAGATAATAATGTAATCTATGGTTGGCGACAGAAAACAAAATTTAACGCAGAAACGTTTGGTTCTCTCAGCCATTTGAGCCTCTTAAACTTTCCACTTTGATTGCTTAAGACAAACTAAAAGAACCAGTGAATGTGTGGGGTTCAATTTATTTATAAGGCGATTAATTTTCCATCAGATTTGTCTATCAGTTGAAAAGCACACACAATGCTTTCAGTAGCTCCGGAGAGGTTTAATCCAAACTTCTTACTCTCTCGACAACAAATCACTGACAGATTCTGTGACGGAACTAAGGAACTGTGTTTGACAGCAATCTCTCTTCCTGTTATATTATGTTGTGATGGAGGAGGAAGGTCTGGAAGACACCTATTTACTCAAGAGTTGAAGAGAGACTTGAATACGCAGGTAGTAAGTTCGATTTCTTAGTCGTTCACTTAAAATGGGTGGAGGCGATACGTTTCGTACGCATATAATGTAACAACGACCAGACTGATTGAATGTAATTATTATTAAAATAACCGCTTTTTACTAAGTGCATATGGATGTATACACGGTACATATAACATTTTTTTAAAATTTTTGTCTCTCTGTATGTCTGTCTGTTTGTTCCGGCTAATCTCTGAAATGGCTGGACCGATTTTGACGGGACTCACTGGCAGATAGCTGATGTAACAAGGAGTAACTTAGGGTACTTTTCCGAGGGGTAAAATAGGGGTGCGTGATAAAACCGAATTCCATGCGGACGAAGTCGCGGGCAACAGCTAGTATATTATATGTCGTGACGTCACTACCACGATTGCGTATTAAGACGTAAGGTAATTTATACGTATGTCGCGCGTCATACAGCAAACCTGCATTTCTACAAATGGAGCATTGTGGGAATGTTGACTGCCCTGACATCACTCACAGCCGTTCCAGGAACGGTTCTTGTTGTAATATTTGTGTTCTTATGTGACCTGCCACGTTATTTATTTATTGATATTATTTTTGATGTGTATAAGTCACGAAACTAGCAGATGGCCCACCTGGTTTAAATTGGTAACCTCTGCCCATAACAGGCAATACAATTTGGGTCCGCGTACCCAAGTCGCATTGTATGCGCCCGTAACGTGAGATGTGAAGATGGAATGTTTCAAGTGTCTGTAATTTCACCGGCAACTATACCTTTCAAACCGGAACACAGTAACGTGATTATTTTATTATTATTTTTAATATTTATTTACTTATTTGAAGGCAAAAAAGTATACTTCAAAGCGCCCAGATGCTATTATATGCTATTAATTATATTAACCGGCCAGTAACAAAGTTCTTTTTTTTTTTTTTTATGTTTTTTAGTTACGGAACGAGCCGACGGCCCACCTGGTGGTAAGTGGTAACCTCGGCCCATAACAACCGATGCGACTTGGGTCCTCCCCTACTAGGTACGACAAGACCCAAGTCGCAACGTATGCGCCCGTAACTCTGAGACGTGTAGGTGGAATGTCTCATGTGCCTGTAATTTCACCGGCAACCACACCTTTCAAACCGGAACACAGTAACCCGAACGCGTTACTGCTTGGCGACAGAAATGGGCATGGTGGCAGTACTTCCCCGGACGAACTTGGCGTGTTCTACTGCTCTTAAAAGTTCATTAATATATGAATATATTTGTGGCCAAACTGAATATATCATAACGCCAAATAATAATACATCAGGCCGTTATACACAAAAAAATATTACGACATATTTCCACTGCTTTTTTATCTATAAAATCTACTATTACATGCCGTCACTACTACGATTCGCGTCGTAACTGATACGTACGAGTTTGTCATTCGCGTAATCCACTAAGCTTGTAATTCCACCAATGTAGTACCTATAGTGGGAATGTTGACGACCCCTGACATTCTCCTGAGCTCAAGTCGCCAACAGGACGGACTGACTGGTGTCTGTTTTATCCTACTAATATTATAAACGTGAAAGTTTGTATGGATGTTTGTTACTCTTTCACGCTCAAACGGCTGAATGGATTTGGATGAAATCTGGTATCAAGATAGCTTATATCCTAGATTAACACATAAGCTACTTTGATCCCGGAAAAATAGAGTGTTCCCGTGGGATTACTTATTCACCGCGGGTAATACCGCGGGGCACAGCTGCTAACATATAAACTGATGATTCCTGGGTATGATATTTTATGATACCCGGCTTGCGTTGCTATTATAATCTCTGAAATGGCTGGACCGATTTTGACGGGACTTTCGCTGGCAGATAGCTGATGTAACAAGGAGTAACTTAGGCTAATTTTCCGTGGGGTAAAATAGGGGTGCGTGATAAAACCGAATTCCACGCGGACGAAGTCGCGGGCAACAGCTAGTAAAATCTATAAGTCTTTATCTATAAAATCAATCAAATATCGTAATACGTTATATACATATAACAGTGTATGCAGTGTATAATTCTCGTGATCCACGAAGTGTGCAGTTCCACAAATGGGGCAGAGTGGGAATGTTGACGATCCCTGACATTTACCGGGGCCGAGGTCGCCACCGGGCGGCACGGCGGGTCGACCTCACGTTGTGCTGTTTATTTCTATTTAAATTAAGGAACATGCAAGAAACCACCAATATTTATCTGCTCTTCAAAGACAAGGGTTGAACGAAACAAAAAATAGACCTTAGTTTTTGTATTATGGTAGCGGTTGGCGCAAGTAAGTTGTAGTAAGTAGTAGTGGAGAATGTTGTCGACCCCTGACATTTGGCGAGGTCAGAGGTCGTGCAAGTAGGATAAACCTTTTACTTTTGAAGTCGCCGCGTTTAAATAAAATATACACTCATCACATAACTACACCTTTTTTATAAGATTTCAACAAATAAAGATTCCCGTTTAACTGGCTTTTTCAATATATATGAATTTATCCATCTACCAACCCTTGCTTACTCCAGATAGTTCTATCACCATTATACGTAGAGCCAAGTAAACGGCGGCCGCGTTGTGCTTTTGTTTGAAACCTCTCATAGACGTGGCTCAGTTTATGTTGGGTACATAACAATGCGCGCTTTACAATGGTTGTATTTTATCGTACAGCGCCATCTGTGTTCCGTTATCGAGTGATGAGTATGATTGCTGTGGCTGAAAGCTTTCCATTTTAGTGTGATATGATAGTCTTATCATATCACACTAAAATGGAAAGCTTTCCTAATAATACCAAATTTTAAAGTATTATTCTTTGGTGTGGTAGTGTTAATCAGCCTTTCTATCTATAAATCGGCAATTATCTATTTTCATTTTCTCTTTCTACGCAAAACAAAATAAATCCCCAACGAAAACTACGAGAAGCCATTTTATAACGGAAGTTGTATTTCGGTGACGTCACTTAGCGTGTATGAAACAATTTTCGTTAACCGCCCGTACCAACTGCAACTTAGCTGTGGCGCAGTACTACGAAAACAAACGATATTAATATAGTTCTAACACACCTTATAATTAATGGGGGTGAGGGCTCTTAAGGTACTTTTAATAATGTCCATGAAGTCAAAAAGAAATAGCTTGGAAACGTCTGTGATTAAATAAAAAATATATAAACGCACTTACAGCTAAATCTGGCAAATGCTATCCAACTCCATGGCAAAGAACAGCCCAGAAACCCAGAGAAAGGTCGTCGAGTCGGAGGACTGAGAGTTTCTTGATTTTCTTCCCATAAGAGTTTTACCCGGAGAGGGTTTGAACGGGCATCATACATATTTAAGAATACTTCGAAATTACAAAAATCCTAGATCAAATGTTGTAGGTTATAGTGTACAGAAGTTATCCTTATATTGTTGTCAGCATTATTTTTATCCCTGAACACAAACTAAGCTAATTAATATTATTTTATTTTCAGGTAAGTCAACAGTATTGTTGGAAGTGCTACCACATTTTCTCGATATGTCTTCAAAGCAGGGCCTTAGTTGGCCCAAGCTCGGGTAAGTACGTACACAACAATATTAAAAGACATTTCTAAGTAAAATATAATAGAAAGTCCGCTTAAAGTCTTATAAATCGAATAGTAATTATTTTTTCATTTCATTAAAATAAAGGGTCCGAAAAGAGTCTCTTAGAGATGCACTTTAAACATTTCACTACACTGGTTTGAGAGAGCTTTAGTAGAAGTGGTATGTATATCGCATTTATATAACCAATAGAAGGCAAATTGAAATTGGAGGCTTAGGATATACAATTATGCAATAATTTATATGCTAAGCCTATCCTAATCCTATCCTAAGCGATTTTATCATGCACCCCTATTTTAGTACTTGGAAAATTAGCTTAAGTTAGTCCTTATAACATAAGCTATCTGCCAGTGAAGTCCGTTACAATCGATTCAGCCGTTTCAGAGATTAGCCAGGACAAACAGACAGACATATTTATTTATATAAATGTGTGTACCGTTTAAACTTTCATATATATTTAGTAAAAAGCTATTATTTGATCATTACAAACAGACACTTCAGTTTTGTTTATTTGTATTTATGAACTGATTAACTAAGGCCTCATCACACGAACTTTGTTTTAATTTCACTTCAATTTTTTGAGTACCTTTCTACTGAAAACGATTTTCGACCGCGCTGTCGTATCAACCTGGGAACCAGATTAGTATTATAAACCTTGCGCAATCGACATAAAGTCGCTGTACAGCGACACTCTATGACGCAGCGTAAAGAGAACAGTTAGCACACAACAGTTAAACTGATACATTAAAGATTCGTGGGGATGCTGACAGCACCATCTAGCCCCAAGCTAAGCAAAGCTTGCACTATGGGGGCCTAGATAACTTACAGAATACACATATACTTTTTCTTAATAGGTTTATAGGTAGTACTCAGACACAGAACAAACATTTATGTTCGTCACACATATTATGTTTGTTCAGGGTGGGATTCAAGGAAGTTACCACCAACTAAGCTATGAGGCCAGTCTAAATCGTTAATTATAATTCCCGACTTCATTTGCAAGTCCGGAAGTTGTTCATAATTTAGATTCTTTTAGATTTGTACACAAATACAGCAATTTGTTGTCAAAATTAAGCATTCGGCGTGTGGTGTTCGTCAGAGTGAACGGCATACCTAGGCATGCTAATACCGAGTGTCCAAGCTGTGTTTCCAGCACTGTGGAGTGCTCTGTCGACTCTGGCGTCGCTCCAGGTGCCAACAGAAATAGACCAAAGCGACACATCCATGTTGTTAATTGCCTACATTTGTAAGTATTTTCGTAGATAATTGCACTTTTCCTCATTAATATCGTCCGTTATTCTCAGAATCAGTTGATTGCTTCACACTTTAAAGTATTAATTTAATACTTTATCGTCCACCTACGCTGAATACCTGGAATTGTCGAGAGAGAGAGTTATCTGACGAATTGAAACGAGATTTAATTTGTAGCACAAAACGTAAATTTTCACAAGTTAGTCCTACGCAGACGTGCTACATCGTAGACCGCAACGTCACTTAACATCAGGTGAGACTGCAGACAAATACTAGTCTAAATTAAAAAAAAAAAAAAAAAAGAGATATTATTATTTTTCTTAACAAAGTTGTCATAATAATAATATCATATATATAATAGGATATAATGATAATTGCAAAAAACGTGGTAAAACATGGGTATGGCTTAGCCTACTACAAAGTTTGGTTCGGTCTTAAATGTAGTTGTAAAGGAAACGTGCATCTGTTATAAGTCAAAGTCAAAGTCCGACTTCCGACTTGGGACAAACGAAAGTTGCACATAATTTCTTACTACTGCACAGTATATCTTACGAAGTTGTATTTTTAGGTTGTATTATGGTCAGAGGTTTACCTCAACACTGGGTAGGCCATCTGCTTTTCCAGTAACTTTTTCACATGGTTATAAAAAACATAGTCGTGGAAGCTACACGGCGGTAATAAAACCATCGAATAACATAGCCGATGTACGCGTGATTCGATTTTATATCCAGCGCGGCAGTTAAACAATGCCTGGACAATGTATTGTTTTACAGCCAACCAGTCACCGATTTAGATTTATTTTCATCGATTTTCCGTCAGCGTTTTAATTATTCCGCTGACTGAAATCTATTTTCATTTCACTAGTCAGTTATTTTTCTATATTTTTCCGATGAGATCACGGATCGTTCAACCGTTGGACAGGGAATAGATATTATTTGTATGTATAAAATGAAGAAAAATCACCATTACTTTTATAATTTACTAATCCTACTAATATTATAAACGTGAATGTTTGTATGGATGTTTGTTACCCTTACTTTACCTTTCACGCTCAAACGGCTGATTGGATTTGGATGAAATTTGGTACCAAGATAGCTTATATCCTGGATTAACACATAGGCTGCTTTGATCCCGGAAAAGTGCAGTGTTCCCGTGGGTTTACTTATTCACCGCGGGTAACCTTATGTTTTGAATATTGACGTTTCCAAGCCATTTCTTTATGAATTCTGGAAATAAAGTTTTTGACTTTGACTTTGACTTTGACTTAACACCGCGGGCGCAGCTAGTTATCTATACAAATAAATAAAATTGGAGTGTCTGTTTATAATATTAAAATAACCGCTTTTTACTAAGTGCACATGGATGTATACACGGTACATATACGAAAACTTTTTTTTTTTTTAATTTTTGTCTGTCTGTCTGTTTGTTCCGACTAATCTCTGAAATGGCAGGACCTATTTTAACGGGACTTTCACTGGCAGATAGCTGATGTAACAAAGAGTAACTTAGGCTACTTTTCCGAGGGGTAAAAAAGGGAAAAAAAATCAAATGAAATAGCGTATTTCTAAAATTAATACATACCGATTTTTATGGGTTTTTGCGAATTCTTATGTGATGTGCCAAGTGACGTCACTTCACGTCGCGTCACGGCCGGCGCGGGCGTCAGCCGGTGATGATAAATGATGGTGATGACGGTACCATAAAAATATCTTTAATAGTATTTTTTTTTATACGCCAGTGGCAATGTTAATACTCTATGGCTCCCGTTTTAATTGCGTGGTGGCGGATTGGTAAAGATCCTGACTTTTAATCCGGAGGACGTTGGATCATATCCGACAATGAACAAGTTTTTCGCCTTGAAGTTACGTGCGTAGTACCACGATCACAAAGTGACAGAAAAAACTGCGAAGATACCGGCTCTAAAATCAAAATTTTGAGATGTCTCAAGTGTAAGAAAGGAGCCTCTTAGAGGTGCACTCTAATCCTTTAACCACACTAGCGAGAGTCATTGTTACGACTAAATTTATGATTTATCATTCATGTGGTTAAAAAGCTGCTTCTGTAATAATTAAGTAAATAACACAACGAAATATTACCTATATTAGATTACTGTCAGTCTATTTTTAAAAGGGTTTAAAAATCTGAATAGTTAAACTCAGATTATTTCTAAAAGTTCAAATAATCTGAATCGGGTATGGTAGATCTGAAAGCAAATTTGTATCTATCATGACAAATTTTTGGTTAAAGGTAGGTATATAATATTAGGTAATTTCGGTTTAGTACTAATTTTCAGATTATATATAATTATGGCTTGAATACTTATTCAACTGTGTAAATACAATCCATACTGACTGACTGACTTAATAAACAGTCGTCTATCAACAAACAGTAAACCATGTGCACCATTTTTAGGGTTCCTTATCTAAAGAGCCATACAACCGCCTGACTCGCACTTGGCCGGTTTATAATCGTTAATTAACACTCTTTACCTGATATACCCTCACGTCGCGTGAGTGTCACGTGTCAGAACGTAACGTATTTAACGGACCGGAAGCGTATGGAGACCGGAAGCGGTAGCGTAACGGCACCAGAGCGGCCCGTTACGCGCTTAACGATCAACGTTTACGTATACATATTTTGTTTATTGTTCACATTTGTTGAATTTTATTTTGTATGGTTGTTTTTATGACGTGATGTTTGCGGTTTTTGTATGTCGGCTCAGTTGGAGTGAAGCCTTTCGATCTGTAGATCTTGGGTTCAAGTTCTACAGTTACCTTTTTTATGTATTAAAGTTTAGGAAAGAGCCCTCTGCCCATTACAAAGAACATGATTTGTGTCCGCCCCTACTAAAAAAACATATCATAAAAGAAATTATCCAAAGAAGTTTCAATGGAAAAAACGAATAAAATGTGCCAAATTAATATTATACCAAGAACTGCCTGAATTACTCATTTGTTCTGTAAACTTTAAACTTAAAGAATTTCTATTTCCGTTCGACTTCACAGAACAAATAAGTTGACGTCATTTAAACTTAAACGTTGTGGGTTATAAATAACTTCAAAAAAGTACGCAAGTGAATACGCGTGACCTTGCTATTTTTAACTTAACTCATTCACATTTCGACTGGACTCACAGCTGTTCTTAGTACCCCTGCCTTCTATGCTGTAGGTCGTTGCTTTGATTCCCCGGACAAACAATTGAGTGACTAACATAGGTGTTTGTTCTGTGTCTAAGTATTAATATGTAATATATGTATGTATATACAAAATACATATAATTTTAAGTATTATATCACTTGTCTGGTTCCCATGTTATAAGCTATGCTTAGCTTACAAGTGAACTTGAACTTGTTCTAGAGCCAAAAATTCGAAGACATTTTTCAAAGGCACAAAAGGAGCCTATTTGAGGCGCAACTTAATCCTTTCACCAGTTTCACCACACTGGTACGAGAGAGCCAGTGACACGACTCTATGCCAAGCTACGCCTACAACAGCTATGTTTCAAATTAATAAATATTGCAAAATCGCAAAGCATATATTGTGCCATAGAAACATATTTATTATTTGCAAAGCCTATCAACGTCGGCCTTGTAATAGCATCGTCAGTTTATGTGCCAAGTCCTCGGCGAAGTGAGCACACTTCAAGGGGATGGCCGACCGTCATCCCCCCCCCACCCCCCGCTTATATAAAGCTTATTCCGTACGTATGCTACCCTGTCTAGGATACAGCCGAACATTTATCGACAAAACATGGATGGAATTGATGATTTAGAAAAGATATAATCATAAATATGAATTTGACTGGTTCAACAAGTAATTTAATAAAACAAAGATAATTAAAGGCAAAGTCCGATAGCTGTCACATTCCTGACTTTGAGATTGAGTGAGATTTTATTTATTTATTTATTTATTCGCACAAAACACATTACAATTCTAACCCCGGATCCAGACTCAGCGGCAACATTTGAACACTTATTTGAACACTTGTCTGTCGAGAGTGTTTGAGACTAGTTGCAATGTTTGATTAAATGTTTGCACTTTGCCATTCGGTGTCGGTTGTTTGAGCGCACATCAAAGCGTTCAAACTTTGGGTGGCCTGCCACACTTGCGCAAAGTTCATTTGGTATTGCATCACCTTGCGAGATGTCTGGCAGATACATCAAACATGTGTTCAATATGCACAAATATATGACAGTGTCTGGCGCCGGGTTGAAAACAATACATTGAAACAAAACCATTGAAAGAATTGTAACGTAAGGTGAGTACAACTAAAATAATAAAGAGATTGAGCATTTCCATCAGTGTTTTGGGCACAATTCCACAATTCCACTGTGCCAAAAAAACCTGCATAGTTTCAACAAAAATGATATTTACTAAGAAAGAAAGAAAGAAAAAGCATTTATTTGTGGCAAAGAATATACACAGGTACAATAAAAAAAAGGAATAATATAAAGACATAAACATTTTTAACAAAATTAAAAGTGAGGTTATAGGAACATACTGAACGAAACTTCAATTAAAATTACTACGGTAAGTAAAGTGGTGCTACGAACGTGCTACGGAAAATGACATTTATCCGGCAACAACAAAGCTTGCTACGGATACCGACACGAGCGTGGCGGCTCAGTGGTACACTACCCCGGTTTCAATCCGGAGTAAACCGTATCAAAATCTCTACAGCAGTTTCTGAGATTAGCATGCAGACCAAAACGCTGTTGTTGACTTATAAATGTAGTGATCAAAGATTACAAGGTTTTGTCTATCCCAACGCTTATTAGTTCACACGGTTTTTTTTTTTTTTAATAGTTTGAATTGTTTTTAAAAACGACTTTGATGTTATGTTGCCTGTATTATATTGACCTGTAATAATTATTATAAATAAAAAACTATGAACTATTAGTTCCTAAAAAATGCGATACACAGCCCATTTTATTGTCTTATTTAAGAATGGTTCGCATAGTTTAATTCTCAAGAAGCCCCCTCATTATTTTACACCAAATAGTAGACATAGGTTATTAATAATGCTACCAACCTCCTTGCTGTGAATGGGACCTTTGGATGGGGAAGACCTCTACGTACGTACTTAGACCAAATCGGTGACTTGAAAAAAGGCCAAGAAAAAAGGCAAAAGAAAGAATACCAGAAACCGAAATCTTAATTAACTTATCTTACAGCCAATTAAGGATATTTTTTTTTATAAAATATGAATATACAAAAAAAAAATGCACGCATAGACATGTCATATTAAGATGCTAACGTTTTTAATAATCCCAGCTAAGGAAATACTGAGTCGGTAAATGAGATTACCATAATAATATTGGGATAGTTGTGAGGATGAACTGAGACCTCGGAATGTAGTGGGCACTCCGACAGGGCGGCGCCGCCCTTGAACAACCCCTAGAAGAGTAACACATAACTCAATATCAGCATAGGGCTGGACTGGATTTATTTTATGGATGGATATTTAACACTGCGCTATCTAGCCCCAAAGTCACCTAAGAATAACTTGAATCATGGGAACCGGACAATTGATATAATTTACCTATATACTTTTTTGTAAACACATAAATATAAAACTTGGTGTTGTGTATCATATGTAAGTTTATACGTATTGTATCAGTTGTCGGGTTCCCATGATATAATATGCTTAGCTTACTTGGGGCTAGATGGCGCTGGGTGAAACATGCAAAAAAAAATTGGACAATAATTTTCGTGCATGTTTTACCCCGTTTTGCGCTCGAAACATATCATTGTATGAATAAACTTAGTGAGTGTTGAGACAGCCCTAGCTCACAAGGCAATCTTATTGTCAATCGCCATGATCTAAGCTTTCCAGGGAGTTACGTGAAGTCACAGACTTCAAGCAATGCCAGTCGTGGTTTGGAATGAGGTTGAGATCTAATATAAACATGATATGCAAATAATTAATATATAACTTATATATATAAATATATATATCAAAGTGAATTTCTTACGGCACGTGCAAGATGGCCCAACTCATGTTAAGCGGTAACCTCTCCTCATCACGAAAGCAAAACGTCATGGGACGACTTGGTGCAAGCCCCATGTGATGTGCACTCATGCGATGCAACTTGGATCTTCCCACACTTAAGTCCTGTTGCTGTTATAGAGAATACAGCTTAAAATCAGGTGAGCCATATGGCCATACAGACACTTAATGTTACAAAAATATATAAATAATGCTACTGTTAAGATTGGCTCTTAAGATTAGGTCTTAAAATAAACAAGCTCAAATGTTTTTGATTTAATATTAGATTATAGATCGAATATAATCTAATTTTTCGGCTATTTTTGAGATGTTATTTACTACAGTATATAGTTCGGGTATTTTGTGGTTTTGGGTAAATAATAACGCTTACGTCACCGTAATAACGCTGTTTACAGTAACGGTTAACGACCCGGAAGGATTTTGACGAGTTTTCGTTAATAGCTCTGATTAACGATACTCTGTTTATGATTTTGAATTCGTACACCTACATATACAGGGTGTGGCGTAATGAGTGGATAATAGGGTACCTGCGGGTAGGGGCCATTGTGGCGGTTCAGAAAAATATTTGTTATGCTCAGTAAAAGTGCCTCGGTTTTCGAGATATTCGACATTTTCGAAATTTAAGAAATATTTCACCCTTCGTCACTATTTTTGGCGCCCAGACTGCAAATGATTTTTTTTTTCTATCTGTTTTTTGGATAGTATTCTTGGATAGATGTGCTATCGAATGGAAACTATTATTTTTATAACACAAGCACAGTTATGTTTTTAAAATAAGATTTCACTAAAATTTTACTTGCTTTCGTTTGTTTTCCTGACCTTTACCCTTCTGTGGTGTAAAAAAAATGTATGGTCACTTGAATGCCAACGTTTAAAAAAATTAGCCTTTTTCATCGAGATTCCGAAATGGTATATTACATGGTATTTCCACAAGTTGATTCAAAATTAATTCCTATTAAAATGGGTAGAGCTAATTATTATAAAATTACAAATAGTACTAAAATTTACTTCATTACTTAAAATCACCTAAAAACATTAGTTTAAAATTCGGTAATGAAATAAAACGAAACAATAAATTTTAAATGCATTTCATTTATTAAATTTACTATCACAAAAGGTGTTCGAAAAGTCCACCACGTGCTCTGATGCATGCTCTGCACCTTTTGATAAAAGATCTTTTAATCCTGTTCGCAAATCTTTGCTCTGTGATTTTCTGAGCAGCTAATCGCACACGCTCCCGTAGCTGGTCCACTGTATTAATTGGGTCTTTATAAACCTTTTCTTTAAGACATCCCCAGTAAAAAAAGTCCAATGGGTTGAGGTCTGGTGAACGAGGTGGCCACAAAATTGTCCCCAAACGACCGATCCATCGTCGACGATATGTTTCATCGAGGTATTGTCGAACATTTCGGGCGTAATGAGCGGGGCAACCATCGTGCTGCAGCCACATTCTTCTTCTATCTTCTAATGAAACATCTTCTAATAAAAGTGGAAGTTCGTGCCGTAAAAAATGTAAATACGTTTCTGCAGTCAATGTTCCAGACAAAGCGTGTGCGATTAGCTGCTCAGAAAATCACAGAGCAAAGATTTGCGAACAGGATTAAAAGATCTTTTATCAAAAGGTGCAGAGCATGCATCAGAGCACGTGGTGGACTTTTCGAACACCTTTTGTGATAGTAAATTTAATAAATGAAATGCATTTAAAATTTATTGTTTCGTTTTATTTCATTACCGAATTTTAAAATAATGTTTTTAGGTGATTTTAAGTAATGAAGTAAATTTTAGTACTATTTGTAATTTTATAATAATTAGCTCTACCCATTTTAATAGGAATTAATTTTGAATCAACTTGTGGAAATACCATGTAATATACCATTTCGGAATCTCGATGAAAAAGGCTAATTTTTTTAAACGTTGGCATTCAAGTGACCATACATTTTTTTTACACCACAGAAGGGTAAAGGTCAGGAAAACAAACGAAAGCAAGTAAAATTTTAGTGAAATCTTATTTTAAAAACATAACTGTGCTTGTGTTATAAAAATAATAGTTTCCATTCGATAGCACATCTATCCAAGAATACTATCCAAAAAACAGATAGAAAAAAAAATTTCATTTGCAGTCTGGGCGCCAAAAATAGTGACGAAGGGTGAAATATTTCTTAAATTTCGAAAATGTCGAATATCTCGAAAACCGAGGCACTTTTACTGAGCATAACAAATATTTTTCTGAACCGCCACAATGGCCCCTACCCGCAGGTACCCTATTATCCACTCATTACGCCACACCCTGTATATCGTACAATGTGAGAGAGCGTGGTGTCCGTGTCCATGTGGTACGGAACCCGCGTTTCAATCTGAAGGTCGGTGGTTCAAATCCAAGCGTGCATGAGCTGTTTTTGCTTGAGTTTTGCACGTTTTGTATAATTTTATGCAGTCTAAAACGTAATACAATATAATAATCGTAACATCGAAATTTAAAACATATGTTTTCAGAAGAATGTAGTATACTCCGCTAAGAATACAAACAATTATTAAAGACATAATTCACCAGAGATATTTATGTTCTGGCCGCATATAAATACATTACTAAACTCCCAAACTCATTAATATAACACCAAGACTACATAAAATGCTTAAGCGCCTGACAGTAAAGTGAAAGCAATCGTTTCTTTAGTATATTGCTATACGTTGTTCATTTTTATGGAAATAAATCCTAATGAACTTCATACTTAACCTACATAACTTGACCTAAGGATAGGATACTAAGAAATGCCTTAAATTCTTCATAAAGGGCAAAACAGATAGCGTTTCCCACGGTTTATGCACGTTCAGAGACGAAATATCCAAAGACTGAAAGTTGAAACTGATTTGAAAATACCACTGAATTGATGTTGTTTTTTAATGACGTGACTCTCAGTGAAAAAAATAATGTATTCGTTGAGTGACAACTCCGCAGCTATGGCCTACATATTTTAGGCTCTAAGCTATCAAAATACAAATAGTAAAATCGTTACTTATTTCTGTTATTGACATAGACTGGCCTCACAGTTCAGTTGGTATTAACCCTGCCTTCTGCGCTGAGGGTCGTGGGTTCGATTCCCACCCAGGATAAACATTATATTCATACATAAACGTATTAATGAAAGTAGTCATGATTTTGACAGTTTTTCTGTTTATTTAAAGACATTGGAACATTATTTATCTCAGGTAGGTACAATAATACCTAGAAACAAATAACATTTCTTACAACAAACACTAGGTACTTATGATTATCAATTAACTAAAAATTATGATGTGCTCAGGTGACTATCACCAAGTCTCCATATTATTGGCCTCATAGCTCAGTTGGGTTCGATCCCCATCAGGACAAACATTTATGTTACATTTGCAACACTGATGTTTGATCTGTGTCTGGGTGTTAATATGTATTATATGTGTGTATTTACAAAAGAAAAGTATATAAGTATTATATCAGTTGTCTGGTTCCCATGATATAAGCTATGCTTAGCTTACTTTGGGGCTAGATGGCGCTGTGTGAAATGTCCACCTATATTTATTTATTTGTTCCTGTAATATGGTTTTCGTTAAGTAATAAGTGACCTCACGACTCAGTCCTGCGCTGTAAGTCATGGGTTCGATCCCCACCTAGGACAAACATTTGTGTGAGGAATATATTATTTGTTCTGCGCCTAAGTTGGTATATGTATTTACCCAAAACGTGTTCACGTAGTAGAAGCTTTGCTTAATTTGTTGCTAGATGGCGCTGCGTGAAATGTGGCCCCCATGATTAGGGGCCACATTACACCAATCATTACACAATACCAATGATAGAAAATAAAATAAATGTATGCCATTAAATGAAATATTTTTAAATTGTTCCAAGACAGCATCGCTGCAACCCAGTTACAAGCTACACAAAGAACCTTTTAACTGTGAATGTAAGACGACGGGAGATGCCACTCGACTGGCACTTTGTAAACGACTGTACGTACATACATACACAACTACATCTCATGCTTTCAATAATTTTAATAGCCTTTGACCCGTTTGTGTCGATTTACAATACTCGGCAACAAGCACTTAGACCCCGTGGTACCTACAGATCGCGAGTTTGAATCCGGGGTCCGGAGGTTGTAAGTTCTGTTTGTAAGTTACTGAAAAAAAGTTGACTATACTAGCGGTTACGCGACAGTTTATTAAGTTATTAAGTATATTAAGTATTACTATGTATAAATAATAATCATCTCATATAATTGAACAGTATTTAAGTTATTTTGAGAATAAACTTCTTTAAACCAAGTCGCTTGTTACTTGTACTCTCAACGTGCAGTAATAAGTTTTTTTCACTCGATTAATATTATATCCGCAGTACCACGCTCTCAAAACGGTAAAGGAAAACATCACGAGAAGCCGATATATACTCGAAAAAATCTACTATACTACTATTCTATCAGTTATCTGGGACGCTTCAGGGGTCTTAATGGACGTATATACAAATAGGGCATACAGGAACCTACCGTAATAGCTTGTGACTGCTGCGAAAGCGTTCAGAACACGTCTCGTCTGCTAGTCAATTACAATAACTCTCCAGAAAATGCAGTCGAGATAGCCAAATATAATATATAAATGTTCTTTAAAAATTGGACTGTTGACGCGAATAGAATAAGAGGTACAGGATATGCTTAGTTTGAAACTACATAGATGGCGCTTTGTGCAAAATATTTATGTATGGGAGAAACGTAAGAAGGTTGTAAGCATATAGTCCTGTATAATATGTACCACATTTTAAACATCACGCATCAAAATAATCGCATTATATTTACTTCACTTGGCCTTTATATCATTTTGGCTTCACTTCAATAACGATACACGGTGCTGTCCAGTTTACTAAGAACTCCGGGAAGCACTCTGTCTAACTGTGTCAGAGTTCAGGATAAGCTGGTGAACTCCATAGACCAGATAATGAATAACTATAAAACAAAGCGTGCGTATTTTCATTCATTTATTGTTCTCATGTTTAAATATAATATTTTTTAAGGAATAAGAGATAACTAGTTATTATGTAAATCAAACAGAAAACTAGAATAATAGTTATTAACTATCGTATGAGTTACAGTAGACTGAATGTGAGAGAAGAGTGAGAGAAAATATTTTATTGTATAAATGTCGTACAAAAAAAGATTTTAAAAATATATGGTTCAAGTTTCGAACAGTTTGAAGTGACAACAGCAATACGACTCAAGTTCTCTCCACCAAAGTACGAGATGACTCAAGTCCCATTGTCCATCACCCCGAGACGGGGACGTTACGTCTCATGCACATGCTATTTCGTAGATGCTATATCGTAAAAAAGGGGTTTCTAGAAACTTGTTTATTCAAATGCTTGTTTGGTTTTTGGTCTATCGTATACTGTACTGTAAACAACAGATAAGAATAACATAAATTTAAACTTTAAAGAAACTCCCGACACTAAAACCAGTGATAGTCAAAACGTACCGTATTAGCTCAAACGCAAGATAAGATGAACACTTAGGAATTCTTCTGGCGGGTTTGGTATCCTGCAGGATCCTGGTGACGCCTGCGCATCGGGTCAGTTATACTTTTGTAATGTCATTGACACTTGTCACTTGTCACAATTTGATATTGTCACATGACATGATTTTAAATTTTGAATCGCCCATACCTGTCGTCTATATTTTTTGTTTATATCTCTCTTCACCCACAAGAAAAGAGATTTTCTTGAAAGAAGAAAATAACACTCGATTAAGACACCTTTCAAATGAAAAAACTTAATCAAAATCGGTTCATCCGTTCAGGAGCTATGATGCCACTGACACTAAGATCTACAAACTTATTACCAACTCTCTTTTTCCTCAAGGGTTTAAAATAGTTTGCGTGGAGTCGCGCTATGGTTCTTTCTGCTGGTCAATTTGTATAATAGTTCCACTTACGACAGATAGATGGCAGCACTAAAGAAAATGAAAACGTAACTTGTTTTGAACATGTTTAAGATTAATTAGTGTTAAAATTAACAAAAGTACATAATTTAATCACTAAATCTGAGAAAAAATT
Organism: Chesias legatella; assembly: GCA_947359385.1. Classification (NCBI taxonomy): domain Eukaryota; kingdom Metazoa; phylum Arthropoda; class Insecta; order Lepidoptera; family Geometridae; genus Chesias; species Chesias legatella. The sequence goes on along the minus strand of OX375764.1, from coordinate 11,719,968 downwards.
ACTGAACATAGGAATTTTATATATTACTCAGATTAACTTGTGTTTAAATTAAGTCGAGTGCCTGTCTGCCAAATATAAACACTAGTTTTAATTTAAAAATTATATTTGATTAATGATCATAAACATCAAACATAAACTTTGGTGGAACCTTCTATAGACAAGTTAGTCGTACTTTCCCGTTTTATTTGCACCAGAATCATAAATTTGTACCCTATGTACAACGGGTTAAGGTTCAAACCGCAAAAGCAAGACCGTACCTAATTCCAATAGATCTTATGAGATGGCGTTAGATTGACGATCTACAGTAGACTTCTGTGAATATTTAAATTAATAATTTTAATAACGTTATTATTTTAACATACGCCATCCCATAACATTAACAGATATCAAATGAAGAGTTTGACGTTAAATATAAATGAAATGTATAAAAATGCTATGGTTTAAGTTCTAAAACACTGAATCGCGCAAACGAAGATTTCGCACCAGTCTGGGCTACATAGAAGTTCTGACTAAGACTTAAGGCCTACGCAGACCGGGACGGCAAGGCAAGGGATTTTAATTTTTACTAATGGACATTCAACCGTACTGGTACAGAAATACGACATAAATTGCTATGCTTTAAAATGATGCCGTGGCATTGAAAGGGATTTTATCGCAACACGCGCCACAGGCTCCCGTGGCGGGATGCCGTGGCATACTGCGGTAGGCAACGGCATGCCACGGACTCCGGCGCTCGTAGTGATATACTGCGGGGTGCGGCGGCGGGAGTAGAGAAGCGGGGAATGCACACCAATATTGACCATCCATTTGCGCCCGCGTCTTTGACGACTGTGCTACGTGATTTTTTCGGAGACCAGTTTTTTACGTTTTTTATTCCAACATGGAGGAAAAATTAATAACTTTAGTTCAAGACTATGATTATTTATATAATATGTCATCAAAACATTATATGAACACTCAAATGAAGAACAATGCGTGGAAAAGAATTGGAATAGAAATGAATAAAACAGGTAAGTAAATATTTTTGCACTATAATTATATTTTAAGATTTAACACAGTATTAATGTCTATTTACAATATCGTTTTGCCATGGAATAGAGCCCTCATCAGACCTAAAGTAATCTTTAAACATCTCCCGTACTGTCATACCATCTAATGCATTGTTCATATTATTATCGTTTTCTAAATTAATGCTTACACTTGCTATATTTTGGCTTTCTGTGCTTGTACCACCTATGATGAAATTGTGTAAGCAAGTACATGCTAAAATGATATTATCAACATATTTTGGTTGAACCTGAATTCCTTTTTGACATAATTCGAAACGTTCTTGAAGTATACCAAATGCATTTTCGACGATACGCCTGGCTCTACTCAAACGATAATTGTATATTTTCATTGCTTCATCTGTCAATCGATCGCCACTAAATGGTCTCATAATGTTTGTGGTTAACGGAAAAGCCTCGTCTGCTACAAAAACATACGGCAACTCAAGATCTGTCCTCGGTAAACGTTTTTTTGGGGGAATATCGAGGGCATTAGAAGTCAATTTTTTTCCAAATATTGAGTTTTGCATTATACCTCCATCACTATTTCGTCCATATGATCCTACATCTGCAATCACAAATTTATAATTTGCATCCACAACCGCTAGTAGTACGATACTGAAAAACTTTTTATAGTTTATGTAGAGACTTCCACTATTGCGAGGTGCTTTTATCCTGAAATGTTTACCATCTATTGCACCGATGCAGTTCGGGAAATTCCATTTTTCATCAAATTCCATCGCGATTCGCGTCCATTTTTCCCTTGTTGGTTTTGGCATAACACTAGGTCTTAGGGCATTCCAAATGACTCGGCAAGTTTCATGTACGATAGAGCGCACTGTACTAAACCCCATGCGATAGCTGTAACCTAGAGACTTGAAGCTACTTCCCGTGATCAAAAATCTGAAAGATAATATAATTAGGGGTAAGTGAGGCAGAGTGAAAGACAGGGCACACAGTTAAACAAAGTCAATTAAATAATACAGTTTACGTATTTATATATAATTATGAATTCCTCATGATATTTTTCCGTCACCGTAATGCCAGTGGTAATTTCTACTTAGAAAAAGATTAGCTCAATATAATCCCATAAACACAGCTGGTGCTAACCTAGTCACTATCTAAGGCCTTTTCCCATTACCTACTTATTCTGTTTCTATACCATTTTACCTGCTTATGTTTTGTTTTAGGTGAAGAATGCCAGAAAATATGGGGTAATATACGTAATAATTTTAGGAAAGCTCTGAATAACAGAAAAACAAAGAGTGGTGACCCGTACACAAAGCGACGCCCTATCAAGTTTGAAAAAGAGCTGGAGTTTTTGAAAAAATTCATTCAGCACAGAAAACAAACCTCGAATCTGGACTCCTCTTCAGAGGATACGCAGACTTCTTTCGCAGAATCCGCTGTCAATGATAATGATGAACGTTCAGTTTCGCGAATGACCAATGATTCACACCATTCCTTAATAAGACCAGAACCTACAACAACTGCTGAAATACTAAATAAATACATTGAATCGAAAAAGGAGGTGGACCCCATTGATTCGTTCTTTCAAACAATGGCTGCCACAGTAAAAAAACTACCAGAAAGAGTGCAGGTCCAAATAAAGAGACAAATATTTAATGTGGTAACTGACGCCGAATTAAAATACATAGAGGGAACTCCAGCTCCAACATCTGAAGATGTCTCTAGCTATGAAACCACCTCAGGCTCTGGTTATGAAGCTGCTTCGGGGTCTGGCTACAAAACTGCAGTTTCTGAATACGAAACTAATCTAAACTAGTAGGTACTCTAAATTAAGTAAAAACAAATAAAGATCCAGGGATTATCAGTGAGAAGGTTTATCAGTGCAAAAACTTGAAAATCGTTATTATGTGTCTACAATACATGATTGTACTTGGCAAAAAATATTGTTTTTTTTTTTTAATTTAATAAAAGAAGAAAAAATAAAACTTATACAATCATTTAACTACCCACCTCAAACACAAGGATAATCTCTGATCGGCTTCAATGGGGTTGCGAAAATTGGTCCTCTGTTTTTCGATATATGGTCGACATATATTCAACAGTGCTTGAAATTTCTCATAATCCATTCTATGATAGTCATAAAATTTTTGCACGTCGTATTTTAAATCATTAAATAAATTATTGAATTCACCCTTTGATTCCCTTTCTTTCCATAAATTATCAACCCAAAATCTTCTTCTATCCCTATTATTAGCCTGTGCACCTTCTTCTTCATCTGCAATAATCGATATCAACACCAAATCCCAATCTACCATTTTAAAACTGAGGCACACCAACACTCGATCAAACGCAACTGAAGACTAAAAGTGTATCAGGCAGCAGGAGTCGCTGAGGCGTGCTTTGTCGTGCCGCGGCACGCCGTGGCATGCCGTGGCAAAGTGCTGGAATGCCGCGGTATCTAAGCGGCCAGTGTGCGCTGACTCACGGCAAAATCCCTTGCCATGCCGTCCCGGTCTGCGTAGGCCTTTATCGGGTGGTCACATTCTACACAGTAAGTCAGCCATCGAGGGGCTGGTCTAAGCCCTCCTCTTATATGGTATCCTTAACACTCTCTATGACTCTATGTGTTCCAAATAAGCTCAAAATTTAAAAAAAAAGTCTGGCTCTTGGCCATTTAGAGAAGTTCTCAACCCCACTGAAGTAGAAGCTTTGACCACCTTTTTATGTTTTTTTTATGCGTGCGTAAATTAATCTATACAAATCAATAAAATTCGAGTGTCTGTTTGTAATATTAAAATAACCCCTTTTTACTAAGTGCATATGGATGGACACGGTACATATACCAAAACATTTTTTTTTACAATTTTATGTCTGTCTGTTTTTCCGGCTAATCTCTGAAATGACTGGACCGGTATTTTGACGGGACTTTCACTGGCAGATAGCTGATGTAACAAGGAGTAACTTAGGCTACTTTTCTAAGGGGTAAAATAGGGGTGCGTGATAAAACCGAATTCCACGCGGACGAAGTCGCGGGCAACAGACATTAATACACAAAAAACAGTTTAGTTTTTTCTTACAAATTGGTATTCATCGGCTTAGCTGTAAGAAAATACAGTTACATTTCGAGAATCGTTTACCGCGCTGTAACACAGCTACTAACTAGCACGGGAGATAAAGATATAATAATAATAATAATAATAATAATAATAATGGTGGACATTTCACACAGCGCCATCAAGCCCTAAAGTAAGCCAAGCGTAGCTTGTATCATGGGAACCAGACAACTAATATAATACTTATATACTTTTCTTTCGTAAATACATACATATAATACATATTAACACCCAGACACAGAACAAACATCAATGTTACAAATGTCACATAAATGTTTGTTCTGAGTGGGGATCGAACCCACGACCTACACAGCACAGAAGGCAGGGTTACTAACCAACTGAGCTATGAGGCCAGTCATATACATATTTATGTTTAAAAGTGCGTCTACCCACATTGCGAATTCGATTAATATAATTGTGATAGACTTATGTGATTAATACGTATATCTTTTAGTTACAATTACCATGTAAGTTTGAAGATAAATATTCTTATTCTTATTTCTGTGAGTGTTGTGGGTTGGAGTGGATGCTGCTGGTGGGCCACCTGCAGACCACATAACTCCTCAATAGCGCTAAGCTGCCTTATCGTGTTTAGATAAAGCGTAGATTTAATTATACAAATACTTTTTCAAAACCCGTTTATACAATATTGTTAACTATTAATTTGAGAGCGTGGTGGTCTAGTACTGACCCGGAGTTTCATTCCGGAGATCGCCGGTTCAAATCCCAACGTGCACCTATGAGTTTTGAGTTTGAAAGATTTATGTGCGTTATACTACGTTTTCAAAACGGTGAAGGAAAACATCGTGAGGAAACTGATATGTCCTAGAACTAAGAATTCGAAGACATGCGTCAAGTGCACGAAATGAGCCGCTTTGAGGCGCACTTAAAATCCTTTCACCAAACTAATTCCAGAGAACCAGTGACTCGAATAGAATATATAATAGATATTAATTTTAAATTATTAATTATTCGTTTTGTATTTCTTACACGTACCTCCAATACTTTCTACGCAAATTGATTTTCGTTATCCAAAAATGGTAACAAAGACGCTAACCCGACACAATGGCGCTTTTGTGATATTAATGTACTAGGATTTCAGGTATCCGAGAGGATAAAAGATTTTAATAAGTGGATATCGCTGGGGATGCTATTTTGTACCTTAGTTTAAGTAAAGTTCTTTGAAATTGAATCTTATCCGAAACGATTATTGAATTTACATTTTTGTTATTTGTTTGTTTGTTTTATGATAATGGAGTGTAAAATAGGGGTGCGTGATAAAACCGAATTCCACGCGGACGAAGTCGCGGGCAACAGCTAGTATTATAATAAACTGGAATTAGGGCGCTGAGGCGCTGACGCCGCACTGTTAATATGTTTGTCTTTCTTGAAACATATTATATGAGAATATGAGACGGCAATTATAGATCGACATTTGACCACATTCAATTAAAATCAAGTTTGGTTTTTGTGCGCATGTTACATGTCAAAACAGGAACCACACTGCAAATTATAGGTAGGTACCCTAGACTGCAATACACGAACGACACCGTATTTAAACACTTGAAATATGTAGCAATTAGATAAAACTACCAAGTGAAAGCCCCCAGCACAGAATAAAGCAATTTGTCCGACAAACAGTACCACAAATTGCCACAATTAACATTTTTCATTGCGTTCCGGGACTAATCAGACCCTCTCTTGTTTCAGGTTAATGTGCCACGAGTGACAGAGAGAGCAGACCCACATACTCCCTGAAAACGCTTTATATGGAGCGAGACGGGTACAAAACACGTGATTCGTCACGAATTAAAAGTCACAAAAATCGCGCATGTAGATAATACAGCTGATCCGTGACTAGAACTTGCCTTCATGATGCGTGTTTGAGATAGCTCTTAAGATAAAAGACGTAAGGTTGAAAACGGCGGTGGTGGTGCGTGGTGAAGTGCGGGCGACTAGTGTGATGCAGCGAAGGCCGTGGAGACAACTCCAAGTACACGTGCTGGTCTGACGAATCCAGTCAGGTGAGTCTCCAATATCATTCACCGTTTTCATATCATTGTTCAGTCAAATTGATTTGAATCCATCCAAGCACTATTCGGCTTAAAAATAGTGTCCATCTTCCATCGTGTATATTGTGCATAAAACACAAACGACATTGTCTCCCCTGATTTAACAGTCATAATTATTCCGTTTCTCAGTAACCAACATCTTTATTTTATATTTCGGCTAATAAATTTACATAAAGTTTCCCTCGCCAGCTTCCCGCGTTTTCATTCATTTCATTTTGTATTCTCGTGGAAAATCCTCGGCAATGTTGGCGCAAGCGAGTATTGCTATGATATTTTATCCAGGCGCCCGTACTCGGCTCATTACTGTTTTACTTTGTAAAATATAATCGAACGTGTTCATTTTTACTATCATTATATAATATTATCACTTATATGTCCTAATTTTATCACATTAAACATTCTTTATACAAAGATGAATTATTAGGAACTAAAGGTTGAGATGAGGTTAGATGAGCTGATCATTCCAGATGAATAAAATACCGACCAAACCCAAATAATTATTGACTCATACCCATACCTACATACATCCATGACCCATAAGACCCCCTAGATAGGAAAGTTTTTTGCATGTGCAGTCGTTGCTATGCATTTTATACTAATTTCATTCAGATATCTAGATTATTTAAGCATCGGTACCTACATACATACATAGATTCACGCCTGTTCCTCGAATAGCGTAGCCTCAGTTGGCTAATTTGCACTGTCCTGGGAAAGTAGACATAATAAGTGTTGAACTCAAAGTCTTTCTTTCTTTCACACGAAAACGTGGCTAAGCTTTCTTTCGGTATATCCGTGATAATCCGACAGCCAGCACAAATCTTAAACCCACGAAATTTCACCAATATGCTCTGGCGGAGATTCAAAATCAAAATTCTTCTTTCTCTTTTCTTCAGACCAGAATTTTATTGTAGTCCATTCCAATTAGCATGAGTACACTTGTGATTTGACAATAAGTACGTAAGTAAATAATGTATCTAAGTTGGCAAAATGTTGTATTATATTAATCTATTTATTACAGGAGGGATTAATCAGTAAGTACAAAAAACATTATTTAATCACTTAAAAGTTTAGTTTGAGCCCAAACAAGCTTAATTTTGTTATCTGCAAATTGTATATTTTGCTGGCATGCCGTTAAAGTATAAAAAGCTTATTACAAAGAAGGTATGAAACCGTATTTCGTTTACGTAAGCGGCAAAGTATAAATAAAAAAACTTTTGGCACCTATAATATACTAGTTAAATGAATGAAATCATCAATTTTACCCCCAATAGTGCTGCAACTGCAACATGCGACCCCCTCTCGCTAAGCTTGCTTGAAACAAATATTCGAATCAAAGAGACCGGAATGATGAACGAACTCTAGTTGATGTTTTATTTTTTATCTGTGCATGCACATACGACATTTTTATATCAATACTACGCCATAATTAATGCTTTAAAATTTTGCTTCAGACTGTATTAAAAAAATACCTGGAATATGATATCATCCAGGACAAATCTTACGGCAAGGATAACCAGCATACTTGGAAAAATAAAACTGTTATTTATGCTTTAATGTATTTTAATAGGTAATCGGTTCCTATACTTGGCAACACTGCTGACACTGACAGACCCAGAAAATAGGGTACCTAATACGTAAGTATATAGTTTATTGCCTTCATCCCCCGACTTGTAATGTGCGCAATTCTCATTCTGCGGTAATGTAGGACGCGCTTATAGCATAGGATTAATTCCATCCATTCCTATTCGCTTAATAACTTGGCTGTTGACGCAATTGGCTTTTTTAGTTCTTAACTGGCAGCGCCTCTAACGGATGTTTAGGGGAAGCTAAATATTCGTGATCTGTGTATCCGCAGACGAAATAGATACCTAATCGACTTTTGGCTTAAACCTATCGATACAAATAAATAAAATTGAGGTGTCTGTTTGTAATGTCAAAATAACGGCTTTTTACTCAATTCACATGAATGTATATAATTTCAAGTTAAAACTACTCCCCTACGAATGTTATACTGTGTAATTGTCTTTTATATTATTCGTCAATATAATTTGTAAACAGTGTATGTATAATAAAATCTTTTATATTCTATTTTTTTTTACTTAAACAAACAAACCAGTTTCAAATTTTTTGTCTGTGTGTCTGTTTGTTCCAGTTAACCTCCGAAACGGCTGGACCGATTTTGACAGGACTTTACTCAGGCTACTTTTATTAAAACTAATAAAATTACTAAACCGCGTAGCTACTTTTATGGTCCCAATTCAACGCGCCCAAAGTCGGGGGCTCAGCTAGTTAGGTATAAATAACTACATAAGAACGTGTTGACTAAGCAAAGTTTTTAGTACGGAACCTGATAACTGATGGAATATATATTCATATTTTATTATGTAAATAATCTCGTGTCCAACTTGATATTTCCTTCTTCTTTCAGAGGTCTTTCGCGACGAAACAATATGGACAGCCTCAAGGAAAATCTCAAAGATAAGATATTTAGGTTGAGATAGAATATTCTTTCAGTTTTCTGGTTCCCGTGGGCTAGATGGAGCTAAGTGAAATGTCCATCCAATTTTTTTCAGACACAATTTAGCCAATGGGGTACATTATTTTACAGTAGGATCTTCTCGCAGCTTTGCTCGCGTGGTGAGTTAGGTAGCTGTATATAATCATAATCATGTATTTTTCTTCGTAAACCCTAAGATATACATGATAGATCGTAGGGCGTCTAATAAGAACACTAGATCCTGCTGTTTGAACAGACAAACATAAATTAATTTTATATATAATATCAGGTCAGGACTCTGAACTGAAAGAGTAACAAAAAGACAAACATTCGGATTTAAAAAAAAAAAGTGTTTTATTTATGTGAAAGTCACTTAAATTAGCAGATGCCCCATCTGGTGCTAAGTAACCAATGCCCCTAAAAAAACTTGGGTCCTTGGGACTTCGGTGAGACTTGATTTGGATCTTTCCTTGCTTAGGTGCAACAAGACCCAAGTCAGATCGTATGAGCCTATAACTCTGAGATGTGAAGGTGGAATGATTTAACTATTATTTCACTGGCAACCACACCGGTACTCGAATGCTACTTGGCGAAATAAATGGGTATGGTAGCAGTACTTACCCCCACGTACTTGGCAACAGTTCTACTCCACGGTATGAAGATATTATATTATACCAGACACTAATTATACCTTAAGACAATCTGGTGAAATAGATGAAATTATTATGACGTCCTACGACACTTATCGAATCGAGGTCGGATCGTAAACCGCGAATGATCGCTTTCAGAGAAGTGTACATAAATAAATCAAGTATAATAGACGAAATATAGTCCATTAATCAAATAAATAATGAGTCATTTATAATTATGACGCAAGACTTGGTCTCCAGAGCCCATGGGAATGAATTTGACTGGCCTCACAGCTCAGTTGGTAGTAACTATGCCTTCTGCGCTGTAGGTCGTGGGTTCGATTCCCGCCCAGGATAAACATTTGTGTGACTATAGGTGTTTGTTCTGTGTCTGGGTGTTAATAATGTATTATATGTATTCGCAAAAAAAAAAGAATTATATCAGTTGTCTGGGTGCCATGATGCAAGCTATGCTTATTTGGATTAGTTTGGGTAGCTAGATGGCGCTGTGTGAAATGTCTACCATTATTATTATTATTAAATTATTATAATATTATTATTATAATATTAAATGAAGCACGTCTTGTTCTTGTCTTCCGCACATTTTTGTAGCAGTAGAACTTCGTCCGGGGCAAGTGCAACTATACCCATTTATGCCGCCAAGTAGTGCATTCGCTGTGTTCTGGTTTGCAAGTTTTCGTTGGCGGTGAAATTACAGGTACATGGGACACACCGCTTTCAAATATCAGAGGGCGCATACGATGCGGTCATGTCGTACCTATTTAGGGGAGGATCCAAGTTATATTCCTTGGCAGGGGTTTACCACTTGACACCAGGTGGGCCGTCAGCTTGTCACCTCGTCACTCATATAAAAAAATATTAATGCTTAACTAATGAATACTTAAACTATGTACATACGTCCATGTGCCCCCGAAAATCAATGGAAGCCATCTCCTAGCTAATTATATCCAATTTAAGATTAATAAAATAGATATAAATTAAAATAATACATGACGTAAATGATAAAAATTCTATATCATTAATTTTTTAGTTGCCTCTAATCAAATTAAATTTATTCTTTTGTATTTATCTTTTATTACATTATATATTCCTGACATAATATTACGCTTGTTACTACAGCAACGTGTACCTATTGTACGCTATAACTATACTTATAAATCAGTGACCGCTTCTATGGCCGCGTTCCGAAATGTGTCAAAAGCGCTAAACCGCTGTAAGCGCTAATTAATACCGTTCTGTTTTGATTATTGGGCTAACAGCGCTGTCAGCATGACATCATTTCAGAAAAGTTATCGTGGCGTACTCTGACCTGACCACTGAAAGCAATTTGTCAGACATCATCATGATGAGGTAAATGATTCATTGGCAGAATGGTACGTTCAAATAGCCTTTGTAGCAATCAAATTAAGAAGAAGAGATGAATAACTATTATGGATTTTCATCTTCTAATTGCATTTAAACAGGAAGACAGCGATTACTGCGCAAAAAACCAGATCACCCAACCCTAATTATCAGATGAAATGTCAAATTTGACAGCGCGCCAGTATGACAGCGCTAACGCCGCCCACGCCGCGCCGCCGGAAAGCAATAGCGTGGCACAAGATGGCGCGTGGAGTGACGTCATCCGTGACATAATCTGCTTTCGACGCGCTAACGTCCAATCGAAATAACTTTTCAGAGCGCGCCAACAGCGATTTTTAACGAATTTCATGAGCGCATAGACCACAGACGTAAAATTACGCTACGCTATTAGACGCTAGTATGGAATTATTTTCTATTTTCTTACTATTTTCTATTCTTTTCTATTTTGTAGACTATACCACAATGGCTCACTCAGCTCACTTCAGCTGGTCGTGTCGTTTATTACACGCACGGATTATTCATAGCGTGTTTGATAGTGTACCGATCCGTCGGTTTGGTCAGTGCGTGAATGATAGCTCTAAATGTATCGCAATAAAAAAAAAAACTTTGCGCATCATAACGAAAAACCGATTTCATCGCGTATGAACCTACTTGGTATGACATGTTTTTTCCAGATATATGTTTTTGATTTGAAACCTAACTACTGAGACGATTTTGATTGCACGATCTAAGGGACAAAAAAAAACTTATTCTTTTTTAAATGATGGAGATCAGAGGTAACAAACATAAAAACCCGCATTGAGAACCTTTTTCCTTTTTCTAGTTTGTTAGAAATGCATTTTATTATAATCACATTTAAGATTTAAGTGTTTAAGAAATTAGCTTTTAAGGTTTTTTTCATGTTAAATTTGGCTTCAGTTCAATCCGTAATCTTGTTATGATTGATGTCAGATTTATCATGTGGTTAATGAATGGATAAATCAGATCACGAAACATCTAGATATTTTGGACCAGACTGACGTTAGATTGACCGTGATTAGACTGATGCCAGATTGAACGTCTATGGTCACGTAACTAACATTCGATATTTGATTTAAACCTTTTCATTGCAGTACAGAAAAACGCTGTTCTAAACTCATTCTCTATGTTTTGTTCAAACTAAGCGAGTAATTAATTCGAATGACCAGTTATTGATAGCTAGGTATATGTATCCGAACTGCTACAATTTCTTTGCATAGTAAATGTGGTACCTATTCACTTCTATCTTGATTTACAAATAAAAAAAAAACAAACTGGAAACTTCTATTTTTTTCCTTTTATTCTTTATATCAACTAAATGTACGTGTGTGATTGTGGAAACCAATAAACGACTTATCAATCAATCTATCTATCTATCTAAAACTAATGATAGAAAATAAATAACTTAAGTAACTCGTATGGTTTTTTAATATTATCAAAATATAATTAAGATCTGCCAAATGGTCTCATTAAGTAATTTCAATCTAGAAACTGTGAAATGGTAATAGTAAAAAACGCTTTAATTGTTTCAGTAAAAGCGCTTTTCTTCCGACTGTGACGGCATCTTAATGGCTTGCTTATCAGCGCTTTATGCGATGTAAGTAAATTGTCATTGCCCCTCGTCTTTAGTAGGAATTTCGCTGCAGCGCTATGAGATGGCGGCAGTGTGGATCGATGCCGGGTTGCGCGCGCCGTCGGTGACGTCATCGTCGCCGGGCGGGCCGATGAAATAATTTTGAAAGTAGAACCATACGCAAATAATCTCAGGGCTTCTATTTATTATAACAGTTAAATAAGAATTCACTTGTATCTTTATAGTTTTATGTAACACTGTTGGAGAAAAAGCTTCAATAGAAGAGCTTGGAAGGTTTTTGTTCGTGATAAAGTAACGGAACGTCAGATGGCCCACCTAGTGTTAGGTGGTAACCTCTGCCCATAACAAGCAATACAATTTGGGTCCTCCCCTGCTTAGGAATAAGATCTAAGTTGCATCGTTTGTGACCGTTACTCTGAGACGTAAAGGATGAATGTCTCATGTGGCTGCAGTTTCACTGACAACCACACGTTTCAAAGTACACAGTAACGCGAATGCATGTTTAGCGGCATAAATGGGTGTGGTGGCAGTACTTCCCCGGGAGGACTTAGCACAAGTTTCTGCAACTACTACAAGACTAAATTCAATAAAAGTAAAAATGGTTTACCAAACCTTAAATAATTTATATTTTTTATATTTATTCTCAAGTGAGACATTCCACCTTCACGTCTCAGAGAGTGCATGCGATGTGACTTGGGTATTTTCGTACCTAAGTAGGGGAGGACCAAAGTCGTATTAATTGTTATGGGCAGAGGTTACCACTCAACACTAGGTGGGCCATCTGTTCGTCCGGATGTGAACGTAGTTTTTTATTTATGTGGTAGTTACCACATAAATAAAAACATGTGTTATATTTTGTGAACAGGTCTTATATTATTCACTCAAATATAATTTAGTTTCGTACTTACATCCTTTAATCTCGTGTAAAACAGTCTACTTATCTGTGACAGCTTAGTTTAAATTTAATATTCCATTAAAAATTAAGTTAGGTAAATAAAACGAGTAAGAGATATTTGAAGACAAATTATGATAAAAATTACAATGCGGCATTTTTCTTATCTGTTAAGTCTTACGAATTCAAAAACTAGGTATGTCATACGAAAAACGTGCGTCAGTAGATAAGTAGATATATATTACTTAGGTTTTATCTGTAAGTGGATTGTCCAAAAACAGATTAATCATTATGTATAGGTAGTTACTGTGTCTAAAATGGAATTATTAAGTTGTCAAAATATTTAGGAACGTGCAACCTATTTAAGACGTAGGTCCATGTTGGGTTGAATTATTAAACACACCATGACCTTTTTTTAAAAAACAAAAAAGGTTGTCTCTGGACACAAGTGCATAATTGACACGATCTTAAAACTACGTTTAATTAATTTGTATTCTTTAAATGAAACAATGAATAGCTGTAAATACATATATTAATCCAACGATTTTATTATCTCGAGTACATTGACGAATTACCTAAATGTACTCGAGATCATAAAATAGTTGGATAGACAGATTGACTTCTTTGTTTAGTCTGTGAATTGTTTGAACTATGGTTATTTTAAAAGTGTTATGTAGCAGTTGTTCTACAGAATTTACTCTGTGGACGAAAAATCATGGAGCCAGGCACAGAGCCCATATTTTTTTATTGTGAATGAGTAGTGAATTGGCTACCTTCGCCAATAGACGCCGGCAACACTCGAGGAATTGCCCGGTGCCAATCAGCTAAAAACCTCCTTTTTACACTCTTTTTAAATTGATTCATTTGAAACCCTAATGACAGACCTCCGATAGAAGCTTTTTCCACATCCTGCAAATGCGTGGTAGGAAAGAGTGGGTTCAGCGCACACTATGCGATTACTGTTGTAGCCATTTTAATTAGTACTTTACGTTTTTATATATGTTAATATGTGTATTTCGTATTTTGTAAGTTTGATCAATCTAGGTGAGGATGATGCACATTTCTAAAAGAACGATTTGTTGAATCACCTCGTATTGTTCGTGTATTTCGGGATATTTGAAGGTCCCACTATTTTCTATCCACGCGTTCACCTTGACTGTTCAATTGTCTTCCATTACATTATACATCATGATGTCACTGTTGTCGATTTGATTAGCAGATTGGTGATAGATAGCCTTTACGTATCGAACTAATGTTTTTGGTAGAAGCGAGCAACTTAATTTTGTAAGAAATTTGTTTGATTGATAAAAAAATGTAGTACTCATTACTAGTTTAAGCGTAAGCTTAAACACTAAATATACTATAATATACTATCTATATTTTTACATATTTAGGGCTAAAATAGTATAAAACAAAGTCGTTTTCCGGCTCTGTCTGTTTCTCAGCTTACTTTTTCTAAACTACTCAACGGATTTTATACGGTTCTCACTAATAGAAAGAGCGATAAACGAGGAAGATTTTTGTAAATATTTTATACAAAATGGCTGAAGGTGTTTTGTAAACAAACTGCTTAATACTTTCTTGCTCACTCCTCATGCGCACTCATTTTCTTTATTAGTAAATTGCAGGTTTTTAATCAGAGAGTGAAGTAAAAATATTTCTTTATAATTTTCATATATCATCTAAGTCGATTATTACTCGGTTACTTATTAAACCAATTAATGTAGTTTTTACTTAGGAAAATGAACAAGGAAGAAAATATATTATAAAGCATTTACATTTGTATGTAAATATTTGTGACAATGATAACATTTGACGCATAGCTATTGTACTTGAGACACGTACACGCCAAGGCAACATTAAAATAACAGATAAAATTGTTTGAGTAACCAATCCTCAGGCACTACCTACATTGTAAAATGTTAATTATTCTACTAATTTTTATTAGTTTAAAAATACAACTAACAATTATTATTCTTATATCAAAATTTCTATTCCTTAATCCCAGTAGCGTAATTTATTTAAAAAAAAAAAGATTCGCATATAGCGTCAATAATTTCAACTCCGCTTAGTTACTTATGTTAGGATTAATTCTTAATAATGCTTAGCCAATAATGGCTTATCTCGGCTGTATTTATAAATTTGGTGTCAGATGGTGCTTTTCTGTTAATAGGGTTTCAAGGAATGTGAAAGGTCAAAGTCGAACCTTTCTCAACATTTTTCTGTTTAATATTTTTCTCGATTAATCTTTTGTAGTGGCGTGGTTATGTTGGCAACATATAAACTAATTTTAGGTATATGCATCTCTATTTCTGCTGATCGAGTGAAAAGAGGTGACTGAATAATAGAAACGTGACACTTAATTTAGTGATTATGCTCTTATTTTTCGTCACATTCTGTTGGTCCTGGTTTATTTTACGCAGTGATAGATGATTAGCCTGTAATTTATCATTTTCATCGTCACACGACGTAAAGATCGGTATTACGTAATACTACCCACGACGATTTTCTCAATATTTAAGTACTATAATATTATAGCTCATTGAATTAATGTACTTAACCCTAGACACCTAACCTTCGCAAATACTCCTTTAAACCTAACCATACGTCGATTCGACGAGCAATTTTGAAAGCTTATAATTTTATGTAATAATAAATGTTTTCGTTATTTTTATTACTTAGTATATTCAAAGAATTATTTTAGTAAATAAAACAATGAATTTATGTCTTACATCACAAATAATATTTATTTTATACCTTATATTATACAGCACTAGTTTTTTGTGATCAAATGAGACATACACTTAGACAAGTTAAAATTAAAAAAAAACAACCCAAAGTCGCCGCTTTTTCTTTAGCGAACATAAATTATAACAGTCTTATCATTCAGTAAAAAATATAAAAAACTATTATTTTGAAGCGTATTTTATGCAAAAATCAATTTAACACAAATTGCAGTGTTACATTTTGAGCAATATGTCATGTGCCTTTTTTATAGGAACAGAGACCACAGACTTTTCTTTTCCTCACAGTCGGGGCTTCGACTGGTTGAACGTCATTGCTGGATGATGACTGACCTTCACCTTGACCATCAAACTTGACCTTCACCTTGGCCTTCATCAGTCTTTGCTCCTAATATTTCTTTATTTTATGTGCTTCGGCATAGTACGAATTTCCAGTCGGATTTTGAGCCAGGGCTCTACCAAATAATAGAAGTGGGTCCAGTATATTCCTTATCGTACGCGTAGGTCCTCTGGCAACACACACAATATTTATCGCAGCTGCTCTACTTGAAATACGCCCTTTGCTGGTAGCCCAAACACGACGGGATCGACTACGGATATTGCTTTGTCAGAAGGTCAATATACTGGAATTACTACCTGAGCTTTCTGCCGATGGTACAGGAGCTGGAGATGGTATTTGTGGCTCTAGCATATTGTCTCGCAAAGCAGGTGAAGAAATATCTTGAGTACCTTCATGATCGGAAGGTTCGTCTTGAGTGTCGCTTTCTGCATCATCCACCTCCACATTATCTTCGGTTTCGCTGTCAGTTAACTCTTCCAATTCATCAACAACTTCCTCGCCCAATAATAAACGCGAAATATTTTCATCAGTCAGCAATTGTTGAAAAGCCATAGTAAAAGCTGCATAAAAGTATCAACACTAGTTGTAAAAAACATGTACACAAAACCTAACCATTCGTCGAAACGACGACTATTTTCGTAATATATCGAGAAATAAAATACTTACGCGCCGGACTCCGTCATTTCCCGAGAGAGCTCGACGAACACTGAGTTGGCAAACGACGACGCCACAATCGGCACCCAGACCAGAAAGATATATCAAAATTTATATTGTGTGCTCGTCGATTCGACGAAGGTTAGGTGTCTAGGGTTAAATAAGCTTTTGCCCTACATCACATGATAATCAAGACACCACAATTCTTTTGAAATCGATCGGTTAATACAAACGCACGGCCTGTCGTTCACTGACGTCGCGCCCGGCCGCGGCTCGCTTGACGCATGCGCGTCTGGCTAACGTCTATTCCGTACGGATATAGATGAGTATTGAATCGTACACATTTTCGTAGTCCGCTTAGATCTTTTTATCTTGGCCGTATTACTATGTCACCGGAATTCGCGTACGGGCGGTTATCTTATTTTTGTCGCAGTCGCATCGCGTTATAGATAACACTGCCGTTATTATATTATAGTATTTTATCAATTATGAGATAGCAGATACATATTATACTAAATGAAAAGTAAACTGCGGCAGTATAGACGGTGCGCGTTCGAGGCGACCGTCAGTCGTGCGGTGTACGGGTCGAGTACGCGACTGGTCGTGTCGTGAGGCGGTGACTCTCCGAGGTGAGGTATCGTCGTGTCGTGTCGTGCGTGTCGTGTCGTGTGTAGCGAGCGACTAGCGGGCGGGCCGGGCCGGTCCTGTCAGCAGAGCGGGCTCAGACGCGCGGTCGCGCGGCGCGGTACACGGTGCTTGTAGTTTTTTAGTTTTGACAGTTGGCGCGTTTTTCGTTCTTGTTCAACTAAATATATTTCGTGGAAATCATAGATTTAAGTTAGTGTTAATCTGTGTATTTCTGTTTTGAATCAAGTGTTCGACTGGATTTGTGAATTATTGACGCCGGCTGTGAGTTGAGTGAGTAGCACGCCCCCCGTGCTCTCTCGCCCGTGTTGTGCACATTTTTGTGATTTCTCTTTGGGAAATTGTTTCGCTGAGGTATCTTCGGGACTTCTACAACCGGCCGAGGTATGTACGCTTTATTTATAAGTTTCATTTATATTCTAGACCTGAAGTAACAATATTCTCTCTTGTCAGTTCTCCGTTGCAATTTCTCTCGCGTACCCGTTGAAACTGGTTCCAAATACAGCGAATTGGTGTCGTAGCTTCACAGAATGTGGGTTTAGCTACGTTCACCTGTACTATTAATTGAGTTTAGCACTTGTATTAGATATTTTCCCTTGGTCCGGGCGAACAGGCAGCCGTGCGTACGTAATGGGTAAAAATAAATAGGTACGTGGGTATTATCGTATCGAGACATGCCGGCTTCGCTGAGGACAACGTATTATTAGCGCGTATTATACAATAAATGCTTTCAGTATGCTAGGTTATGTTTATTTAATACTCAAAATGATTATATCAGGTCATTCTGCATACTTGAAGCTGCATTTTAAAACTTAAGTCACCCGAGGTCCATAATTGTTTATCGAATTGTCTGATATCTCACCATATTTGCATTCATCATTTCTTTTATCAGACTGGTAGACTCACAGCAGTCATTTTTATAATTTAATTTCCGGTAAAATTATTGGTTGCAGACTCGAAGGCAGGAAAACCTCATACACCAAGATAAAAAGAAGAATACATAGAATTTGGTAGATTTAAAAAGTAAATTTGATTTACATTCTAAATACTTGATAACAATTCCTTTACATTTCAATATTTGCAGTCAATAATTATGTTTATTTGCAGTCAATAATTATGAAAAATGCTGCTAAGTTTATCCAGCTTCATTGGTACTAGTGACATGTATGTAACTTAATGAGTCATTCATTAATCAATATGCCTATATAATTTGTTTGTTTATATGCTAATACTTAACTAGTAAATGAGTCATTATTATCTATGTTCATTGTTATTCTGGAGAAATATCATTTTATATACATATTGTCCGCTATTGACAAAAGTTACTTAGTTTATTATTATATATATTATTAGTTAGTAACAGATTTAACACATTGGTTCTAAGGTTTTTTTTTATATGTCACTTTAAAAATAATTCCTCTTAATGCCATAATAATATTGATGGACGTTTCACACAGCGCTGTCTAGCCCTAAACTAAGCTTAGCTTGTACTGTGGGGACCAGACAACTGATAGTATATTTTAATGTATATAGTTTTTTAAATACAATGTATTAGCTTAGAGATACAGAACAATCTTATGCGTTCGTCACACAAATGTTGGTCCTGGGTGGAAATCGAACCCACAACCTACACTACAGTGGCCTTCTCACTGTAGTTACTACCAACTGATGACTACCAAAAAATCCTTTGAATAAATGAATTAATAATGTCCTTATATAAACATATGAAACTACTAATAACTACATAAAATATTAGATGACTTTATCCTTATGGATAAGTTTGTTTCCATAGTACAGGCTATGCTTAGTTTCAGTTTAGATGGCTGTGTGAAATGTCCACCAGTATTTATTAGTCATTATTAATTGTACCATTTATAGTACAGTGTGAAGATAAATTCTATTTTAGGTCCTTTATCCAATTCCCGTGGTTGTTTGAGAATCACAAAAAGACATTTTGAATAAAACCTCAATGTGACCAGTAAAAAAATAATTAAAAAATAAAATAAAAAGAGCCGTCTTAACTACAGAACTGTCAATAAATTAATATTACTTAGTAACTTATAGGTGCATGCTGGCAAATGCTTAGTGTATGAAATTAATTTGATAATATTACTTAGGTGTGTGGCATATTAGTATTAAATAAACAACATTAATTCCTGTGTGTCATATAAGTTACTAAGTATATACTTATGCGTCTGACGAACGATGAAGTCATTGACTGTAATATCTTTTAACAACTATTAAATAAGTCAGTCAGTTTTAATGAACATACATTCTACTGCTACAAACCTACATCTTGGGAATGTAGACTTGGCTAGTGATGAGCCATTCTTATCACCATTAATAACTCAGGCTATAACTTTTCTCCGATAGCATCATTACAAAATCCGACAGATAGGACAAATGTCATAGCACCAATAATGCCATTCAGTTTGGAAGTTGGTATATTAACTACACTGGCTCATGTACCCCATGTCCTTGTTTTCCATGTTTAATATTTTATCACAATTCATATACTCCAGTATATATAGTGGGTATATGCAATGTATTGCTATTTCCCTTGGCCATCTGCCAAAATATTAGGGAGGCTGAATCTGTACTTGGTATTAAGTATTCCTCCAGTACAATAAATCTTTTCTATCTTATTCATAAAAGACCGCTGGAGCCGTGACAGTCTGCTTGGAGAATAAAATAGAATGATGGGTGACAGTCCACAGTCTAGGGCTGTCACTTCAAAATCACTAATAACTAGATGGTAGACAGGGTTTGCAAGTGCAATTACTGCCATGCCCACTTCTGCTGCTGAGCAGTACTGTGCTTGTGTTGCTGTGGGGGTTTGAGGGGTGTGGGTGTCAGTGAAATTACACATACATGAGACGTTTCCATCTTCAAGTCACACTGTGAAGGGTGCAATGTTATGCTGCTCGAGTCATCCCATAGTTAAGTAGGTATTCAAAATGCTGTTGTTGTGAGCAGGGGATAGTGCATAACAAAATGAGGTCATTACGATATTCAAAAATATTATACTAAGTAAGGAATTGATCTATAGTCTGTAAAAAAGACTTGAGTAAGTAATTAAAAGAAACAGTAAAAAATAATTGCATACTATGGAATTACTTGTTTTTTTAATACTTATGAATAATATATAATTATAATTACAAATGAATTCGTCAATAGAATAAAGACATCATTCCAGCAAAATAATTTTTCTATGTAGTTTTGAGTAATGTAACTCTTAATTTCTTATAACAATGGAGTTTAAACGTTTTGGAGTACTATAACTACAGTCGCGCTTAGTAACTCCTAAGAAACAGTGGATCCTCGAAAGAAATCCCTTCTTGAGTCTCATTAATATTTGTCGTTTCCACTCATATTTGTATGGTTTATTGGAAATATCCATAAGGACGTAAAGCCTAGGAAGAGGCAGTAATTCGTGGATGATGTCTCGAGACTTGTATTTACTTTTTTTTATAACTAGATCCATGTTATTATATAATTATTAGTGAATAATGAAATACTTTATCTTTCCTTAATAAATTAAAAAAGTATTTATATATTAAGGCCTCCTTGCCCGGTCACTTAAAAACATGTCGCTGAATGGGTCATGTGGTTGGCAGTTATGTAATGGTAAAATTTACCTTACCTTATGTATACAGGATACATAAGGGTGAGTCAGCGCAGCGGGCCGCGACACGAGACCGTGTGACGTCACGTTTCTCGTTACGTTCAAGTTGTGATTGCGTTTACTTACATGTCACTTGTTTTGACAACTTAATGACAACATCCTCTCAAGTTAGACTGCCGAACTATACAGTATGTGCTTAGCGGGTGATTATATAAGTTGTAAGCATTCGAAAAATCTCTACCACCCATATTATTCTTTAATGTTGTTTTGTTTTTAGCTTAACCAATGTGCTTGATCACTTAAAAAAATTACATGCGCGTGCCTCGTTCTCAAAACGGTGAAGGAAAACATCGTGAGGAAACCGCCATGTCCTAGGACCAAAGATTAGAAGCTGTGTGTCAAGTGCACGAAAGGAGACTCTTTGAGGCGGACTTCAGTCCTTTCACCATACTGTTTAGAGAGAGCCAGTGATACGGTTAGTAGTATTAGCTTAGTTTTAACGGCTCGTGGCTATATTGGTATTAACCCTGCCTGCAAAGCGATCGGTCCCGGTTTCAATTCCCGGTTCAATTCCCGGCCGGGAACCGCGATACAGATTTGTTTAGTGAGCATTAAGTTTGTTCTTGGGTCTTGGATGATTGGGTTTTGTATCTGTCTCTATGCCACCTGGGACACAGAAAATCTTAGTGCAGGGGTGAATTTGTTTTTTAAATTCGGCCCTCAGTTGTCTAGTTTTATATAATTATATTTACTTAATATACTGAATTAGTGAGTAGAACTCAACACAGCAGTAGTTTCATCCTCCGTTATGACAGAATTGGAACGCATTGCGATGCAATTTCACTTCTCTCATATTTTAATCTCATCGTCATCCAGACTCACATTAAAAATCATTTGTATTCTGTCGTTGGTATTGTAGCAACCCTAAAAGCAGATTTCAAAGTTCTTTTGCAATAACATTTGTCTGGAGCAATTTGGCAATGCTCTGCTATATACAGTACAATACCCACAAATGGAGGGAACGGCTGGGGGGGAGAGGATGTAATGTGATGCCTCTTCGGAAATAAATATAGGTCATCGACGGCCGCTTCCGTACTGAGATGGCGGTAAGTTGACGTTTATATCTATTACTCGAGGATAGGATGTTTAGTTGAGCTATAGTTAAAAAGATAGGCAGATAGAAAAAGTATAAATGTAAAAAGTCGCCTCATAGCTCAGTTGGTAGTCCTGTCTACGCTGGTCGTGGGTTCGATTCCCAAGACAAACATTTGTGTGAGAACATAAATGTTTGTTCTATTCTGGGTGTTAATAATGTATTTACAAAAAAAAAAATAAGTATTATATCAGTTGTCTGGTTCCCATGATACAAGCTATTTAGCTTACTTTGGGGCTAGATAGCGCTGTGTAATGTCCACCAATATTACTATAAAAAATATAATTGAAGGAAACGCACGCCAGTGCTAGCCTATGGTGGGCATTTACTCCTAGTGTTAAGGAAGTATGGAAAGATTCTGACTTGTGCAAAATCACAATACTGGGTAGTTACCATCGTCAAGTTAAGAATCTGTCGCTAATTCAGGCGTAGCGAGAAGCTACTATCGGGTTGAGTCGTTACACGTAACGCATAATGGGACGCTTATGTCACGTTACACGTAACGCTTAATGGGAGGGGGAGCAGTGGACTAAAACAGGTTGTTGATGAAGCTTATACGAAAAAAGCTTAAAAACTACTGCTGCTGAGCTTACCCGCTAAAATCTCTTAGCACTATTGGAATAGCTGATTTTCAGAATGGTATCTGTAATTTCGGAGATCACCTCCTACATACAGAAAAAATATCTTAATAATCTTAAAATATCTTAATGTCACTTATCAGTTGCAAAATCAATGATGTTGAGGAAACGTATTCACATCCATCGGCAGATGTTCACAATACATGTATTTAAAGCTCTAGAGCGGCTCGTCGCCGAAGCGTCACAGACTCGTGCGTCACACGCGACGCGACGCGAATAGAAACCGTTGAGCCTCGCCAGGTGACGACAGCGACAGCGACAGCGCCACTGCCACTGCCACTCTCTGTTACCACGTAGCGCAGGGGGAATGTCGCTCCAGAAGCTTCATCATTGTGATGACGCTGCTACATAGTTGATGCTATACAGTCACGAAAGCGCGGTGCAGAGTACAGTTTCAATATAGGGTCGCTGGTTTTTTTTCGCATGAAAAATTTGTTCGCAGTACTATTCTCAAAAACGGTGAAGGCGATTGTGTGGCATGTCTTAGAAAAACTTAAATTCGAAGAATGGTCAAGTGCACAATTTAATTTTGATTTAATTTAAGAGTACACCATGCAAGGTAGGTGGTCGCTACAGTGCTTGCAAAAAAATAAATTTAATATTTTTTTTCACCTGGTAAATATTAACATTAAAAAAATATCGATCAAAAGATGCCTACGTAGATCTACGAAGCCTCTTATTTAACACTATACGCTCCTGATTTTGCGTAGGCGACCTCTTAATAGTCGTATTCTCAAATTGGGTTTTTAATTATGATACCAAGAGCTATTTTATTCGCAATATATCACTTCTAAATGTCGCATGACTATTCACCCACACGGTACGCTGACATAGAAAGCGACAATTCTGCGAATGGAAGCTCTTGCCTTCCCAAGTTGTAAATCCTCGAAACGGAATGGAATGTATGACTGTTTCCGCCAAACGTTTTAAGTGGATTCAGCCATGCCCTGCGGCCATCAAGAGGGATGACAAATGACGTCTCTCATCCGAAAACACATAAAAACGGCTCCCGGCTCAAATCTACTATTTATCACCCCGCGGGACGGTTTGTTTTCGCTGTACCGTTTCGTTTGTGCGTGTTGAATCTTGGAAACATACGGTGTATGTTATGAATTGTAATTGAAAATAGACCTCGGATATATCTTGAAAGTGTTGTAGACCCGCAATATTAAGATTTTTTAGAGAATTTTTAGCTCTTTATTGCATACACCAGAAAAACATTTTACCAAAAAAAAAAAAACTATATAATATTAGGCACGGGCGGCATTATCACTAAACGTGATCTCTTCCATGCAAACTTTTTAGTAATTTAAGTAAGTATTACATCAAAGTATACAAGATATCTCACATGGCCATCTCATTATTATTTTTTATAGCTCTCTATAATTTGCTAGTAAACATTTTTAGTTAATTTATTGTTTATTTCTACTAATGGTGTCACTAGCTCTCTGTAACTAGTGTGGTGAAAGGATTAAAGTGCGCCTCAAAGAGACTCCTTTTAAGGAGCATATCCACATTTCCGGCAATAGAAGAAGAAAGCTGTAATCAGAGCATTACATTTTCAAGTTAACGTGTCACTCATTATGTACACGTAATTTAATTAAGCATCCCGCGTCGCAACTAACGCCCAAAGTGAGCACGTAATTGAATAAACTTTGTGACGTCAGCGAAATGCCAGTACCGGGTCTCCGCTTTCAGCAGCGGAAGGGAGCAAATAACTGCACGATGCAATACCATTACTGAAAGAAAAGTGAATTCTGGCTTAATAATTATCACATAAACTAAATCACGAAGAAATAACTCCCGCTAGCGCTTTTCCCCAAGACCTCAGGCTGTATGTAATGGTACTTTGTCATAAGTAAAGCCTGCCTACATTTCTGAACTTATCTAGAGCATAGCGTATTTTTGGCTCGATGCCGGTACTATGTAATCAATGTAGAAGGCTACATGGCTTACATCACCCTGGTATTTCGTGAAAATACCATTTTTGGTATTAATTAAAATTCTTATGGAAAAAAAAATCTGTAATAAATTCTCGTTTAATTTAATAGGGTATTGGAAGTCGTTGACTTGGGAAAATGATGGCTGATGATGTCACCGCGACCCCCTGACCCTCGTCAATTGGCTCCCATCAACGATGACGCGATAAAAGTGTCACCTCGCAGTCGGTGAGTCGGGGTGCTTATCAGAAGACCTGGTCGCCGAGCTCCTGTGACACCGAATACTGACTTGTCTATCAACAAGAATCCGATAGCGACGATATAATCTATACATCTATACAAATAAATAAAATTGGAGTATCTGTTTGTTATATTAAAATAATCGCTATTTACTAAGGGCATATGGATGTATACACGGTACATATACCAAAACACTTTTTAGAATTTTTTTCTGTGTGTCGGTCTGTTTTTTCCGGCTAATCTCTGAAATGGCTGGACCGATTTCTACGGGACTTTCACTGGCAGGTAGCTGATGTAACAAGGAGTAACTTGGCTACTTTTCCGAGGGGTAAAATAGGGGTGCGTGATAAAACCGAATTCCACGCGGACGAAGTCGCGGGCAACAGCTATTATAATATAGCTTGTGGAATCATTACATTCGTGTCACAATCCTCTTGTTTCGACTGAACGTAACAAAATAGACAAATACAAATAGTCTTCCCCAAGGAGGGTCGGATAGGGTTTGAACAGGCATCAAACTTATCGATAAGTACGCGTGAACTTATGTTTTGAATATTGACGTTTCCAAGCCATTTCTTTATGAATTCTATGGAAATAAAGTTTTTGACTTTGACTTTGACACCGAAAGCCGAGATTGACAAGTTACAATTTCGAAATAAATTGAAATTTCGAGGAGCCGGTTGAGCTGACAGGCTCAGCGAACTGGAACGAAGCCCTGACAGACATCAGAGTTATCCGAGAAATTAGCGCAACCAAATCTGGCGGCCACATAACTTAACTTTGTCTCCGGGGGCACGACAAAGTTATCTTGATATGTTACGCCCAAAACATTTATTAGTTGTTTACAACTTTTCCTAGAATCGAATCGACGAATTGCAGGCGCATGAGACGTAACATCCCCGTCGCGGGGTGATAGACGCGACGCATTGACTTGAGTCATCTCGTACTTTGGTGGAGAGGACTTGAGTCGTATTGCTGTTGTCCTCAGCGGTTACCACTTAACATCAGGTGGGCCGTCAGCTCCTTCTATCACCTAAATTATTACAAAAAAAAAAGACAGATTTGCCACACCAAAGCTCCTATAATACCGAATAATTTCCACAAAAACCATGATGTATTTAACTTCGAAGCTATCCGTAATCCTTTAACACCTAAAAGCGGGATTAATTATTAGCAAGAAATTGAAGTTAACAGAAAAACGTTGGGAATTAGCACATTTTGTGTTTGTGTGTATAAATTTTGATGGACTGTTTAAACTTGGGGTATCTGGCTAACCGGTTCGCGTAGGATGATGACTCACCTACAAAGATGGCGGTGGAACAATAAGTAATTATCGAACGAGTAGTCTGATAGTTTGCTCGCGCCCGGTGCGTACCCAGTTCATCGGATCTGTTGGAGCTTTTTGTCGTTTGGGTCGTAATATATTTGTCAAAGACTATCAGGGTTTATTGTGTACTAGCTGTTGCCCGCGACTTCGTCCGCGTGGAATTCGGTTTTATCACGCACCCCTATTTTACCCCTCGGTAAAGTAGCCTAAGTTACTCCTTATTACATCAGCTATCTGCCAGTGAAAGTCTCATCAAAATCGGTCCAGCCATTTCAGAGATTAGCCGGAACAAACAGACAGACAGACAAAAATTGTAAAAAATGTTGTTTTGGTATATGTACCGTGTATACATCCATATGCACTTAGTAAAAAGCGGTTATTTTAATATTACAAACAGACACTACCATTTTATTTATTTGTATAGACAAGTAGAAGTCAGAAATCCACTTAGCGAGATATTACTGTCATATTTAACACAAGAATAACATTTAGCTTGGCTATTGACCTTGGACACGGCCATTTACAAAGTTACATTGTTACTATATTAACTTCTCTATTGTAAATGTTCCGACTTCCGTTGCTCACAGATTAGTACCCATTTAAATATTTTCCCAACACGCTTGTACAAAACACTTAAATGTATTACTGTTTAAACGATTAAAACTATCCCAGTCGATGGAATTTGTTGGTGCCATGCCGTCGCATTTTTTTTTAATGTGATAAAGTCATGGAACGGGCTGATGGCCCACCTAGTGTTAAGTGGTAACCTCTGCCCATATCAAGAAATACGACTAAATTCTGCGAATGACGTCAAAGTGTGGTGAATTGACGTCTCGCCTTTTAAGGCGTTGCACAAACTAAGCTACTTGGTAAATACTTAGCGCTAAATACCGTGTAGGTATAATCCTTCTAATATTATAAACGTGAAAGTTTGTATGGATGTTTATTACTCATTCCCGCACAAACGGCTGAATGGATTTGGATGAAATTTGGTATCAAGATAGCTTATATCCTGGATTAAAACATAGGCTACTTTGATCCCGGAAAAGTGCAGTGTTCCCGTGGGTTGACTTATGTACTCAACGCGGGGCGCAGCTAGTATATAATATACAGCCCACGTGGTAGGTAATCAGAGCCTTTAGTGCTGTGAGGTCCACGTCTCGGCTGAGGTCAACCGGCATTACATCATCGTTTCTTGCGTGTGTCACATAGGGTTGCCAACATTTTTTCGGTTGAATATAGTATTTTTGAGAATAAGCTAAGAAAATATATGGTACGCTTCGAAAATGTGTATTTTTTTTGGAAAGATGACAAAAAGGAGAAAAATCATTTTTTTTTATTATTTATCAATTTTCTGTCTCGAAATCTGTGAAAATCTTTGCTCGAAATATAGTATATTTGCGTTATATATATTCGTTCAACAGTATATAGTACGGAGAGCCGAAATATAGTAATATACTATATAATATAGTAGGGTTGGCAACCCTAGTGTCACACCGACTGATTTATTTGGTAGCCATATCGTATAATCACGCAGACGTTCGGCCTGTCTGATGAAATTGTGCATTGGTAAGCATACTTTTGGTTTTCTACGGAATTACTCTCCCATAAAACGTTAAATGCTAAAATTGACTACGAGTTCGATAAGGGTTGTTTTTTCAAAATCGCCGAGTATTTTGCTTAGCGTGTTTAATAGGGTCGTAATAACTCATCCTTTTGATTTTCACGAAGTTTCATAGAACGTAAAGGGTTAAGAATTTACGATAACGCGCAATTATTGCTAATTTTGGTGTTACGACACTCGAAAGACAAAACGAGTTATAATATGGTTCACTATGCAAATGCTCGATACCAGTATTGATATTTATACATACATACAAACTTTCACGTTTTTAGTGTTAGGTAGTACGATTGTGCGAAGCCGGGGCGGATCGCTAGTGACGTATAAATATAATATTTAATGTGTTTAGTGTAATGTACATAATATTCTACTTAACACACAGTAGATACTAACTAAAGAGACTAACACACATATTTATTTAGCCAGTACATAATGGTTTTAAAAGCTGCTCCAATTCAATCTGTGAACAAACTGGCTCAGGTAGTAAAAAACAACATATCTCAGTTTAACCCACTTCAGGCTTTCACCGTATTGGCTGTGCGAGTCTTTTCGCCGATTCAATGCTAAGGCTGGTGCTACGCTGGGAAAGCGGAACATATATATTCGTTTTAAATCCGCTCAGCCTTATAATTGACTCGTGGGATTGTCTTTTCAGTGGCATCCCAAAAAAAAGATTCGAGAGATACATAAAAATTTCGTATGTTTTTGTGAACACAAAAAGTAGTTCATTGACAAACTTGGACATTAAAGTAGTAGTCAAAAAGTAGTCTATTGACAAACTTGAAATATTCACGCAATTTTGCATTTTAGATAAATTTGTTTGTATATACTTTTCATCCCAAAGTTCCCAGGGGAACGGGATAATAATAATATCAATATTTATTTATCTCTCAAAACCAGCACTTTAGTGATATATATGTATATGGATATTCCAAGATAATTAATATCAGACTAAGCTACGGCGAATCGTGGCTGGGTTTAGCTAGTATCTATTTGAGAAGCTGGTATGAAAGACTTGAAGCGTCCGACAATGATAGTCATCGTCATGATATTCATTGTCCAAATGTATGTAAAATGATAATGGAAAGGTTTAAAAACGTTGCAACGCTTACAATATTAATATTATAGGTACCAGTCATCTTAACTTTACTCAGTTACTTAGTTTAGTTAAATTTCCAAGTAATATTTAACGACATGTCTGATCTGTTCCCTCTAAGTCTTTCTTCCGCCCCATTAACTCTTGCCTTTCGCTTCACTGACGCTGGATAACAGTCGCTCACTCGATGCTGTGTCAGTGTTACGTCATCTATTATCCAGTCTCTTAAGTAGCAGTAGAACTTGTGCTAAGTTCGCCCGGAGAAGTACTGCCACCGCACCTGGTAATCTGCCGCCAAGCAGTGATGCACTCGTGTTGCTGTGTTCCCGTGGAAGGGTGCCGGTGAAATTGCAGGCGCATGAGACGTAACATCCCCGTCTCGAGGTGATGGACGCAATGCAATGCGACTTGAGTCATCTCGTACTATGGAGAGGACTTGAGTCGTATTGCTGTTGTCTATGGGCGGCGGTTACCACTTAACATCAGGTGGGCCGTCAGCTCGTTCCGGGACTTCAATTACATAAAAAAAGGTCTTTATTTGCTAAACCAATATCCAGGTCTATCCAGGTACAATTGTGAGTTGCATAGTTTTGTGTTTCGTCTGCGTTGCAGAATCCTTTTGAACCGAAATTGCTTTGAAAACGCTTCGGTGACTTCCTAACGTTGGGAGAAAACATTTCTGTCGATTTGCTTTTAGGGTAATGATGCCTCAAAAGATAGTTGAGAGTCCAGTATGACTACTGCGTTTACTTAATTGGCTGGAAAATAGTTACTGAGTACAATTTTTAATTAAATGTATTTTACCAATGCGCGCGACGAAAAAGAAACATGAAACAAGGTGCACTAAAAAGCTTTTCCTACTTTTCTAATTTGCGGAAATAAATAGCTAATTTCTGAAGGTGCAAAATATGCATATACCAATAATTTATAGACATATCCGTCGGTGCTAGATGGCGCTGTGTGAAATGTCCACCAATATTATTGTTATTATTTTTATTATTATAGTGGTGGGAAATAGCCAAAGACCGGGATGTGTGAAAGGACTTAAGGGAGGCCTTTGCCCAGCTGTGGGGCAATACCTACTGGTGTGAAAAAGTGGTCAGTACGAATTGGGTCCTATAGTGACTTACCCATTCCCTCTAGTCGAGATTAGGCCGCACTTTGAACACGAAGGCTAGAACGAACAAGTTGTAGACACATTGCGTTCAGAATCAATCAATCGAAATGACCCCATTCATAATCGAGTTACCAATGCGCCAGTGGACATGATAATTTTATCGATAAATTCTTTTGTTATCGCGATATTATTGCATCGTACCAAATTAACACATTTATAATTTGATGAAATTTGGGAGTAGCTAGCAACTGATTTGCTAACCCAGTATGCACAGAAACCACAATAGGGGGCTATCCACTTACGTTCTTTCCTGTCAGAATCTACAATCGCTGTTGATTGAACGGCGATGGATTTTTGATGCGAGTAAAATAATGATAAATAATATTATCTCTTCGTACCCAGTAGGTTCCTATCAGTGGTGCCCTAGTGGTACAGACCCTGAGTTTCAATCCGGAAGTCGCTGGTTCAAATCCCGGAGTGCACCAATGCGTTGTTTGCTTGAAAATGCAAAACTGGAAAGGTGGAGCCTCGTTGAGGCGCATTTTATTCATATTTTTATAAGTAATAGGACTTATAGAATCAGAATCGCTTAAATAAGTAGTTTTGGCTTCTTCACTGAGGTAAGAGAGGTTTCAACAAACTCAGTCGTAAAATAACTTTGCAGAGTATATTCACTTCAAGTAAACTTTTCTTAGTTAGACGTATCTCCTTAGTATGCAAACTGGACTCCATACTAGGAAACTTGCCTTTCCTAAATGCATCCAGACTGCTATGCTGACTGCTGACCTGACTTGAGAATCTAGCTTTGAAGTTAATCTAAGCTTAATCAAATACAGAGTACAGAGTAAGTAAGTCTAGTATTAGTTCGTTTCTATAGTAGTGTATTAGCTCGCAAACAACTCTGGATGAAAATTTGTTTTTAGACTGTTTTATTTTCAGAATTATCTGGATCTAGACTCAGTCTTCAAATCGTATATATGTATCTATCAGTTGTATGGTTCCTATAGTGCAAGCTATGCTTACTTTGAGGCTAGATGGCGCTGTGTGAGTTGTCCACCAATATTATTATTATTATTATATTATAATTAACCTATATTGATATATTTTTGTAATTAATTAAAGCCTACGTAGGTTCACGATTAAAGTGTTCTCTTGCTCTTGCATAATTTCGTTGACCTTCCGATAACTGGTTTATTCCTCTCCGTGAAAAATTGATATCATTATGTGCGTGAGAAATCCAGTTTTAAAACATGTTCCAAGATAGTTATATAAAAAAGGCGAACCTTGTGCAATGTCATTGAATTCATGTTATTTTAAATTTATTTCTTATATTGAATCCATTGCGATGTGCGTGCTGTTTTACTTATTAAAGATTTCTCATCGAAGCTGTGTATAAACAGGTTCCTTTACGTAATGTCGCACAGGAAAGTAATCCTTACACTTGCATATAACTGTCGGGCTAGTTAGAACGAGATAAATTATAAATAAATAAATTGGTGGACTTTTCACACAGCGCCATCTAGTCCCAAAAGCATAGGAACATAAGAATATCATGGGATCCAGACAATTGATGTATATACTTTTTTGGTAAATACATACATATTACAGCCAGACACAGAACAAACATCTATGTTCGTAACACAAATGTTTGTCCTGGGTGGGAATTGAACACACGACCTACGCAGAAGGCAGGGTTAGTTAGTACCGACTGAGCTGTGTGGTCCGGCCGGCCTGTTAGCATAATACTTTTTGAATTTTTAGGATGTTATACCCACATATTAAGTGTATATTTGTGGTTAGTCTCGGATATATATAATATACATTATGTTACATAATCGTATTATTTATGACTCAGAATAAACCATTGAGGCAGAAATGTTAATAACAAAGTAAATATAAGTGCGGCCGTCATTGAGACTAGAAAGGTGCAAAAAGTTTGGGTTAGCACTTATTGCAGATTTCAAGGTGAGTTTGCAAATATCCCATTCACTACGATTCGATTATCCAACAAGGCTGAGACAAATCGTACTTCCAGGAGGTTCGATTCCCACCCAGGACAAACATTTTTGTGATGAAAATAGGTTTTTGGTCTGTGTCTGGGTGTTAATATGGATTATGTGTATGTATTTACCAAAAAAGCATATAAGTATTATATCAGTTGTCTGGTTCCCATGATACAAGCAATGCTTAGCTTACTTTGGGGTTAGATGGTGCTGTGTGTGAAATATCCACCAATATTATTATTTATTATTAATCTCTAAGGATGACTTCTTTCACCATGTCCAACAAAATTTGTTACA
The DNA here is from genome assembly GCA_947359385.1 of Chesias legatella. Taxonomy (NCBI): domain Eukaryota; kingdom Metazoa; phylum Arthropoda; class Insecta; order Lepidoptera; family Geometridae; genus Chesias; species Chesias legatella. The sequence continues at coordinate 11,687,314 of OX375764.1, read as the reverse complement.
AGACGTATGAAAAATAGATGACTAATTATTTTAAAAGATAAACATTTTAAAAACAATTCCTGAATGATCCTGGCCCTAAATAAATAAAACTATCTACTCGTTTGAGAGTGGCGAACAAACTTTGTCATGGAAAGGTTTGCATAACTTTGCATTCATATTAACAATCATCAACTTGAGCTTAAATCGAGGTTCCAGATATTTTATCCGTGTTTTGTGTCGCGTTCCCACTTCCGAAACTTGCGAGATGGTTGTGGATGCAATTGCTGGATGAATAGGCCGTCTGGACGGAACCTCAATGCCACTTAAATGCATTATATTTATTACAATTTCCAGTAGCCTGCACTCGCCTGAGACTCTGTCCTAGCAGTCCCATTAGTCTTCATTGAAACTTGAAAGATTTCGCTGTCACAATATATTTATTTAGTGATTTTATTCAAAGTAAAATTACTTTATTTTCATAGAATTCGTAATAAGGGATTGAAATCGCCATTTAAAAAAATATAAGATCACATACATGTATCTACTTATTAAGCTAAGTTTGAGGCCTTTCAAGCTCTATGGGTCCCGCCATGGGGTAGACGAGACCTTTGGTTTAACGAGGCTCTTTGTATTTTGTATTTCCACGAATTATTTGTACATTTGAAAGGGACGGAATTCTTCGAACATCAAACAACACTCAAGTTTTTCAGTTTAGGAATTCCGAAAGTTTAAGTAGACATCGTATTGCCGAGAAGATAATAAAGAAAATAATAATGTATTACTTACTTCCAAATTTTGAAATTAAAATAGAATTGATTAGGTATACATAAATATGATTTTCATAAAAAAAAAACACATACAGCGTGATATAGTAGTTTGGACAGTACATCAGGCGCAATCATTTTCACCCAAAGTAGAAAGTTCAAACATCTCAAACTACTGAATGACATTCTATTTTAGTTTACATATAAGATACTCGAGTGTACAAATGGTAAATATGTCACGTATTGGTCAAGAATTCGCGGAAGAAATTGCAACGTAGCTTTCCGTAATTCGTCGTAGTAATCCTTCGAGTTTTCCTAGTACAAGTCGAGAGCGTGGTGGTCTAGTTGTACCTACTTACCCCGAGTTTAAATCCAGAGGTCGCCGGTTCAAATCCCGACGTGCACCTATGTTTTTCGATTGAAAGATATATCTGTGCAATACTACGTTCTCAAAACGGCGAAGGAAAACATCGTGAGGAAACCGACATGTCCTAGAACTAGAAGACATGTGCCACGAAAGGAGCCCCTTTGTGGCGCCCTTAAAATCCTTTCACCACACCGGTTCGAGTGAACCAGTGACTCGAATAGAAGTAGAAGTATTTATGCTCCCTCCATTTTATTCCTGCAGGCCTGGTGCCATGATACAACATTATACATATCACGCTATCACGTTTCGTATAATCGTCCTGTCTCTTTTCTCCGTGTATATATCACACTATCACGATTCGTAACATAGCCCTGTCTCGTTTTGGCTTCTTTCATGTTTCTCGCGTGTTTGAACATAATACTACTTATTCGTAGTAACTATAGTTTGCCTGAGTAGGGAAAATTCACGAAGTTTACGTTCTCGGTTTTAAACCCGATATTGCTATGTCTGGTTCATGAATGATGAATGAAACTAAACATGGTGGTACTAATCAGTCCTCAGAGTGGAATATGTATCCTTTTAATAGCTGCAGAACCCGGTCACATTTAATGCCTGTCTTATAAAGCTAGTTATTTATACACGTCTCACAGCTCAGTTGGTTAGTAACTCTGCATTCTGAGCTGTAGGTCGTGGGTTCGATTCTCACCCAGGACAAACATTTGTGTGACATTTGTAACATTGATATTTGTTCTGTGTCTGGGTGTTAATATGTACTATATGTATGTATTTACAAAAGAAAAGTATATATGTATTATATCAGTTGTCTGGTTCCCATGACACAAGCTATTTACTTACCTTACTTTGGGGCTAGATGGCGCTGTGTGAAATGTCCATTAATATTTCTTGTTATTATTGAGATTTATTTATTTGCCTTGGATTTTGGACACATTTGGATGTTTGTATGTTTACTCCTTCACGCCACAATCGTACCATGCGGACGAAACCGCGGGAAGTAGGCTGTAGGTGAATAATACTAACCGAATAGATTGCATGCATTCCGAGATTCTGAAATATCCAATGCAGCTGTAGATATATCCGTGGATCAATCAGTATCGTATCCTGCGCACCTATCAATGATCGGGTGTCATGTTGTGCTAGTTCCATCATAATCTGTTTAGTTTAACTATTATTAATGTAAATCATGGACCGAGTTAATCTTATTTAATAACTTTACAGCTATGGGAACCCGACATGATTTACTTATATACTATTTGTACATACATATAATACATATCAAAACCCGTACACAGAATAAACATATAATCGTCACATAAATGTTTGTCCTAGATGGGAATCGAACCCACAGCGCAGAAGGCAGGGTTACTACCAACTGAGTTGCGAGGACAGTCTATTATGTGTTCTGTCAACTGTCTGGATCCCATAGTAAAATTTTTGCATATTTTGAAGCTAGATGGTGTTATGTGAAATGGCCACCAATATTTATTTATTAACTGTAGTTTTTTCGTTCCCATTTCTAGAGAAATCATCATTTTCAACCCACAAGTTATAAAATTTTACAATTAAATTGTTGAGATCACAAATACTCAGTTACAAAAACAGCTTATTTATACATTTGTGTGGATAACGACGTCCGCTTCTCGTCATCTTTACCTTATGCAGGGGACGTTACATTATTCGTGTATTGTTTTCCCTTCGCATACAAAATGAGTAAATACTTGATTTAACTGAGTGGAATGTTTCTGAGTAAATATGACAATATAAAAACAATTCGATTAATAAATATGTATAATACTTGAGAATAAAATATATAAATAATCAGCAAAATACATATTAACACCCAGATGTTTGTCACGCACAAATGTTTGTCCTGGGTGGGAATCGAACCCATAAACCCAGTACAAACCAATTGAGCTGAGGCCAGTCTGTCAAGTTATACCAGAATGCTATATTGCCATGGGTAATCTTTAAGCCTGTACTACATCTTGACCTTGCAGTCTGTTGTTCACACCAACGGTAATCGTAATTGTGATGGACGGATGGTATCATCAAACAATATTTAATGAAAGGTCTCAGATAACTGCATTCGCAATCAAATGTCTCATATGTTTGTCATATGAACACGGTTATTAAACAAACATAAAATATGTACACATTAATAAATAATACAGTTAGAGTAATAAGTAACGCTCACTTGCTTAAAATTAAGCTATTTTTACTTTATATATATTTTTTTTTTAATTTTTTTTTTTTTTAATTTTTAGGTTTACTTTATATTAATACAAACAAAGTATTATTATATATAGTGATTCTTTGGATTTAGTAAATGGAACAGAGAATTAATTAATATTGTCACGTTAATAAATCATTTAACATTAAACGTTTGTAAATGTAGTGTGGCTGTTGGTTATCTAACATAATCCTATCAAGTACTCGGTAGGGTCAGGGCAGCGACCCCACAAACGACATGTAATTGACCTGACCAAGACATCTGAAATTAAATGAAGTCGTGCCATAGCACCAACCCATTACCACGGCTCGGAATGGGTTGTTATATTACAGTGATAACGAAAAAAGAAGAAAATGTATATCTAAAATAGCTGCAGGTAATGATCTTAGCGAAAACGTATGCTCAATTTACCCAACAATCTGATTCCACGTCTCGATCTTTGTGAGAAATAATAGTGATCTAGTTTTCTCTATCGTCTAGTTTTTGCGCGACTACTTCTGATTGATCGTAGCTTCGTCCCAGATCTGGGAATTGTGTCACAATCACAAAGTTTGTTTAATGTTCTGTGTGCTACATTGTTCGTGACTATTTCCAATAAAAATTCTGATTGCCGCTTCGTTTTCTCGTCTTATTATTGAGTTCGTCTGTTCATCATGGCAAATTCCGACTGCTCCATATAATTGGGCATCGCCTTCGTTTCTTTTATATGGGATTGTTTCAGACATGTACGAACTTGAGTCAGTAGTAGTATTGCTATTGTTCGGGGATGATCACTGCATACGGTGACCCCATTATTTTCCCCTATTTTCTGTTTTGGCCTAAAAATATCCTAAAAACAACACCAAAGTTCAGCGTGATCTGGCATTTGACTCTGTGACATTCAATTGCTATTAAAATGTGTAACAACATCTTGTCCGAGATCAGTCCCCCTATCGTCGTACGTCCATTGTTGGCACTCCACCATCGCTAACTCGATGTGAATGAAATTGTTACTGTCTGCTAGTAACTTTGCGTCGGCGTTTATTGAATTGTGTGACACGCGAACTCGTACCTATAATGCATAGTGCGATAACGTGTCATACAGTGTTGGGAACCATTCCAATTGTGGTTATAAAATATTTGTTATTTTCATTTACGGTTTCCTTTGTAGTCTTTATAAGTCCGATCGTTGTGCTGGCCAAGAGTGTTAATCAGAATAATATCCTGTTCAGTGATTGGAAATGCTGTGCTACCTAAAACGCCAAAATCTGCAATAGCAACTTTACATACACATAGTTCCCCATAAAGTCTGTGTTGACCCTAAAATTCTGGATAAGCATAATAAAATGCCCCTAGTTCGCTCGTCAATTTTGACAAGTGGGGTTTGCGATCCGCCTCCACCATAAAGTGTCGCGGTATAAAGAACAGTTACTGCCAACTCGAGGTCGTTTCCAGCGTAATTAAGGACATCACTGTCCAATGTCCTGAACCCTCGAAGTTATGACGTGACGTAAAAGTGCCATTAAATCAAGTAATCAGAAAGAGAATAAAGATTTCGGGCCCGCCGGAAATTTGGCCTGTGAAATAATATCTTCTCAATTACACTGGATTAAACTGCCTCTCTTTTGAGTCTGACTTTTTCGTGTGGGAACATTCGTTGCAAGTTGTTCTCCCAAACCATTATCCCTCTTTCTGGAACATCAAAATTTTGCTTATATTATTTGTTATATAAGTAACAATTATTCTCCATTATTAATGTTGTTGATTCTTTAAAACCGCATCAGCAAATCCATGACCCACTTGTCAAATCAAATGACCTGTATTCGATTAAAACTGGACATCATGACGAGCAAACAATCCGTTTCACAGTTTATACAATCGTTGCATTCCCTGCCAAGTTTATACATCGACTGTTTGCTCACTGAATAACAATAATACAATCTTAGGTGTTGCTTGATTTTGCTCCCGGATCCATTCTCGTGGTTGATTTAGGAAAATTTTACAAATAAGATTAACGGATGAATAGAAATTGAAGATCAGGATAAGAGCCGGATGAATGCCAGCTGTATGCCAGGTTCCAGAATAAAAACAGTATTTAGATGCATTGCTAAAACGAATCCCTCCACGTGCACTCGTGTTTTTGTGATCCAGATTCAAAGGGCATGTACGCCGTTGAAATAATAGGCACACAAGAGTGTCCATCGGGAAGATATACCCTCCCTTCTCTCTCTCTTCACGTAAGCAGTATTGGTTTTAATATTGGCTATGGATTCCTCCTCACATCATATGACAAGTGCTCGTCCTATCATTATATATGTAAGTATGGCAATTCGGTTACTTTCATAGAATTTTATAAGAATTAGTCCTTCACTTTGTACTGAATTTTGAATGAATTTATTTTCATGTTTGACGATAGGCTTACCGTTGCGAATCCGGTTACCAATCTAGTTTATCGTATCGCGATGGCAACTGATATCGGAAGCGAGGACGAGCTCGTGCACACCTTTGCTAACAATTGCTACTGTGTTTAATCGATTTGCTTGGGTTATCGATTTGGCGCATTTCGCGATTATCCTTAATATGTAGTTTTAATCGTTTCGTAGGACCATACGAAAAACATGGGTAACTCTTTATGAGTCCCTTTGTATTTTGTCTAAACATGATGAAAAAATATATTTAACATCAAACTTGAAGTATTATTTGCACGAAACAGCTTTTATAAAAATCCGACATGTACTTATATGTTTCTTTGCAATATGGTTGACAACTGCCGACACAGCTGCTCGTGCCGCCGCGCCGTCTTGTCACCGACAAAGTGTTTCGACTTGCGACTACGTGGAGTCGCCGACAAAACCAGCCTTTGTGTCGGTGACTCTGTCTGTAGAGGGCGTTACGTAGCAAGACCGAAGTTTCATTTTTAATTTGTCATCGCGTGAACTTTCAAAGTCTTACAATTCAAATGAATCGAGCATTGTTCTTGGCTCATCGTTCATACAGGTTTACGACCCTTATAAAACTACCGCCATGAAAGTAAATTGCTGTTGAGTTTTGGTACAATCCGCCTATTACATATCCAGTGGGGTATCATTTATTCGAGAGTCTGGAGAGCGCAACTTTTCTTGTAACAAATGTTCGAAGTTCCACCTTTAGATGCTGAATTATGGACGGAAGTAATAGGTACAAGAGGCCCGTCCCGACTTCGCACTGGTAACCCTAAGTATTTACGGCTGGAACTCGTCTTTAGCCGAATAATATAGGCTGTAGCATTCTGGGATAATGTAGCTTTCTATTAGAGTAACAATTTTCCGGATCGGATCAGTATTTTCGTAGATCCTACGTCCAAACTTTACTTCTGTATAATATTAGTGTAGATGTTTGTGGTACCGGCAGCAATTTTACGTCGATTTTCTTTACTTAATCTTAATCACCGCTTGTCATGCCATCTTCAGCTCAAGTTAGTTTATTTGCTTCTTTAAACGTTGGTTCTTTCAATCTTCTGATATAACGTTGAGTATTCTATGTGCTTCTACATAGCCAAAGTGAAATTACAGTCAAATCCAGACTCAACTGTTTTATTTAATCCTTTCTGGTTTTGCACTAACTTCCCTTGAATCGAAAGTGATGTAACTGTCACTCGGTGACATCATTTCACTTGCCATTTTACAGCCTTCGAGCATACGGAATGATAAAAATAGCTCAGGTCAAGGTGTGCACCGCTTATACCCTCCTATACACAATTTACTCTTAATTCAACTTGAGTTTAATCTGTTCTGTGCTTATGTAGAAAGCTCGGTATTCTCGGTAACCAGTTTCGGAAAGCCAAATATAGGTCAGACTGTGAATAAATTGCTTTAGCTTTTCATTTTATACATTTTTACTTAGGAACGGCGACAAAGAGCTACGAAGTGTAAAGTTTTTTTAATATTAAAATCGTTTGGTTTTTTTTCGTTACACGTATTTCGCACATTCGCAAATAAACATTCACGATTGATACAATAGAAAAATAAAATTTTGCTTGTTCTATTATCGGCGCAATTATTTTAAACTGTCCGTTCCCAATGAAATCTGTTTCATTATTTAAAACTACTCCGTTATTTAAAGCCACACAGCAACGAGGAAGGTTGTGGTTGTGGGTTACGTAATCTTTATTACCTCTAAGCTCATTTACGCCACTATTAATCCTGCTAACTTATTCATGCCAGGTCTATAAGTGCCTATATCTGTTTGTTCATTTACAACTCGAACAGAAAACTGGGAATTTCTTCCTGAGGACATTGACTCTTATTAAAAATGTATAACGCCCTACGTTTCGGCTTACACTTGACCGTTTCATTATGTGTGAATCATCACAAACCCTTTGCGTGAAGATTTAATTAAAAACGAAAGGCTCCCGTGTCGACCGTAATTCCGCGTCGATTATTCTTTCGGCTCCCCTCTCTCGCGAGCGCTGACGTCCTTTTCTGGCAACCTATATTGTTTCCGTGCCAAGTCTGTATATCAAACCGAACGATCTAGCCAGCTTTAAAGATTTTACACGAGATTCCTGAGCGGCTATTGTTGCTAGGGCTCTGCGTGTTCGCCGTAGCGTGGGTTTCGTTCGACGATCACCCGGGTATTGAGGAAGTGCATCGGTGACTCGGGTAGGGGTAACCTTGGTGGTGCAGCCAGCGCCGAGCGGCGAGCAGCTCGCCGCGTGTGCCCGGGCCGACGGTCGATTTTCACTTGGGAGCATCAGCGCCCGTGTCTAGCCCGGGTAGGCGTGGTCTGAGAGCCGGTCAATAGCACGGCATCGCCCCACTCGCTCGCACCGGCCTCGTTTCCCTATATCCGTCTCGCTCCCCCCGGGGATGATTGAAACGTGTGATGCCGCAGGCGCCCCGCGCGCCCCCCCCCTCCCTCGCCAAGGACGTTCAGTGAATCCGTCCCTCTCTGCTGCGATAGCACGTGTCCCCGTTACTATTCCATAATATAATGTGTGCCCCTCTGGTACCGCGAGATAATTCACAACCAATTATGAGTCAAGTGCCTGATTTAGGTGACAAATTATACGCCTGAAAGGAACACCGATGTCGCTTTTAGCGATGCGCGAGGTGGGCCGCGCTACGGGACAATTGGTCGCTCCCGTCAAGTGATATGGAGATAAGAAGTTTTTACGGGAAACGTCACCTCTTCGTGTTTTCCGTCCTGTGCACTGTGTTCTCTTGTCACCGCACTTGTGATACTTTCAGGTGAGTAGCTGTAGCTTGCTCACCCACAGCCGCCGTCACTCCGGTGACATAACCTCAGCGCCGCGCTCCACGCCGACAGTCCTGCGATTCCTTAGTCGAATCCGTATTACAATTAGACGTCGCCTGGCCGTCGCCGCCAGTCTAGACATTATAATTATACATATAGCCGACGAGGGCGGGCATTCTGGAATTGTGACTCATCCAAATTCGTCTTCCACATCGCCTCTCTAGTATCGGAACTGTTCGGAGTCTAGAGACGATCGAGGCTGACCCACTGATCCGAGCTGATTGGATCGATGGCGCTGAAACTGATCGGCTCGACGCTTCGTTGATTTCGTCTAAATCGTGTGTCACTTTGTCATCCGTGCGTTAAACGTCTCCGGAGTTGACCTTTATCATGTGAGTCAATTCATTACGTTATTAATTAATAGCAGTACTGACATCAACGCACATGAAATTGATGCGGGTGACGTCACAGCGCTGACGTCATCGACCGTACCCTATCTTGGTTGCACGCTTCGCTGCAATCTGCATATATTATGTGTTATGCATGTATAATACGACCTCGACTGTCAATATATGGTGCCGTCATATAAAAGGCAGTTATTTGGCATGCATTTTACTATAGAATGTGTTATTGATCCGAATTCGGTAGGACTCTTATTCGGGCAGTGTTATATGAAATTGTTAAAAAGCCTGTCGCTTACATAACGCAGGATGCTAAGTAGCTTGCCGGTTTCTGCCATTCGGCTCTCAAAATGAAATGCGAGATATGCCGTTTAAAAATCATTCGTTTCAGCTGCGATGCGATTTCGGTCCCTGGTTTTGTCTTGACAATTAGATGTCTAGACCCTAGACCCGAAAATACATTTACCACTCATCATAAAAAATGACATAAATAACATTCCAAACCAATATTCCCAAAATAATACGTCTTGGGGTCCTATCCCAACTTAGATTGCGTCCCATTCTATTGCGCCCTTAACTTTCAGACGTGAAGATGGATTGTCTCACGTGCCTGTAAGTTCACCGGTAACCTCTCAAACTGTAACACAGTAATGTGTAAGCGGTAATGCTTATCGCCATAAATAGGTGTGGTGGCAGCGCTTCCCCGGATGAACTTGGCACAAGTTCAAGTAAAAGGAGCTGTCATCATATCTACTTAAAACATATTTAATACCATGGTACTGTCCACGTTTAATACAAGCGACACTACAAGGCGATTGTAATCAAAGGCCTGGCTCACGGCCGTAATTTACGCAACCGACAAACATTGTATTAAACTCGTTGATATTACGGCATGTTTTCATGCAATGCGGTTTTCCAACTGTTTTTTTTGGCTTTCACTGGTGTGATGAAGCCGTTCGTTATCCCCATAGGATACTACTGATGGTTGCTAAACTACTCTATTATTCGTGACTAGCTCTAGAGCCAGTGTGGTGAAGGGATTAAAGTGCGCCTCAAAGGGGCTCCTTCCGTTCACAACATTCCCAAGACATAATTTTTCCAGAATAGATGTGACACAATTTTTTTCTGACCGATTTTTTGCTTGTATTATTATGTCTAAATGCGCTGCGGCTTCGCCCTTTCGCTTATTTTGTCTGCAATTCCATTCAAACACTGTTTATAATAATATCATTTTCGCAGTATGTTTCTACATTACCATCTTTGTAATAACCATATTTAATTATTCCAAACATACTTATCAGAATCCGCGGCTCGTTGACTCTTGTTAAAGTTGCCATAATTGTTCATGTCTAAATCTGGGCCTTAATCGTCTCATTAATCAAGTTTTAAACAATCACTCCGCGAATAATTAAGTGATCTTTTGCGGAATCTGCAGCTTGTATTTCTTGTTCACTTTTGTCGTATCATTATTTGTCCGTAGAAGAACTAGCTTACAAACCGTTTTAAAGAAAATCACAAACTTTATACTCGTTTTGTTATTTAATAATAAATGAATTGTCATAACTTTTAATAAGTAAAGTTTTCGCAAAATGTTGAGATTACATATTTGAGTATTCCACTTGACTTTTATTTTTTGTTATCTATTTTTGTATTATAGTTAGATTACGTTACGAGTTTTTCTAAAATGGCGAGCTTCATAATTAAATAATTACGTGTAAACCAGCCTTAAATAGACGACAAAACTAACAAAACTAGTCCTAATTTTAGCCAATGTTGGTTTGAGATGTAGACGATTTCAATATTTACATTACAAACATCTTTATAGGCGAATACGTTCATAGTAACGTACTTTGATTACTTAACTAAACTTATATAATTATTGCCTCAGTAAGTACCATCTCATTTTTAAGTACTGTTATGTCAATGTATCTGTAACAGGTGACTAAGTTGCCATTATTATTTCAATAAGACTGAAATGACCACTTGTTTATGCAATAAATATCTTGAATGTAGTATCTGAACCACCGAATGCCATTACTGTCGGCTACTATAATGTTAACGTGAAAATCCGCTCGCCTATGTTATATTATCATATTTCAAAATGTCCAATATCGGAGTTACTGTTGCATCGCAATAGAAATCGTTATATTCTTTACTAGTGTTATATTCTTATAAATATTTGAACGGTTGCTTTTCAAACATTCTTCTTTCAGTAATTATTTTTGTTTTAATCACATCAATTCTGTTCCAGCTATTGAATGACTATTTTCGACTACCCTCAATATTATTGGTGTGTGAGTTTCAGTGTCATCAGGCTTTGATGATGTTGAAGCTCTCTTGTTATAAACTTTTCGATCCAGTGGAATATTTCATTCGTTGCTGACATCATTATATAATATCAATATTCGTACAAAGTTTTAGGCAATTCAGTTTATAAGGTTACGGAAATTGCTTGTTATTTGTTCGGTTATACCAAGTTTATTGAGGAGCTTTCCTAATTAACTTACGCTTCCTTGTAAGTGTTATCAAATGATTCATTGTAGGCAAAATCTCTAGATTTTTACAGTTGTAGTCGCGTTCCTCATGCAAATTAGTATATATTTTGATAAGGCTTTATTTACTGTATTTTGTCAGACATGATAACAAGACTATTTTTCAAAGATAAAACAGCCTTGAGTCTTTTGCGTTATTTATGACACTGATGAAAAATGAAGCCACGAGGCGAGATCATGATAAAAAATTGGTCACCCATCTAACAGTGTTGCTTACTGATTCATGCTGAGAACTGAGAGAAGAATGTCATCAGCAAGCTACTTCTAATGTGGGAGTCTTAGTGAAGCTAAACTCGCCTCCGGGCCAACTAGTCCTAAATACAAGTCATGAAAATACCAAGAAATGTAATACGGGTCAATCCCTCATGTTTTTGCGAGTAGAGATCTATTTCCGAATCGGAAACCCGACTCGCCCAGTCTATTCAAACTCGGTAATATCTAATTATCCAGTGAAATTGCGTTCCAAAACCAACATACTTGTATGTTCTAGTAATGCGTCACCGCACGACATTCGACAAATATTTGCCTCCAGCCCTCCAAGGCGACCATATTGATTTACTCTCCGACCTCTTTGTCCTGCACCCTAAAGTATAACTCTTGAGGCGATAACACAAAAAGATAAAAAGCAGAGCTTATTGAGACGTATTTGAGGTCGCAGCGAGTGGTCATGTCGATAGTATCGTCGATAGGATCGGAGCCAAACGATGCTTTGTAGATAATTTTGTGAAATTTAAAACTGATCTCCTATTTCCTGTTCTACATTTTCATTTTTCATTTTCGTGATTCGAAAGCTTCAGTTTTGACTGAATTTTCGATAAATCATTCAGCAGTCCAATTGTAAAGATATAGACAGTTTGGGAACTTCCAAATTCAATGTGGTCCAAACGTTCCAAGTCCAATTTGTGGTTCAATACCCAGAGGAATCTGCCAGTACAATAATTAATCCTCCGTATGTACGTAAGCCAATACAGTGGCCCAAATAGGAGCGATGTGAACTTCCGTAAGCAATCGCACTCGGGTTACTCCTCGACTTATGGATTCCGGTTAAATAATGGCGCCACTACTACGGATTGTAAATGAACTGAGTTAATGCTAGAACGGGAATGGGTTAGGCTTGCCAGTTGAATTTAACTACCAAATGGGCTTTGCATTTATGCTTCAGTATTCACATTAGATTTAATCTGTTGGGAAGAACTTATGCTCCAAAAGTCTTGACAACTATCCAAAGATGTCTTAATTATTTACCTACTAGCTGTTGCCCGCGACTTCGTCGTGGAATTCGGTTTTATCACCCCTATTTTACCCCTCGGAAAAGTAGCCTTAGTTACTAGTTATAGCATCAGCTATGCCAGTGAAAAAAAAGTCCCGTCAAAGTCGGTCCAGCCGTTTCGGAGATTAGCCGTAACAAACAGCGGACAGACAACAGATAAGAATGAGTGTACTTTGATATGCATTTAGTAAAGCTGTTATTTTAATGTTACAAACAGATACTTCAATTTTATTTATTTATATGGATTCAATGCTTTCAACGACGTATTTCATGATTCATGATCGAAGATCTCATCAATATACCATTTTTTATGTCTGGTTCGTCTGAAATATATGAGTCATGTGGTGTGGTGATGTAAAATAATTTACTGTTGATATTTTAACATTAAATGGGTTCATGCACTATTCCAGCTTGATATAACCATTGATTCCTACAATAAAAGGGCGCACGGTACCGTCCATGCGTGCGTGAAATTCACGATGACCATGTAGATACCAGACCCTCAAGAATTCACGGTAGGGGCTCACGTACCGGGAATTGCATCCGGAGTACGACGCGACGTGCCGGTACTGCGAAGCGAACAGTTTATGCATTGTAATTAGTCATTTGGCCATTTGGAATCCATTTGTGGCTGTGCGGGTACTCTCACAATTACTGCAACGGGCTATACACTCTTATAAAGCTTTTTTCGAGTGTATTACAGTCTCTAAACAGTATAAAATAAAGTCTCTATCTGCCTGTCTGTTTCTCCACTTCTAAACCACGTTACTTATTTTGATACGGTTTTCAATACTACGAAACCGATAAACGAGAAAGGTTTGTGTACACGATTTGTAAATTAAATGCAGCGGCGAGAATCCGGGGCGGGTCGCTAGTCCTAATAATATTATAAACGTGAAAGTTTGTATGGATTTTTGTAACTCTTTCACGCTCAAACGGTTGAATGGATTTGGATGAAACTTATATCCTGTATTATCAAATAGGCTACTTCGATCCCGGAAAAATGGAGTGTTCCCGTGGGATTACTTATGCACCGTGGGGCGCAGCTAGTAGTTTATAAATTGAAGCAAAATTTGCAAAGCGTTTGATATATATGCTCCTTTTGGTTTCTGTGCTTTGCGCATGCAATGGTGACTTATGGGTGACGTGTGGCGTGGATGTCGACGATGCGGTCGCGCATGCTCGCCGTGCGTGACTGGGTTGTGTGACGTTTCTATTACATTTCCTTTAAATGTATGTTTTTTTCTACTGGACTTGTAGGTAATTTTGTTTTGTAGATATGTCCTGGCTGTCGGATTATATTGGGAATGATTTGCTGGTTGAAAGTTTTAGCTGAGTATCTTGTGGTATAATGCGTGTCGTATGGCGGCGATTAGCTCAGTACTTGGCCCATCTGAAAAATCTAAAAAAACTCTGCCTACCCTCGAGCAAAACTGTGATACATAATGTGTATAATATGTATGTTTAAACCGTCTTACCACCCGTATTCGTATCTTATCAATAATTATAGATGTAGAATACACTGCCACTCCTCATCACCGCAGTATTATCCTATGCTGGTCTTATCAGTTCCAACTCTTGGCGCCGTCTATAGTTTCCTCCACAGTTGTAAAGAGGCCGCAACGTCGTCACATTTTCCCCGCTCCGTTGAGCAAATGAAGTGCTTAGAAGCGGTCGTTTAGACGGTTCTTAGCTTCGCTTTGAATTTTAAATAGCCGATCGGTATTTTAGATTGGAGTTTGAAGCCTCTAGATGATAGATTCTCGAATGTTTTTGGTTTTTTATTTTTGAGACTTCGGCAAAAATACAACTTTCTCAAAACGGTGAAAGAAGACATTGTGAGGAAACCAGCGTGTCTAAGAATTAAAAATTCAAAGAATGTGACACGTTCATGAAAGGAGCCTGTGTGAGGCGCACTTTAATTCTTTCACTACACTGTTTCGAGAGCGACTGTCACGATTCGTTAGTAAAAATACTGGGTTGCTGTTTTTAGTTTTGACTTCTAAGCCAAATAATACAAAGTGTGAGACCCGTTTCAGGCAAATATATCAAAATCTAATACACATTCTCTGACGATAACCGATAAAAATATATTTTCATTAATGTTTTTTACCATTGATGTGGTACGTTATGGAATGTAGACCCCCAGATGGCACAAATACAGCGATCCCATGAACCGGTGACTTTTTGCTTAATGGTTAATCTAGAAATCTAAAAGCAGAGCAGTAAAAACAGCCGTAAATAAACGCTTCCACAAACCCGTATGGTGTGTGTCAGTCCACTGCTGTTTTGAATTAGAACAGAATTTGTAATTCGATAGGACCGTTTGGGGCATTTGCTTAATGGATAAGCAGTCACTTAAGATGCGGAAGCACGCCCTCTGCCCATTTCGATTCCGGGCTCGCTTTAAACTGATTAAAATAGACCGCCTGGTTTGACGGGACGTGAATATTTCGACGAATTGTAATATACTATTGTACATAGTGTATTTATATACATGTATATATTCCGAGTGATTCCGGCTTTATTTATGACGGAGATTACTTCGATTTATATTGTTTCTCGAGTTCGATGTGTTTATTCTTCATCGATTTTAAGTTATTTATTTTGTTATATGGTCTTCAGTATTGGTTTTGTTAAAAAGATCTTTCTTGGAAACTCAATCAAATAAGTGCAACCGACCCAAGCGTCAAGTTTCAGTTTATGATCTTGAAAATACGAAATGTTATTATGGTGATGTCAATCTTTTATTCTTCCAGCCATCTATTAGTTTAGTCATGAATTGTAATTGCCTATATATGTGTGACAAACATAGATATAACATAAATATATACTTTCAAATTAATGCCCACAATTCTACATCCTGCATCCAAAAAAATATATAAGACTTACATTTGTAAAAGTAATGTTTTTTTTCTTGAAATAAATACTACATGCACTCGTAGTGATCCTTACACATTCAATAAAAACATATCTCTCAAACTTTGAGTTTGAGAGATATGTTTTTAAAGACACGTTTTTTTATACATTGTAATGCAGAAAGTAGATATAACTATTTGTAAGACTTGTAATCTGTGTGGTGAAAGTCATGAAATGTATCCTGCCGCACCTAGCCTCAATCGCCGACAATACAGTGCCAAATATAAACTCTATCCACGTTTTGCGGTTCAGTATAAATTAACGTATGAATGAGTCAGCCAGCACTGTCCCAATTTAGAGGCTGACCGCTTGAAATTAACCAGGAAGTATGACGTTCAGTCAGACATAAATGACAAGATTGCGCTGGAATTTTAGATAAGGTCATATTTTCGGTTACTTTTATATTTCATCGTCACTAGGCGGAATCACCAGTCTGTAATAAACGTCATGGCTAAAGCTGTTATTGTTGCCAATGAACGAATGAAAATGCTTTATCCTGCTCGCTCGATGTCTCAATGTTCTTTAGACAGCTCGTTCAAGAGATAATTGTTTACTAGCTAAAAAATATTATTAAGTAAACAAAGCCAATATCACAAATATCAAAAATCTCATAGGCTGCTTTTAAAAAAAAAATATAATAAAAAAATATTAAAGTTTTTTTTACATAAGTAATTATTTATTGATTTTATACAATAATATTCACACATATCATCCCAATCTGGAATATTATTATTATTGTACACTGTAAATTTACGCTTATAATATAAGAGCATTTTACAAAAGATACAGGACATTGTAAGTTCTTATCGCTATGTTGCGATCGCTTCCAGACAACATAACCTAATCCTATATTCTGTTTGTTCCAGGTCGCACCCTGCAGCATTATAGGGAGCCATACGCTGCGGCGGAAAGACGGGTGCGACACGCACTCGTGGTAAGTACACGCACCTTCAGAAATCAGATAAAGTTTAAAGATGGCCTCCCGTCTACCTTTTGTTACGTCAGTCACATAACTCCACGAATTGCCTCTTGAACGTCTGTTCTGCAGGTGGAAAACCGTGCTCTCTACCTACCCCTCCGGGAAACAGGCGTGGTTTTTTGTGTATATATAATTATATTTGCATGTACAACTACTTAATCGTAGTTAAGTTTTACTTTCTCTTTTATCTTGTGTTGTGTAAAATATCTAAAGAATTATATTCGTATTCTTAGTGAATTTATTGCGTGATTACTATTATGCTATCGCTGTATCTTTATGTCTGTTATTATAGCAACCTCTTGATTAAACTACTATACTCAATCACGTCGCTCTCGGCTTTGAAGGCGTCTTCTCATCGCCCTTTGTATAACTGTCTCTTCATAATTCATATGAATGTCGCGATCCGCATACTCATTGTTATCAATACATCTGTTTCTAGAATTCATACGTTTATTCATTTATGTTTCTGAATAATAATTCACCATTTTTATGTATTTCACATTGAAACTGTAATGTTTTATTAATTGGAATATGTTGACACCGCGAGAAATTGTGTCGGTCACATCAATATTCATCATCTTTTTCATTCCATCACGGTAGTGTAAGTTGTTCTCGTTTTGTGTCGTTATCAGGTTAAAATGTATTTTAAACGTGCAACACTGCTTGCTTACATCACCTAGTTATTTATGATGTTTTTGTTTTGACATAAAGTACACGTTTTATATTATTATTAGTAACATTGTATTAGATAACATGTTTTAAGATTCAAAACAATGGTTTGTATTGTATATCAGAAGTGATATTTCCCTCTTATGCTAAAATACTTTTATATGTATTTACATTGACTGCGTAAACAGTTACCTCCTTAGTAAATACACCTGTACAGTTTTTATGCTTGACTTCATTGATAATAAGTAGTGAGTTATTTACCGTATAAATGACAAACACTCAATTTATGCTTACTTTGCTGCGTTTGTACGCCATTGTTTTAAATTAGCATTTACCTAAGTGTAGTCACTTAGCTTATATTATTTTTTCCTTATCAGGACAGAGCCTAGTACCTAGTAGTGTTTCACGAGCTGCCAATATGTGTCAATTTTTTGTTATTATTGTTTTGTTATAATTATTTGCTGACTACAATGTTTTATATAATTTCAGTTCAGACACACTTTGTTTATTGTCTATTATATCCATTTGCGTTTAGGCTCCTCCGCATTTCGGCTGTCAATATGTTAGCTGCCCGTGTCACAGGCGACACGTTTCCAATTCGAATTGAATTTCTCTTCTCGTATCGATTTTTACACAACACAAGGCCGTGCTCACAATGTTTTTATTATACTGTCATTACCGACGAGTGATCTTCTTTTTTTACATTTTACACGATACGATTTTGTTTTCATTTTTCTGCTTCATTTCTTTTGTATTCTCTTCTTCATGCTCAATCGCTTCTTTATTAGCCTCGTGAAAATTGTGTTTCATATTCTTTATTATCGTTTTGTTCTTTTGAAACTCAATTACAATGCTTTCCTTTTCATTTCGTGTTATTTTATTTTGAGTCAATCTTATTTACCCTCCTGTGCCTACGATTTTATGAACGGATGCAAGTCGGAAGTCGCTAATTTTTTATCATTCCTGTCATGCGATCTATTTTATTTATAGACAAGACAAATCTTTAGTTTTATTGAATACGTTAAGAAATAAATGACATCAGAATGTGAACTAGTAAAACATACAAGCTCACGCGTATGTCTTATTACTAAGTTTGGCCCCTGTTCAAACCCTATCCTACCCTGTCCACAGAACAAAATTTCATACTCCTAGGCCGTGTAGTTTCGATTTTTTGATGAGCCAGAACTTTTGTCCTTTAAACTATAGATTTTGAATATGATTTTCAAACACTTCGTATTTATAAGATGTCCTTCTAGGTTTTCCGTATATATATCAGTTTCATACACATATAAGTATTATCAGGCCATTCCTGTGCGTCGTGTGAGAGAACTCGATGCATATCACGTTCAGGGTCAGATGCGAGGTCCTAGCAAATTCAATTAACACGTACCGGGGTGGAACTGTCGCCGCCAATTTACTCTTCTGGCAATATGTGAAGAGGCATTTCCGAAATTGCCTCTTGTGCGCGACTTCGCTTGCTTTCCCCCGTCCCACGTCATCGTAGCTAGATATAATAACTAGCACAGGTATGTTGCCGGAACCTATTCGCGAAAAAAAAAGGAAGCCCTCCTTTAGGGGTTTCTTGGCTGTTCTTCCCATGGAGGGTCGGATAGTGTTTGAACAGGCTTCAAACTTATCGATAAGTACGCGTGACCTTATGCTTTGAATATTATTAATGATTCCAAGCCATTTCTTTATGAATTCTATGGAAATAAAGTTTTTGACTTTGACTTATTGCCGGCCCCCCACTCATTGTCCGCGTGGAATTCGGCTTTATCACGCACCCCCCTATTTTACCCCTCGGAAAAGTAGCCTAAGTTACTCCTTGTTACATCAGCTATCTGCCAGTGAAAGTCCCGTCTAAATCGGTCTAGCCATTTCAGAGATTAACCGGAACAAACTAACAAACAGACAAAAATTTTAAAAAAAATTGTTTTGGTATATCTACCATCATCATCTATCCATCCATATGCACTTATTAAAAAGCGGTTATTTTAATATTACAAACAGACACTCCAATTTAATTTATTTGTATAGAGGTAGATGAGACTAGGCAACAGTGGAGTTAATTGTATCAGTACGATTTCATTCGTTACTACTATTGACTTTAGGATCGATGTGGATAGTAGGCATTGATAAACAATCACACCTTTTCCTTCGAAGTGGTGGGTAGAGCCCCGTGGGCGGGTTACACTGTAGTAACGGGTTGCTAATTAGCTGAAATAGTTGGATTCACGAGGCTGATGGGTTAGCAAGACGATTCAAATGAACCTGAGTTATCTTAGCAGCGAAAGCGATTAATAAATTCGTAAATCTATTTTTTTATTTATCAATTTTACAACTTTTACAATATTTGATGGACTTAGCATCTAAAAACCACTAAGGTTTATTAGGCTTACCTGTGTGCGTGTGACGTAAGGATCGCTCTTGTCAAAGTTATAGCGCGCAAATATATAAGTTTATAGATAAAACTTTGACGTAATGTTATGTAAATAACTGAAGGATATAAAGATATATTTGATTTCATTTGTATGAATGGAAATGTTTATCATATTGTAGTGTGAAGCGTTATAAAGTGTGTCTACTTTGTAGCGTATAGTCCTGAGTAGCCATTTTAATCACTGAGCAGTAGGGCAATCGCATTGTTCGGTTAAGGTTTGAAGGGTGCCGGTCAAATGATGTGACTTAAGATTTCCCATACCTAAGAAGGGGAATGCTGAAGTCCCATGTTTCGGTCAAAGATTACCATCAGGTGTTTCCATGAAATCACTCCAAAATTGGTTCAATGTTTGCACTTCACTCACATAGAAAAACTGACTTTATTTTAAATGTTTTCCAAATCACGAGCAGTCACTCGCAAAAAGATAAATACACGATCAAGCCTTGTTACATCGCCATCAATCTTTTCCGCTCGGCACAACACATCACTTCTGATCCAATATCGAAAATCCAATTACATCGCGTCGGGCCCTCTCAAAACACAGCCTATTTTAGGACCCATTCACACTATCAAGCCCGGCTCGTGACTGTTAAATGTTACGTCGCTGTTAGTTTCGGTTGTGGCGTAAAATTGTACGTTCTCTCGATTTGCGTTCTGTATGCACAAATGCGTTTTCTATTTCGGTGATGTTTTGTGTGAATGGAATAGAAAGAGTGTCTTTATTTTGAATTGAAATAGAATTTATAAAAGTGATATGGATTTTGGTGAAATTTGGTAGCAAGATAGTTTATATCCTGGATTAACACATAGGCTACTTTGATCCTGGAAAAGTGCAGTGTTCCCGTGGGATTACTTATTCACCGCGGGTAACGCCGCGGGGCGCAGCTAGTCACAATATAATATTTCAGTGGGTTTATGTAGATACGGCAGCAGCGGTATCTAACGTATTCCCGTACTCCGCAGCTAAGCTAAAGAAATAATGATATTGAATTCCATTACTGAAATGGAAGCTGGTTTAAAATTGTCACGATACGTCGAACTGATATTATGAATATACCAGTATATTGATATAGGAGATGTATTGAATGTATGGATCTGCTCTCTTGGTTAAATTAGCATATGACTCTCTCTTGCTTGTTAAAAACTGCTTGAAATATTAAATTTTGTTAATAGTTTTTCCAGGGAAGTGCTTTATATGTATCTGACTGGCCTCACAGCTCAGTTGGTAATAACTCTGCCTTCGTGGGTCTTGGATTCGATTCCTACCCAGGATAAATATTTGTGTGACGAATATAGATTTTTGTTGTGTCTGGGTGTTAATATGTATTATATTTATGTATGTACAAAAATATATAAGTATTATATCAGTTATCTGGTTCCCATGATATGCTTAGCTTACTTTAGGGCTAGATAGTTATGTGTAAAATGATCGCCAATATTTATTAAGCTATTGCATAGCTTCTATCGCGGGCCTTGAGCGTGGAGACCGAATCCAGAAATTCCGTAACGAAAAAACCTAACACCCCCCACTCCGACCGGCACAGCGGTGATACTTTTTAGTTTTTCCATCTATCGATAAATACCAGAACTTTTAATGACTTTTTGAAATATCACGCGCAATAGCTTTACCGCGGCAGTCTCCGAGTGCCACACGTCTTTTTTATTTATTTTACCATATTGACAAATACCGTCAAACTGTTTCACTTGAACCACCTACTGTGTGTCACCTTTAACTAACATTACTAGGTAAGTTAGCGGTCCCATCTCCCGTTTAGCTCTGGGCTCCAATCAATTAAGTCTACCACCGTATCAGTGTTAGCCAACTTTAGACTTTACTGTCGAGGACTTAAAGACTGGAGTCCGGTGGTGAGGCAATTACTTTCTGTTATTGCATTCGTACTGTCAAGTCGCGTGTGTTAGTTGCTAGTTTAATTTCGTGGTCAGTGGCTCGCCAAGTTACTTTGAATAATGTATACTATTAAATGGAATTGAAGTTGGAATGAGGTGCCTCCTTACGGGGACGTTTTGTTTGATTTGATGAATTTTTTAGATGAGATCTTCACTGTTCATTTACTATATGTTTTATTCCATATAGAAACACGCGCTTTAATTGATTTAAAGCATACGCACGCACGCACGCACGCACGCACACAGGCACGCACGTACGTCTTCAAATACTTTTCTACCTACCTATACTTTGATGGTGTATGGTATACTTGTCCCAGCTTTTGTTTTGTCCTGTCTGATCTTTCCACTTGTCACGTATTCTCACGACTGTGTAGCCCACAATGAAACGAGGCATTTTCTACCTATTTCCAAAGGAGCTTAGTTTTATCTATGCGTGTTCCGGCTATTCGCTCTGGTTAGTTGGTAATTTCAGAAAAGTGTAACCATACTTATTCATGTGAAATAATTGGCGAACTCCATTCACCACTACGTTCCCATGATAGTGTTTTCCACAAAGTGGCTTTTTGACTCTGCGCCTACCTCTTCGGGGAAAAAGGCGAGGATCTATTTATACTAGCTGAACACATTCCGACCTGATTCCAATTGTTTGATTCGTATAAAGTTTCATTCGCGACCGCACTCCACAACTAGAATGTATAAACCCACACTTTATTCCAGAGTGTACGCTGGAGTCAGTTCTCGGGGGATCACCATTGAACAAGTTAAGCTTAGTTGCTTGTGCAACTCGCTTAATGAATAACTGAACGGACAACGAGAACGGGCTAAGCTAAGCGTTAATGGTATCAGTTAGTGCCAATTGAAGTGATACTCCTTTGAGGGATTAGCGTCTATGTTCGCTTACCGACAATGGCATTGGGTGATTATTAATGGCCCAATGCGGCGTTCGATCCACACCCGCATAGTAAGCACAGACGTCCAATTTGTAATGCTGATAAACTGGCCTCATAGCTCAGTTGGTTAGTAACCCTACCTTCTGCGCTGTAGGTCGTGGGTTCGATCCCCACTCAGGACAAACATTTACCTGACATTTGTAACACTGATGTTTGTTCTGTGTCTTGGTGTTAATATGTATTATATGTATGTATTTACAAAAGAAAAGTATATAAGTATTATATCAGTTGTCTGGTTCCCAAGATACAAGCTATGTTTAGCTTACTTTGGGGCTAGATGGCGCTGTGTGAAATGTCCACCATTATTTATTATTTATTTATTTATTTGATAAACTGTAGTATTCGATCGTATTGCATCGATTTGCTATATCATGTTGACAGATGCAAGAGAAGCCTTTTTTATGTGATATAGTAACGGAACGAGCCGACGGCCCACCTGGTTGTAAGTGGTAACCTCGGCCCGCTAACCGATGCGACTTGGGTCCTACTAGGTACGACAAGACCCAAGTCTCTTAATAAGCCTGTCGGCGCTCTATGGAATTGTATCAATTGGGGTACAGTTGTAAAGAAAACTGGTGGAAAAACAAATCAGTGTATCTGTTGTTATTATTATTATTATTATTATATTGATGGACATTTCACACAGCGCCAAAGTCTACTAAGTAAATCTGCTTTAAGTGCATCATTACTGTGTTATAAAGTACACTCTTAAAATGGAACAAATGGAAAACCAGCCTCTAATCGGTCTCAGAGCAAAATGGACCAATATATCGGTATGGCAAGAATATAATGTTAATTACATAAGTGATGAACTGGCACGCAGCCAATCCGATAGGATCGATAAATCATTATAATAATATTTGAACACTGCTAAGGACATTCGCGTGCGTCATATGACCTAAGGTTACATTCCATTGTAAATACGGTATAGTAAAAGTTTTTTTAACGAGTTGTTTGACCTTTGGAAATAGTAATCGTATATGGCATCAATAGCCACTGGTTTCAGCTTATTATAAAATCAACCTTTTTTTTTCTCTAAGATTCAAGATTTTTTTAAGAAAGAAAGAAGAAATACATTTATTGACTTCAGACAAAAAAATTATCACGAATGCCATCTCGACCTATCCTTTTCTTTCTCTCTCCAACTCGAGTAAACCGTCGCTTCATCCTTAGATTAGATTCATGCCAGTAAAAATTGTGCCAAGTTCGTCCGGGGAAGTACTTCCCCCATACGTCTGCCATCGTGCAGTAAGAGATGCGCTACTGTGTTCCGGTTTGAAAGGCGTCATTGACGTACTTTAGACATTCATTCTTCACGTCTCATAGTTACGGAAGCAATACATGCGACTTGGGTCTGCCCATAAGTAAGTAGGTGAGACCCAAGACGTTTTGCTCCTGTTATGGGTAGAGGTTATCTCTTAACATCAGGTGGGCTATTTTGCTCGTTCCGTAACTTATTCGCATAAAAAAGAAACTATGGATTGCGAAACTCCCGTGGGCCACGAATTTACAATGTCGAAAGTTCGAGAGGGTATTATAGCCATATAACTTCCCGATGGAAACCAAATAAAAAATAAAACTCTTTGCTATAAAGTGTTCGAGCTCGATCTAAAAAGGTTTTCTTTAGTTTTATGTGTCAGTGAATACGAATTTGTGAAAGTTCACCGAACTCGTATCCGTGCATTTTTTTCTGGGCATTCCTTGTCGTTCGATTCACACGTTTCAAAGTCATAGAGTAAACATTTCTGTAAACGACCGTAGCAATTTTATAGTTTGTATTTGCTGACGTAACTAAGACTTTATTATATTTCTGGAAACATTTCTACACTTTTATAATACTACTATTCGTGGCTCACTTTTTTATCTTCGGTTCAAACAGACTCCTATCGTCGTTTCGTGGTTTCCTTATTACGTTTTCCTCCACCGTTTAAACTTAAATATTAACATTACTACTAATCGTCTCACTGGCTGTCTCGAGTAGAAAGAATTAAAGTGCGCCTCAATGAGGCTCCTTTCGTGCATATTAACATTGAACTAACGGAATTCACATAACCACATACAGTGCTATCTTGTAATGACATCTATATAGCTCTTAAATTCCCATTCTAATTAGAGATAACATAAAATCGTGAGTTATTTGACAGCCGGCACGTGCAATATTCAGTAAAAATATCGGGACATCCCAATCTACTAATGTTCCCGCGTAATCCTAAAATACACGCCAACGCAATAAAGGAACCTTCGTCCTATCCTAATATCTCGTTTATGCTAAATTTCAGGATTTTATTTATAATTAAAACGCAACCATTTTGTCCGGATCGTTAATTAAGCAGTCCTGTAGCTGTAGCAATTACTTCCTGGAGAACTATATATATATTAATGAAATGGTTCCATTGCTCCTGGGAGAAAGGGAAAGAGTTAAGGAGAGACTTACTTACCATTCAAAATTTTAGTACTTATTGCTTGTAATTGTGAAGACTACATCACGCTTATAGAAATTAGATACATTTATGATGTTAAGTTTAGTTATTTCGTGAAGTTCCATGTTTAGTTAAATTTATATTTATAGGAACGATTTGAAAGGTGTGGTTGCCAGTGAAATTACGGGCCTTTTAGACATTCCACCTCAACTAACCAAAGTTAGAAAGAAGAAAGAAAGAGTATTTATTTTGCCATAACCAACACTGCAAATTTTTATACTAAAATGTAAAACACATTAAAAACTAAAAACAATATTATTTGACGCAACTGACAAATAGTACGGGCGTTACGGGCGCATACGATTAAACTTGGGTTTTGTTTTACCTAAGTCGTGGAGGACCCAAGTTAACGTTGCTTTGTCATGGATCACATAACACCAGGTCAGGTCAGTCTGCTCGTTCCATACCTTGTTCACATAAACGCATATGCATAGTACCTACAGTATTATTGATTATGACTACTATTGTATTACTGACTTGTCTGAATAAATAAATACAAATACATAACATTTAATGCCTGCGGAGATCCTATATCAGTTCAACTCCTGAATCAAAAGTCCTCATTAGTTGTGTAGGTACAGTCACCCCAAGGTGCACGGAATACTGATTTGGTATGTGAATCACGTCCATCGTACACGTATAGGAAACATGTGCAGAATTTGATTTACGACCGTATGGAATGGCGCACCGTTGAAATAAATATTTTCGACCCTATATATCGAAGTCTCGTTGAAGTTTTCTTCCGTTTAGGCAAGTCCGTCATAGTTTGCCTTCTTTTTCTTCCTGCCACTTTTCCCAATTTATTTGGGTCGTCGCGGTATGTTTTTTGTTTTCACACTTCTCTTCCAGCTGCTATCGGATCATTCACTCTCTTTTCTTTTGTATGATCCTTGAACAATCCTTTTATCTTTTCTTTGGTCTTCCCTTTTTCTTCTTCCCAACAACACTTTGCCACCTGATCGAAATCTCAACCTAGATCAGTTTAAAAATTAAACGTCTTACGTAAAATATAAAATAGCTTTTCGACCGCATTGTCGTTTTATCCATACCAAGCGAGAATGTATCCCCTTTGAATCCGATATTGAGATAAAATGTCTTATGTGACACCCGACTTTCGACTCTATTTACACTCATATCTCCACCGTGTCGTTTACCTTACATTTACCGATTTTCCCATTAAGTACAGCGGCTCCCGACCGCGGGTCACGAGATAGTCTGATTAGCGGTGACACCGGTGCGGGCGTCGCCTGAATACACGATCGACCCCCTTTCGGTTTCTGCTCTCCTGGTACACTGACAGTGCCGGGGTCTAATTGACGTTGACTTATCGACAATAGTTTCAGCATACAGGATAAATAATTAATACGTTTTACACGTTTCATGTGTAAAACGGCTTACGTGACTGAATTTAGGCAATCGTCATTAAATTATTAATACCTTTATTAATTAATAAGGCATTACGAATTGGTACTTCAACCACTTTTGTCTAAATTTAGTGTTGTTAAGTGCTGTTTTTGATTGTTACTAATGTAGCTTTCATATTAGCGCAGTTTTAACTGATTTGATCACACTTTGCTAGGTAGATCGACTAAAAATGCTTTGGTCCGTTCAATTCAAATGTCTCTATAAATTATATAACCTTAATTTCAGCATTTTCTTTTCAACCATCAGCACTTCTTTTATATACTCATATTAATCACTTTATTTCCAAAACTTATACAATTTTAGATTGCAATAAATATATAATGAACAGATTTGCTGCCATCCCTTATCGAGACATGTCATTTATGTACACTTAATACGGCTATTATTTTCATCCAACAAATCTTGATTGCCTCACGTACCTGCTCCGAAACAATGTTTGTCTACATTATGGGAGCATTAAAACTGTATACTGTGTTTTGGAATATTTCTTGAGATGTAGGTGTTGGCCCGAACGTGATCAGAAATGATAAGTTTAGAATTATATTTGTTGGCCACGTAAGCGAGCTACATTCTGTTAACATATTTATTTACTGGATAACATAAAAAAGCTTTACATTTTTATTCAGGTATTACAAAGGTACTTTTCTTTAAAAGTTTCATAACCGGGTAGTTTACTGAGTTCCAAGTTTCAACCCAAATTGCTGGATCTGATCTCTCCATCGCTGAAACTAATTTTACCCTTCGAAAGGTCTTGACAATCCAACTTGTCCACGCCTAGTTAAGTTACCTTCTGAGAACTCCAGATTAAGCTAATGTTACGAACAATTGTCTGGCCTCACAGCTCTGTTGCTTGTAACTGCCTATTTCTGTAGGTCGTGGGTTCGACCTCCACCCATTACTGTGTCGAACTTGTCGTGTGAACGTACTTTGTTATGTGTCTGGGTGTTATAGTATGTATGTCCAGAATAGGTTCTGTCAGTATCTGCCTCCTATACAAGCTAAGCTTAGTATTGGGCTAGATGGCGCTATGTAAAATATTTATATGTACAACACATTATCACTATATTTACTTATTTATCTAATTGTACTGATTATTCTGTCCCTGATTCTGGTTGTAAGCTCTAGGGAGCATTCGTCTTCGTACCCTTAGTCTCTCGGATCCAGCCAATTGTGATAATCCGATGCCTTCGATCTTTTCTGTGTCTGGGTGTTAATATATACGTATTTACCAAAAATAAAGTATGTATTCTATCAGTTGTCTGGTTCCCATAGTACAAGCTATGCTTAGTTTGGGGCTAGATGGCGCTGTGTGAATTGTCCACCAATATTATTATTATAATACGTCCACGCCCTTTCGTGTACGCCATTCTCGCTCCGTTCGTTCGCAATGTCCGATACCCGTATCAAATTCAGTAAATGTTGGATAAACTACTTCGAATTCGAAGTTTAAATTTACATTGTCAGTTTCTGATATCCGTCCATTGTCTGTGCGACTGTGACTCAACCGTTGGTTGGACTAGTTCAGTTTTACTGTTAGGGACGGGAGCAGCAGTGGAAAGTGACATATATTTACTCACTCTTCCACTGCACTGTAGGTTCATACTTAAGAGCGAGCGAGATTTGCAATTTGCATGCTGTAAAGTAGAACATAGTTGTACCCTGTACTGGCTCTTTTGATCCACCCAGGACAAACATTTGTGTGACAAATATAAATGTTTTTTCTGTGGCTGGGTGTTAATATGTATTATGTGTATGCATTACACATATATACCTACATATCAGTCATCTGGTTCCCATAACAAGCTACGCTTGGTTAGGGGATAGATGACGATGTAAAAAAAACCCCAGAAGGTCACAAAACGTTAAGTAATAATTAATGAGGATAACCTCAGGTTTTGTTTCACGATGTTGAGGAGTAATTTTAGAGAAAATAGCAATCTCCAATAATATAAAATAATATTAAACATTAGTCATTTTTAAGTTTTCAGTTCAATAAAGTACATTTACTATGTATTTTCTTTTGCTATCAACTCAGAAATTCTAAGCTACGTCTTTGTTTCACTGCACAGAAAAGCAGCTTTTATATTGCATGTCAGCATTGTGGAGAAGATTGGACTGTAGAAACAAAATGGAAATAAACATAATGAAAGTTGCCGCTCCGTGATAGTTTACTAAGTCACCAACCTCGACTCGGTTACATGGCTTGCGGAGGATTTATGAGATTTATGCCAAAAGCCTGTCCTCGTTAGTTTAATATCTGCTTATATATTATACTAGCTACTGTGGAGTGCGATGGAGGCAGTGTCTCAGTTGCGAGTGGACTTTTAGTAAGATTAGAACATTATTTGACTGGCCTCACAGCTCAGTAGCAACCCTGTCCTCTGAGCTGTAGGTCGTGGGTTCGATTCCCACCAAGGACAAACATTTGTGTGGCGAACACATGTGTTGTTCTGTGTCTGGGTGTTATATGTATTAGATGTATTTACAAAAAAGTATATAAGTATTATATCAGTTGTCTGGTTCCCGTGATAAGCTATGCTAAGCTTATTTGGGGCTAGATGGCGGTGCGTGAAATGTCGACACATATTTATTTATTCTTTATTATTTAGTTTTGAGACTATGGTGCGGAGTTGTACTTGAATTTTGATCAAGAGTTTCCTGGTGTTTCCTGGTTCCTCTGCCAAGACCTGCCGAGTCTCCAATCTTCTGCTGTTTGCATCCATTTTCTGCCACCCAGTATCCAGAAGTTATAGCTCTGCTGGTTGTAAGTGTGGAACTATCTTTAAGAGTAAAGTTAATAATCCCAATGAGGGAAGAAAAATACGATCATTTAGCCACAAAGTTACGCTTCACAACAAAATGTTTCTTCCGTACTGAAAAGTTTACAGAACGCTGTGCTTATTGTGTTGTGTTGAAAAAGTTTAAATTTCATGGATTTAAAATAGTATACAAAAGTTTTTAATTTATTTTTATGACTGCTAGCGGTCCCAAATGGGCTAGTCGGGCAAAAGCTGGTATTTCTCATTCAAATTCTTCGTAAAGTTTATCGTAATATGACCTCATAATAAGTTTCTCTACTGGTGGAAAGTTTTCGAAAAAGTCAGTCTGGAAATAACCAGCCTGTTATGAGTGAAACTGATGTTGCTGTCTTTTGACAAGAAATATTTTTATGAGAAACTCAAATTTCCATTTGGTTAGTTAGTTTTTCTTTACGAGCAAAGAACACAAGTAGAGTAGAGCAGATATTCTGATAACACTTAGGATTTATATTGCTTCTGACACCCACATACAATATAAACTAACTTTTATTCATGGTGTGGTCAAATCGGTCTCTGTCTCAGCAAGATGCCACTCCCAATCATATAAACATTTATCTAATGCAACCCCAACCGGAGTATCTGAGTTGGTAACATTATCATACTCAATAGTTACTTCATTAACGAGCCGAAATTTCCAAAAATCGATACGAAACCAATCAGTAGCAATGATTGCACCGATTACGGTAGAATCGCCAAGGTTTCGTACTTGATAAATCACACCTGAATCGCGTGACTTACCTAACTTTGTCTTGGCCACACCTGGCTTATACATCTAGTTATTAAAACTAGGCTGGCCTAGCCGGTGGAACAGTTAATAAAGGTTTATTGGGAGTTATGCGAGGTTTGAAGGAAATTGCGATAAAGTTTATCAAAGCATGAATCGTTCCATAACTTATACTTAATAAGCAGGGTTTTCCGGAGATCAGTGCAGCGACTTAAGTCCAGATTCTGTACATTAATAGTATAAAACAAGATATACCGATGTCCCTGTACAATGCTTTTGTAGCTAATTGCATCCCACACAAGCACAATTTATTGTTTTATGTGCTAAATTATGTCATGTTGATATCTTGTGGTGTCTGGTATAATATGTGGCCGTGTCGTCTGTCCGCCGCCGAAGCAATACTACTAATAGAAAGGCCTAAGTCATAACGTATGAAGCATTCTTTATATATGAATTATTGAGTAGCAAGCAGGAATGGCTTAAATTGCGTTAGTGGTTTTATATTCGTAAGTTACTGGGCTGTTTTTTTACGAGGTTAATTTCCCATCCTAAAATAAATGTGTTTTATCGGAGATGACTTGAAGCTATTCGATTATCCATTAAAATGTATCCAATTAATGCTTTCAATCGAGATTGTTTGCTCCAGGCTCCGGAACTTGCCAACTAACTGTTGTTAAAGCGTTTGACCCACTTGGACGTTGACTTTGAGGTTCCCGCATTTGGCAAGTGTGCCGTAAATGTGTTGGATTGAAAGGGATTGCAAATCGATGGAACAGAATTCTGTTTCGCTTCGGTACTAGTTCGGTTGCATTGGTTTGAAGTTTGGAGTATATGTAGAATGAACTAGAATTAACACGGGCTACTTACTATATATCTCGTTACCACGTGGGTGAAGCCACCGGCAGATACTAATAGTACTTCCCTGGAAGATCTTGTCACAAGTTCTACTGTCTGAATAAACCTGAGTCGAACTGAATAAAACTTTATCCAGAATGTTTCAAATTCTACGCCGCTGACTAACGAACCACCGGAAACCGTGGGCTTTTATCGAAAGTAATAGTACGCTTAAGAGGCACTTCGCTATAAATAAAGCGAAACAGCCTGTAATAAGACTGGAGGCAAACTCCAAGATTGTTGGCGCCTGGCCGAAGATTCCAATCACAGTGTTCGGAGAGCTGCTAGATCAATAGTGCACCTTACTGCACCACTCAAGCTATAAATCATAAATGTTTTGAACGCATGTCACTAAAACATATCACATAATCATAAGCAAAGCTTCGCAATGCGATGCACCAAGCAGAAAGATATCATGAAAGTTTCTTAGCCCTTACTTATATTATACTAAAAACCTTGAATACAACAATTTATTCCACTTCTTCTAACCTGTAGCGGGGATTTTGCATCTTTCCAATTTGGGACTGAATAAGTTGCGACGGCAGGCGAGAACTCATCCGTACATTAGTCGTCTTTCATAAGCTGCGTGACACCACAGATGGGCTCTATCTCGACCTAATTGCTGGCCGTTCAACGGCACTCAACCCGGATGCCGTTGGCAACCCTTCCATTGTGGGGGGAACACCCTTTGCAAGGGGCTAGGCTCCGCTCCCCTCAACACGATAATAGCGTTCACTACAGTATATCAACAAACTACAATCATACTGCTTATTTGGAATTTCAGATTTTGTGCTTTGAATCTTACGTTAATCTGTGGGTTCTGCCTGATAATACAGGGCATTGAATGTAGGCTAGGTACTACTAGCTTAAGGCTCTTAGGTAAATAAAGATACCAATGTATAATTTGACTTTCTCCAGAATTCTTCTGACATTTATTCAAAATCCACATCAAATGATTAATGAGAGTGCGTTAAAATCTTAAATAACTGAAGTAAGTAGGTATATAAAAATAGAATTCCGAGAAAATATCAATAGCCGCTTTGAAACAACAACATTGTGACTTTATGTAAACGAATTGCACACATTAACGCACAGCGCAATATTAATGGAATTAGAAGCAAACTTTAACAGTCATCTTTGAGCGTACAATTTGCCGTTACTTCCGCTACTTGTTTCAACTAACAAAGTAGGGTGTGTACCATGAATTGTGTATTCAGCGAGTTTATGGCGTGCTTAACCCTCTCTTTTTGGCACCCATTGTTTTGGCCTGTTTGTCTTGGGCTATTGTGCTTTCTTGCCTTGAGTTAGACATTTTCGTCATTATACCTCGAATAATGTTTCCGGATTTATTCTTGTTCAGTTTTATTCCTGGTTAATTAATTATGTTTCACAGATTAATCCTGTTAGCCAAGTCTCTTTGTTGTATGATCCTTCATCAGGATTTGAATTTATCGTTTTCAACGGGTTCTCTTTCTGCATAGTTTATTTCTCGTCTTACTTTTCTTTAGGCTCTGATTAAACTTCATCCAACTCGGAATTTTCTAACAATTCATGCTCAAGTTTCCGCATTACGTCATAGCATCAAATCCCATTATTCACAAAGTCTTCCCGAACACTTGCTTCACTGGTCTTAAATTATGTATGACACTGCATCGGCCGCCAGAACACTTTATTGGATCGTAAAAGAGGATAATAGCTTTTGCAGGTGTATCAACATCCTTGGCAGCTGACCTATTCTGATCTATTGCTTTTTCTGCTATATCTTCCGATTGTTTTATGTGTGAACATAGTTTAGCTTAGCTTTTTCTCGATAATCCATTTTAAAATAATTGGCATTATTAGAATCACTGCTTCATCTGAATATTATTATGTAAATATTCCGTTATTGCTCCTGGAGATTAATATATTTTAAGACTAAGATTTTACATAAAGTCAAATTCAAGAAAAAGTAATAAAGATTCCTTATTTGGTTTCCAATTAATAGTATATATCATAAATACTGAATATCCATCCATTGATGCTTATTACATACTTGCTTATTGCTTATTGCTATATGCTTATTATATACTAATATATATAAATAAATAAATAAATAAATAAATAAAATACACGTGATCAGCACAATTTCGCAATTTTACTACACGTTGCAAATTATCAACCCACCCTTACCTGAATTATTTATTCCTGCGCTATTAATTGCGGGGGTTCCGACCGACCATCCCCATTGCGCGTTGGCGTGTAGGTGTGAACCCCACTCTTGTTTAATTATGCGCTCCCGACATCGAAGTGCATTGGAGGGTAAGTTTTACTCAATGAAAAAATGGATTATGTATGAATTTTCTAAAGCTCCAAACTTGGTAACACAATGAAAATTGCCAATTTTTCATGGAGTAGGGTTATGAAGGATATCTATTTTATCTGTGGCAGAACAATGTCTGCTGGGTTCTGGTAGTACTATATACGTGTTAACTGGTCGCTACAAATCAAGCAGTACATAGTCGCAATGCAAAACACGAAGACTGTTTGCATATTGTAAATACTCGCTATAGATAATTCTTAAACTTAGTTATGGAGCGTGTTATAATTGTAAAATTTGTATATTATGTTATTGTATAAAAGGTGTCTGTAATGCATGCTATGGCTGCCTGTAAGTGAAATCATGTGTTGGTAAAAACTGTCAACTAATTATTGGCTTCTTATATACATGTAATTTTGTAGGGGCTTTTAAATATTTTAATAAAATAAATAGATACAATATTATTATTCTACTGAAACTCATTTATTATATAGAAAATAACGACACAAAATAATTCATTGAAAATAAGTAATTCAGAAATTGTAAACTATTGAATATAGTTTTTATTATTAAGAGCCCACGCAGACAGAATAGCGTTCAGCGTTCAGCGTTCAACCCGCGTTCGTCCGGTCACGTTCTACACGAGTTCTAACACACATGGGAGGCGGTCAGCGTTGCTGCGTTCCATTTTCCGAAGATACCTTGTACGTGAAACATGTATTTCGATAGTTCATCTTCAGAAGACGAAGCATTGCTTTTGTGGAGTTTAGAAGAATCTAAAAAGAAAAGAAGATTTTGGGTGCATCCGATTAATACTGAGCGAGGTGAAAAAGGAGAGTTAAGTGTTCTTTTTCCTGAATTGCTTGAAGATGAAGATCGTTTTTTTATTTACTTTCGAATGTCAATAAATAGTTTTCATGAATTGCATAATTATATAAAAAAGGAAATAGAAAAACAAGATACCAACTGGAGAAACGCTATATCTACAAAAGAAAGGCTGGCAGTATTTTTAAGGTAAGTATTTTTTATTCAGTAAAATAGTAATTTTCTATGTTACATAGAATCATTATTCGTCAGTGTGTACGTTATTGTCTCATAATACTTAGATAAATTTTGTGTATCCAAATCCTCCTGAGCCAAATTAGTTATTTCAGGAGTAGAAGTTTCTCTTAGAAATGTGGTGTTCGGTAGAATAGTTACTTGAGGAACAGCTGATGAATTTGAATCAGCTGAATGTGGTCTCATGGATTCAGTAGATGATACAGACGAAGGACTGGGTATTGGATTCTGAAAAGCTGATGGACTCTCCATGGATGGATGAAAAGTGCTAGTACTAGCACTTGCACCTTCTTCGTTTTGTAGTTCGTACCGTGCAAACAAAGTAGCTATTTCTAATTTTATCATGCTTTGCATTCTATTAGGAAGTTTCTTGAATGTGTGAGCGTAGCTTAAGAAGAAATAATCGACTTCGTCCAATTTGTACTTTTGTTCGTTCTTCATACGGAGGTATTCTAGTATTTTATTAGTCGGATCTACATTATTATTTGCCTTCCTCTTTCTTATTTCGGACCTACGATTTTCTGAGACTGAAACTTGGGTCTCAATATGAGAAAGATTTGAGTTTACTTGTGTGCTTGAATTGAGATTTTCTTGTGTGCTTGAATTGAGGTTTTCTTGGGTGCTTGAATTGATATTATCTTGTGTGCTGGAATTCAAGTTTTCTTTTGTGCTGCCTGGTTGTGATTGAGCATCATGGTCGATATTAGTCTCCGTTGGTCTGTTTTTATTAAAATCATCTAGAAATCGCATTAATTCGGCCCAGGGCCAATTTCTGTACTTTTTATAGGCCTGACCTGAAGAAACTGCATTGGCTTTTTTATGTTTTGCATAATTGTCCTTCAGCACTTTCCATTTAGAAACCCAGTATTTATCTGTGAAAAATTAAATTTGTTTCAGATACCTTGCGACAGGAGATAGCTATAAAACAATTGGTCATTCATACCGGATGGGATTTACAACTGTAGGTGAAATAGTCAAGGAAGTAAGTCAAGCGATTTGGAAAGTATTACAACCCATATATATGCCTTTTCCTACGGAAACAATATGGAAGCAGTCTGAGGTTGGATTTAATGAGAGATGGAGATTTCCAAATTGTATTGGCAGTATAGATGGGAAACATGTTTATATAAAATGTCCACCCAATACTGGAACATTACATTTTTGCTACAAACAGAAATTTTCCATAGTGTTGCTTGCCATAGTAGACCCAAATTATAAATTTATTTTTATTGATGTTGGTAGCTATGGAAAAGAAAGTGATAGTACAATTTTTCAAAGGTCTTCTTTCTATCGCAAGCTCGTTAACAATCAGCTGAACATTCCTGGACCAAAGCCATTACCAGGTAGACATCGTCCAATACCTCACGTTTTCATTGGTGATGGTGGTTTCAAATTAGAAAATTTTTTGATGAGACCTTTCCCTATTGAAGTTGCTATTCACGATGAAAGAAAACAAAATTATAATAAAAGATTAAGTAGTGCAAGACGCATAGTAGAAAGTAATTTCGGTATTTTGGCTCAGAAATGGAGGTCTTTTCTGAAAACATTTGAAATTGATGTAGACACTGTGGTGTATGTCGTTAAGGCTGCGTGCTGTTTGCACAACTATCTAAAGGAAAAAGAAGAACTTCATGTTACGAATGAAGATCATGAAGATCACAGTCGAAATATTCAAGCCTGGAGATCATTCCAGCCAACAAATAGCAGAAGCAGTTTAGCAGCGTATTCAGTTCGGGAAGAGTTTATATCGTATTTTAATGAATAACCTAGTAATAATAATATTGTAAATTTCAAACAAGGGTTATTTTTAAAATTCGCATACTGTCTTGCAGGGTGGTTCATATCATTGAGACGGGCAACTTATGGAAATTAAAAAAAAGTTGTAAAATTTGATTTTATAATTATAATGTTCAAACAAAAAACAGCTGTTTTTTATAATGTGTCATAAACAGCTGATTTTCGCATGAACATAAAAGTCGTAGAACAAAAGTTGCCCTGCTCAATGATACGAACCACCCTACAAGACAGTTTGCGCATTTTACAAATAACCCTGTATAATAATAAAATTAATAAGTAATAATAATTATTTTTTTACTTACCATCCTCTGTACCCATTTCCGTGGCTATTTCAAGCCATGCTGCTTTTATTTTATGACGATTTTTATAGTCTACGTCACTAAGATCATATAAAAGTCGTCTTTCCCTTACTAATTCAATTAATTTTTCTGTGGAAGCCATCTTGTGAGCGCGACGTTCCACGAGTTCTTTGAATATTTGACAATAGAACGCAAGAACGCAAGCGTTCACACTGACCGGCGCGGTCTGACTGGCGCTGTGTCTGCGCGTAGCTATAGAAGTCTACTACTTACAAAGAACGCTGAACGCAGAACGTGGAACGCGGAACGCCTGAACGCTTTCTGTCTGCGTGGGCTCTAAGCTTATCGCTTCTCGTACTTTGACATTATTCAGATAACTCATGATTTTAGTAAAGTGTATTCTTCAACAAATCGTGTTGTCTAATTAAAAGCAAATTTACTAAAAAGGCTACCTCCGGCGTTCTGGAAGTTGTTCGCTCGCCTGCCTCAAATACGACTGTTCCAATTAGAGTATCCACACTTAACTTCGTGTCGCCTATCTGCCCTCACATGCTCACTTCGGTTAATTATTCACTTTTGATAAAATATTCACAGTCGTGTTTCTATGAAACAATATACGAAATGTTATACGCGAATAAGTGGCATTGAAGATGTACCTATTGTTATGTGTATCAGGTTTTGTCTAACAAAGGACATTTTGTCATTGCCTGAGATGTTTAATATGGAAACTATGTGGAGTCTGGAAATGCCATTCAGTTCATGAAATACATTTCTGTATTTTGATTTTACAGTTATGTTATATGCCTTTGATGTATCTATCTGGTCTTGTTTAGTTTTCTTCGATGTTATCGTTTATTATCCCAGGTCCCCAGGTCATCTGGGACCAGCCGTAATTATATTATCAGTTATAAAATAATTCCCATCGTCACAATTTTCGTGTGCCCCATATTCAGTTTAGAAAGTTCCTTTATTAACTTCGACGATACTGACAGTGTGTTACAAAAGTTCCACATAAGTTTTGTAGCAGCCTGCAGTGTCATTAAAGTACTGCCCAGATTGTGGGCTGAGAGTTAAAGGGTTGTAGATAATGAATTAGTTTGAGTAACCCCATTCCACCCGCCACAATAATTAATTCTCAAAGCCTACTTTACTCAGTATCTTAATCTAATCCAAGACCTTCCGTAATCCCAGTCTAAATGACTTAGCTTATGGTTGTGGTATTCGTGTTCTTTCGATATGTTTTATGTTTTTACCACAGAGCCTTGTTTAATTTATTTCTACTATCTTCCATTG
Source organism: Chesias legatella (assembly GCA_947359385.1). Taxonomy (NCBI): domain Eukaryota; kingdom Metazoa; phylum Arthropoda; class Insecta; order Lepidoptera; family Geometridae; genus Chesias; species Chesias legatella. Next base: position 11,649,568 of record OX375764.1, on the reverse strand, counting down.
CTTTAACGTTCCTTATTTCTCGACACTTGTCAGATCTTCCAGTCTTTCGGATATACGGTAATACGGTAACACAGTTACTGACTGTATATGATGATTGCAGCATAACAGATGTTGTGCAGTATTCGTCATGTGTCAAGCTCACGAATGGATGCCTCTTTGAGGTGCACTTTAATTCTTATCCCACTCTTATCATATTTCGAGCCAGTGATATGGGTACGTGGGAACGGTAAAGGAAAATATCGTGAGGAAACCCACATGTCTCATAACCAAAAATAAGGAGTCTCTATTGCGGCGCACTTTAATCCATTCACCACACTAATAATAATAATAATAATAATAATTTTTATTTGCACCTTATACATTTAACATAGAAACTTAGAAACTTAAATATAGTTGCGCTTAAGGTATATATAGTTACAATTTTAGTGAAAACAACTAGAACCTAAACTAAGACATTTAATTATCTTGTAATATAGGAACTAGTGCCCACCCTCAAATACAGTGAGGTTAGCTAATTTATCAGCGAATGGTTTCTTAAACAGTTATTGTTTTATGGATTGGTACAGTTAAAAATAAATTAAGAACAAATAAGAAATTATTTTTGTAAGATAGGTATGAAGTATGTTATTACGTGAGTTGGCGTGTGTGCGTGCGTATGTGTGTGTGTGTGTATGTGTGTGTGCATGTGTGTGTGTGTGAGTGTGTGACTGTGTGTATGTGTGTGCGCATGTGTGTGTGTGTGTGTGTGTGTGTGTGTGTGTGTGTGTGTCAGTGTAAAGGCTTACTCAAGATGTAGGTAGGCACATTTTTTTTCTTTTTTACTGATTAGGATATAATAGTAATTAGTTTTTCAGTAAAATCATACGTGAGAGATAGTAGCCACGTTCTAAGAGCAATTTTTGAGGACCTTTTACACATTGGAAATATTTCTAACTCTTTATTACAAATGTTATAGAGTTGGGGTCCGTTAAATAGGAAGAATCTTTGTGCGAATGAGGTTCTGCAGCAGACAACCTTGCATACTTTGTATTTACTCCTACGATCTGTTTGCTGACTTGAAGGAGGAGTTAGTGAAGTAACGGAATGCTGTTTGAGTACAGTGTATAAAATAAAAAGCTGTCGAACATTTAGTACGTTGCATTCATTATATAAGTCTTTTGTTGGGTACATTTTGGGTTTGCGACAAATAATCTTCAATAATGCTCTCTGAGCTAGTTCGACACCCAAGAGAGTAGTTTTCGCAGATCCGCCCCAACATGTTATACAATAGGTTAGGATTGATTGACACAAGGACGAGTATATCATGTTTATTATTTTTGGGTTGGCTGAGCTCCGAATTAGTTTAAAGATGTATGATAGTTTCCTTATTCTATTAGAAAGATTATTAGTATGCTGTTTAAAGTTGAAATTATTATCAATAGTAATACCTAAATACTTAATGGTCTGAACCGCCACTAACAAAGAACATGCGCATGAAACAGTAGAGGGACTAGAACAGTTATGTGCAAAGAGCTTATAATTTTGAGAAAGAGAATTGGGGTGATTTCGTATTGAGAACAACATATATTTAGTTTTTTCTATATTAAGAGATAGATAATTGAAGGCAAGCCAATTAGTAACCGTGTTAAATCCTATTTGAGCCTTATGAAAGACCTCATCCCATGTATCACCGTAGAACGTTAAAGTAGTATCATCCGCATATGAGATAATATTGCAATTTTCAATAGCAAGGCTTGAGAGCTCGTTTATATACGTTAAGAAAAGCGTTGGCCCCAAGATACTTCCTTGTGGTACTCCGTGTGTAATATACTCGCTATCACTAGTATAATCATTTATTTTAACTTTTTGTGTTCTACCAATCAAGTATTCAGTAAATAATTTTAGTTGAGACCCTCTGACACCAAGATTTTCAAGCTTTTGTAAAAGTTTTGGAATGAAAATCGTATCAAAAGCCTTTGCTAGGTCAATGAACAATGTGAGGCACTTTTTTTTGTGATCTAACTTTTCTACAATAAATTCCGTGAATTCGTGTAGTGCGTCTTCAGATGACTTCCCACTACGAAATCCGAATTGCATTTTTGAGAGCAAGTTGTTATTTTCCAAATATTTTTTTAATCTCACACACTGGTTCGAGAGACCCAGTGACTCGAATAGAAGACTAGTTCAAGGGGACCAGGGGCACGATTAGTAGTAGCAGTATGTAATAGAAGTATTGTTTGTTGTATTGTTACAGAGCTAGAGGGTTGTCGGGCTTGGTGCGGGCGGCGGCCGCGAGCCCGGCACCATGGCTACGGTGGAAGGGCGGCCGGCGCAATATGGCGTCTCGCTGCGACAGCTGCGCGAGCTCATGGAGTCGCGGGGCAGCGAGGGTCTCGCCAGGATCAACGCGCTCGGCGGGCCGCAGGAGATATGCCGGAAGTTGTACACCTCACCCACAGACGGTAAGTGGTACCTAGTCAACCGCCAGCCCAGACAGTCACACCTACCAGACCGTAAGGTTCATAACTCCATCTTAATGGTATGGACTGACTGGATCCACGTATCTCTTATTGATGTTTTTTTTTGGGATCTGTGATAAGTAAAATTTCTAATCCAAGTCATGTAAAAATCATATGCCCAGATGAAGATGTGCAATTTTTTTTATGACCTATGTCGCAAACTATATGGACGCATAAATTACGAATAATTGATTTTATATTTTGTTTTTTTTTCGAGCATTCCTAACATTACACATATTTTGCCGCCCAACATCAGTAGTTTCACGTTACTGAGTTCCGGTTTGAAAGCAGGGTGCGGTCACATACCTATGTAGGTAAGAACTTTAGTCGTTTTGCTTTGTATATAGGCAGTGGATATCGTTTATCAGTCTGGCCATCTCCTCGTTTAGTTACATAAGAAAGCGTAGATGATAACGCCATTACATTTTTCGATAGGTCGACTTATTTCAGGTCGCCGGTAGAATGTGCTGTCAAAACCGACATGTAAGTAACCGAGCCTGATTCACTTACTGAGTTTCCCAAGTCGTCACCCCGACCGCTTTGGCCCTTCAGGGGGACCTTTGAGTGTACGGTCAATCCTTGAATTAACCTTTCTTGGACGATGGCAGAGATTATAAAGGGCCTGTCACCGGGGTCGTGGGGAAATAAACGCAGACATGGAATATCGAGAAAAATATAATGCTGATAATAAATAAGAAGTGCACATCCTACTAATAATTAATTCGAAAGTTTGATGTTTTTTATCTCTTTAAGACAGCTAGTAGTTAATCGATTTTCCTGAAATTTCGAACATGGGCTTTATAAAAATACAGTCCATAGGCCTTAGATTACACAAGTAGATGGCCCACCTGGTGTTAACCTCTAAGTGGTAACATTGCCCATAATGAGCAATTCGACTTTGGGTCCTCCCCTACTCAGGTAAGAGAAGATCCAAGTTGCATCGTACGCTCCTGTAAGTCTGAGACATGAAGGTGCAATGTCCCATGTCCCTGTATTTGCACCGGCATCCAGAAATATAATCTCAATACATGACAGTGGTATAATCCTGAACAAACATAAACTCTTCAAAAGACTCCGTTAACTTAACCAAGATCACTTACAATTCGATAGTTATCTTTCAAACTTCAAGAACAGGTGGGGACTTGGCAACTCCCGCGGACCCGATAATGTTCCCGATAACAGTTTCCTTAATAGCTGTCCTGTTAATATCTAAACTGTCGGTAATAGCTCTTTCGAAGTTATAGAGTTTTGTTCACCGCTTTTAAGTGAGATTGTTACTTTCATTCGTTGTATGCACGCGTCCCTATTTAGGGCAATGACCTCGCGATAGTAACATTTTGTCGGCCGTTATGAATTTGCCTTTATCTATACGAAAGTAATGGAGTAATTCGTTAATTGTTTGCCTACAGTTATTCGGGTATAAGTTTGTCGCAAGCTTGTCATTTTAAAAGTAAAGAACCATGTTAGCCTCGTAGTGTTTTGCAAAGACATCCAATATTTTGTCTCGTGTAAAGAACCTGTCTCAGATATTTGATCTGCGATGGATATAGTCTAATTCGATTGAACGAGACAAAACACAAGTAAATCTATCTATTCAGTATTTTTTTATTAGTGTGCAAGAAGTTAGAAGTAATACATTAATAAATATTGGTGGACATTTCACACAGCGCCATCTAGCTCCAAAGTAAGCTAAGCATGGCTTGAGTGATAGGAACCAGACAACTGATATAATACTTAACTTTTAAAACCGTTGATACTCTAAATTACGGCTTTTCATATAATGTTAAAAACTATTGTTCATCCCATGTTTCCAACTGCGTGCCAAAAAACACAATGTTAGATTCAATTTCAAAGTGTTCTATTGTATTTTTTCTGGCATACATTTGTCTTCCTCAGGGAAGATCCGGAACGAACGATTTATATTTAATTAAATTTTAAAACCTTTTTCTACTTTGGTTATATCGGTATCTTTCACATCCAATTTGCACTCTACTAATATTTATATTCGACTATTTTCACATACATAATTATATTAGTTTGGGTAATTTGATATACATAATGTGACTCACATATTTACTTAAATTTTGTACCATCAGCCAATTCTTACACGGTCTGTCCAAAATAACTTTAACGCCGCTAGAAATAGGCGCCTCTATAAATCCTATAACGATATAAACTTGAAGTCGGCTTGCGATTAAATGTAAACGAGAATCTAACCACTCTCGCCGAAAGGAACCTTATCAAACAACATATAGGGTTAATATTTGATAACGTCACTGTTGTAGATAACCGCATCGCGGGTATGGCGTTGCCAGGCGTCCGGATAAAGCCGGACACAGTCAGCCTTTTTGGTTGCGTGTCCGGCCAAATTAGTTGGTTTCTGGCTTTTGTTAGGCTTTTTAAATTTGGGCAGTTTTTTTACATTTCTCATGTGTTGGTATGAATAAGACTTATTGATTCAATTTTATTGTTGTTTCATTAGAATTTAAGAAGATTTTATGGTAAATGATGGAAAAGCATTTTTTCACTTAAAAAAAACTTATACTAAGACTTAAAAATAAAAGTTGTCCGGCTTTTTTACCCAAATGTCCGGTGAAACTAGCTGGTCTATCCGGCTTTTAGGTTTGAAGACCTGGCAACCCTACGCGGGTAAATCCACGAGAGATGGCCTCCGGACGTGACTTCCGTTTTGTACGTGGAGAGGTTCTTATCGCTTGCCTCTAGTGATGGATCATGTCAGATAGAGCCTTTTTGTACGGGGGAATTGCCTGGTCTTGGAAATAGCCAATTTGTCTTGCGAATTGTTTAAGATGTTTCTGGATTTTAGTTTAAATCTGCTTTCGTTTTATGTCTATTATCTCTGATTGATTCAGGTTCAGAATAAGCCCATATGTCTGACGCTAACAATAATTCTATAAATTGAATATAACGTATAGAAGTATTCTATCAGTTGTTTGGTTCCGATAGTACAAGCTGTGCTTAGTTTGTGGCTTGGCGGCGCTAAAAAACATATGTTACCTCTATTCGCGATGATCATCTATTCAATTTATTTATCTTCTCAATATCCAAAACATATTGCTTGATCAACTATATCGTTTTCATATCGCAAAATTCATACGTTTATATAAATGTCATAGATATGACCTCTCTCAATGCTATTTTCGATGTTGCCTTATCGATATTGGGATAGGCTTTCCGACACATATCTACGGTCAGCGATGTTTATCGACGCGGCCGCTGTAACGTGTCAACCAACATATTGATCGATGACCAAATAGTGAAGGCTGGTGGTAATCCAACCCCATGGTATAAAACTTGTCAGTTCTGATATAAAAATACGTTAAAATGAAACCATACGAATGAAATTCTACAATATTATGTAAAATTCTACAAATGGCAGATACCTTCAAGAAACATGAAAATGCAATTACTGTATAAATGCTGCTTTTGTGTTATGGGTAGAGGTAACCGCGTAACATCAGATTGGCCATCCGTAGCGCATAAATGTGAAGAAAATGCGCAAAGTTACTTGGTATGTAAATAAACAAAGAAACAGCAAAAACAACATGCAACTAACAAAAGAAATACGTAAACAGCAATTCTAAAATAACAACACGAAATAAAACAACGTATGTTGCACAAAAAAGCACCAACTCAGCGTAAAAACCTGTCTAAAGGTAAAGTAAACTCAGATTATTCTATGAAGATACCAGGGAACAAAAATATAATTTACTTCGGCGATTCCCTGCCTCTGTGGGACTGTGTAACTAAGATCATCAAGTTACTGGAAAGATGATATTGTACAATAACATCCTGACAATGGTAACATAATTCGTTATAAAGCTTCGGATTTCAGTGTCTGAGCTTTTACTAGACCATTTACTGTCTAAATCTTTCCCTAGAGTATCAGAGGTCACCACATTATCGTCACCAACAAACGGCTTCTATGTCCCCTAGGCTTATTTGACCCCTACCGACCTTCGCTTCGATAGCTTTTTTATTCCATCTACGGTCGATGTTTCAATGGTCAAGACAATGCACGATAGAATCCGTGAAGTGTTGAGTTATGCGATCATTCGATATTTAAAGTGGCAAATATTTCTTGCAAATGATTATCAGAGAAATGCTTGTTGAGATAGTTCATAGTCTATGAACGATTGATAATCAAATTCTACATGTCTTTATAAACTTTAATTCCAAAACGTAACGAGAATAGAATACAACTTTAATGTACACCATAAGTTAGAAACATACAAAAATACTGCTGAAGACATGCAAGTGATAAAATGGGTGGCCTTATCGCTAGAAGCGATCTCTTACATGAAACTTTTGAATCTATAGGAAAACTACGAACAAGAATTTTCAGTTAACTTTACCAATGCTTTATGTACAAAATTTATCTATTGACATAAAAATTGATTTACCTAAACAGAAATCATTATTAGTAACATGTTTTTTTATATATTTTGGTACTATTATTATTAACTTTTTAATACGTTTAGGTTCCCAGGAACCTTTAGGATAGAAAGAGGCCTGATTTCCCCGCTTTCGTCGTGTCCTTTAATGCGTCTCGTTATCTCTCACACTTTGCTCATCAAAAAGTAATTAGTGATACTAAAATACGCGACGCCTAAAGATGCCAGCAACCTAAATACCTGAGGAGGCTGACGTGTGGACTAAACTTAGAAGTAATGCTTCCAGTTAGTTTACCGACGATGGCTTAGATAAATAATGAAATCAAGTCGGCGATACATGGTAAAGTATGTCGTAAGTCGAAAACACGAATTTTTCTTATTTTCTGGCATATTTGACAATAATTTAAAATACTGTAAAGTTTTGACAGGCCCTACAGCTTAGTCGGTAGTAGCTATGCCTTCTATGCTGTAGATCGTGGGTTCGATTCCCACCCATGGCAAACATTTGTGTGACGAATATAGATGTTTGTTATGTGTTGTTGATAAGTATTTACAAAAAAAAGTATATATGTATTCTCAGTTGTCTGGTTCCCATAGTACAAGGTATGTTTAGTTTGGAGAAGATGGCGCTGTGTGCATTGTCCACCAATATTATTATTATTACTTAAGCTAAGTACATAATGGCAGAATCACGCCATTTTCCACGGAGGGGAAGACAGAGCTTCAATGTGCCGTGAGAGATATAGCAGGTGCAAGTGGTGAGATAAACACTGCCAATGATTAATTACAAAAATATAGCGATATACATATCTATTATATAGATATATATAGCGATTGCGAACAAAAAATACCTTACATCACAAATCGAAAAATTCGGATTTTATTTAGTAGTGTTTCCGATCTCTGGCCTGCCCATAAGCAATGTTTATATTATTTGTATTAAAGAATCCAAAGGCTTAGAAACAATTACACAGTCACTGAACGCATTTCACCAATGTGGAATTTCGCATATGTGCCATGAAACTTAATCGTGCTTAATTAAATGGTAATTTATAAAAACCTTGTCAAACACGAAATGGGGCCTGATACGGTATTTGTTATGGGTTTTATGACACCCGTGACACTTACACGCCCGGTTAATGAGGTCAAAGCTTTATTGCGTCATATCTACAAGCTTAAGAGCTTTTGCAGAAATTACCTTTGCGTTTTCTGTCGTTTGTCTTGTTGTGCTGATTGTATTTTCATATTATGTATACGAAATTAAACTCTGAGCCGCCATGTTGACTTTAATATCTGTACCTATTCTGAGATTTTATTCGGGATCATGTCTCATTTGATTTAAAACCTTAGAAACAAATAAGACCTTGGAATTTTAACCATCAATTTTCACCCACATTCGCCGCATACGTATTACTCGTTCAAATACCAGCTGTCACTAATGAGCTGATAGCGATGGTAATATTTCATTATGAAACACCGACACTGAATTCGGAACGCTCCACCGCGCCATTCTCAACCCTATCGACGCCGATTTGTTCAGGATATTATCGAAAATTGACTATGATTAGGGATCAAGCTTCGGTACAATCTCATTTCAGTGCTCGCCAGTTATGTGTACGGTTTAATTTGTTTATCGTAAACTCCGTTTTAGTTACGATAAAAATCTAATTGCGATATAAATTTAATATCGATTTAAAGTAACAAATCATTCTAATGGATTATTGGGGCTCGCTCGTACTAAACTGTATATACATGAAACTAAACGGCCGCAGCTATTTGGGGGTTAAATTAGATTATAATACTATTTAGAGGGTGGATCATAATAATAAATTAATGATGAGCACAAATTGCACAGTTACATAGCGATATAACATATAACTCATTTAGTACATCTGGTTTTCTATAGGAACAACATGTACAAAACACACGCAAACGCGCACACACACACACGCATACACATACAAGTATTTTGGGAGCATAATCCTAAAAAGCAAGTTCTAAAGCCACTATATAAATTCAAGAGATTTCAAATACATTTCACTCCCCGCGTCACAGGCGAGGCGACGTTAAGATGATATTCTACCTACATCTCAACACACTATGTCAATATACTCAACGATGTCCTAATATTTTCACTCTTATATCCAGCATCAGAGAGTGTATTTCCCTTCAAGTGGCTGTTGATAGATCGCAGCTGTCAACATTTTTCGAAGAAGCGCTCGAGAAAAATGATCAACGTTACTTCTTATCTACGGAATAAAGTCTTTATCTGGGAGAAAAATTGTATATTACTCACGTTATGTATGGGATTATAACAGTTTGAACGTTTAAATAAATGATACATCCTGTTTGAATGTAAAGTTGTGGAGCTCTGCCAAAATGCACTAGTAACTGCCGGGTAAACTGGAGGTGAGAGGTGGAATTTTATTATGTCTGGCGCAAAATTGTCTGTCTGACATTTTCGGAAACCTCTCCAGACGTCGGAGAATTTTGACACATTCTTTCCTCTGCGAATCCAATTCGAACTTTTCCCAAATGTCCTCAAACTTTTCGTCCAAGGCAATTACGAACAAATGTTGAATGAAATTTACAAACGTGCTCCGGCCAGCATCGAGAGTCTCGAAACCGCTGTGTACTTCGCGTTTGACAGTCGTTTAGCCATTTTTAAGGCCTTCCACAAACAGCCTCGTATGAATAAAAGGATAATTAATCAAAGTTGGCAATCAAAGGGGAGAAACCTCGGCGAATATATTAGTCCTATACCAACGTGTCCCGGGCCGTTACACTTGCGACCTTTCTGAGGGCATGTAATTAGTCAACCCTGGAGACTGTGGGTGATATATGGCGTCTGAAGTTTAATTGGCGCGTGGGGTGTTTATTATCCTTCAAATATACAAAGGTTCCTGGAAAACTGTTACGAGCTGTTGAAGCAGTTGAATCAAGGAGTCACTCATCACTAAATTGCAGTAACTACAAGTGTGGCGCGTTTGGAACTCGGAGAATTTATTTAAATGAAATGTTTTGAGAAATTCCACGCCCTGTTGGAAGAAAGAAAATAACATTTATTTGTAATAACTTATTACAATTCTAGGATATACGAAAACAATAAAAAACATAAAGATATAATAAATTAAAAAGCAATAAAATTGACGCAAAATGTATCAACCTCAGCATACTGATTGTGTGTACCAGCGCTGGTCTTCCGGTAGAGCAGCCCAGTGACATCACGGACAAAAAAAATTTATTGACGTGACAGTTGTGCCTAAATAAAATATTTAAATAAATACGATTCTACAAACGCCAGGAAACGTAAAAAAGACGTGTGGCACTCGGAGACTGCCGCGGTAAAGCTATTGCGCGTGATATTTCAAAAAGTCATTAAAAGTTCTGGTATTTATCGATAGATGGAAAAACTAAAAAGTATCACCGCTGTGCCGGTCGGAGTGGGGGGTGTTAGGTTTTTTTCGTTACGGAATTTCTGGATTCGGTCTCCACGCTCAAGGCCCGCGATAAAAGCTATGCAATAGCTTAAAAAAATACACAAAGTCTTTAACCGTTTGCAACTTTGAAACGTGATTATAATAAAATCCTTCAGCCAGATCTAAATGCCGTCACTTCTAAATATTTAAATGAAACTTTGTCCTACAATTGGAATTGTATGAAATTTAATCTCCGGTGTAGAACTGTGTCATACGTTGCATCACTATAATTACTGTTATTGCTTTAATAAAGACTATTTTAGTATGGCCTTTAAACGTTATATGCAACCCTAACAGTTTTGCTGGATTGTACTGAACATATTTCTGTTCTGTGGCTGACATTACTGGCAATGCTGCCTGATCAGTATTGACGGTCACACACGACACTGATAACATTTTTATATGGTACAGTTACGGAACGAGCCGACGGCCCACCTTGTGTTAAGTGGTAACCTATGCCTATAACAAGTGATGCGACTTTGGTCATCCCCAATTTACCAACAAGGCCCAAGTCATATCGTTTGCGCCCCTAACTCTGAAACGTGAAGGTGGAATGTCTCGTGTGTCTGTCATGTCACCGGCAACGACACCTTTCAAACCGGAATACGGTAACGCGAATGCATTACTGCTTGGTGGCAGAAATGGGTAGCAACACTTTCCCGGTCATACTTGGCACTGTTCTATTGCTACTATTCCCATACCTATGGGTAGACCCAGAACGTTTTTCTTTTGTTGTGGGTAGATAGAAGATAAAATAGATAGATAGATAGAATAGATATGAAGGTTACCTAAGATTGGGGTTGGACGATAATGCAGCGCTAAAATGCATCGAATAAACTGGTGAATGCTGTTATCGCGTGCAGTCCGAATGTTAAACTTAAAAGAGAAAGGAAAAACAGCGTAGTACTAAATACAGTTTCCTTGGTGATAGGTAAGTACGTATACAGTACAATTAGCAAGCAAACGTTTACTTTGCTCTATGCTTATCAAGATTGTTGATAGAAGTTGCTGCCTCAAATATGCAATATCGCGCTTGAAGCCTTGGTTTTTATTTTCACTTATCTCGATACTTGGCTTCTACCGTGGCTTCACCTGCTTGGAACCAAGATAAAATCAATCCACAGAAAAGAAATAAGGTACAGAAAACCATAACAGTTATCAAACTTAATTTGGTGAAAGATTTTTGGCCCATTCTCGAGCCGTGGTTACGTTGCCGAATGGACTTGGAATGGATATTTTCGAATTTATAATACTTGTATAGAAAGTCTAGTAAACAAATTTTTTTGATATCATCCATCGTTCCATAACAATTTAAATGACATTTCAAGAGAATTTTGCTTTTGAAAATCGTATTTTGACAGTTATTTTTTTTGGCTTATGTTTGGTTATTTAATTATCTTGCTATTTCTTTTTTTTTCGGAAACTAAAGTCACATCCCACAATTAATACGAACATAAATGAATACATATAAATAAGCTGTATACATCGAGCGAAGCTATTCCGCCAGTGTTTCGGGCACAATTCTTCCCGTTAACGAATTGTATCAGTTGAGCTGCGGTACTTAGAGGTTACGGTATTTAGATAGCTCAGTTGAATTCAGTGTATTTTGTTAATATTATGTCTTTGTTAATTGTAAAATATAACCAATTTATATCCATATGTAGGTTTTCTTTACACTACTAATTAGACTGCTAGGCAAATACACAATTTATATTTATAAATATATTGATGATGTGACATGCTAGAAGAACCAAAAGTATCATCTTCACTAACACATCGGAAGTTATTCGTCACTACTAAGTCACATATCCATCACTATCATTACTTAGTAAATAGAACGAGACAGCGTGTTCGATACATTGACGGGCCTCACAGCTCAGTTGGTATTAACCCTGCCTTCAATGCTGTAGGTCGTCGGTTCGATTCCCACCCAGGAAACATTCGTTTGTCTAATATAGATGTTTGTTCTGTCTGGGTGTCAATATGTAGTATATGTATGTATTTACAAAAAAGTATATAAGTATTATATCAGTTGTCTAGTTCCCAAGATATAAGCTATGATTAGCTTACTTTAGGTCTACATGGCGTTTTTCGAAATGTCCACCAATATTTATTTATTATTATTTCGGCCAGTTTCCTAATAACATCCTTCAATTTTAAACATGATATTGGCCAGTCTTATTTATACAATAGGGCCATCTTGCCGCCATCGGAAGGCCACAAGCCAACTCCTCGTACGACCTGAAAGCTAATGACCGTACGATGATGTCAGTGTTACGAGCGTTGGTTAACTAAGCAGACGATGCGATACAACTTATATATAAAGATGACATAAGCGATGATGGAATGATGTTCGGTGACGCTTTGCTGATGAATTGGCTCATAGTTATGACAAAGAATTTAATTTTGGTGTAAATTTATTTTCGTAAGATAAAGGTAAATGTGTTTTTTTACTCTCTGTACCACAGGCTTCGCTTACACGTTGAAGCATTATTTTCATATACAAAATTATTTTATAATTTATATATTATGATATCACGCAGTACAGTTGTCTACATAATGTTGCCCACATATAATTTGTTTGCATTAAACGTACGGAACATATACGTCGTACCATATCTGTCGTTTATTTCACTTCAAACAATATAATGATTTAATTAACGAGTATGTAGCTAATTACATTAATTCACAATATTTGCATGTCAGCATGTCTGTATGTTTCAAAATAACATCGACAGAATTCAGGACATGGAAATATTACATGAAAATAATATATTAATATTATTAGAGACCCAATTGTTGTAGGTGAAATTTAAATATATCACACGCTCGTGTATTTCAGGTAGTTACTAATGCGCATATGCATTTGTCTGCATGTATAGTCAAAGTAAAAAAAAAACATTTAATTCATAAAGAAATGGCTTGGAAACGTCAATAATATTCAAAACATAAGGTCACGCGTACTTATCGCTAAGTCTGATGCCTGTTCAAACCCTGTCCGACCCTTCATGGCGAAGAACGAACGAGAAACCCTTAATGGAGGGGCTCCTATTTTTCGCGAGCACGTTGCTTTTTACAATCTGGGTACTTATGTTACATTTATTTATTATTATATATTTAGTGCGCGCTATCATCGGCGCTATAATAAAACGAAGGTCAGCGTATTACATTACCGTCTAATGCAACCTCCGAAGCGCGGGTAACACGATAAGCACTCGAGACATTTCCAACGTTCAGCATCATCACGGAGTAAGGCACTCGTCTCCGTCCGACTTAACAAATAAACCAGTAATTTATGTATCGGAGGAAGGCGCCCGCCGTCTTTGTCACCGCCTCGTTTTTGGCCCCTGAATCAATTTCCCCGGTGACGTCACCCACTTCCCCTAGTCCTCCCTGTCTCCCGCTCCTAGAAACAGGAACGGCTTCTTCGCCTCCTTACCCTCCGTACCCGCTTTCCATTACTTCTCGTATTACATAAACATACATGTTTCTATTCCGAGAATGTCTTGTGTTTATACGGGGCTATGTATTGTGTTCTTATCAAGTTTTTACGAGCTGACACTCAAGGCTGACAGTTTAGCTGTACGGCTTTACTCAGCTTATTACAAACTAGCTTTCCTTTCCGCGTCATTTTCTTATCGACTGATTAGAACGCTTACATAATTATTATGCATTTCATCCCCTTTATTAAACATTATATCTATTATATTTCAGCACTGTTCAGAAACCAAGCTTACGGGTAGTTGAAAATTATAAAAGCTGACAATTAAATTCTTTATATAATTCGACATGCATCATTTACAATATCTTTAAGAACTATTAAAAGATTCATTTTAAATATTTTTATAAACTTTCTAATATGAATTTCTCGTTAGTATACTTTAAATGTGTGCCTTCAAAGTTCTCTAAACGATGATGGATCTGTTGAACACGCACAGATTAGGCAACACGTACCCAGCGGAAACCAAAAGTAAACTTTATGCGAAACTCAACTCTAAACTCGTGCAAAACAGAAACAAACCAGGTACACGTCGTTTATGATTGAACGCTCGCAGGCATTTTCAGATAATATTAATACCAGGATTAAAATAAACTTCACGTTAACGATAGACAAACGACCGGCTCACTGTGTAATGCTTAAAACAAATAACCAAAATGCTCCCAACACGTGTTAAGATAGACGTCCATTCGAGTTGGGACCGAATCAGCGGATCACCTTAGTTCTGTTGCCAGCCTTGCCTGCCTCGCGTCCACTACATCAAACTCTGGATAAGTTTGATTTTTCCGTAGTCGTTATCTGGCCCATGTTTAGTGTACGCCGAGCTTTACAAGCCTGTTGTTGAGGTGCTACATCATTTTATTTACAGCTGTTGCAGGTTAATGTGGTCTGTACGGTAAACTGTACGAAACAATCGGGATATTTTTGTACTGTTTATACGTTACAGTCGATATGCCCGAGCCAATGTTGGAAACCGCGCTGCGTCCTCCATATATCATGTCTCATTCTTTTCTCTGCTTTTTCTGGTCGCAGTCTTGTAGTTTTGGTTTGGGAAAATGTATGATTATTGTTTCTGATATCTTGAGACATAAACTGATTGCAGGTTTTCATTCTATCATTTAAATCTCACCTGAACACTTACATATTTATCTGAAGGTCTAGGCAGAGCATCAGCCTGGTTTCACCTTGTGGGTGAAATTATCATGAAAACGTAGACATTACAAGTATTGAGCTCATCGCTACCATTCATTAACCAAGAACAACTGAGCTAACACTTTCTTTGAATAAACTATTTTCTTGAAGATTAACATTGATATTTGCATAGTGATGAAGTCATCTATGCTCGGAATTCATTACCGTCAGCCATTCCCTCTATAGTTGGAATATCAGCCGATCTGAATGTTTTTATTGAGGTAGAGCACGTCATCGTAATGGAGTTATATTGCTCGCACACAATTAGCCAAAACGTGACCCTGGATGCAATTACAAATCTTGACGAATTCATCTCCGCTTCAAATCGTTCACGCCTTGGATCATTAGTGATTTCTTATGTTCCCAGACACAGAAACGAATTCCGAGACATGTTTTGCGACGAACAGAAATAGAACGCAGCGGGTACTATGTGTTCCCGTGCTCCCTGTGTGACGCCTAGCCCGCGCCGCGTCCCGCTCTTTCTTACGATCTTGTCGTATACCTTTCCTGTTCTAGCGCTGTCGGTTCATTGTTTCAGAGCGTAGCTTCGCTGGCCGGCGGACTGAAATAGGTCGGGAGCGTCCGAAACAGACCGTTCACTCTATCGAAAGCAATCGCGAGGTCACTGTCGAAGGATCGAGCTAAGATGGTGACTGATTTCTTTGTATTTCTTTATAACGTCACTTGAATGTAGATCGCTCACAATTACCGGAATATTTGTAAAACAATATTTCTTTGGTTCGAAGCTCTTACCTCCGAGTGGAGTTGAACGACATTAGAGTAGTTACAGCTTATTCAAAGCTCCATTACCGTGTATTGCTCCATATTCGTTACTTGTCTTACAACAAATTGTTTTCCATTTTAGGTGTTCTTACAACACAAAAAAGAGGTATTGTCATTTAGCTGGGTCTCAGTTTTATTCGTTGCCATAATTGCCATCCCAGTGTAATCCGCGAGGTAATCTTATTAACTATGGACTAATAGCGGTGTGCTTCTAATAAGCTCTACCACCGTTATGAACACTAAATCAATAGCCGCTATGTCAGTTTTATTTACTTCACCGCTCTCTACCTCTTACATATCTATCCATGAATTACCTTCATTATTCTCGTTTCAAATGTTTCGCAATTTCTAAGAAGTTTAATAGCTTTATTTTCTTTCGCAGATGTGTAATTTTTCTCTTTTCGCCTAGGGACCATTACTATCTAAATGTATATTTACTCCACAGTTTTCTAAAGCGACCATTTTTCGTGCGTTTATTGCGTATCTTATTTATTAACAAGTACGTCTCGTGTAGTACTTTCAGAAATAACGCCGACATTATTGCCCCCATTTGCATTTCGACCTGATTTTTCATAATAACTTGATCGAGACTTTATTACGGTTAATGTGTTTTCATTGTATGTCAGAGCAACGACACATATGGCTGTTTGGTCGTTGGCCGCCAGAGGTCGTATGTAAGCCGATATCACTAATATTCTAAATTACAACTTCATTTCACATATTTCACTTTAATATGTTTATTCGTAATTTACTTTAAAGCTTTATATATGCCCCGCGCGTTGGACGAAATAGACACAAAAGATTATTTTTGTTTTGTGCATTAATTTTGCGTTTTAATTAGTCATTTAGTAAGATTTTGTCTAATTATTAATCGGTAAACTGGGGAGTTAATGTATATTTAGAGTTAATGCAATTTAATGTCTAAATTATAAAAATCAATATATGTATCACACAAGCAATTGGACCTATACAGGAGGTCATTTTAGGGTTATAGTATGACTTTATTCTGAGTTCACACACCTATGATATTTGCAATGTCATTACCATAAAATAACGTCTCCGAACAATTTTCTATCGTTAGTTAGCATATTCAAACAATGTCGCGTTTTCATGGAAATTCACGTTTCTAATACGTTTCTATCGCGACAGCACGTAATAGATATATTATACTTGAGGTTCGTCTTTCGAGGCGCTAATTCCCGATGACATTTAATGTAAATACACAAACATCAACACAAATACGTGTTGCCAAACTGTAGTCTACGTCTGTGTATTTCATTATGTGGATATCACCGTCCGCCCTTTGCCAAGCGAACCCAGTACATCATGTCCATTTTATGCAGACCTATTACAGTTCATTGGCTTTTCCTTCTGGCGCCCGTTCTAGTGACGCCTGCGGGGGATGAGGAAGATCTACATGACTGGCCGTTATAGTTAGCTCTAGGGTTGGCAGATTAACGTTTAGTTCCGGGATAAATAGCGGGATTTTAGGATTATCCGTTGCAAAGCTTCACATAGTTTCCTATTTTCCAATAATGTCTGCTAGATTTCGAGCAAAGCATTAAATTCGATTCCCTATAGTTATATTCATGAACGTGAACTTCAATTACGTTAAATTCGGCTTATCGTTCATTAAGGTTGTCTTTCTTATTTTTGTGGTAGCCCTGATTGGCACACGCGTTGCCAGAATCGATTGGCGTTTTGTTGCTCCCAGCAGTTCTCTTACTGACTCCACTGCTTGCGCATAAGCATCTGTACTACGATACATTATTGAGCGTGTGATATATGCACTGTTCGTGTCTGCGCATACATCATCCTCCACCAAAACTTGCCAAAAGTTGTACCTTTAATTACACGTCTTTGATTCTGACACGGGAATACGTGACGTGGGCGGTTTGTCAATTTCATAATAGTTATAAGACTTATGCCAATGTTTTTATTATATACATGAAAACTAAGCAATATTATCATCATTTTGTTTGCGTACAGATTTTGTTTACTTTGTAGTTACTGTTACATAGTGGAATTGCAACAACATACGGTTTTATGTCCTTTTTTTACATCAATGTCAGTAATGAACTAGCACTTGTTATTTCATCATCCAATTTGTCCACATTTTATCGTTCATGAATGTTAACCCTCGTTTAACAAGAGTATCATTGTACCTTCGCTTTAATTAGGTCGACCGAGTGTGCCACAGCGCCAGTGAATGGGCCATTTACCCTACAAATAGACATGCGAAAAGGTCAGCAATATTTTAAACAAAATACACCCTTTATTCTACCACATATCGTGGATCTTACGGTAATTGCAATAGAGCTTATATGTTTAAAACATTGCCCGAGTTTCGTAAGCCTTTCCAACTATTACCTCGCTGAGTCTTATTGCTGAAGCAATAGAGCCGATAGTTGTATACGTTTGTCCCAGTCTGGAAAACCCTCTCCCAACAAAGTCATATCTTTGCGAGGTTTGTGGTTAAGCCCTGCGGTCTGATCATATTTTAGAGATTTAAATAGACGGCTCTGAAGACCTTATAAGTTTTGAGATAACGTTATCGACCATCTAGGATAGGTAAGTTTTACAACACAAAATAATATTAAAGTCACCACCTTCTTCTTGATTGATTTATATGTATATCGAAATACCGTGACCTTTTCATTTGATTGACGTTTCCAATAATCTAGTATTATGTCTATTTCCAAACTTGAGAATATTCTATCGATAAGCTCCGTATTTTCTAGAAATATCCAGACTTAGTATTCAACATTCCGCCAACTTTAATTATGCAGTTGTAAGTATGCACGGAATGGCGACATACTATTGTAACGGGCCAAGCACCCTAGTCGTCAAACATTGGATATCATGTCTGGTGACGCGCACCAAACTATATCGCATGGACGTCATTGCGACCGTCACGCCAGGATGCCTAACTCTAGCAAAACTATTAATTGTAAAATGTGACGTCCGATAAATGTTTGCGAAAGAAATGCGTATTCATTCACGTGATCCAAACGTCTGGATTGAAATCAGTGAAATACATGAGGTAGTTAATAAACTAACTTGGGACATTCACTGATAAGAAGTAGCCGAAACACATCGCTTAACGCACTAAACATCAAGTTGTCCTATTTACAGCCAACAACTGAGAGATGATCGAAGAATAAATAAGAATTTATGATTATGGGCTTCAAAAGCATTTCTATTCGTGGATGGGTAAATAAACAAGATTGATATAGTCGAGTATAATATTACTCGTTCGAACTCGAACAACAAAATTAAAATGCATTTCATTCTTTACATAACGTTGTTGACTTGTTGTTCAGTAAATACATTCCTTCCAGAGATATAATTTAGGTTATCTGTGAGATTGGGAATATTTTATCGTATGGTTCTCGTCCCGTCTCGCTTTAGATTGGATCAGACGATCAGGCTGATAGGGTGACGCTGCACTGCGGTTAGTCTTTCGATTAACTCTGCGAATTGCGACCAACAATTCAGCTTGTATCCGCCATCTTGATCTCTGTTCCTTGTACTGTCTCGCTACCAATTTATTGATCAAATAATTGAATCCGTATACTTCACTGATAACTTTAATATGAAATTGCTAATCAGATATTGTTGACTGAAAATATATTACCTCCAATTCCCTACATGGACACGAGCGCGGTGAATCTTTCATCAAAACTCGTATAGTACTGCGGAAGCAATTTAGTTTCGTAACCCTTTGCGTGACGTCACTCTACTCCACGTACAACACCTCGGTGCCTTGCAATAAAGTCGGTTTTACTACAGCAGGTGGGTATACTGTACGCAGATGTGCGTGTGTTGTATTCAATGCCTTTCTTTCGGCTTCAATAAAGGTTTGATGTCGGTCGATATGCGAACCGAAACGAGTAATTTGTGCGAAGTTAACATTCTTTGTCTTACATAATGAGTTTCAGGTTCTGTCGTTTGTGATTTCTTTACTCGTAGCTCACTTTCCGGTACAATGCTTTCAATTAATATGGTGCTTATTGTTTATTTTGGTTCTTGTTTGTACCTTATTACCTTTTCCGGATCCGCTCTCGAGTGATTCATCAATGTTTCTCAAAGTTAGAAACACGACACCTTAATTTTAAATCTTTTCTTCTTAAAGATCCAAGTATTTGTGAATTATCCGAGCGGAGCGGCCAAACGTTAAATTCTATCCCCATTTCGCTTTCCAAGTTAACTTTCGAAGCTGCTGCTTAAAATTACCCGTGAGTTTTATTCGGCGACGGTGTAAATCGATCCAGAATACGAATTTAGTCTCTTCCACAATTCGTTTATCTTCCCGAACGAAATGTCACTCTGTTTGCACGCAAAAGAGTACAGTTTCCTTCGGCGGACGTTTAAAGATTGCGGAAGCTAAGCCAGTGTCTAAATATATTATGTTACGAGTATTTTCGCTCGGGCTATATGTATGGGTATAAGTACATTATAAGTGCTTTCTCTAGTTAGTTTTGTTGATGTCTCTGGATCTTTTACTTTTCTTAATATCAGATTTATTCGTGTCATAATGTTATCTGAAATATTGTATTATTTTCCCCCAAGGTCATAGAAAGCTTTCTTAGTAACAACAGTACAGTATTATTAATTTAGGTGTATAATTTATTTACTCAACTACCGATTTACGTCGTTATCGTTAAGCGAGTTAAGTGATTGGTTTACTTAATTGGTGCACTTTTTCAAATTAACATTCATTCTGTGGTATTGTATTAGAAACCCCATTTGGTCGATATCATTCTACAACACAAACCCGATGTTCCGACCAGCGAGAATATATTTTCGTCGTTTTAAACAGATTACTATTGTATTGACTTTATCCCCATTGATATTCGTGGTTTCATATGTAAGTGACCTTGTCTTTTCGTTTAATTTATTCCGCCTCCTTATATAAAAGCTGATAACTGAATATTTCCCTGTCAGGTTTACATAATTCCGTAATATACGATAACGGTTCGTATCGATTTATCAGAGTTAATTGTGCCATATTTGTAATTATGAATGGAAAACACAACACCAAATCTGGAACAAATATACTGGTATTCAGATTATCATAAAAAAATAATTAAGATTAAAATTAAGAGCAGTAGAGCTCACGCCAAGTTCGTCCGGAGAAGTACTGCCACCATGCCCATTTCTGCCGCCAAGCAGTAACGCATTCGCGTTACTGTGTTCCGGTTTGAAAGGTGTGGTTGTCGGTGAAATTACAGGCACATGAGACATTCCATCTAGACGTCTCAGAGTTACGGGCGCATACGATGCGAGTTGAGTCTTGTCGTGCCTAGTAGAGGAGGATCCAAGTCGCATCAGTTGTTATGGGCCGAGGTTACCACTTAACACGAGGTGGGCCGTCGGCTCGTTCAGTAACTGTATCACATAAAATATCTGAACACCTGTTTCCTCCACATGACGATATAAAGGATGAAGAAGCAACCACTGAATGCTGAATAGGAAGCCAGATTTGAAAGTGTCGCTGCGTCCGTTCCATTAGCACTCGCCCTAAGGTGTCTACTTTATGTCTCCTATATGCAATAGACCGAAGCTTTTTACGACCAACATAAAATCGTAGTAGCTGACACTCGGATTACGTTCGCGTTCCTAATTCGACCCGAATCACTGAATTTCAGCTGTAATAAAACTAACGATGGAATTTCCTCTTGATCAATATTAACTGATGAAAAGAGAAAAGTCGTAATATTAGATTCGAATAGTTGTCGTATAGTTACAAAGTTCAGTTATGTTCTAATTGTTTACAAGTCTTACTGTTGATGAAGTTATTATGATAAAGAGATTTCAATTAGAAGAACAAATCAGTGATATTTGTCTAGTTTAGGTACACATAAGAGTAAAATGGAATTAAGAATTTTGTTTGATTTCTCAGCTCTATTTGAAGTTTATTATTTGTTTAGATGTCCCTTGGAATTCAAATGAATACTATTCAAAATGCCAATCGTAACATTCCCTTGACCCACTTACCTTTATCTGCACCTTAAAGAGCATAGAAATCAACGTATGAATACACAACACATGTATAGTCTTTGCCGAGGGGGCCTAACCCGTGTTTCGGGGACGCCGAAACTAAGCTATCTTCTGGGAACAGGATTTCAAGGCTGCGGGTTGACAAACGTCACTGACAGGTTTTGTTTAGATTACATGTTATGGACTGAGGCTAACACTTAACACAGGTGGGCCATCTGCTCGTTCCGTAACTGTATCACATGAAGAAGTTTCAAACTCTTTATTATACAGTATGTTTTTAGTTTTAGTGACGATGTGGTCTACGATGTAGCATGTGCGCCTAGAAGTAACCTATTCACTCTCCTCTTGAAGACCTCCATATTATAGTTCTCGGGAAATTTAGATGCAAACAAGGATTTACACTGTTGAACTAAATTAAATATTTTACGATCTATATGTGCTGCTAAAGAGATGTTCTTATAAACCACAGTCGATCATTGCAAACTGCTTAGTATGGACTGCAGCAGTAGTTTGTCTGCGTTTATCGATGTCCAAAGTCTAGAACCAAGCCGTCTCGATAAAATCTGTAAGAAAAACTCATACTACCAGCCTGCCAACCCTTAGATCTTTTTGTCGAATGTGCTTGTGACTTGATATAATGCTTTAGTTCACGCCTCTATTTATTATCAGGATTTGTGCTGGGGTCACTGCGGCATAGATTGGGACTATTCGTTCGTGTCAAGCGCTCTGAGAAATTTCTGTTACCAACAATAAATTTTACACTAAATCTCCGCTTAAGTCTAGGATCTCGTGGCCTATCCTTAAGCTATGATAGTGTCTTTTAATAGTTTTTTTATTAATTAAGCATTTGATGTATCCTTTCTTCTGTCTTCTAGAACTTCACGGTTTGATGACAGCAAAAGTTATTTTGTTCGTGCTTAGTGTCATACCTATATGTTCTGTAATATTGTGTAATATTTTCTACGAACTACATTAATTTGTTAACGAGCTATGGACAATGTAATGTAACAAATACAAAATTTAGGCTAGTTAAGTTAGTTAGTTGACAGTCTTCCTTTGACGTCAATATACATAATTGTATGTTTCCTCTGTAATTTGTTCGTAACACCATGGGACGGGTTATTATCATTTCCCTAAATAGTTGTCATGTCCCGTATTATGATGTTTGTTACGTCCACCATCATCAATTACGTTCGGCGTATAAATAAATAAATAAATAAATATTGGTGGACATTTCACACAGCGCCATCTAGCCCCAAAGTAAGTTAAGCATAGCTTGTGTCATGGGAACCAGACAACTGATATAATACTTATATACTTTTCTTTTGTAAATACATACATATAATACATATTAACACCCAGAGACAGAACAAACATCAATGTTACAAATGTCACATAAATGTTTGTCTTGAGTGGGAATCGAACCCACGATCTACAGCGCAGAAGGCAGGGTTACTACCAAATGAGCTATGAGGCAAGTCAATCTTGGCGCAATGGTACAGTATACGTTCCGTCGATTTGATGGCATAATTGTACAGCTTAAATGAATGTTATATTGACAGTGGACAACACTGCTCTATGTCATTTACGACCACAAGCACCACACCGACCAATATGTTCTCCAAAAAACAGCGTTAAATTGGAAATGGGGGAAATAAAGCTTTTTGTAATATATCATTCCGGTACAAAAAGCATTTCCGGCGATACCGAATGGTATTCATGGGAAGCGGAGCATTTTACACTCCATATAGCGATGATCCTATTTGAAATGAATTTTCCGACTTTTTTTCCTTTACTCTACTTTTATACTGTTTTTTAATCATTTTAGTTGGTGCTGAGATTAGTGAACTGAAGTCTTAGTCACTCTCAAATGATATAAGTAATTGTGATGCTGCCTGACATCAAATGTTAAGATTTTGAAGCACTTTCGTAAAAACCACGGCTTTTTCGCTTTAAAATGGCTCCTTCAGTTCGTCTTCAAATATTCTCCATTCACAGATCAAAGGCTTCTTCCTTTATAAAAAGGCAAGGCGAATTTATGATTATTAATTTCGCTTTCCATCCTGTTCCACCAGTTTCGTTGGCTTTCACATATATAAAAACTCCTGCCGCATTTTTCTGTATCTCTGCCTGTCTGTCTGTACAGGCTAATATACTACTGTACTGATTTTGATGCGGTTTTCACCAATATATACTCGAAACTGATTCACAAGGCAGTTTACTCACCACCAATACAAAGCCGCCAAAAGTTTAATTATGTAGTTTTATATAGTATGTGTATAACTTTAACCAAAATGCACTATCACATCCAGTCCATACTATACAATAGCTGGAAGAAAATGCTATTTAGCATTAAGCTCGCCTATGTACTTGTGCAATAAAGAATTTTCTATTTAAAGCCGGGACCCGGCCGGGCCTCTAACTAACTTCCTGTTTCTGTATATTAAAGTTTAGCGTACGGTGGTTATAATTTACTACGTGAACACAGCATCGGTTAAACAAGGGTGACCTAAACTGGCCATCCCCTGTCGCGGTCGCCGCAACGTCGCTCGCCTCCAATGAAAACTCACTATCGATAGTATCAGCCCGGGGTGCGGTGGTACAAGCGGGTAGCGTTGCCAGGCGTCCGGACAAAGCCGGACACAGTCAGCCTTTTTGGTTGCGTGTCCGGCCAAATAAATTGGTACTTGGCTTTTTAAATTTTGCCCAATTTCTTTACATTTCTCATATGTTGGTATAAAGAAGACTTTTAGCAATTTTATTGATGTTTCATTAGAATTTAAGAAGATGAAAAAGTAAAATGATTATAGTTTGATATGTATTTGTAATATCTTGTTCCTGTTATTGCTATAATAAATATGTTTTTTTTATAAAGAAGTAAAATATATAATGATGAAAAAGTCATGTTTTAATTGTAAAAAAACCTGTCGTCTTACACTAAGACTAAAAAATTAGATGTGTTCGAAATTTTGACTAAAATGTCCGGTCTAAGTAGTATATAGTAGTATATAGTATATAGTATATATGTAGTATATAGTATATAGTAGTAATCTAAAACTAGCCGGTCCGGCTTTTCGGTTTAACGTCCTGGCAGCCCTACAAGCGGGGATATCGACGTTCTATTTCCGTGCGCGCGGCCAGACAGCTGTGCCCATGTGACGTGCGATCAGTTATTCAGAATATCTAGCATTGTGCTGATAACGTGACGGACCTTGGCGCTCCGGCCCATGGACCAAAATATTCACGTTCATTTAAATTCTTTGCGGGAACTCGCCTTGTATTTGTGGCTTTCTTCGAATGTTGAACGGAGACGGCGAAACTAATTAAGCGGAATACCCGTCGCACGCATGACGTGACCTATCAGAAATACTTGTCGTTTTTTTTTATGTATTTGAAGTTGCGGAACGAGCTGGCGGCCCACCTGGTGTTAAGTGGTAACCGCCGCCCATAGACAACAGCAATATCACTCAAGTCCTCTCCATAGTACGAGATGACTCAAGTCGCACTGCGTTGCGTCCATCACCCCGAGACGGGGATGTTACTTCTCATGCGCCCGCAATGTCACCGGCACCCACTCTTTCACAGCAACTCAGCATCACTCCTTGGCGGCAGATTACCAGGTGTGGTGGCAGTACTTCTCCGGGCGAACTTAGCACAAGTTCTACTGCTACTTACTACTGTCTACTGTTAAGTTTTTTAATTAAAAAGTGTCTCTTACAAATTGAAGAATCGCAACTGAGATTCACAAATCAACAGAGAAAAGAATATGAATCATTTTTTGTACAGAAAACATATCCACATTAGTGGCGCACAACTGATTTCTCTATGTCTGTGTTATAATTAAGTATGAAATAATTTTACCCATTTCCCAATTTAGGGCGAGCGTGTTTTTGTTGGAAGGTTACACGCTACGGTCAAGGGCGTTTCTTCGTCATTGTTTGGACAACGTTAAAATTATTTGTACCTTAATATTGGTTGAGGCGGTATTTATTCATTCTTAAGCCCTCCGTGTTCTAACAGAACGTAATTATTTCACCCCTGCTTATTATAATGTGAATACGGTATATGAAAGAAATTTGATAGTCTTTAGGTATAATGCAGTCTACTGTGTTCACAACTCAGTCTGTTCTGCTTACTTAGCTGAAGGACGTGGGTTCAATTCCCACCATGAACAAACATTTCATTTAGAAACATATATGTACTGTGTTAACATCTATTATACGTATGCATTTACAAAAAGTGTATAAAAAATCTATTTGCCTGATTCCCAACAAGCTAGCTTAGTTTGGACCAGATGGCACCGTGGGAAATTGCAAAAAGAATATTTCCTTAGAATTTATAAAACTGAGCTGAGTCTGTGTCACGAATGTACCTACACTAGATCAATAATAGACTAGCTATCCCAAAGTTAGATATATCCCTGAAGCAGCAAAGATAGGCGTTCGATCTGAATCGTGATCCTATTCTAATGCACGATCCAAAAGCGTCTCCCGAAATGTAAACTAGTGAACGAGATTCCAGCGGCAGGTAGTATGAGAAAAATACAAATAGGAACAGGCACCTGAGTTTCTATCGGGCCGATGAATAATGGATGTTGTTTGTTCAAATATTGGCGCCCGCCGCAATGTCGGCGCCAAAAACTACTCGGATTTCGTGTATTTCGATTTTATATAGAATAATTTATATTTCGGTATTCGTTGTGTTACGGCCGCCAGTGCTAGATATATGTCTCTTATTAGCTGCTCTAGTTTTAAGAGTAGAACTCTCGCCAAGTTCGTCCGGGGAAGTACTGCCACCGTGCCCATTTCTGCCGCCAACCAGTAACGCTTTCGCGGTGAAATTACAGAAACATGAGACATTCCACATTCTCATAGTTACGGGCGCATACGATGCGACTTGGGTCTTGTCGTACCTAGTAGGGGAGGACCCAAGCCGCATCGGTTAGCGGGCCGCTGTTACCACTTACCACCAGGTGGGCCGTCGGCTCGTTTCGTTACTATATCACATAAAAAAAGTACCTACGCCATGGGTAAAAATATCAAAAAAACCTGTCCGTCATACATACATACATACATACATACTTGTTTGATTGCATTTCGCGTCATCATCCTTAAGTACTCCTTTTCATATCATAAGTTTCAATCCTAATATTGACATAACTCCTTTAACCCGTAGAACACGTTTATTTACTCGGTTTATTTATTTGGTTTGTATTTTTATAATATATTCAACGATAGATAAACGACCTGCCCTTTATCGCTGGAAGTTTATTGACACGACTTTTATTTATATTATTTATACATCACATTAGTGGTACAACTATTCTTGTTCATATTTATTTAGAGTCGACTCGTTACTTCTGTTTTATGCATCAAAGTCAAAGTCAGAAACTCTATTTCTATAGAATTCGTAAAGAAATAGCTTGGAAACGTCAATAATAATTCAAAACATAAGGTCACGCGTACTTATCGCTAAGTTTGACGCCTGTTCAAACCCTATTCGACCCTTCATGGGTATGGGAAGAACAATCAAGAAAACCCTAAGGAAGGCTTCCTTTTTTTCGCGAGCACGATCCTTGTTACATTCTGAGTACTTAGATCCATGTTACATTTATGACTACATAAATCTATCTCATATACTCTATTCTTAAATATCTTCCCTCACGCAATGCGTCAATTTCATCGTTGATCTTTCTTTATCCTTTCACCAACGTTCATCGGGACTCCAACTAATAACTCAGCCGGTTTTTTTTGTACTTGAACGCGAGAGGCCTCGCCCGGCCGGCCGCACCGCACAATCATTCCAGAAAAGTTATCTATACAAATAAATAAAATTGGAGTGTCTGTTTGTAATATTAAAATAACCGCTTTTTAATAAGTGGCTAATATGGATGTATACACGGTACATATACCAAAACAACATTTTTTAACAATTTTTGTCTGTCTGTCTGTTCCGTCTAATCTCTGAAACGGCAGGACTGATTATGACGGGACTTGCACTGGCAGATAGCTGCAGTAACAAGGAGTAACTTAGGCTACTTTTCCTGAGGGGTAAAATGGGGGTGCGTGATAAAACCGTATTCCACGTGGGCGAAGTCGCGGACAACAGCTAGTCGACAATAAACCGGACATACATTTTTGTTTTACACGCCGAAACCTGCCGTTATACAGTTTTAATCGATAAATAAAGTGTATTGTATACACAAGTTAATTAATCGACTTCAAAGTTACGTATGTTTTGAGCGGCAGATGTTGCGTACGGTAAACAATTTTACGGCGTACTTTTCCGCCAGAGATGATGTAGGTGATGCTCAAAGTGGAACACATATTATTACTGTTATATCCCTGTTATATACGCAATGTGTTGCATTGTTATATTTTTGTACGGATATTTTGTTTGATAAATAACTTCTTCATGAAGTAAAATATCGTACAATAATGTTCTTAAGTAACTTTATTGATCTGAAGTATCACTACATAGTATAAAACAAAGTCGCTCCCGCTGTCTGTCTGTCCCTATGTATGCTTAGATCTTTAAAACTACGCAACGGATTTTGATGCTGTTTTTTTAATAGATAGAGTGATTCAAGAGGAGGGTTTATATGTATAATACATGCATAATATAGTAGAGCAACACTGATAATTTTAGAGGTCTTTAATGTGATGTCGTAAATAAACACATTTTTTGAGCTTACATTGCAAACGCTGCGCTGGCTGAACCCTACGAGATAGATCAAAATAATGTACTACAGTATTGTACACCTTAAAAAGGTTTACAAAAATGTCCTGGATGGTATATGTCTATCTCTTAGGGATAACCCACAATAACAATTTTTTATCCCTTACTTCTTACGAGAAATAATGACTTATTTACGAAGCGAAAAATTGAATTGATATAGAATTTGATTCTATACATAAAGCGTGGACCTTCCGCAATTCAGTTCGCGACAGCTACAGATTTATTCGCGGATACATACAGAACAAATGTGTGCGGTTGCGTAAGCGTGCCGTGGCGTGGGCAGCGAGCGGGTTACTGCAAAACATTTGCATTTTATGACTCACGCCGCGGTTTCTTTGATGTTTTCATTAAACGTTTATACGTTGTTAACATATATTGTCATTATCCCATTTATTGTTAAGTTTTGTTGGGAAACATGTTGCTACTCTTGTCACGAGATTCCACAAATTGCGAGGGAAATCTTCGAATTGAACTTCATGTCGTATTAATATCTTCATTTCTATTCTCGCTGAGAGCCAGCTGGAGTATGTCTTAGATGACACTATAAAAGTCAGTGTCAGTCGCAATGAGAAACCGCGAGAGGACGCGCCGGTGTAAATGAGGTTCTCGAGTATTCATAAGCTGTCATATTTGCAGTCAACATTTTCTGCAGAAATTCTTGCCAAGACTTTTAATCTGGCGTGAACGTATTTTTGCATAGGTGTTACTTCTACATTTCCGATGAATCAACCTCAATCGAGCACTCGGTTTCTATTTGATATATGTACTACATAATTTTTCTTATTAACTGTTGGTTCAAATCTCGACGATCACCAATGAGTTTTTTCGATATGTGCGTATTACTTTCTCAAAACGGTGAAGGAAAAACATCCTGATTAAACCGACATATTTTTTTTCATTTATTAAAAGTTACAATTAAGTATTCTACACTCAAAAATCCCTACTGGGTTTGTCCTGAGTGCATTCCTCTAAACAGTCATATCAAGTGCACGAAAGGAGTCTCTTTGTGGAGCATTTCAAATCCTTTCACCACACTGATTTCGATAGAACTCGACTGTAACCATAACAAAAATGTTGAGATCAAGTGTTAACAATAGGTGTTGAATACAAAGCGCGAGATTGCGTGCCTCAGTCGGATTATACAAATGCAAGCTTCTGTACAATCCCATCCACGAATGGCTTCGTTAGGCATGCAGTTGCGATTGCGACACGCAACGCGGCCCATTCACACGACACCGTCCGCCCCCCGTTGGTGGCATGGCCTTAGCGTTCATTAACCATATCTTGTATTTCGTCTTTGCTATAATTAGAAGATTTAATGCCTTTGAATTGTTACCTTTAAATATTTTATTACATTTCACGCCAACTGCTGTTTGTTGCTCATTAATATTTTATATTGCGGATTCCCTCCACCGCAATCAGTACAATAGTCTAGAAATGTGAACTGTTTTCTTTACTTTCTTTAATAGCGTACATTTCTTCCGAGTTTGAATTGATTTTTTCGTTTATACTAAAGTCCTCTCTTAAATTTTTTATTGCATTTATTTCATGTCTTGTACGCGTATAAACATTTACGGACCGTTCACACGTACTTCCTCAATGACATTTATTTAGTAATAAGTATATATTAAAGACAAATAGATGATATCATCATCATCATCATATCAGATGGTAAAAATTCACTGTTGAACCTACCCCAAAGATTTCCATACTGACGGTCTTGAACCACCTCTATCCACCGATTTCCTGCAAGCTTGATGACGTCATCAGTCCATGGGTCCATGGGAGGCCGCCCTGCGCTGCGTCTGCCGGTATTATGTTGCTAACCAGAAAAAAACTTACAATTTGTGAATGCGTTGTTAATCTGAAGTTCAATCCGAGAATCACCCTCCCAGAACTTCGCTATTGAGAATACAAATTTTAATCAGGACAATTTCATTTTTTTTATTCCTCAACTCCACCCTTGGGCGTCTCGGAATTTATTTGGCAAATTATAAAGGGAACGCTGGCAAAAGGAATGGAATTCGGTGGGAAACTCTAAATGGCGTTTTGCTTACTTTGCTTACTTTGTAAAGTTTGCGTATTCACCCACGTTGTGATTTATTAAATTTATTTACACATAATGTGGTTAAATTGGTGTTTTTTATTCCGAATCAGGATTAAAAATATATTTAAATAAATATATTGGTGGACATTCCACACAGTGCCATCTAGCCCCAAACTAAGCATCGCTTGTAGTATGGGGACTAGACAACTGATATAATACTTGTATACTTTTTTTTGTAAATACATACATGTAATACATACATGTAATACATATTGACAACCAGACACAGAACAATCATCTATATTCGTCATACAAATGTTTGTCCTGGGTGGGAATCGGACCCACGACCTACATTGAAGGCAGGATTGAGCTGTGAGGCCAGTCATATTAACTTAATATTTGGATTTCAAAGCATTATCAGAGAGGGATTCAGACCATAATCTCGTAGAGGATTTAAAAACACACCTTGGCCAATTCCAGTGGCTAATTTTACGAAAACTCTTCGTAATCTAATTAAGCTTAACATCTTTAATTTTATGACCGCCGCCAGCTCGGAAATTATGTAGATATTTAATGCAAGAGCCGTTTCGACTTCTCGCTAACTTGCCCTGAATTAAAAATTGCGTTCCTGTCCCAAGGGCATCGGGCATTTAACATCCATTATTAATATTTACAAAGGGGATGAAATCGCTTTCTACTTCTCAGATTCGGAGGTAATTCAATAGAATATTATAAGGCATAATATTTTCAAGTAAACATGGTTGTTTGTTTCGGCTTTATGACAACAACGATGTGTTTATGGAATCCATTACAGAATACTATTTCAGAGTGAAGGCGATCGCCCAATATAAAATACGTACGGGCATACTTCGTATACAATATAATATATATAATATTGGTGGACATTTCACACAGCGTCATCTAGCCCCAAAGTAAGCTAAGCATAGCTTGTAACCAGACAACTGATATAATACTTATATACTTTTTTGTAAATACATCCATATAATACATATTAACAACCAGACACAGAACAAACATCTATATTCGTCACATAAATGTTTGTCCTGGGTGGGAATTGAACCCACGACCTACAGCGCAGAAGGCAGCGTTACTACCAACTGAGCTATAAGGCTAGTCAATATATTCGGACGTTAAAACGTTACAGTCCTAAAATTGTACTGTACATGAGCTTACATAAATAAATTATTTTTAGATTAAAACGTAAACTGGCAAATGTTAGCCAGCAGGTCGATGCTCCCCAAGTATTAAAAACTAATAATGATACAATCTATCAGTTCGCGTGATCATTCGTTCGACTTTGCTTTGACTGACAGATTTGCAAATGAAAATGCTCCGTTCAGAATGTTACCGTCGGTCGTTCGTAGGAGATGATTCATTTTTAAAAAGCATAAAGAAACTGGAACGAGGGAAAATGTTAGAAATTTAATATATTGAAAAGGCATCTCGGAGTGATACAAATGGTGTAACTGCTTTTAGAAGCTGCATCTAGGAACTTTTTAGTTTGCTCTTTGATGGAAGGATTATTTTGATGTTATTGAAAGTTTTGATTCATTGTATGTATATTTTAACTTTGACAGTAAATTTTTCTGTAAAACATTGAAATATATCAGTAATAAATTTGAAATAATGAGATAATACTGAAGGGTAAGAAAATATTCAGTAAAATTAGAAGTTTCAAGATTAAGAAATAAAACACTGCATTCTGACTGCTCTGTTGGTAGTTTTTTGCCTTCTGCACTGTAGGTCGTGGGGTCGATTCCCATCCAGGGCAAATATTTGTGTGACGAATATAGATGTTTGTTCTGTGGCTGGATGTTATTATGTATTTGCAAATTAAGTTCATAAGTATTCTATCAGCTGTATGGTTCTCATATACAAGGTATATAGTTGGGGCTAGATGACTCTTTGTGAAATACCCACCAATATTTATTTATTTAATCCTCAAGTACTTTAAAAACATCTCTAGTCTTTGATTTATATAAGCTTTTTACAAGTTGATTAGCGATATGCGACGACTTTTATCGTCTGCTACGTTATTGAAACTTTTTTGATCTTAAATAACTAATATCATTATACATTATGAAACTTATTTGTATAAAATAATAATAATACAGAATCTTATTTACCAGTTTCCGCCCGCGGCTTCGCACGCTTGATATCAGGATAAAATGTACCCTATGTCATAATCGGCCGTCGTATACTTTTATACTTTGAAAGTTTTATCCAAATCGGTTCAGTAGTAAACACTTTCGCGTGTTCATTTAGTAGCACGGTTGTAAAAATCTTGATAACAAAATTAATTTATTATACTGTTCAGTTTCATATTTTATCCATAGTTTCACGGAATGTTGTGCTTGTTACTTTTATCACCATTTTTCTTATCGAAAGTGATGGAGCGGCCTTTCTTACCATCAGTTATGATAAATATACAGAATGAAGTTATGAATATTGATTAGTAGTTAACTTTACCTAAGTTTTAAGTTTAATTTGGCTGCTTCGTAACTTTTTGTGAGTCACGTCATCAGCGACACAGGCAATAATTTTACAGGAGTATGTGAGCGCAATTATCAGGTCCGTTCAGAATACCATCGTCGCACTGTCACCTACTGTGCAGTACGGCTTTAAGCTGACACTAGGACCTATTTTGGCCCCAATAAATACTAAGTTTATATTTATATGTACCTACTTGTATTTTTTTGTTCTATCTTTTTTGTTTATGTATTTTGTTTCTTCTTATTAGTGTGTATATGTGAGTGGCCAAAATAAATGTTTTTCTTTCTTTCTTCTTTCAATTAAAGAAGTGCTAATTTTTTTATTATTGATCATAAGTTTTAGTACGCCGGTATTTCCATCTTGCCTAAATATTATAATGTAGTAGTGTCTATTAAAAGATTCATGTTTATATCTGCATTCCTTTACTCAAATGCTGTTTGTTTGTCCACAGGTCTTAGCGGTTCGAAAGCGGATTTGCAACATAGGCGCGAGGTGTTCGGTTCTAACCTGATTCCCCCCAAACCTCCCAAAACGTTCCTCACTTTAGTATGGGAAGCGCTGCAGGATGTGACCCTTATCATTCTGGAAGTAGCCGCGGTAGTCTCATTAGGGTTGAGTTTCTACAGTCCGTCTGACGACCCCTCGGATATCGGTGAGTTATATCGCTCGTTGTATTAAAAGCCTCATGTGTTTTATAATTTGCATTCAGCTGTATTATTCATCATACATAAAAATCTTATTATATGGAGACATGAGTTTTAGTAGCAGTAGAACTTGTGCCAAGTTCGCCCGGAGAAGTACTGCCACCACACCTGGTAATGTGCCGCCAAACAGTGATGCATTCGTGTTGCTGTGTTCCGGTGGAACGGTGTGGGTGCCGGTGAAATTGCGGGCGCATGAGACGTAACATCCCCGTCTTGGGGTGACGGACGCAACGCATTGCGACTTGAGTCATCTCATACTCTGGTGGAGAGGGCTTGAGTCGTATTGTTGTTGTCCATGGGCGGCGGTTACCACTTAACATCGGGTGGGCCGTCAGCGCACTCTATCACCAACATAATAAAAAAAAAGACATCTTTCTCCACAATAGTAGGTGCCTTGTGATCTGAGAAACTTTACCAACTCACGTCTCTACGGCAACAATATTTTGTAATTATCATATAAATATAATCAAATGTTATGATTTATTTTCATCACGCTGTGTGGTGTTATATCGCTTAATTCATGGATGTTTATATTTTGCAAATTTTCACATTTGTTGTAAACGTATATGAGTAACCTGACAGATTTAACCTGAGGTCTCATCATACATATTTTTATTTTTTTTGTTTACTTTTTGGTATTTACATTAAGAAGCAGTTTGAATCAACTCCGATTTATCCCATAACATTATATTTAGATTAGATCATCGACTATATAGCGTGTATATAGTGAGATAAATAGTTATATATTGTATTGTAGAAAAATAATATAAAATATAAGTAATAGCTATTCTGATTAAAGCAGGATGCTTTGATGCTTTATATTTATTATATATGCAGGTTAGGAAACGTAGAACAACAGTCTGTATATAACATTAATTTATGTTTTTCTCTTTTCAATGTCAATGTGGATATAGACGATCCTGGTAAGATTAACTGGATAAACGTTGTTTTCAATAGATTTATTGTACTCAAAGATAATTGGCTTGCGTGAGAAATGTTTGTTCAAAAACTGACAATCCTACAACGGAAATGGCAACTAAATCAATTGTATGTTTAGTTAGTGAACGTAGTTGTCGTCTGTTGTCTATGTTGTGTTCGTTCGTTATCTGTGGTTTCTTCCAAATAACATATTTTATTTATGATTTCATAACTGTTTATTTCAAATTACCATCACTGAATTCTACCATACTAGACTACTTTCAAGAGCAGTAGAACTCTCGCCAAGTTCGCCCGGGGAAGTACTGTCACCATGCTCTTTTCTGCCGCCAAGCAGGTTACTGTGTTCTGGTTTGAAATGTGTGGTTGCCGGTGAAATTACAGGCACATGAGACATTTCACCTGCACGTCTCAGAGTTACGGGCGCATACGATGCGACTTGGGTCTTGTCGTACCTAGTAAGGGAGGGCCCAAGTCGCATCGGTTGTTATGGGCAGAGGTTACCACTTAACACCAGGTGGGCCGTCGGCTCGTTCCGTAACTGTATCACATTAAAAAAAAAATGTATTGTTTATATCAGTTAGTAATTATTTTACTTGGAGAAACCAGGGTAACGGAACAAAACATTGGTTTAGTTGCATTCTATACTTGAGTACCACGATTTAGTAGTAATGCACCCCTGTGACCCCCCTGAATGCCCCTTTAGGAGTATCCCTCTCGATGTCTGCTCGCTTGTGTGTTTATTGAATGTTAGATTTAATATCTGTCAGTCATAATCGTTGTGGTAATATTGACGTATGTCGGTGTAAACGTTGAATGTTTGTTGTGATATACTGTATTTCAATCAATACATTGAGCTACAGACACGGTATTCTCGTAGTTCCTTCTCTACTTTTTACTTTGTAGTACGTACTCAAATAACATAGCACCTACAGGGTGTCGATCCAAAACCTAGGTGCTATTTCTTGCGCAGACTCCCAATATATATAAATTTATTATAATGTAGTATCCACCTGTAGAATGACCCTAACTTTTTCAAAAGTTCCATTAGCTATACTACCTAGGGTATTACATTCCCCAAAAGCGAGAGAGGAACGGCCAGTACATCAAAACCGGGTGACCAAAGTAGACAGTCAGAACGAACTGATTACAATCGAACATCAACATGTTCAATGAACTGTACACAGGTACATTTGCATAGTCGGATGTGCCTCGAATAGCTCAGTTCAGTAGTTCCCAATTCGATCTCGCTGTTTGTACTTGTCGCATCTGTATTTACTCTTGTATCTACTTCATAATCTTTGATGTTTGCGATGAAAGGTGAAAATAAGGCGGCGCGACTGAATTTGGTTTACGAAATCAGGTTTTTTTTTTTTGGTTGATTTTTCTTTTATATATTTGTAGACGATGTTACTGTTTGCATCAGCAAGATTATACTTACGATGATAATCTGGATAATTTTAATAAAATAATTAAAATTAAATACTGAAATGTATAAGGGGTTCATTAAATATGAAAGAAAGAAAAAGTTTTGTATAATATCGTGGCAGGTAGAAGCTTAAATGTACAGGCCCTTGGGTACACTCGAAAAACCCCAACGATATACAGCTGTGGCCACTTAAGACATTTAGAGGAACCATTTTAGATTGTCATTCTTCAAACTTTTATAATATTTTCAATTTCACAAAAAAATCTCCTCATAAACGATGCGGAACGGCTGCACCAATCGGGATTATGTCCATGATCTGATTACATCCCTTAATCAGTTCCTGAGCCATTAATATTCCATTAAGTCCTACTTATCTAACTGTCATAAGCCGAGTGTTCTGTGAGATACCAGTACCTCGGTTTAAACTGTTGTGTGATATAATCCGGGTATGGGGTGGCTATGTGGCCATGTGCACAAAGTTCCAAGTTCCAAATTAATTGCAGCCGTTGAAAGTTATCGAACTATTAGAATATTCGGTTATAGGCTTTTGGTGAAGTTTACAAGCAATACGGTAGTTTGTTGCTTTTAAATGGTTCTATATACAGTGATAGCGTTTATAGTTTATATGAAATATTTGATTATATGGCTGTGTAAAGCTAATTTGATTTAAAGTACTCGCTACTTCAAATTAAAGACTCAGAATTATTTAATTCTTTCATAGTTCTTTTATAGTTAGCTTCTACCTGAATAACGTTTAATTTTTAGGGTCATAAACTTTTTTTTTGGACAAAATGTACCTCATTTAAGTTTTCGTTCCAAAACAGCCTTGGTAAAGTAGCCGTGCTGTTCTGTTTACGTAAAAACGAAAGAGATTGATAATGCTCTGATTTAGGTATGATTTACTCATGGGTACTATAAAGGATGTTGCAAATGTTAATTTTCAAAACGAGTGATAATGTTAGCTTTCATTAAAAGGGCTATAGATCAATCATTGTAATAACCGTGTAGCGTGTAGATAGATAATAATTTAATTCCTAATCAAAAGTAACTAAAAATCACTTCCTTTATTGATCTTAATCACTGTTTTATATCTCTTTCAACATTTATCTTATCGGTACTATCACTATTCAGCATGTACTTCCTTCCTTTTATACTGAAGTCTTCAACCTAAAATCGATAACTTCATATATGCCTAAGTATGGGATTTTTGATATATTCGCAGTCTGAAATAATCGTGCGTCAATCGAGAAATACAAGAAACATTTATTGATTTAAGATGTTAATAAAATAACGATTCTCTATATTTGTTAATACCTAATACAAGCTGTTTGTTAAAGATTCGTCAGTTGACTCGACCGCTGTGTAAAACATTGGATGGAACGGAATGCGAAACTAATTTAGGTATCCCTTAGTTATTCCAGCAGAGATATTGCTAGATATTTTCTATGTTCATTCGCTTCGAAGACAGCCCCTTAGTGGCTTAAGCAGCATCAGGACGTACGTGCAAACGTTAGTCAAATTAAGTACCTTTAATTATACAGTATTCTTAAAAAAATATATGTCACGCGTACTTATTCTTATTTGACGCCCGTTTAAATCCTATTCGAACCACCATGGGAAGAACAGCTTAGAACCCCTAAAGCAGTTTTTCCTTTCTCTTCGCGAGCATGATCCTTGTAATAATTCAATTACTTAAATCTGTTTCATTTAGACAATACTATGATATAAAGATATAGAATACCTAGTAGTTTTATTTTTATCTTTACATAACCAAAATATTTTGATAGCTATTTCCATTCGACTTTAGACTACTTCTCTGACCCTGTAAAGTAAAAGATTAGATTAGAACCCAACGCCTGTTCGTAGTACCTGCGGTATGATCAGATTTGTATGTAAAATTGATCAATAAGATTACATATCGAGATGTGTTAGCAATTCTATTGGTCGATTTTCTAAGACGCAGCGTAATTTCAACCTTCGGGACCTTGAAATACTTGTCATATTAACGTGGAATGTATTTGGTTTCCAGGACATTTGGACGAAGAGGAAGGCCATTACCAGTGGATCGAGGGTCTCGCTATCTTAATATCTGTTATAGTCGTCGTTATAGTCACAGCGTTCAACGATTACACGAAAGAAAGGCAATTCAGGTGAGTCTGTCTGCATTAGTATTACTTATAAAGAGGTAAAGTTTGTACCTATGTACTAGATAATATCCGAAACTCATACGATTTCAAAAAAACTTTGGTGGTCGCTGGTTCAATAGATGTTTGAACAAATGAATTGTTTCATACTTGTTTTTTTTTTTATGTATTAGCTTATTACCACGTTCTCCAAACGGTAAATCAACATCGCGAGGAAATAGTCTCACCCTACAAACAAAAATCAAGACATTTGTTGTTGACAGTCCGTATTCTTCTAGAAGAAAAGAAAGATTAGAGTATTGAGATTGATTGATTGATTGATTGATTGAGAGAGAATATTGGGCACCCGTCGTAGATTAAAAGCCCTCCTCTTGCTTCCTAAGAGCAAGCCTGTATCCTTGGTGAAAGGAAGGTTGAAATGTTGTGCACACACGCTAACAATCCATAAATGGGTTCATTCCAGAGGGCTCCAGAATCGGATAGAAGGGGAACACAAATTCGCCGTGATCCGCGGCAACGAGGTGAACGACGTGGCGATCAGCGAGATAGTCGTCGGCGACGTGTGTCAGATCAAATACGGTGATCTGCTGCCCGCCGACGGTATACTGCTGCAGAGCAACGATCTTAAGGTAACCATACACATTTTTGGACAATTTTTAGCTTCTTTTTTTGTTCTTATTTGCGATAGGCAAGCATTTGACCGCAATCTCACCTGATGTTAAGTGACGATGCGGTCTACGGTGAAGCATGCTTCCCTAGAAGAAACCTATTCACTCTCCTCTTGAAGACTTCCAGATAAACTATGACTATTTTTAACTTAATCTTCGCAAAGTTGTCTCTTTTGAGCTTTGCGAAGTATGGGT
Organism: Chesias legatella; assembly: GCA_947359385.1. Classification (NCBI taxonomy): domain Eukaryota; kingdom Metazoa; phylum Arthropoda; class Insecta; order Lepidoptera; family Geometridae; genus Chesias; species Chesias legatella. Next base: position 11,610,325 of record OX375764.1, on the reverse strand, counting down.
AACTTGCTTCAAAGTTAAGTAACTTATGTGAAGAACAGTGTGACTAAAAGAGTGTTGTGGAGTAGAAGAAATAATTAAATAAATTAAGGGTGTCAATAAGACCCAATATTAAATGTATTTAGTATAAATACATATTAACACAGGTTACCAACTAACATCAAGTTGTGACCTATTGGGCCAATTTACTGGACTCTAGGTGACAATTTCCACTTATCCGATAATAATGTTGCAATTATTTACCTTCGCAACAAAATTTCGCAATAAAAAATAATCATGGCGCAGGAAGCGGTGAGTAATTATATTTATTTATCGGCGATCGTGTGCGTCAATACAATAATCTGATACACGTTATTGGGTTATCTCTTACCTGCGGGTTACGTAACACGATCTGTCCTTAAGTGGCCCGCATGTGTGAGTCGTGACGGGGACAACTAGATGCCGCCACTAGGAATGTACCTTTTTTATCTATTACTACTATTCCTGTTTTTGTAAATTTATGGCGTAGTCGGTCGAGTCTCCTGGGAAGCAACAGACGTGGGTTCGATTCCTGCATGGTGCAAAAGCATACTTCCATTATTATGGTACGTGGTTTGAGATGCTCAATGTGTAATAAATTAGAAAAGAAAGAAGTGAGAATAGAATACAAGTATTTGTGAATTCGTTTTGAAAGTGGTATTAAAAAGTACACCCTTAAACTTTTACTTAACAAAAGGGGTGCACCGCACTCATGCCAGAAAACGTAATAATTAGTGGCATATCCAATCGAAATATGTGCCGCAACTCCACAAAAATATAGTATTTATGGCACTAATCTTACACATAAGAACATCGTGCATGCAAAGGTGGTAAATGCAATCTGTGAAATAGGTGGAATTACATAACCGGAGATAAATTTAACCCCACAGACTGGTTGCCGGTGAAATTACAGGCAGGAGATATTCTCACTTCGCGTCTCAGAATTAAGGCGCATACGATGCGACTTGGGTCTTGTTGTACCTTTATATATATGTATAGGGAAGAACTTAACGCGTGGTGTAGCATCAGCCTGTTTCTTAACTTATTGACATAAAAAATATTTATGAACAAGAAAGAATGAAAAAAGAAAAAGTTGTTTATTTACTAGAAACAATTTGACACATTTTAAACAATAAAGAAATACAAAAACCATTTTGTTATTGTTATTGTTATTATAGTATATATATAATTATATAGTATATTGTTATTGTTACGCAACGCTCATTATCAGCAAGATGAAATCAGAGCTGAAATAATACACACCAAGGTCACTCCATATCAAGAACATCGAAAGACATGATTGTCAAGCGTACGTTAGACCGGCCGCACACGGCCAAATGTTGCAGCCGCAAAACGCCGCGCCGTCACCGAGCATTGGACATATTCGTAGTTAGTACGTCCTATCAGATCAGATATCAGCTTAAAAGGTTGTTAAGTTTGCAGAGATCTTCTAAGTAGTCGTTCTAGTTTCAGTAGTAACTTATAAACGTATTTCTTTAATAACTCAGTTTTATATTCTAATATATGTTAAGTTGCCATAAACTTATTATTGTGAGAGTTTCAAAAACTTCAATTTCCAATTGTGTATATTGCTCACATACAATTTACAATCGAAACACTCAGTGGTGCCTGTCTTGATTTCAACCGACGGTCTTTGGTTTAGAACGTTGTGTGTGGCTTGTTAGTAACAAGCCATTCGGCTCAGCTTACGCTGCTTAGTAGCGTAGTGGCGTCGTTTTGTGGCTGTTGCAAATAGGTGTGCGGCGGGGTTAAGCTCAAGAGATAAGTGATTGTTTAATTTGCGTCAAACGACGCCTAGATTGGGTCCGATAAGCCACCTACCTGATAGCATTGAAGCAATTTGATAATACGTAGGATTGCAGTATTTTTATCATGATAAATATTTGATTGTATTATGTGGGATACCGTTTAAAAAAAAATGATAAGTGTTTTTATATAACTTGTCAAATCTGTGTCACCGTTATCAGGGCTTCTTACCATGAGTTATTTTCTTTATTTGATTATGATTAGGTGGTTTTGTACTATACAGGATGTTAACGTTTTTCAGAATATGTATAAAATGAGAATAGAAACTAACCTTTGTATTAAATTTTAATTTTCTGTGTTTTTGGGTTATTCCTGATTCATAAACTCGTTTTACGTTTAAATTAACCGGTCAGCCGAAGTGTCGTGAGTTAGCGAATATAACGGCCGAGAAGCCTTATGGCTTAGAAGCAGCTCTGCAGTGTGTGGGCTCGATTGTCACCCAGGATGAACATTATATGCCGAACATAGATTTATCTGTGTCTGGGTTTTACTATGTAATAAATGTACATATGTATGCATTTATTATTAACCTGCATATGTATGAAATGACCGATTGGAACGCCATGCTGTGAAATTGCTCTTAAGGATAGCATTTGATCTCGCTAGGTACCACCGTCAAGTTGAAAATCTGTCGCGCGTCCTAACGGCCCCGCTGCCGTTAGGGCGGCGTTAGTAGTAGGGTTAGTTAACTTGAGAGCCAATTCCCAAGCCGTTGCTTGGCGCCACCATCGGCCATATAGTCACTAAAACATACTTCTTCTGTAAACTATATTGTATATGGATCTCTCTTGTCTCTTGCAGGCCTTTGCCTACAAGAGGCGTAGGTACACACAGGGTGTCGATGAGAACCTAAACTAAATGGGAAAAAACTAATAGTTTATTGCATTATAGATATATATTGTAGCTTTAAACCTGTCTGAAATAAAGGCTTTTATTATTATTATATGGATTTTATTGTTATAGGTTGACGAGTCATCGCTGACGGGAGAATCGGACCATGTCAAAAAGGGTGAATCGTTTGATCCCATGGTGCTATCCGGTACTCACGTTATGGAAGGTATGTACAACCTTCGGATAGCTTCCTCTTATCTTGGTAGCCCTGGGAGGAAAGTTCAACCATTGGCTATATTTTTTCATATCTTTGTAGCCCTGGGACGTATGTTCAACCTTTGGCTATATTTTTTCATATCTTGTTAGCCCTGGGAGGTATGTTCAACCTTTGGCTATATTTTTCCATATCTTGGTAGCCCTGGGAGGTATGTTTAACCTTTGGCTATATTTCTCATATCTGTAAGCTTTCCCTCGTCAAGAGATAAAGAATAGAAGAATAAGTAGTTACATTTAGGTGTCCTGTTATTTGCCGTAAGTAAGTTAGTGTGGTGCCGTAAGTAAGTTAGTACAATGTTAAAATGTCGTGGGAAATGCGTGTTAACTAATACAGGAAATGAACGTTTAGGAAGCTAAGCGGCGGCGGCGGCTTAGTGCCGGTGAATCCCTGGGAACCAACATAGCTTTGTTGTTTTATGATCTAATGTGGGAAATAGTCAGTTTTGCTCTCAAGATTCTAAAATGAAAGTCATAAGAAAGTCAACAAGTCATCATTTCCAAGTAATTTCATAAAAAAAATACTTGAAATTTTCTGTTAGTAAGTAATTAGTCAGTAAGGTCACGCTTACTTACCGCCAAGTTTGACGACTGTGTCCGACCCTCCATGGGGAAGAACAGCCTAGAACATTATGAACATGTCGAATTGATGCTGATTATTATTATTACACGTATTTAAACAGTATCTAGGGTTTACCTAGGTTGTGAATTATTATTATTCCAGGGCATACCACCCGGAAACAAGCTAGTCCACTTCTTCCAAGCCGCCTCCAATAATACACCCCCCCCTTTATATTGCAGGCTCTGGCAAAATGCTGGTGACAGCAGTGGGTGTCAACTCTCAGGCCGGTATTATCTTCACCCTGTTGGGCGCGGCCGTCGAGAACCAGGACAAGGAGATCAAACAGATGAAAAAAGGTCTGTATCGTGATGCTGCGCCGCAGGTAGATATGGACCACTCCCTCCCCCCCCCACCCCCTTGCAATGGAGGTTAGACTGTGGGTGCGCGTTTTGATGAGCAGAGTTGTATAGTGATAAATGGTGCTGATATTAAATTTATTTTATATCTCACAAATATTTATTTTAAAAAAATGCAAAAAGAGACTTACGTCTGAGTAACTACTTTGTGAATTTTTCTGAATATAAATATTTACTGAGTAAAACTGAAATTATATTAATTTACTATTTATTATTCTGAACATTCGTTCGCAACATCACATCCTTCGGAAGAACTTTACGCGATTTTTAGGACTTCGCCACAGCTGACAGAGAGAAAATGTAGGGGGCAATATTTATATATTAGATATATGTGTACATATTATTACATCGTACTTTAGTCATGAAAAGGCGCACACCACTTAGAAATCCCACCAAAATAGACATATAGCGCTGTCGTAACCATGCTCATTTAGACAACATGAATCATATACGCGCTTAAATCTATACGTTCACTTATCGAATCGCAACGTAAATAATTGTTTGTTATAAACATAATTAAAACTAACGTTGAATAAAAGCGTTGCGATTCGTTACGCGTCCAGTGGACTTAGTGTGCTTTTGTGGATACGTGATAACGCTTATCAAGATTGAGCCTTGAGAATACTGCTTGAAATCTGGGGAAGATCGCTTGCTCAATTGAAACTCGTTATAAAAAAAATGTGTTACAACGAATTCCGCGAAATCTTTGCGATAAACACTTATTATAATCAAGACTAAGAACAATTTATCGCACGACATTTTAATTCGGTGTTGCAAGTACAAAAAATAAGGTCTTCGTTCGATAAAACATGAAATATCTTCGAAGAAATTTACTACAAATTAATTTCAAGCCTATGGAAATGTTGAATGTGGGCTGTTTTACTTACCAACATACACACATTCAGGTAGATCTTAAATGAGCCACTTTCCATCGTATGTTTACACCATCGTGGGTACGTAGACGTGACAAGGAGTGAGGTAGTCGCCGCCATTGTTTTCTTTCGAATAAAAAAATCTAAAACAAAACTTGCTAATTAAAAAAAAGTTCAGAAAGCTAGAGAAAGAAAATATACAGCATGTTCTTAAAAATGTCTTCAGCAACTTTATACACTGAGCGACCTCTGCCCCAGTTTCGAGCGTATAACAAATAAATGAGCATTGTACGACCGTGCTTATTGCGTTAGCGTTACATTAAATACGTTACATTTTCGTTACATACACTTCCCTCATTTGTGCACTTGATTGAGGGAATGTGGCGGTGGATGAAATTGGTAAAGAAAACATAATGTTTTATTTTGCTTTGTTTATTAGGGAAAACAAAAAGCTACATAATATATATTAATACTAGTAGGGTAGCCCCTGCCCATAACAGCAATAAAGCTACCGCTTATCTCATCCCATACTTAGGTACGACCCAAGTCGCATCATATGCGCCCATAACTCTGGGACGTGAAGGTGGAACCTTTTATACCGGAACACAATAAATGCAGTAACTGATTTGCCCACAAAAATGGGTATAGTGGCAGTACTTTCACGGAAAATTTGGCAAAAGTTCTACTGCCTTTGTGTTCTAATGTCAATAATACTAAGAGTATGTAATTTAGCGTTTGTGTTGGAAGCACAAGGCTTACCATCTTTTATGTCAGGGTAGCTGGTTCTATGCAGTGTGACTTCTTTTGTTTCAAGTGTTATTGCTATATACATATGAACATCCAGAGAGTTAACGTACACATCTGGCAAAATAATTGTTTTCTGTACCAATATCGTTGAAAAAACGAGATTATTTTATTTATTGATGTTTTTATCCATAATTAAGTATTTAAGTTTATTTTTCATATCTTAAATAAAATCCTTATTCGTGTTGAGCGTTGTTCGTATATGTTAAATGTTTTGACTAATTGCCTGAGATGTATGGTGGCATGTTATGATCGAATCTGTTAATCATTATATTTTCTGTAAACATGTGTCTAAATTAAGTATTCAATAAATAAATAATCTCCATAAAGCATCGGGATAAAACAAACCCTTAAAGCAATTGTAAATGCGATTTTAGACGCTCTGTTCGATTGTTTGAGTGTGTACTCAAACGCTCGAACATTACAAGACCCTATAGATTTAGCGCCATACAAATAGTGTGACCCGTTCAATGACATCCATTTTTTTTTCTCCACCCCTCGATACCCGGCCTGCTGCACGACCCAACCCAATGTCGTCGATGAAAATAAAATATAAATACCATCGAAATTGCATCGTGTTTATGTCGTATTGACTGCATGATGCCAAACAAATCCTATCATTGAATGTGTGTACATCCAATGACTGCGGAAAATTTGGCGATATTAGAGGCTAAAAAGCAGCAGAAAAAGGGAACGCAGCGCAAGAGCCTTTCCGGTAAGTAATCCTTTGCTATGCCCCGCTTTTTAAACCTTTCGTACACTGAAGGCCAGAATACTACCTGTTAGCTTAATGTTACAGCTTACAAGCTTCTTTTTTATTGGTTTACTAAGTTTAACCTGCCCTTTGGTGTACTATTTTAGATATTAGAGGTAGATATAATAAATTAAAACTTAGGCACTTTGTGATTATAACCCTAGTACTACACCGAACATTTTCATTTAGTAGCATTATAGTTTTTGAATAAACTTTCACTTTTGCGTGTGTTACTAATAGCGATTTTGGCGTTTTCTTCTTCTATATAAGCAGATAGTTTGAGTTAATTATCCACTAAAAAGTCACATTTTATTTGAAATTTGAGTTACGTTGAACACTTGCTAAAAAGCGATGTTTCTGCACCCAGTAATCGGTATTAAAGTAAATATTATTGCGCCCAATTATTTTGTCCTCGAGTGTAATCTCTAGTTGGGTTCGAATCCCAGCTCACTAATTTATAACAAATGTATGGTAGATTAGTTATCTAACTTCAATTATGTATTTAAATATATCGTATTATGGGTAGGTATGATAAAAATTGCATGACTTTTACGCATTGTTGCAGTAAAATTGGCACAGCAGTTATATTAGTATATTTAATTAATTTAATAATAAGTATAGGGAATTTCGATTCTTCGTTCCTGAATCAGTGATATTATGTGCGGTCAGCATCCAAACTTACTACTCCCGTAAAATTAGAATAGTCTTAACCTTGATATGAGTTTTTATATTTATTATTGCCAAGTCTAAAAGAAGTTAACTAATTAGAATTAGCATGTTGAAGAGAAATATCAAAATAAAATCTCCAGTGTAATGAACGCATCAGTAAAGGTCCATATCCTATGGACGTCGGGCGGGCCATCATACGGCCAAGTTCACATAAAAAAGTTATTGTCGCATTGTACGCTTTCCACTGACGTATCGCCTGCAACACACAATCGCGACTTTCCTACCGTCCCAGCTAGCTAACAGTAAATAAACTAGCCTTGACAGTAATCATAGGTCTCGCGTTGTTCGGAAACCATTGACGGTTCACTTGCAGAATAAGTATCGAATACCCTCACAAAAGTCAGTAACCTGGGCAGTAATAGGCTTCATACTATATCGCGTTGTACGCAATCCACTGACTGCTCGCCTCGCAACGCAGGTGACGACGATGCTACTTTGCCAGCATCGGGCAACAGTCACGGCAACCACGCCCGGCCGGACGACAACCACGTGGCGCCACCATCCGACAAACCGGCGCCTGAGACCTCGCACAAGAAGGAGAAGTCTGTACTGCAGGCCAAGCTCACCAAACTTGCTATTCAGGTAAAAAACATACGATGAAAATGGAATATGTTAAAGAAATCGTTCTTTAACATATTCCATTTTCTTTAGCATACATTACTCAAACGAATCGATACTGCAGCTCCAAATTCTAACACAGACCATCAGAACAAAGGCCCGTCAAAGTCAAAAACTTTATTTCCATACAATTCATAAAGAAATGGCTTGACGTCAATAATATTCAAAACATAAGGTCACGGCTACTTATCGCTAAGTTTGGCGCCTGTTCAAACCCTATCCGACCCTCCATGAGGAAGAAGAGACCAGAAACCCCTAAAAGAGGGCTTCCTTATTTTGCGAGCACGATCCTTGTCCTTGTCACCGCCCCTACTTTCATGACACACGATACGATACCATCCGCAAAAACCCAATTTAATATTGATGTCGAAAGCATTCCTTTAAGTTGAAGACTTAAAGACTTTAAGTTGAAGACTTAAGACTTTAGACTTTAAGTTGTAGACTACGTGGATCCCATATTATATCGCGTCCGCAGATTGGTTACGCCGGCTCGACGATCGCCGTTCTGACCGTGATCATCCTGGTGATCCAGTTCTGTGTTAACACCTTCGTGATCCACCCGAACCCGTGGAAGGCCTCCTACGTGAACAACCTCGTCAAGCATCTGATCATTGGTGTGACTGTGCTCGTCGTCGCCGTGCCTGAGGGGCTGCCGCTCGCCGTCACGCTCTCGCTCGCCTACTCCGTGAAGGTAAGAATGAGACGACAACACTTTTGTCAGCCTCTGTTGGTGTAAACTCCTAAGGTTCAGAGTTTTGGATCGTAATGTCCGTGACGTCAGCATGGCTTGATATAGAGTGGATACAACTCAATATTAGATGAATCTGTTTTTTTTTTCATAACAACTTCGGATTTAACTTAATAAATAACCTAAATTACAACCCCAGTATTTCTTAGTACAGTTGTAACTGCAGAAACAATGTCAAATAATTAGTAGCCCCAATTAGTAACAAAAAAGCTTTTGGATCCGCCATTTACAATACCATTATGTGTATTCCAGAAAATGATGAAAGACAACAATCTGGTGCGGCATCTGGACGCTTGCGAGACGATGGGCAACGCAACCGCCATCTGCTCGGACAAGACGGGAACTCTGACAACCAACAGAATGACCGTCGTACAGTCGTACATATGCGAGAAACTGTGCAAGGTCACACCCAACTACCGCGACCTGCCGCAGGACGTCGCCGAGACCATGGTGGAGGGAATCTCCATCAACAGTGCGTTCACATCGAGAATCATGGTGAGTTATATTAACTTTTTTTCCCATGATACAAGCATTTGCTTAGTTTCCTTTGGGTTTAGATGGCGCTGTGTGAAATGTACATCAATTTTTCTTTTAATTGTATAATATAGTGACTCTTTTTTTATTTAGTACATTTTATTTCCTTTCTGTCTATGGTCATTAGGTACAATATTAGAAATTTAAATAAATATTGCTACTACTCGTGGTCTGTATAAAGCAAAACAATAACTCCTTGACTTATCATTGTAAGATTGACGCATACTGTGTTCAAAATTACATGTAATATCAGTACAATGTCATGTATATTGTTGAAGAGAGCTTAAATAAAATGTGTGATACCTCCACCGATATGAATAGTGTGTTATTGAACATTTCAGCCGTCGCTGGAGCCGACCGGACCCCCGATGCAGGTCGGCAACAAGACGGAGTGCGCGCTGCTCGGATTCGTGCTCGCGCTCGGACAGAGCTACGAGGCGGTCCGCGAGCGCAACACGGAGGAGTCCCTCCACAAGGTGTACACGTTCAACTCCGTGCGCAAGAGCATGTCCACCGTCATCCGGCACAAGGGCGGGTACCGGCTCTACACCAAGGGCGCATCCGAGATCGTGCTCAAGAAGTGAGAACCACCCCACGTACTCGACTCTCGACTACTTACACACCCCACAAACTCAACTACTTACACACCCCACAAATTCAACTACTTAGACACCCCACAAACTCAATTACTTAGACGCCACAGAAACTCAACTACTTAGACGCCACAGAAACTCAACAACTTACACACCCCACAAACGCAACTACTTAGACTCCCCACAAACTCAACTACTTAGACTCCCCACAAACTCAACTACTTAGACGCTCCACAAACTCAACTACTTAGATATCCCACATGCTCAACATAGTATTACATCCAGCATCTTTATTTCATCCCTAGGGAATTAAAAAGGACAGACAAAGCAAACTATTACATACTCAAAGTCAAAAACTTTATTTCCATAGAAATCATAAAAAATTGCTTGGAAACGTGATTAATATTCAAAACAAGGTCACTTTCGCTAAGTTTGACGCCAGTTCAAACCCTATCCAACCCTCCATGGGGAAGAACAGTCAAGAAACCCGTAAAGGAGGGCGAGGCGTTAAATTGATTAGTCTCACAGCTCGCAGTTGGTAGTAACTCTGCCTTTCGCGCTGTATGTCGTGATTACGATTACCACTCAAGAAATATTCATGCGTTGAATATAGTTTTTTTTCTGGTTGCTCTACTAGCTCTGTGTAAAAATTAACAACAAATCTATCGAGAAAGGAACGGGTATCTGAACTAAATTGCCTTTGAATCGACAGATGTGCATTCATCTACGGACACGAGGGAAGGCTAGAGAAGTTCACCCGCGACATGCAGGAGAGATTGGTGCGACAGGTGATCGAGCCGATGGCGTGCGACGGACTGAGGACGATCTCCGTAGCGTACAGAGACTTCGTGCCCGGCAAGGCGGAGATCAATCAGGTGAGTGCGACCTAGTGGTGTGGTACTGAGGTCGCCGCTTCAAATCCCGACCGTGCACCGATGAATTCTTACACTTGATAAGTTTAGAAAAGGGAGGTGTTCGTTCTTGAGTCTGGATGTATGTATTTACAAAAAGTATATAAGTATTATATCAGTTGTCTCGTTACCATGATACAAGCTATGCTTAGCTTACTTTGGGGCTAGATGGCGCTGTGTGACATGTCCACCAATAATTATTTAGTCATTTCATAATATATTCGCGCATTTTATACTTAATGAGTGTTTGTTAATGAATACGTTTTGTACCTTCAATGAAATGAATCAATTCTTATACATTTGCTTTTACTTGCAGGTTCATATAGACCAAGAGCCGAACTGGGAGGATGAAGATAACATCGTGAACAACCTGACGTGTCTGTGCGTAGTCGGTATCGAGGATCCCGTCAGGCCTGAAGTGAGTGATGGTGCCTGACGATATTACCACGATGTTTCTCATAAACTGGCTAAATATACCCTAATTCATAATATCATAAGCCCGGATACGTTTTGCTGTAGCTGTAACTGATATTTGAATTAATTAATTTCCCATTCATTCATTCAAAAAGTATGTAAAACACCCTTACAAGGGGAGGTTAGATAGTCTGCGGACTGGCTGGGAAGGGCTTGGGGGGGGGGGTCGAATTAAACAAGTTATTATTTATATAATTTTTTTCTGATTATATCATAGTACAAGCTATGCTTAGTTTGGGGATAGATGGCGCTGTTTGAGTTGTCCACCAATATTATTATTCTTTAGTGTACACAAAAAATATAATCTAAATTATCTTATAAAAAAGACACGTACAAAGGCGAGCTATTGTATCCACAGCAAAAGTACTATTATCACCTGTCTTTCCAATAAAGAATTATTATTATTATATTATTGCAAAGGTGCCAGAGGCCATCAGGAAGTGTCAGAAGGCGGGCATCACCGTGCGCATGGTGACCGGTGACAACGTGAACACGGCGCGCTCGATCGCCGTCAAGTGCGGCATCATCAAGCCATCCGACGACTTCCTCATCCTCGAGGGCAAGGAGTTCAACACGCGCGTCAGGGACGCCAACGGGGAGGTCGGACACTACTTTATTATGTGATTGCGTTGACGGAACGAGCTGACGGCCCACCCGACGTTAAGTGGTAACCGCCGCCCATAGACAACAGCAATACGATTCAAGCCCTCTCCACCAAAGTACACGAGATGGCCTAAGTCGCATTGTCGGATATACTTTTGAGGCGTTAAACTTGTTAACTTGCAACTTCACGTTACTCACTGGAAGCTGATTACTTGAATAATTTGATTACTCGAATTCATGTTTACCTGTAACTTAGATTACGTAACGTACCTTGATTACTTGAAACGTGAAACTTTTGATTAGTTATAACTACTATGTGAAACTCAAATAATGATAACATTTGAAACATTTCAGATCCAACAACACCTATTAGACAAAGTGTGGCCGAAGTTGCGCGTGCTGGCGCGTTCGTCCCCCACGGATAAGTACACCCTAGTTAAGGGAATGATCGAGTCGAAGGCTTTCGACACGAGGGAGGTGGTGGCCGTCACTGGAGACGGCACCAACGACGGGCCCGCGCTCAAGAAGGCAGACGTTGGATTCGCAATGGTAACATTATTATAATTATGATTCTTTGTACTTGATTCTATAATGTTGTACAATACATCACACTAATATTATGTAGGCGAACTTATTCACCGATTCTCTTAAAAGCCATTGTGAATGGATTAAAGTGCGCCTCAGAGAAGCTCCTTTCATGCACTTGAAACATATCTTCGAATTTTGGGACTTTCGCCTTCGCTGTTGTGGGAACGTGGTATGGCGCACGGAAATTTTAAGTGAAAATCCCTTTTAAGTTTTCCGCGTTACAATTTCGACCAGTGACCTCCGAATTCAAGCAAGCTCAGTTTTTTCTTTCTATTAATAATTTTCAATCTTCCTGGTTTCTAAAAGTAATGAGAATTGTTTTCTCACATTATACTTTTCTCACAATATATCGTCAAAAAACGAACAATAAAAAAAATACGTATAATTACGTTTTAAGCGAAAACTGGATCAATTACACATTTGTAAAAATGCATTTAAAATTAAAAGTATTGGCTTTCCATCAAGCAAAAAGTTATATATTCTCACCTTTACGCTTACCCATACCGGTTTCTGGTCGCTTATTATAATTATCCTTCTTTACGCATAACCAGTTTGAATATTTTACCGACGTTTAAAAAATCATGTGTGTGTGTCTTGGGCAGGGTATCGCCGGTACTGACGTCGCCAAGGAGGCCTCCGACATAATCCTGACGGACGACAACTTCAGCAGCATCGTGAAGGCGGTGATGTGGGGCCGCAACGTGTACGACTCCATCGCCAAGTTCCTGCAGTTCCAGCTCACAGTCAACGTGGTGGCCGTCATTGTTGCCTTCATCGGGGCCTGCGCCATACAGGACTCGCCGCTCAAGGTACACTACACTACGCGACTCAACTGGCCTCGCAACTCAGTCGGTAGTAACCCTCTAAGTCGTGGGATCGATTCCCACCTAGGACCCAATTTGTCCCGTCTGGGTGGTGTCTATTTTATGTATGTACTTAAAAAAGTATTTTATTCAATCAGCTGTCTGGTTCCCATAGTATGCTTAGTTTGGGGCCAGATGGCGCTGAGTGAAATGTCCACCAATAGTTATTTATTGATATTCGCAGGCGGTACAAATGTTATGGGTGAATCTTATAATGGACACGCTGGCGTCGCTGGCGCTCGCCACCGAAATGCCAACCCCCGACCTGTTGCAACGCAAGCCCTACGGACGCACCAAGCCGCTCATATCGCGGACCATGATGAAGAACATCCTCGGACAGGCCATCTATCAGCTGTTCATCATCTTCTCTCTGCTGTTTGTGGGTCAGTACACACTCGCCGGGACGCGATAACTGTTTTTTCTAAGTGCATATGGATGTATACACGGTACATATACCAAAACAACATTTTTTTTTAAATTTTTGTCTGTCTGTTTGTTCTGGCTAATCTCCGAAACGGCTGGATCGATTTTAACGGGACTTTCACTGGCAGATATCTGATGTAACAAGGAGTAACTTAGGCTACTTTTCCGAGGGGTTAAATAGGGGTGCGTGATAAAACCGAATTCCACGCGGACGAAGTCGCGGGCAACAGCTAGTAAATAAATCAAGTTCCGATATCAGTTGCTGGCAATACTGACGTGTTTTCATATAATTGCGAAGGTGACAAAATGCTGAACATCCCGTCGGGCAAGGGGCAGCAGCTGAGCTCCGAGCCCTCGCAGCACTTCACCATCATCTTCAACACGTTCGTGATGATGACTCTCTTCAACGAGATCAACGCGAGGAAGATCCACGGCCAGAGGAACGTGTTCCAAGGACTCTTCACTAATCCCATATTCTACTCCATATGGATCGGGACTGCTATTTCACAGGTGAATGCGATATTAGATACAACATTCATTTCAGCACAAACATTACAACAACAATTACAAGAAAAAGCAATATAATAAAAACAAAAAAAAAATCGTCCCTTTGCGCCCTGTGCTAAAAAAGGGGATGGCTCAGCATATGCTGAGAATATTTACCAATACCACCAATATTTATTTATTTTTATTGATTTATATATGTTTACGAAAAATGTGTATAAGAATTCAATTAGTTGTCTGTTTCCCATTGTGTTTGGGGCTAGATGGCGTTATGTTACCAATGTTACTTATTATTATTAACTTTGGAGATGTATTTGTACAAGCCTTTATCCCGTCACGTGCTGTACGGTCACCCATCATGTTTCCAGGTTGTAATCATCCAGTTCGGCGGCATGGCGTTCAGCACGGCCGGCCTCTCGATAGACCAGTGGCTTTGGTGCCTGTTCTTCGGCGCCGGCACCCTCGTGTGGGGCCAGCTCATCACCACATTGCCCACGAGAAAGATTCCTAAGAATCTATCGTGAGTACCGCACAATACATAACGTTACTTTTCCCATATCACTTAAGTGAGAGAACAGATGTTAGCAACTGCAGCAGTCCTTCTCATAATTCTAAGAGAGAGAGAGAGAGAGAGCGAGAGAGAGAGAGAGCGAGAGAGAGAAGATCTATGTCTCACATGGCTGCATTTTCATCGGCAGCCGTAGCTTTCGAAATGGAACACAGTAAAGTGCAAGTTCGTTTCTGCTAAACAAAACGATGCGACTTGTGTATTTTCTTACCTAGTAGGGGAGGACCCAAATCGCGTCGGTTGTTACGGGCAGTGGTTACCACTTAATACCAGGTGCGCCGTTGGATCGTTCCGTAACTGTATAACATAAAAAAACGGGCACACACGATATTTTGGCCCGTGGTGTATCTGAGTGTGTTCGTGACGTGTGCGTGACGTGTGCGTGCCGTGTGTGTGCAGATGGGGCCGCGGTCAGCCCGACCAGGAGACCATCCAGCCGGGCCCCGACTACGACGGCGACCTCGACAAGAAACCGCGCGCCGGACAGATCCTGTGGATCCGGGGCCTGACGCGCTTACAGACGCAGGTACGATCTCTCACTGTTACAGGGAGGGAGGGGTTAGGGGGGGGGGAATCTGGGGGATTATAGGGGTTGTTGTATTCTGTGGGGAAGTGGGGGATTGTTTTGTGGGTTATTGTGTTGAATGGATTGAGAATTGGGGGTTTGGAGTGGGGAGAATGTGGGCGGATTATGAATTTTATTGTCGATTTATGGTAATAAGTTTTTTTTTATTAAATAACATTTTTGTTGTAACTTATTTAAGACGGACATTCGTGGACACGCTGTGTGTGGGGCGGGGGCGGGGGGATGTATAAATCTTATTACACAGTTCTTTATGAAAGCGAGTGTCAAATATTAATTTAGATGCAAATTAATCCGTCCACATAGATCTTCAGGGATTAAATGACGAAATATTTTGTGGGAGACATATATGTGGGGTTTTATTAAACCAGGGGGGCTTAAATGGCGAAATATTTTGTGGGAGATGTATATGTGGGGTCAATATTATACAGGGTGGTTACTCGCTTTGGTATGTGTCTGGGGTTTTTTGATAAACACTAAATATACTGATAAGTACATATTGTTTGTAAACAATACATTTTTTTTTTCTGATTTGTTGTAAAATTGCGGGTAACACTTTTTTTTATGAAGGTGTTTTGATTTACTTAACAGTATATTTATTAAAGCTATGGGCCTTATATATTCATGTACTTATAAAAACTTCCAATAACCAGCTTTGTTTTTGAACTAAATAAACAGTGTTCGAATCACTTTCACTTTAATTAAATCAAATTATATAAGGCCTTTAGCTAAATATTTTGTGTCATGGATAGCGTTATGAATTTGAAAAATGAATTTCAACGCGTCATAATGATTTCCATGAACATTTTTTTTATAAAAATTCCAATAAAAATCTTTGTAAGTTTACAAAGAAATCAATAAATTATTTATAAAAGACACAGTTCATAGTTTAGAAGTGATAACTTTTTATCTCAATTATTAATTTAGGAGTGGCAGATTTTTTCAAAGATATTTCCAATTTAAAGAGGGATAAGTTTTGAGTTTACAGCTAATCTATATATTTATAATATATATTATAATAAAGATATATATATCAGCATAGTCAACAGGTCAACACTGCGGATACCTTGGGCATCCTAACGCTAAGTTATACAATATTATTGTCCATTCTATATATATATATATTAATTTTTACTATTTTGCATATACAAACCGATTTACCACCATTATCAATACTGCATCCATTATATGATATCGTATAGAAGCGAAGACTGCGCTGAATATTTTAGTGTACACTTTTAATTTCCACGGTACAGTAAACCGGAAAATTCATATACGGAAACTCAGTAATAAAAAAAAAAAAAAATAATACTTTAGATTTTTAATATCAAACTCTCAGTATAACGTACGATTACATTATTGTTATGTTAATATCTATTTTGTTTTCCTTTTATTGGTTTATGTTTCTTTTTATTTAATTATTCTCCTATACTTCTTATTCCTTTCGAAACATTTTATTTGTACCAACACAGAGAAACACTTTACAAAGTAATGACAGTAGTTGTGCTATATTAAAATAACAGTAATATTTTTAAATTGTTCGGTCACTAATTTTCCTTAAATTTAATTATCTATTTCTATGAAAGAAGAAAAATAAATTGGCAACCGAACAAAGCTACACTAGTAAATTTTAGTTTTCCAAAATTGACTTTTCATTATTTCCTATAACCTGGTTTCATGACATATTCTGCTGTCGACAGTACTTTATTATATATATATTACCTATGCCTTATATATTCTTCTGTCTCCTAAGTATACGATCTGTCATGAAACCGGGAATCCCGTTAGTGACACTAGTTAGCGCATACGCGATTAACGCCGTGCATGTTACGCCGTTACATACAGTCTGACGCTTCCCGGTTTTTATGTGATATATTTCGTTTAATAATTATCTAATACCTGAGTTGACTGTACCACCCTTACCCTATCGGCATGCTCTCTTACGCTGTGACGATGTTACTTATCCCTCATGAATCCAAACAGTTACTATGACTTCCCGATAGATAGATGTAATCCACTGAACATAACCACATCGCGGTATGAATATGACTGTCTCTACTGTCTCTGTCTATCTTTTTGTTTAAGTCATACTGACTGTTTGATTTTGTTTTTTCACTATCTTTGTTTATTTTTTTGTCTTGTTTACTCATCATGATTTGTTTTTACTTTTAAGAATAGTATTTTTGCTTGTTGATACGCCATCCCGTACACCCTCGCTGTGTCCCCTAGCGCCGGCCCTCGGTCGCGGGGGCCGCTCGGGACTAACCCCGCGTTCACCGACCAACACTAGAACGCAGTAACGAGACATTCCAATAATATAATTTGTTAATATTGATTTGAATATTTTATTTAGTTGATTTATGTACCGAAGTTGTGTTCAGTTACTGCTGTTTGGAAATGACCGTTTTGAGTGTGGAGTGGATTTATCTTGCAGTATCTATTTAAAGGAATACACAGGAGCATGTCGCGTGCTCGTTACTAACACATATTTGAATTAATCGGTCGTACCTTTTCCTTTGCCGTTGTGTTGTCAGTGTTTGTTTTTGTTGTTTTTTGTTTTTGTTTTGTTTTTGTTTTTCATTGTGATTGTTGTCCCATTAGACGTGTGTCTGGGTGTGTTGTCAGCCAGGTGGGTGCAAGCGTCAAACTGCAAGGTTTATTAGTAGGTAGTTGCCTTGCGTTGTTCAACATTACTGCCTTTATGTGTTGATTTGCGTTAGAAACGTTAGGCTTGATGTAGTGTCGATATGTAAATGTATATAGATGCGAGATGCGGTCTAACGGGTAAGTATACAATGTGCGTAGCGAACAATGTTCAGTACGAAGTGTTTATGTTAAACAAAAAATAATAATTAACCAACCAGTTATTCTGTTCAGCTTTATAACTTTTGTTTTTGCGATATAATTGTGCAAATATTAAATTTAAAGACACCATTAAGAAAAAAAAAATTTAATCTTTCACAATTATAAACCGTCAAAAACTAACTAAAAAACAACCGTTAACTAGTTCCTCCTTGGCTCCCAATTAACAAAGTGTTTTAACAACGCATGTTACATGTTCTAGTGTAAGTCACTTTATGTCACGTTTAAATAACCAATAGCGAGACACGATAGAGTGTCTAAAATAGTGGAGGCGCGCTCGTATCCGTGAGATTGGTATTGCACCCGGCCCCCTTCCCAACCATCGCAGGTTCACACCCTACGTTGTGTAGGAACTAGTCGTTTCATCCGTCTTCGAGGTACGCTCCGGCCTAGCTCCCTGTCTTATGTTTCATTTCCATTATTTGTTTTGTTTGATTTTGTTTTTCGGTTCGCACTGTCGAGTCATATTCGTATCACGTGACACAGGCAGCATACACGCTATACCGTACACGAATACACATTGTTATGTTTCGTTGTATAATTTGTTAATGTTCTTTTGTTCCAAACAAGGGGTCTGATATTACCGTGTTGGCCTGCTTGCGGCTGGGTCAGATGTGGGACATGTGACATTTATAATTGTTCATCAAATCCTCAAGTACGTTTGACGTCATCATTTCGTGTATAGTATTATTTAAATGATATTGTTCAATCAAAATTCTGTAGTAAATTTATTATTTCCTGTGAAATTACATAAAAGCCATAGATATTACTTATTTCACTGGAATAAACATAAAATTCATGATTATGCTAAGGTATTCAATTTCAGAATTTAAATGTAATTGTTCGACGTAACCATACATTTGTTCTACTTTTCGTAGCCAATAATATGTCTAACTAAAATTGACCAGTACACTATACAGCGAGCGACAGAACCTGCTGTTTGTTATATGCATGATGACGAGCGGACTAGACATATTCCCTGCTCGTTCAATGATGGCGTCACACGTCACACGTGCCACATCTGCCGGGCGCGTTGTAAAAGCTAGGCGTGACGTAGGACGGTGTCGAATGGACCGCCGAGCCGCGCGTCGTAGAGAGATGTTGTTGGCAGCCGCGGCCCGTGCTCGAGACGGAGGTGTAGTGGCGGGCGCGGCGGCTGGCGGCGCGCTGCGTGCGACGGAGACTGACGGTACACGCACACCAACCCCCAACCCTCCACCCCCCCCCCCCCCCCCCCTCCCGACCAATACCCTCCAGTTCAGTCCCATTATGTAGCCCATACTTCATATCACCCCCCCCCACCACCAAAAGTATCTCTTCTGACGCGCTTAGTTCGACTGACCGTACACTTCCCTCTCCCTGATCAAACCCAAATTCAACTCACCACCAATGCACTCTTCGCTCTTCTCTCTACCAAAAGGTACAGACTCCCACTGACTATACCAAACCCCCTCCTTCTTAACACTTCTCTCAACGCCAGCCGTAATTTATTCATCACTATCTCAAATGTTCCTGTAAGTTGTTATATTAACGACTTTCTAAGTAGTCGTATTATTCGAATACACAATCTTGCTTACCTTCTGACCTATCCTTTCTCTTTCCAAAATCCTCTCTTACGTCTCGAACTTATCCTTAACTATTTATGGCTTCCTTCTGATTTAATTTATCAGTCTTGGTATTTCTAATATCACTCACATCAAACTTCAAAAACCGCGAAGTAAGATTTCCCCCAAATAATCCTTATGATGATAGTTTGTATCCTCTAATTTAATACATTCAACGTTCTAGCCCACTCCCTCAAAACACTTCTGCTCTTCCATAATTCAGCAAGTAGCTTTTCGAAGCTATCTTTCCTTCCTTCAGTATCTATCAAACAAGTTTCCTTTTTCTTTCGTTTCTCCTTTTCCTCATTCTTCTCTTGTAATATTGTTTTCACGCTATTGCAACTTACCTACCTTGCCACGAAACCGCCACATTTGAATCCTTCTTTCTAAATATGCATTTAACTTATGCGACATTTCTCGATCATTCCATCAACATACGACACGTTTCTTTTCTGATCCGTGCCTCACGGTCCACACTTCCTATTCAGACTTTCGACGTTTACCTCCTAATTTTTCACCCTGACACGTTTCTTTTTTGATCCTAACCTTCCACACTTCCTACTCTCACTTTCGACTTACCTCCTATTTTTTACCCTTCCGTGTGCAACCCAACAGTTTGCCTACTCCCCCTAGCGCGTAGTGTCCCCGTGTGCCATTCCGTTGAGATTATCGACGCTCGCTGCGTGAATACTTATTTAGATTCATTCAGCTCGGACCATGTGTATAAATCAATATCTGCTAGACAGCTATTTCCATGTTTTTGAATGTATGTAGATAATTTCAACGATTTCATTACATTTTCTTGACGTTTTATGCCATAGCTAGTTGCAATAACCTCGTTGTGGGTTTGTTTTATTATCGCTAGTGAAGTTTTACATCTCTGTTGATGTATTTTTACCAAAGACCGATTTAAACAGGGCTAGTGAATCTGGGTGAATCTAAATCCAAGGATGGACCAGTCGCTGACGACAGTTCCATTTGAATAGAGCATAGAAGTTGTAGTAATGGAACTGGCTAGTACAGTCTTATGATAGTGATATTTAACTGTTCAACACATTTGATTTATAAATTTGCTGATTGAGAAGTCTAGAACAGTTAAGATTACTTTATTTTCTCGCGTCCTAAAAATATAATAATGCGACTAGTTCGTACAGACATCGCACAGTGAGCGTTGAAACATCTGTCTACTTCATCTCTCAACACATGGCATCTTTTCCACGGAAACTAGCGACACTCACGTGCAAACAAAGGGGCGTAACAAACCGGCGATGGGTCCAGAAAAGTCTACTCCTGAAAGCTTCAGTTACATTTTCGGAAATTAACGAGTTTTTCTTTTATTCGTTGCAGTCAGATACTGTAGCAAGTAATTTCTCAAGTATAGGGTCCATCGTTTTTATCCAACGGTTAAACTGTGGTGCCGTTCTTCGGTAGACATTCAGTTTTCAGGAGTACTGTTCGCTTACCCTCGCCACGAGTGTCGTCAGTTTCCCGTAATAGTGTCGTCGTTCGTCCGGAATGCTCCCCGTCTGTCCGTAGCATCTCTCGTCCACGTGTCGTGTCACTCACTGGCCAGCACCGTCTCCGTCCATCGGACCACATCGTCGCCATAGCTTTGTCGAACCACCGTAGCGGTCGTCGGTTTCCGTGCACGTCTCACTGTCGATAGCTGCATGTTAGCGCCGCGCCGGTACTCTGAATACAGACATGCGTCGCACAAGAACATCCACACCACACTCTTGGGTCGCGGTCGGTAAGCGTCGGGGCGGGTGCGGGTGCGGGTGCGGGTGCGGGTGTGAGGGAGGCGAGCGGTATAGTGAGAGCGAGGCGCGTGTGTGTGTGGCTTGCAGCTGCGCGTGGTGCGCGCGTTCAAGTCGACGCTGGAGGACCTCGAGGAGCGGCTGTCCGCGCACTCGGCGGCGGGGCTGCGCTCGCGGCTGCGCGCGCCCCCCCAAGACATCGCGTACATCGACGAGGACGCGCCGCCCGCCCGCACCGAGACCACCATATTCTGAACGCAACCCCCCCCCATCTCCCACCCCCCCGCCCACTGTCACGCGAACCACGTACTTAACGATATCTCCCGCGTAATCACGACGCCTCGATATAGATATGTAAGCGTTGATTGAATTATTAGGTAGCGTAGCCGTTTAGACGCCCCCCGTGGCTTCTACCGATTTGTGCCTGTCGATCGCGGGCGCGCGTTTCGATACATTATTACCGTGTTGATGTTTTCGTATTTCGTATAGACCTTTGCGCATATCTCAGTGCCGGGACCCCTCGTGTAAGTAGTCTTACGAGTCTTCTACGACCGTTATATGAACACTGCTATTTTAGAGAGAGACGTATTTGTACATAAGTTTGAGAGTCTTTTAAGTCTTTATGTATATGAGAGCGGTGATATTTTGTATATGAGATGCGAGAGAGTTGCAAACTTTAAATGATACTTTTTCAATCTTTTAGACTTCGATAAATATGAATAAACTTTTTCAATTTTTCGAATTTCGACTTAGCTTTTTGTGTATGTAGTTGTTACGGGGAGTTTGTTGGGGGATAGTTTAGGGGTACGACTCCGGCAGCTTGCGTGTTTTATTTCATAGTAAATTTTGGGACCATTTAATTCAATCGCACACACCGCCGTATCCGTCGGAGTTCCGACTGTCGATCACCGACACGATACAGTTGGCCCTCTAAGGCCCACTTAATCTTAATATATCTATATATATTATCTACGTATACATAACCCCTAAAGTTTAGTATGAATGAGACACTTCACGCTTAAATTAAGATCAAAACGAGAGCTCTTTACTTTCAAAGAAAAGTGTATTTATCCAAAAGAATTAACTTTGTTTTTGCGGATGTTACGAGAAGTATTTACAATTAATAAATTTTAAAGCAATCCCCATAGTTTCATTCGCCACTCGCTTAGTTATGGTGGGGCCCGCCGATTTTTAGCAAAGTCGCTCTATTTCAGATGTTGACGGTAAGTTTAGGTGTGACTCGCATAGGGAGAGTACTTTGTAAGTATGCTCTAAGAGGACGACAACAGCGTAGGTACACGTTCGTATATATATAAGTACGTCTTAGAGCATGGGAATAACGATGTATTGCACGCTGGTTGACCAGTAAATGTTACAATTTTCTTAAAATACTAGCCATTTTTGTATTAAAAATTAATAAAAACGCTTAATGACTAGCCATTCGCGAACACTTCGGGATGAGAACACGAGCGGCCATTTTGTGTTGTTGTCACGACAAAATGGCGGCTCCGTCGCGTAGATTGTAAGTACTGATGGAGAATAATTGTTTTGGTACAAATGTTGCTCAGTGATTTTGTTTTTTATTGTTTTATTTAATTTTTGCTTCGCATTTACAGAGTGATCATGCTTATGTTACAGTGTTATGCATGAATAAATATGTCTGTGAGTATGCACAATTTGTATGATTTCCTTTTATTACGTAGATAGAGTTTCTGATAATTATTTTGTACTATAAAGCTATTTTATGCGTAATATCCTAATAAATACCCGATTGGGTTTTATATCCGAATTTTCTTTACATTTTTATTATAGTACTCGTACAAGTAATTAAAATAAAATTATTGCTTACCAAAACTAACACTATATTTAGTTTTAGATAAAAATACTTATAACTAAAAATGCACATAAATTTAAATCTCCACTACTACACCAAAATTAGAACAAACGTAAATTATATAAAACGTATTAAATGATAAAACTAAATTATGCTTTCACATTATGTTTATTTTCGTATTATCATTTAGTTAACTCGGTTGTGTATGTACTTATATTTAGTTATATTGTTTCGTAATATTGATAATTTATTTTTGACTTATTAATTTAACGATAACGTACATTTTATTGTTAAAACTATCTTACCGGCACAACCACTTTAATATTTCTTACTCATAATAAAAATATTTATTTGATGCAACGTGGTTATTTTATTTACCCAAAAAAGTCACGAGAAAAATATTAAATTCGCGCAGTAGCTCACATACCGGATATTTTTCATATATATTTCTGCGTAGCTGTAGTTCCGACACGATATTTTTAACATTTATTTATTTCTTATTATATTTAGTACGCTACTGGATGCCCTGGAACCTACCCCGCTAGATTGAATGCCCCTATCTTAGAGACAGTTAGGCACTAACGAAGCTGCTTTTAACCCCTTTTAAGCTGCTAGCTATGACCTTTTCACCTGTAACTCGGTATTCAAAGCTTGGAATGCCACTCACTATAGATAGTATACGACGACGATGGCGTAGTAGTAACCATTCGAACGGGTTCAATTCCCGGAAGGAACATTTTTTTTCTATCAGTGAATATTAGTCCCTTTCACGGTACTTTAGTTTGTGATACACAAGGTAGGGGTATGTTGTACTGTTGGTTGTATATTTAAAAGCAGTTTAGTTGCGTTTAGAGAAGCGCCCCGTTAGGGCAGCGCGGGCGAGGGGCGCTGGACTGACGGCTCGGTGATGTTGTTTTGCAGCAAAAGGCGGAAGTATTGGCCGGTCGCCGGATATTTGTCAATAATTATTTGGCGGAGCACCGGAGGATCAGCGTGCAATCCGGTGGCAGTTCCCTGCCAGCACTCAGCCCCGTATCGCATCAGAGCGATGAATAAAACTAACAAAATATTACAAAATGGTACACGAAATATTACAAAATGGTACTCAAAATAAAAAAAAATTGTAATCGGAATATTAAATGGTACTGGAACCAATAAAATGGTACTCAAAACAATAAAATTGTACTCGGAATATTACAAAATGGTACTGGAACCATCAAAATGCTACTCGAAAAATTACAAAATTGTACTCTGAATATTACAAAATGGTACTGGAACCAACAAAATACTACTCGAAAAATTACAAAATTGTACTCGGAATATTACAAAATGGTACTGGAACCAACAAAATGCTACTCGAAATATTACAAACGGTACTCGAAATATAAACGTCGTCATTTGTTTAGATACGAGTGACATTACAGTTTCGAAGTCACATCAGCAGTGACTATCGTAACCGTGATTTATATTACTGCCAGTTAAAAAAAAAACAAATATTCTAAATTATAAACGCGAAATAATAAAAGATTTTTCGAAAAAATAAATTTTCAAAATTTAAAATGTAAATGAAGTAGATCGTTTAAGACAGTTATTCAATAAAAATGTTAGCGTAAGTTAAAAAAATATTTGCAAAATTATATAGATTTGTAACTATGGTGCACCATTACTTAGATGGAGTATATTTAGAGTTTAAAAAAAAACCTGTTTTATACCGGATTTTATGAAAATATATTTATTTCTACCGTGGATTATACGTGAATAACTTTTCTGTAAATAATTCTACTGTCCATATGATTCATCTTCTATATTTTGAATGAAGTTTATGTGTTGTGCTAAATACAAGTATATGATACGAATAAATTAATGTGCCATTTTTATATTTATGAAAAAAATATATATTAAATCACAATTTGTGCTACTCAAGTGCTTTTATAAACGTTTTTAATAATTAAGGGAGATATTTAAATTTGCTTGTTATTATTTGATTTGTTTGTATGTGGGATACAGTGCATTTTTTTTAGATATAGATTTTTCAACATTTTGATATGACGATGTTATTTTGTGTTTAGTGAATGTTTTAATAGTAATCGTGATGTGTCTCCGTAGTTAGTGGTTTATGTGTGTTCCCAACACGAACACAGTTCGCCTCCGCTGTTCATAAATATTTCAACACTGAATATATTAACGTGAGGAAACCCGCCGGCGATCCAGGGCACAATTATGTCCGGAGTCGTGGATACCGGCGGGATAATTAATTAAAAAAAAAAGTGCCTGTGCATCTTATACATTTTATTCCAGCACATATAGAGTTGAAATGCATGATCGCAAATAAATTTTACATAATAACTTTGTTTTATCCGTATATAGACTAGTTTTATTATATATCTATACTGTCTACCTACCTGTGTCTATCTCTGTCTACTACACTTCACACTGCATACTATATATTAGTCTTCCAATATGTACCTTCATTTTCAGTTTTTCATCCTTCCCCTGTCCTTCACGTACCGAAACATCGAATATTATCAAGCAAATTTAACTATCAACTATATGTTTTGTGGGAATTATTAAACTGTCTATTTAATGAGTATATAACTATTAAAATTATATTTATTATATCGTAATTAAATTCATCTTTAAACGCACTACGTGTAGAAGTTCGCCTGCTACATGAATGTATGATCTAATTGATAGCATACAAAGAAACGTGTCTTCTTGTACATCAAGTTACATGTAACGGATAATAAAATAACGAAAATTAACGCTTTTATGTAGGTTCACGCCGTAATATAGTGGATTTAATCACTGAAGCATGGTCTAATAATAAACCGATCTACACGCTCTACGCTTGTTTCTAACTCTTAGTAATAAAGTATCTTTACTCCAAAGTACCTAACTTTGATTTCACCCAACCGTGCCACGAATGGGAGAGCCGCATTATAAGGTAACCTGACAGATGTTGGTGTTATATGTTGGTCAAATATATGTTGTATCCAACATGGCTGGATATATGTCGTACGGTCTAGTTCGATGTTAGATATCGCTTAGCGCTTTCACGCTCTTCCTATTATAGATGTCGTCGTGTACATATTGTGTCATTGCATATTATGGTACTTGAATTATACGAGAGTGCGTGCCACGAAAGAAGTCTCGTGGGTATGGCGCTAGTGTCTGTGTGCAAGCATACATTGCAATGTAAGTTCCTGTGTTTGCCGCGGGACTTGATTCGTGAAATATACTCTGTCAATAGACTAATGATACCAAAGCCTCTAATTCTTCGTCGTTTTTTAAAGCTAAATATTGCTATCCTTTTTACTTTGAATGTATAGAAAAGGGACAGCAACATATCAACTGAGCTTTATATTATGAGGACACAGTATAACCATTATATGCTTTGACAATAATATAGTTTGAAACGCTTGAGTCTTAGATGCGCTATGTAAATAGAATATTAGACGATCAAAATAGACTGATATAGGATACAAAAAACACGTCACTGTTCGCTTATGTAAATAGTGCCCAATGTAGTTCGATTTAGTAAATATATACATCTGGTATGTGAGCAACTACGTTGATGAAAATATATATAGTGTGCGTGTGTGTGTGTGTGTGTGTGTGTGCTTCACTAGTACAGTAAGACCGCATGAGATACTAAACAAACACACACGAGTGATCTCTCACAGTACCACACACAAGCACAAAAAACATTTCAAACAAAAAATATACGCTTAAAAGTGGATCCCGATATCAATGTTTGGTGTTTATTCAATGTGTTTCTCTTTAGTTAATTTAAGTTTTTATTATTATTTTGTTTGGTATCAAAAGCGGAGCCCTGGATGGAAAATAATGGATAATTAGTGTTTAAGTGCACAACCCATGAATGTGCTTCTTAAGGACCTTAGGAAGACCCCTGTTTTATTTAACTGTGTATATGTCTTCTTTCTACAACTGTTCATCGCTTCGCGAGGCACACTTGCTTCGTATAATCCCCCGATTCTATCTCTGCTGTATACACTCCGTTATATATATATTGCAATGTCTTACGAACGATTTTCTATATATTTTTACAATACATTAATTTTGAGTGGTTTCAACGAATATTATGAAAATATAGAATTCCGTTCGTCACTCAGCACTGCAGCTATGTATAATATATATTTCAAGTGGCACGGAGCGAGACAGACTCTCTTTCACGCTCGTCTCGTGGACCTTTTACTTCATGTTCTCGTTTTTATTTTCTTTTCCATGAAAACCCATTGCACACGGAAGGTGATAGGTGGAGAGCTTCAAGAAAGGTTGATACCGGTACCCTACAGCAAGACATCCACCGATCAAGCTGTAAGATTATTATCAACGGAGAAATGTTCTGCTCTCTCACTCACATTTATTTATATGTTTGGTTTTATACAATTTTTGTTTTCGACTATATTTATGTTCGTTTGGTTTTTTTTTATACTCTGTAATGTCTATATCCTACATCTGTATGTTTCCCACTCTTGTATGTTTCGTTATGCTGACCTTTTGATTTATATATTACCTTTGCACTTATATATAAAACTTGGAAGCTTTAATGTAAAATATATAAATACACGGTCGGTGTAATCGCATGATTCTGATCATCTTGCATGAATCCTGACGCATGTGCTGTTTATATGAACCCCATCTCTTTGCGGTATTTAAAGGGGACATGATCATAGTTCATTTTGGTCTGCAGCAATATTTGTGGGACAGGGCAATTTTGTGATCCGCTTCAAGAATAGTTCGGTTGTATATATGGTGATAGAACTCTACTTTCAATGTCTGCTTAAACGTTACTACGTAAAACCAGCGCGAAATTCAATTGAATATAAGCTTAACTTTTTTTAAAAGAAACGTGATATTTTCAGAAAAAGATGAAATATAATAACTATATAAAATAGAACTTAATATTTCAAATATGTCACTCGCATTGTATTACTTAGTATCTACAAAGCCGTTTTTATTACGTATTAATGGCAATGTTTTGTTTGCGGAAAATTAAAGGATTGAAACAAAAAAGACGATGATGCCCCTACCTACTTGTGGGTAGTTTTCGCTATCCTTTTTATTTAAAATATGTAGTAACGATAAAGACGATAAGATAAAGATTTAGATTTATAAAATCCAATATTGAAAAAATGGACGCTGCAAATAATTTTGATACATATCTTCTAATCTGGTAAAAATACAATTACAGTCAGAGGATCACGAAATGGTTTTAAAAATTTAACATAAAAAGCATTTTGTATAGTGAATAGATTTCAGTTTTAAGTTTGCATTCATACCGTAGCGGTTTATTTTGTTGCATTACTTGCACCATTTGCGGGGCTGTCGTATTCAGCGACCAACCCACCAGGGATTCCCCGCAACCTCACCAACGGACGATACGTAGATGGCGCTGTCATCGAGACCTCTCATCGCAACATGATTTTGTGCAATAAACATAAAATCGTTGGCATAACCATTTTTGAATAAATCATCCCCAACGATAGCTTACATAATTAGGCTAAATCAGAGCTTTTGTAAAACGAACTTCGGATATAAATGGGGCGCGATCAATGTGCTTATAGATGTAAGAGGTAGCTTCGCGTAGCTGACATAGAGGGAAGTGTCCCAAATTCAGTCACAGAATGATTTTTATGTTGAGCATGCGACACGAAACACGAGCACAGAATCGACGGTACAGTGTCTGTATTCAGAGAGGCCCACTCCGCCCGCCGCACGGCACGGCGGCAATGCCACACAGCGTATCTGTATGGCACGGCGGCAATGCCACACAATATCTGTATGGCACGGCGGCAATGCCACACAGCGTATCTGTATGGCACGGCGGCAATGCCACACAGGGTATCTGAGTGGCACCGCGGGAATGTCACACAGAATATCTGTGACTGGGATTTCGACATACCTAACGCTTTCTTGCCCACTTATTTATGGCTCGGTGTGCTTGTGTTCATTCAACAGTCTTCAGAATCTTAACTATCTGAACTGTTCACAGACTTGTCATAAGAATGTGAGTGGTTCTCTCGATGGAAGATTATGAACCATATCTCTGTTAACTCGAGAAATGGCTGTCGGCATTCGTACTGCTCTGACTTAGTCTCAAAAGGATAAAATCAACGTTATCTAGAAGCGACTCAGTCAGGCGGTCAACCAGACAGTTATATACGATCTTTGTATGAATCGATAAGTTGTCCTTTTGGGATACCATCGATATATGGTTGAGAATTGGCTAGCGTTTATAATATTTTTGTAATTGTATCGTTGAAAGGTCATTTCATTGTCTACTGATTGCGTTAAGCAATCATTGAGTTAATATATTTAATTCTTATGAAATAAGTGTTGGGAAGTCGTGGCCTTATCATGAAAATTGGTCGCTATCTTCTGGCGATGCTCAGTGAGACCTTGTGCCAGGAGATTATATATAAATGCCTGGGCTCTTTAATTTGTATCTATACGCGTTACTGAATATGATGATTATTCTTAAACATAAGAAACATCATTATCAACTCTGAGAGTGTAAGGAAGACGATGGTGGAGATGTTATGAACGCTAGCCCGGTCAGAGCTCTAGGAATGCGTATACACGCGTGTGTGTGTGTGAAGGGCGTCAGTATATATAACGCGCGCTGTGTGTGCGCACGTGCGTGTGTGTGTGTGTGGCACAGATCCGCGTGGTGAACGCGTTCCGGCAGGGGCTGGACTCGCGCGGCTCGCTCGCGGACGCGGCGCTCGCGGAGGCGCTGCGCAAGCAGACCGCGCTCTCGAAGCGGTTCTCTCACTCGTCGAGCATCGACTACGCGGACGCCGCGCGCGACACGCTCGCGCCGCACGACATCGACGTCGAGCGCCTCTCCAGCCACAGCCACACCGAGACCGCGGTGTAGCGCCGCCGCGCCGCGCCACCCCCCACCACTCCCCCACCCCCCACTCCCCACTCCCCACTCCCCAGCCGCACGCAGCGCCGCGCACACCAACCGATATCAGTATTAGGACGGACGCCGTGCGCGACGCGACGACAACGCTGCCACCGCTCTAATCGTAGACTCGTGTATATTTAACGATGTTTGGTTCTGATTGTGTACGCGACACGGTTACACGGACGCCTCGTGTGCTGACCATGAGTTAATTGTTAACTAGTGTGTTTAATTATTCGATTGTTTTGAAATATATTTTATTATTATACGCGCGCGATGCGGACGCGCGCGTCTGTTGAACAAATAAATATTGTCTAATTATTAATTTTAGATTTAAGCGCAAAGGTGAGCGAATGGAACGTGTGTTTTTTGAAAAAATATAATAAATAAAACAAAAAATTCGCATACCATCGTGTCATCTATCACGGAATGAAATGTTTTGTATTGCTTTTGTGTAGCGGGGGAGCGGCGGGTGAGCGGGGGAGCGGGGAGGGCGCGCTCGCGGCGCGACCCTTTTGTATAAAGTTATTTCATTTGTAGCGAGACGCAGCCGCACTGCCCGCGCTAACCCCGCGCCCTTCCCGCGCCCTCCGCCCCCGCCGCACACACATACCTACCTAAACTAAATTATTCAACTATTACTTAAGGTGTTTGTTATGTATACATTTCAATAACTTTTTTTTTGTTTTTACGACCTTTTCCCCCTAATCTAAGTATACATTTAAGTAATATCTCGAAGCGTAGACGCATCAACCGAAACGTTTGGACACGAGAAGCGAGCGCCGCCGCCGCGCCGCTCTCGTGTCCAAACCGACGACGTAGTCCACTTTGAACATCTACGAAATGTTTCAAATAGAAAAATATACATTAAAATGGTATAGCTGAAGGTATTCATTTGTAATGCTAGTCTCTTATGAAACAAATACTAATCATTCAATTATTATAATGTACTTATTGATTATCGATAATACTTCAAGTTTATTAAACAAGTACTAGTCTACGGTGTAACGAATTGATTTCGGAATTTTTTCTCTATGAGCAATAGCGAGGCGCGCTTGCGGGCGCACGCGCACGCACGGATGCGTACGGATGCGTGCGCGCGCTGCCCGCACGCGCGCCGCACAGACATAGGCGACGTAGGATCGCAGCAGTGGCATTTTCAACTTATAACTTAAGAAATGTACTTAATCGACTTAGTGAGGAGTTGAAACGAGATTTGCACGAGAGCGGCCGCCGCGCGCCGCTCGCCGCCCATTTGTTTTAGTAATATCAATATTATAAATAAATAAATAAATGAATGAATCGAACGATCTAGCGGATCGGCGATGTTCAATTTTGTATAGAACGTTTCATAGTAGCGGTATTTGAGAGTTGTTACGTTTCATTTGTGAGGTTGGTAGTTAGCGTGAAGTTCGCAGTTCGCAGTTGAGCCGCAATCAGGGAGTAGCCGCCGACGGCCGGACGGACCGACAGCAAGCAGGGCGCACGGACCCGAGTGGCGGGCGCGCGACTATACTTACTATTCGACAAACTATTATACAATCTTGTAAGTAATTAAGTATTAGCTTCGAATCGATAAAGCCTTTTTAAAAATTAGTTAAAAAAAATATATGAAAAAACTATTGAAACTTCACAATGTTTAATGAATAATATTAGTTATGATTTCAGTGAATAGAGAGGTCATGTTTTCTGTATTATATTACTTGTTTCGTTCGTATTCCTTACCGAGTTTCCCAATGAAAGACATAATAATAAATGTAGGAGTCTGTACGTTTCTGTAAGAGGCGCAGGCAGGCGGCCAGTCGGTGCCCTTACACCTAACACATATGTAATTGTTTGACACGACAGTCTGCCACTAACCATTTTAGGTGATAAGTCCCATTGTTGTATTTTTCGTCTCACAATAAATGAAAATCTATTTTATTGTTTTTATACTGTAGTTTCATTTGATTATCTAACTCCAGTCATTCCATGAACGAATGTGAAACAACAATATCCTATACCTACATATCGTCATCATAGACCGTGGCGCCCTCAAATACATTTTCATCAAGAATTCGTTTTTCTTTCATGTTTCTCACAAAAGAAGGAATTGGATATTTCTTTCACTAATGATCGAATATATTCTCACTCAAGAAATTATTTATCGTAACAATTCAGTTACAGTTGCTATATAGTTGCTAAGTAGACAAACCTTACCTTGAGGATACCAGATATAAAAACTGATAGCATATTCAGTAAATACACATAATCAATACATCCAGACAAACATAACAACAGATACAACACACGATATTAAGATCATAAAATAAAAAAGAAATATACAATATTTAATTACTGCCTGGTTACAACTTTTGGAGAACACCTCTTATTTATGAAGAAGTGAAGAGATTTATTTCTGAGGCAACTGAGACCTAAACTGAGCAAGGATTTGTATTTTAGCTAACAGTTCTCATCCATCGGACGTTATTAATTTAAATATAATATTTAATCAGCCAACAATACAAGTAAACTAAAGCAATAACTACATTTTTTTTATGGAATCGGTTTATATCACTCCCTCGCGCTCAAAAGTTGCCTGGTAGAAATCACTAAAATTAATCTACGAAATTTCCATGTATGATGGTCACTAAAGTATTATCTATCTCGCATACGGCACCCTCTCTCTCTCTCCAAGCTATGATTCTTTCTGAACCACGGTTGTAATAATCTGCAAAGAAGCTATTTCCTGAGATTCTCCCATTCGTCGCTGGTAGGATTTCAGCCGTCTACCAGTTAGGGGGCACTGCTGGTCTAATTTCCAGTTTAAAACAGACACGGGACATTCCATCTTGGACTATGTAAGCGACTGACAGAACGCCTCGTTATTTCCTCTAGTACGAGAGAGAGAGAGACAAAGATGTATTTTTTTTATGTAATATTGACGGAACGAGCTGACGGCCCACCTGTTAAGTGGTATTACGGTGTACGGACATAGGACAACTTATACTTATGCAAATAAGGACACTTATAAAACAATTAAATACGCCATTTACATCTGGGTGTTATATGTATGTATTTACAAAAAAGTATATATATGTATTCTATCAGTTTGGTTCTCATAGTACAAGCTATGCTTAGTTTGGGGCTAGATGGCGCTGTATGATTTGTCCACCAATATTACGATATATTGCCCCTTTATTTCCCTTAAAAGGTCACTTATAAAAAAAACCCTCGTCCTTTTATAGGTGGAGACAATAAAACAAATAATATGATGTAATCATATTTACTTACAAACGTCAATCGCATTAAATAATAACATGATATCACTGTGTGATATCACTGGGTCCGCGTACACGTCAGAATGTGATGAGTCCGGGCGGCGGCTCCGGCGGCATGAAGCCGGCCAACGAGCTGGGATCTGAAACATACAATGATACATTTCACATCAATACAAATAAATAAAATTGGAGTGTCTGCTTGTAATATTAAAATAACCGCTTTTTACTAAGTGCATATGCATGTATACACGGTACATATACCAAAACAACATTTTATACAATTTTTGTCTGTCTGTCTGTTTGTTCCAGCTAATCTCTGAAACGGCTGGACCGATTTTAGCGGGACCTTCACTGGCACATAGCTGATGTAACAAGGAGTAACTTATGTGAATTCAACGCGGGCACAGCTAATAAACACTGGACACACAACTCACCGAACTTGGTCATCTGTTGTGTCGGGTGGGGCAGCCCGGCGGGCTGGGCGGGCTGGGTGCGCTGGTGTCGCAGCAGGGCGAGGGGCGGCGCGGTGGGGGCGGGCGGGGGCGGGGGTGAGCCCGGCGGGGGCGGGGGCGGGGGCAGCGCGTCCCACAGAGAAACGTGGTCCGGGTGCGACGCAGGACACGGCCACCGGCAACCGAACCGACGTGGCTTCTTCTTCTGACAGACAATACATATATTCACCGATCTATTTGCGACATTAACTCATATTATACTCATATATATATATATATGATGCTACATAAAACCAGCGCTGGATTATCCACACCGCTGATACATCACATAGTACAATACAAATAGTTTATTTGGAACGAAACACAATGATACATTAAACAATAAATAATGATGACTACTGCAAAAGTTAGATCTAACTGTGTAGCAGAGTCAGTGCCCACCTCTTTAACCAGATTGAGTGGTAGCCTTTTTTGTTGTAACGCAAAAGAAACATTTTTCTATTTATAATCATATATTTAAAAAAAACTATGCATAACTTGTTTATTTTAAAAAGATAATTTTGTTCCTTGTTTAGTTTTTGTTTTTTTTAAATAGCTTGGATGTCACTTATAATGAAAACATAAGGTCACGCGAACTTATCGCTACGTTTGACGCCTGTTCAAACCCTATTCGACTCTCAATTGGGAGAACGGTCAAGAAACCCTAAAAGAAGAGGATTCCTAACAGGGCGGATCCCCCACAAAGTGTATAACGTACCTTCCTGAGGGGCGGCGCCTCGGTGTCGGAGTCCTGCCCCGGCTTGTATCCGTCCGCGAAACTCACTCGCTTCACTCCGCGAACCTCCGCTAAGGATTTACTGGAACAGTTTTTTTTTAACATAAATATCGTCGGACATTTCACACAGAGACATCTAGTCCGAAAATAAGCTCAGCATAGCTTGTATCATGGTGACCAGACAACTGATATAATACTTGTATACTTCTTTTCAATCCCTACACAGAACAAAAATCTATGTTCGTCACAAATGTTTGTCCTGGGTGGGAATCGAATCCACGACGCACAGACCTGAAGGCAGAGTTACAATTGTATGACCTCACTTCCAGTTGAAAGTGTTACTAATGGTCAACTGTCTAGTAGTCAGTTCACTACTACACAATAGATATTAAGTGGTAACCGCCGTCCATAGACTAATCGAAAACTCAAGTCGCATTGCGTTGCGTCCATCACCCCGAGACGGGGATGTTACGTCTCATGCGTCTGCAATTACACCGGCACCCACTCCCTTCCACCGGAACACAGCAGCACGAGTGCATCACTGCTTGGCGGCAGATTACAAGGTGTGGTGGCAGTACTTCTCCGGGTGAAATTGGCACAAGTTCTACTGCTACTTAGGGTTGCTCCTTTCGCACCACCCGGGGGACACGTTCAAAGGGTTATCACATACGGACGCGAGCAACGTTGCGCCAGTCAGGTTATATAAATATAAAAAAACTCACGTCACCAGAATTCCTTTGTCTGGTACGTCGTCGATTTCTGTGTCAGTTTTCGCAACATCTCCAAGAACTGAAATGTATAAATGTTTATATAAATACAAATATCAATGGCGGAACTGATTAGTTTCAACGGAACTAACCATATATTTTTTGTCATCACACCACAGTTGCTGGGGGATAAATTCAAAGCATTTATTTCACTATGTTGTTACAAAGATCCTAATATATTTATAGGATACAAACATAAATCCTGTTGGGGTAGAAAAATGAAAGTAAGCGCCGGCCAACGGGTTCATCTTCACAAAAGAAATACCATACCCATTTATGCCATCAAGCATTAATGCATTCGCCTCACTGTGTAGAAACAGTGACGTTTGTGAAGTTGGTATGAAAGGTGTGGTTGCCAGTGAAATTACAGGCACATGAAACATTCCACCACGTCTCAGAGTAACGGGCGCATACGATGCGACTTATAATAAAATAAGTGTTACGAAACACTACTAGATGGCGTTGCTCAGGCCTGAATCGCGCTAACGAAAACACATTTTTGTTTCTAGCACATGTCGATTTCCCAATGTTTCCCTTCACCGGTTTCGAGAACGTGGCAATGCGAGACTCGTCGGTGCACGTCGGGATTTGAACTAGCGACCTCCAGATTGAAACTCGGGGTCAGTGCTCACGAACCCAGGACTGTATAAGATAGTGTGTCAAGTAACCTGTAGTCCTGAGCGCGAGGTCGATCCTGTCGTCGAGGGTGGAGGAGTGTAGGGCGGGGTGCGCGGGGTGGGCGGGGTGGGCGGGCGGCTCCGTCTCCACGTCCCTGTTGGCGGACTCGCGCGCGAAGCAGTCGCCGTACTGCAGCCGGTCCGACGCACCGTACATGTCCATGTATGCTTCGTCGTATCTACCGTACAACAAGAACAACAATAATAATCCTACTTAATATTATAAACATGACAGTTTGTATGGATGTTTGTTCCCTTTTCACGTTCAAACGGCTGAAAGAAAGAAACGGTTGTCTGTACCTGATGGCCACGGGAACACTGCACTTTTCCCGGATCAAAGTAGCCTATGAGTTAAAGCCAGGATATAAGCTGTGTTGATACCAAATTTCATCGAAATCCATTCGCCCTTTGAGCGTGAAAGAGTAACAAACATCCATACAAACTTTCACGTTTATAATATTAGCAGGATAATATATTACCCAGAGTTGGAATTCTCGGTCCGGTTCGCGATGCTCTCTATCCGGTATACGGCGGGGGCGGGGGTGGGGTCTGGCGTGGGTGCGGGGGCAGAGGCAGGGGGCGGGGCGGGGGCGGGGGCGGGGGCGGGGGCGGGGGCGGGGGCAGGCTCCTGTTCCTGCTTCCGCGTCTCGGGCTCAGTACCGCCCGTGAGGACTATGTTCACGTCGCCTGGCTTCAGACCTGTAATGGAAAAACGATCATGGCCTTAAAGGTACACATGATGGCCGCAACTATCAGAAATATGACAGGACATTTTTTCAGAAGATTGGTACCACAGAAATTACATCATAAT
This sequence comes from Chesias legatella, assembly GCA_947359385.1. Taxonomy (NCBI): domain Eukaryota; kingdom Metazoa; phylum Arthropoda; class Insecta; order Lepidoptera; family Geometridae; genus Chesias; species Chesias legatella. The sequence goes on along the minus strand of OX375764.1, from coordinate 11,573,499 downwards.
CGATAAAAAAACTGAAAAATATATGTCATCCAAGTGCGAGATGAAGAAGAATCATTCTCTTCCACTGGCGATGAAGTCGGTTCTTGGTTTTCCATTGATATATATCGCCGTAAATATAAATTTTATTAAACAGAACAATACCAAGGGCACCACTTAGTACAGACTTCGGTTTGAGGCTAAGCCAATCTGAGGAATGTGCTAGAATAAGCTTGATGTTTGACCCCGGCCGGCGGCGGGTTTGATGCGAGGGTAGAGGGTGGCACGGTTGTAGTGTGATGGGTTGGCTCACCCCATCTGGATCGCGAGTGCGTGTGGGGTTGGGGGTGTGGGGGCGGGGGCGCGGGCGCGGAGGCGGGGTCGCCGGCGCGCCAGTCGCATTTGATCTCGCCGCGGCCGCGCCCGTGCCGCCGGACCACAGTCTCGATGCGCCCCAGCGGGACGCACGCCGGCGGCAACGCGCGCTGTAACACACACACACCGGCCTATGTAAAGCACACCGATACACGACGCTCAAGTTTTTGTACTGGGTCGGAATCGAACCCACGACCCACAGCGCAGAAGGCAGAGTTCCTACCGACTGAGCTGTGAGGCCTGTCAATATTTGTGTGACGAATATAGCTGTGTATATAATTTGTGTGACGAATATAGATGTTTGTTATGTGTCTCGGTGTTGATATGTATTTACAAAAAAAAAAGTATATTAATATTATATCAGTTATCTGGTTCCCATGATACAAGCTATGCTTAGCTTACTTTGGGGTAAGATAGCGCTGTGTGAAATGTCCACCAAAATTATTATTATTATAATTAAGCGAGCATTTTACATGAGATTACAGACCATGGGCGGACTTATCGCTATCAAGCAATCAAATGAATTAATTTGACTGTACGTCTCATAAATACCTGACTGGCGACATCACTCTGGTACTCCATAGCCATCTGCTCGTACATCTCGTAGCTGCCTTGTTCGTACTCAGCCTCCATGTGTATCTGTGCGTCCTTGGCGTAGGGTTCACTTAGCTGCGGGACGGCCGTCTCGTGCGCGGAGCTCTGCATCACGTCGTGGAACGTGTAGTTGGAGTTCTGGGACGAAGGTCGCAGGTGGCTGCCAAACAAATGAGGATTCAGTTGAAAAAAAAAAAACTGTATTTTCAACAAACTTGAACTTATTTGGGGGGGGCCCAAGTTGCTCGCGTCCGTAGGTGATAACCCATCGAATCCCTACACGTGTCCCCCGGGTGGTGCGAAAGGAGCAACCCAAAGTAGCAGTAGAACTTGTGCCAAATACTGCCACCACATCTGGTAATCTGCCGATAAACAGTGATGCACTCATGTAACTGCGTTGCGGTGGACGGGTGTGGGTGCCGGCGAAATTACAGGCGTATGAGACGTAACATCCCCGTCTCGGGGTGATGGACGCAACGAAATGCGACTTGAGTCATCTCACACTTTGGTGGAGAGGACTTAAGTCGTATTGTTGTTGTCTATAGGCGGCGGTTACCACTTAACATCAGGTGGGCCGGTCAGCTCGTTCCGCCAACGGACACACATAAAAAAAGCGGTCTTTTGCACGAGCCTTGTTGTTGTTACTAAAGGGCACCACTTCAGTGGATGCAGTACACCGACCTGTCATCCTTCTCGTAAGGCTGCTCCTTGACGGCAGCTCCGGCGCTTGCGGTGGACTCCTGAGACGAACACTGCGAGAGGTTCTCATCAGGCAACTTTATCTGAGGAGTCAACGGCCTGGGGATTACTGCATCCTGTTCTATTTCCGGTTCCGGTTCCTGTAATAAATATTGGTGGACATTTCACACGGCGCCATCTAGCCCCGAATTAAACCAGTGACACTATGAATGAATGAATGAAAATTCTTTATTGTACCCATTAATGTACAGTTAGTCGCGAAAAAAAGGAAGCCCTCCATTAGGGGTTTCTTGCCTATTCTGTTCTATTCCATGGTAGGTCGTATAGGGTTTGAACAGACGTCAAACTTAGTAATAAGTACGCGTGACTTTATGTTTTGAATATTATTGACGTTTCCCGCTTTCCATTTTCCATCTGGTGGGCCACCTGCACTGCACATACCACCACTAGTCACAAAAAACCACAATTAAAAAGCAATTTACCATAATTTGAGTTTCCTGTTCCTCCTTTTCAATTACTTCAATTTCCGTTTCCGTCTCCCCACTTTCCACCTCAACACGCTCACTCTCCTCGCACTCTTCCAACTCCCTCTTCTTCTGCTCGATCTGCGCGATCACCCTCTTCTCCTCATCCGTGTAGCTGTCTATCTCGTCGAACTCTTCCGGACTGTACACCTCGACTTCCTTCTTGATCTGGATGCTGACGAAATCGTTCTGCAGCTCTTTGACGTCTATGATCTCTCTGTGTTTCTTGACCGGAGACAGCTTGGACTTCTCATCATCGGTGACGCGCTCCGTCTTGATGTTTTTGAGGATGTTCACGTCGAACAGCTCCTCTGAATGGTTGGACTCCGATGTGGACTGCTTGCGTTTCTTCTTCTTTTTCTTGTCGCTCTTTTTTGTCCTCGCCTCGGACTCCGAGTCCGAACTTGATGAGGAGCTCCGGGCTCTGGGCTTCTTCTTCCTTTGAGTTTTCTTCTGCTTGTTGAGGAGTCTTTTCTTCTTGATCTTCTTGTCTTTTTTCTTCTTTTCTGCAGAAACATAGGATTCGTTAATAAAAGGGCAATCTGACTAATTTCTCAAATTAAAGACACTTTGGAGAAGATGGGAAGATTTTCCACCGAGCGGGCTTGAGATGGCAGCCCGCCAGTTGTGGTGATGATGAGATTCTATATGTTTTCAAACTCCTGAATTGCATACGCTACTGTACCTTTCTCCCGATCGTTCACTTCTTCTATCCTGGCGAGCCTTTTCTTCTTCTTGAGCTGTTTGTCTTTGAGTTTCTTGAGGAACTTCTTGCTGAGGCGACGCTTTTTCATATTTGGTTTGGTTTTATGCTTATCCTGAAAGTAAGTTTATTATAAAAATCATTTTACGTAAACAAGAGTCTTAAAACACCACGATCCTTCCAAATGGTTAGGGGGGAGGGGACGATTTGGTTCTAACTGGTTTCGTTGTTATGTCAAAAGGACAAACCAACAAACTTTGGCATTAATAATATGTAGATGTAGGATTATTGAACATATTATAATAAATATTGGTGGGCATTTCACACAGCTCCATCTAGCCCCAAAGTATGCATACTTACTACTAAGCATAGCTTGTATCATGGAAACCAGACAACTGATATAATACTTATTTACTTTTTGTAAATACATATCAACACCCAGACACAGAACAAACATCTATGTTCGTCAACACAAATGTTTGTCCTGGGTTGGAATCTAACCCACGACTTGCAGCGTAGAAGGTACGGTTTCTACCAACTGACCTGTAAGGCCAGTCATATATATAATATATAAATAACAAAAATGTCATACCTTCTTCTGTATTTTCTTTTTCTTGCTCGGAATTTCTTTATCGCTGTCCGAGAGTGATGTAGAGTGTTTCCGCTTTCGCTTTATCTTTTCTACTTTACGCTTTTTACTGAAAATGTCATTATATAGTATAAGACATAAAAAACAGCTTGGAACCAAAAACAACTACTTAAGCACGGTATGCACCCGCTACTCTGAGACGTGAAGGTAAAATGTTAGTGCCCTGTAATTTCACCGGCAAACCTCAACAACACCAACCGCATTACTGCTTGGCGGCTGAAACGGATGTTGCACTTGGCACAAGTTCCACTCCTGGAAACTGAAATTGGCAATTTACAGAGGTGATTTATAAAATCTATGCGCCAATAAACATTCATTCATTCATTTCATTCAAACATTAAATCTACAATGACGGATCTATGTAAGAGTCGAGGAGTTGATAGATAAGTCGGGTTACATTTTCTCAAGTTCCTCCACTTCCGACTCCTGGCTCCAACCCTCGCTGCTGAGCTTCATCTTCTTCTTCCTGACGTCCGGTTCATCTTCTGCCTTCTTCTTGGCCGCCCCCCTGACCGGCGTGCTGCGAGGCGTCTCCGACTTGTCTACTTCTGGCCACACTGCCTGCATGAACCTGGGGTGTTGCATGATACAAATAGGGCATCATTTTATCTGTTCCATACATAGACATAGACATTCTTATTTTTCTCACGCTTTAGTGATATATAAAGTCCAAAGCATCGGGTTTGTGACGGATTCTTTCATAAAACATACGCAGGTCAACTTACTTTGTTTAAATTGTTTATAATTTTGCATTCGCCAATAATGTGGTTCTATTCTAATTTTTATGTGATACAGTTACGGAACGAGCCGACGGCCCACCTGGTATTAAGTGGTAACCTATGCCCATAACAACCGATTCAACTTGAGTCCCTACTAGGTACAACAATACTCAAGTCACATCGTATGCGCCCGTAACTCTGAGACGTGTAGGTGGAATGTCTCATGTGCCTGTCATTTCACCGGCAACCATACCTTTCAAACCGGAACACAGTAATGCGAACGCGTTACTGCTTAGCGGCAGAACTATATAATATATATATAAATATATATATAAGTACTTCCCCGAACGAACTAGGCGTGAGCTCTACTGTTCTTAAAATTGTGTTTCATGGTAACCCGTCACAAGTGGTAGATTCTTTTTATGGGCGGCGGTTACCACTTATCAGGTGGGCCGTCAGCTCGTTCCGTCACCGAAATCACATAAAAAACTTATTCACCGCGGGCTGCAGCTAGCAATATAAATTAGAATGTCTCACTTCTGGTACTCCTTGTGGAGCACGCGGGCGTGGGGCGGCGGGGTGGGGCGCTCCTGGCTGTCGTCCCCCTCCCACTCGCTGCAAGCCGGCGGGGGGACGCTCTCCGACAGGAAGTTCGCTGGGTACCACCCGCGCGCCTCCGGGTATATCGCTTCCTGTACGCTGAACAATACCAGTAATGCATTAGAGCAGTTCAGCTTACGGCAGTTAAGTAACGCGAATAAACTACCGTGTACCGGACGATAAACTAAATAGATATTGGTGAACATTTCACACAACGCCATTTAGCCCCAAAGTGAGCTAAGCACAGTATGTATCATAGGAACCAGACAAATTATATAATATATGTTTTTTGTACACAGAACAAACATTTATGTTGTGGGGAACAAACATGTCTGTCCTGGGTAGGAACATGTGCATGCGTGTGTGTGTGTGTGTGTGTGTGCGTGTGAGTGCGTGTGTGTGTGTGTGCGTGTGTGTGTGTGTGTGTACTCACTGCCCGCTGGCGTACACGGTGTCGACGAGCTCTGTCTTGCACATTTCCAGTTCCTGGTACACGACGCTGCGATCCTTCACACACGCACAGTTTTTAGGATTTTCCGCGTACCACAGTTTCGGGTGAATGCGACTTTCTCTAAAAATAATGAATATATATCTATATAAACAAATCATATGTATTAAGTGAGAATAGAATTTTAGTCTCCAGAACTTATCCACTGCCCACTCACTCATTGTTATGATGACAGATTTAATGATTATTAAGAGTTATTGGGGGCCCACGTTGCTCGCGTCTGTAGGTGATTACCCTCTGAATCCCTACACGTGTCTTCCGGGTAGTGTGAAAGGAGCAACCCAAAATAGCAGTGCGCTTCACACCTGGTAATCTGCCGCCAAGCAGAAATGCACTCATATTGCTGTTTCGGTGGGAGTAGGTGTCGGTGAAATTGCACGCGCATGCGAAGTAACATCTCTGTCTCGAGGGAATCTCTGTCTGGGAATACACTAACTCTGACAAAGATAACCAGATAACATCACATGATATTTTTGTAGTCAAACACAAACCTGACACATAAAAAGTTACTTACTTGTAACATCTCTTCTTGTCATGTCTAAAGAGCAATGGCTGGCAGATCTTCAGAACAAAGCTCCAAGTCTCCAGCGAGTCCACGGTAGACTTCGTCATTTTCGCCTCGGGGCGAAGAGTTTCCAAAATTTTTGGTTCTGGCGATTTGTAACCAACTTCAGTCGACCTGTAACCGCTCTCGGATTTGTAGTCTCTGTCTGACCTGTACCTATCGTATGTCGATTTGTAACCGCTTTCAGTAGACTTATACCCGCTTTCAGCAGACTTAACACTATCAACAGATTTGAAGCTGTCAGAGTAATCGCTTCGGCTGGAATACAGCTCCCTCGCTCTGTCGTCCAGTTCGGGAGTAACAGACTCCCTTTCGTCTTCTTTCGGTGAAGCGTCGTATTCTACTAGACCTTTGTCCTGGGCAGTCTCATTATGATCGTCGTCAATATTCTCCTGCTTTATTTCAGCAATGACAGATTCTAAAAACGTGTCGTCCATCCCATCTATAGATGAATCTTTGGATTCATAATCGAACCTGATCGGCGAACCGGATTTCTTCTTACGTATTTGTTTAGCGAATCTGTTTAACGCAGTGTTCTCACTGAACATGTCTAAAGCGTCGTCATCATCATCTTCTATTTCGAATTTGAACGAATCCGTGACAGGTTTTAGTTTTTCAATAGGTTCTTTTGGTATTTCAGCGTTCTTAAGTAGACTCTGTTTTAGTTGATCCATCGCGTCTAAGACTGGCGTAGTTGTCAAATTATTTTTATCTTCCTTAGTGTTTTTGTCTTCGCTTTTGGGGCTTGTTTCTTTAATCTTGTCTTCGTTCTCAGACCAACTGTCGCAAACGACAAAACCTTTCAAGTTCACGTCTGTATCTTTCTGTAAAGCTTCATCGAGAACCTCTTGCACGTCGTGATCGTCATCGTCTGACAAAGGAATCAAACTTTCATGTTTGTCTCTTTTTGTATCTTTTGATTTTGAATCTTTTTCTTTACTTTTCTTGTCTTTCCGGTCGTCTCTATGTTTACTTCTATCGCTCCTTTCCCTTTTGTCTCTATGTTTCTCATCTCTGTGGTAATCCCGATCTTTTGATTTCTCCTTGTTATCAGAATATCTTCTAGGTTCATTGAATCTTCTCCTACCTCTTTGTCGGGATCTTTCAACCAGGGGAGGAGGTTGTTCTTTGTCTTTCTTTTTAAATGGATTGTGATAGGAAGGAAGCTGCTTTTGGTAGCTGAATTTGAATGATTTTCCTTCAGCCTTTGCTTTTTTCGCTTCTCGTATTATCTCATCTACTTTGGCGGGGTCTGAAATATTTTATTGAATTACTACTAACTTATAAATAATTTAAGAAAGGAGCCGAAGTTTCAACTAGTTTTTGGCATTCTGTCCAAAACAACAATAGAATTAGGTACTAACGATGCATTGCGCCTGTCATCCTAAGATATAAAGATGGCACGTTTTTTTTATTTATTTGGATAAAACAAACAAAACACACTTACAACACTTACTTTAATGAATTGTTAAATGTAGATCCCACACCGTTTCCACAGTTTACTAATTAGATGAGTCATGTGAATGCAATTTACTTGTTTTAAGAATTTACACACACTATTTCAGTTAAAATTGGTAACGTACCCATATCGTCGATGGCGCTCTCAATTGAATGATGAACTCTACACGAGATAAAAATTCTTTTGGATTCTGTAAACCTTTTATATCTATAGTACTTTTAGTCATGCATAAGAAATAATTAATGTAACAACTACTTTAATCTAATGCAAACATTACCAGTACAGTTAAGAACATGCATTTTACTTACCGGATTCATTCTCTTATATTTATAATACTAAACTACAAGTTTCACATATCATTATGAATATTGATATCATTTGTACAAGCATACTACAAAATGAAATTTCTATTACTACTAATCAAATCAAATCTTTTACTTTTATTCATCAATTTATTTTACAACACTGTCCATTTAATTTTATTTTGATCGCTTGTAAGGTAGATACATACAATTTGGTTATTTCTTTTTATGTGATCAAGTTGCGTAACAAGCAGATGGCCCACCTGGTGTTAACCTCTGCCCATAACAAGCGACAATACCCAAATCGCATCGTATGCGCCCGTAACTCTTGACACATGAAGGTGAAATGGCTGTCATTTCACTGGCAAACCGCAACTTTCAAATCAGGGAATGCATTACTGCTTGGCGGCAGAAATGGGTATAGTGGCACTATTTCCCCGGACGTACTTGACATAAGTTCTACTTCTACTATATTATATGACAAGGCATACACAAATCTCTAATGCCTTAACTAGGCCAGGCCTGTATCTAAACTAATCACTACATAGTATAAAACAAAGTAGCTTCCCGCTGTCTGTCTGTCCCTATGTATGCTTAGATCTTTAAAACTACGCAACGGATTTTGATGCGATTTTTTTTAATAGATAGATTGATTCAAGAGGAGGGTTTATATGTATAATACATGCATAATATAGTAGAGAAACACTGATAATTTTAGAGGTTTCTAATGTGATGTCGTAACTAAAAACATTTTTTTTCGCTTACATTGCAAACGCTGGCTAAACCTTATCCAATTAAGTACCTTAAATACATTGTGCATTGCATAGATCAATATGGCCCTTTACTGCATGTAATTTAAATGAATATTTACATTCTGTAGTATATTTTGTATCAGCATTGAACCCGTGCGAAGCCGGGGCGAGTCGCTAGTATACAATAAAACAAATAATAAGCTCCAACTACAAACATAAAGCGAAAAGAACCACTACATAAGCAAATTAACAGAATAAGCACATTTCTTACTTTTAGCACCTGAAGTGACCTCGCAGCGGTTGCTTCCAGCTGTTACTTGCGTTTTCACAGGACGGTTGCATATATGTATATTTCGAGCTTCACACCCGCAACAGCAAACAAACAAGCGAACATATTGTTCGTGCAAAGATTAGATTAATAATGAAGCCCTAGATTAAGCTTGCTCAGACCGCTTGGTTATACAGGGTTACAGGAAAAGTCGTGCTAGATCCGTTAAGGGCGTGGAGTACCCATCATTTCTGACTTATTTCACTATGAAACACCCTACCCTAAACTTAACCCTTTTCGAGATATTCGACTTTTAATTTTTTATTGAATAATGCCGATTTTTAGGCTACGAAATTTATTTTTGTTTATTTTGTGTATCTTATTATTATTATTATTGCATTTTTACATGTGTAATAAGATGCTTTAGGACATCAATCATTAAAATAGTGCATAAGTTAATTGAATAGACCGTAGTAGACAAGTGAAAGTAAAAAAATAAAAAATATATTAGCAAGCTTATTTTTCTCTAAGGGATATCTAAAAAAAATATTATGACACTTGTTCGGCAGATATTTTTTAAAATATCTACGTTTCATCAGCTATCTAACGAGGTATAATAATCTAGGGTTTTATTCAAATGCATTGGAAAAAAATTAGTTTCATAGGCGACAGTGGAGAAGAAAATTTATACTTAGCCCTAAAAAGTAAAATAAAACATTAGGTATGCATGAAATGTCATTTATTAAAGGTTTTCACACAACTTTTTCTTATTCTACAGTTCATGTTCAACATGGCCGCCTCTATTTCTTAAACATTGTCGCATCCTTCTACGGAGACCAGTCTTCACTACTCCAGTGGTCAACGTGGTCCTCATTTTATTTGCTGCATCCACAATCCTTTCTCTTAAGTCTTCCACAGACAAAACTGGATTCGGCTCGCTGTACACAAGACTTTTCATGCACCCCCATACATGAAAATCCATGGGAGTTAGGTCCGGACTTCTTGCTGGCCATGGCAACGGCCCACCTCGTCCTATCCATTTGTTTGGATAATTTGTGTCCAGCCAGTCTCTGACACTTCTCCTGAAATGGGCAGGGCAGCCATCGTGTTGGAACCACATGTCCCTGATCAGGTTGAGTGGCAGATCATCCAGCAAATCACTCAAGTCTGCTCTCAGGAAATTTTCGTAGCTTTCCCCATTTAGATTATCCGGGAGAAAGTAAGGTCCAATCAAATGATTAGAGATAATGCCCATCCACACATTCACGCTGAATCTTCGTTGGGACCCTTTCACTCTTTTCTTATTGGGATTCCTTAGTTCTTTTGGGGCCCAGTAATGGACGTTGTGATAGTTGGTTATGCCATCTTTATCAAATTTGGACTCATCCGTCCACAAGATATTTCTTAGAAAATCTGGGTCTTCTACGTCAGCATTTAGCATAAATCTGCAAAAGTCCAATCTTCTCGCGGGGTCTCCTTCTTCAATAACGTGTACCGGCGTGTAATGGTACGGGTATAGGCCAGCAGTATGCACTGTAAACCACACTCTCCATTGCGAAAGTCCCAGATCACGGGCAACAATATTAGTGGAAGTAGTCGGATCCGCTCGAAAGCGTTGCACTATCTCATTGTCCTGTTCTTCGTCGTCAATTCGTGGTCTTCCCATGTCTGTATTTCGTCTCAAAACAGAGCCAGTTTCTTTAAGTCTTCGATAAACTCTGTCAAAACAGGCCACATCCGGCACTCGACGACCGGGGTAGCGAGTTATGTATTCGTTACGAGCTACCGTTAGAACTGCTACCTGGAGCGTCCCAACTACTTTTTTCCACGAAATGTAATACAAACCGTAGATTGTTAGACCTCGTTAGATAGCTGATGAAACGTAGATATTTTAAAAAATATCTGCCGAACAAGTGTCATAATATTTTTTTTAGATATCCCTTAGAGAAAAATAAGCTTGCTAATATATTTTTTATTTTTTTACTTTCACTTGTCTACTACGGTCTATTCAATTAACTTATGCACTATTTTAATGATTGATGTCCTAAAGCATCTTATTACACATGTAAAAATGCAATAATAATAATAATAAGATACACAAAATAAACAAAAATAAATTTCGTAGCCTAAAAATCGGCATTATTCAATAAAAAATTAAAAGTCGAATATCTCGAAAAGGGTTAAGTTTAGGGTAGGGTGTTTCATAGTGAAATAAGTCAGAAATGATGGGTACTCCACGCCCTAAACGGATCTAGCACGACTTTTCCTGTAACCCTGTATAAACATTTATTATTGTATTGTCTTTATAGCAATGTTAAGCTTAATATTGGGCATAATTATCAGCCTATCTTGTGAGGATTCAAAAAGACTACTCGCCATAACAGACAGGACTACGGACCAAGATTTTTCATTTACCAAAATACAGCCAAAAATAATTCTTGCTTTACGAACAGTCAGTGTTATGCTGTTTGAGAAAATTTACTGAAATGTCTTATTAATGAGTTGGATTCCTTTTTATTTTCAGTTATAACAGCCCTACTTTACGACTGGTGTGGTGGTGCCAGGATACCCCTTCAGATAAATTGGTTCTGTCAAAGGCAAGGTAAAGTGTGTCTGTTATCTCGAGAAGTCTTTTTAAATCCTGCATATTGAAAAAAATGTTAAAACACTGCCACATAAATTAAAAAGACAACTGAAGGAAAAATTAAAGTAACCCATTCCATTAATATAAACTAACACATAGTATTCTGCATATTCAGTCAGTGCACAGAACATTCATACATATATGTGCAAATATCTTATAATATGTATATGTATCTGACATATGTTATATCAAAAAAACTCGTCACAACTAAAGTTCTGAAGCAAATCTGAATTTACCATACAGAATATCTGGTAATTAAAAAAGAAATAGTTTCACTTTCTGCAGATAAATTCACACAGCCATCATAGATACAGTGAGTGTTCAGAGCTGCAAAACCTTTACTGTGATAATATTATAAACCATAGCAGAACCAGTGATACACAAGCACAAAACTCATACAAATTCATACCGAGCAGAGACTTGATTGGGGGCATTGCTTTAGTGGGCATGGCCTTATCACTGTCGGGCGTGGGGCAGATAAGGCCCAGTGGGATGCCCAATTCCACCAACTCCATCTTCCTCTTCATATCCTCAATCTCGGAGAGGGTCTTCTTCTGTAGATTTAAGTAGTCGGCTGTCGGAGAGATACCAAATAATTATCCAACTTATTTAGGTGTAGTCAGTTAAATTATTAAGCATTTTGGTTACTTATTTACAAGTAATGGTTAAAATCTTTTATCATTCTTCAATAAGGATTTCTAAGAAATAGCTTGGGTCTGAACACTTTCAACGCATCACACATTTTTATTGCAAGATTGGCTTCTAATTTGACTGATCTCATGGCTCAGTGGGTAGTAACCCTGCCTTCTGTGCTGTAGGTGGTGGGTTCAATTTCCACCCATGACAAACATTTGTGCGATGAACATAGGTGTTTATTCTGTCTCTGCATGTTAATATGTATGTATGCATGTATTTACAAAAAAGTATACAAATATTATATATAAGTATGTTTACCAAATAAAGAGTAAAAAATGCAGATTATTAACTGAAATAAAATGTCTAAAATAAGATATATTCAGTACCATTTGGAAATTTAGTAGTGCCTGGCTTTGGAGGCTTTGGAGGTTTTTTAGGATCCAGCACATCTTCTATACCACCAGGTTTCAAGGGTGGTTTTGAGCTCATAAACTTTCCAATGAACACTGTTGAACCTAAAACATGAAATAAAGTAAAATGATTACTATTAATATAAATATACTATTGAGCTGCTTGTCTTCTTACATGGTCGACCTGTCTTTACATCAAGTGAGTACTAATACTTACTGCCACAGCTAAGGGGCTTCGGCTGAGGAACAGGTGAGAGTGGTGCTTTCTTCTGTATTGAGAATGCTCTCAATTTCTTCTTAGCATTCTCAACTCCTTTGATCGTTGATTTTACTAAATCCGACCCATCTTTAGTCTGCAAAATCAATTAATTTTATTTATTATTTTCTTCTGGTGATAATATTGTGTATCTAAGTCACAAGTTATAGGATCACCAAGAATATTATATTATGTATGGATATATGCTAAGCAATATAAGCATTTTATAGTCTAACTAGCTGTACCCGGCATGCGTTGCAATGCCACATTAAGGTAAAATATCATTTAAAATGTTTTTTTTTTATCAGTGATCGACCACCGAGGCTTGAAAATTATTAAAGTGCTAATATTGCAATTAAAAAATAGGAGTTGGTGGTAGAAGGGTGAAAATTTAGGGTTGTATGTATTTTGTAATGCATAATAACAAAAATAGTAAAATAAAAAAAATTGTCCGAAAAAAACCTGCGCTGGACCACCCTTATCACTTAGGGGTATGAAAAATAGTTTACATCCGATTCACAGTCCTACTGAATATACACAAAAAAAACATAAAAATCGGTCAAGCCGTTTCGGAGGAGTTGTGTTACAAACACTGTGAACACGAGAATTTTATATATTATATTTCCAAATAAAGGTGAATATTTTTTTCTTAAGGATTCCGGGGGATTTTTAATAACAAAAATGAATTACCTTTTCGGATGCCCCCGGCGCCGGAGATCCATCAGGCTCATAATCCTGTGATCGTGGACTATTTAGATCTGTTATATCCATAGTGAGAAGGTACAGGCATTGGGTACAGCGCCTTTTTCATTGAATGTGTAGATTCTGCGGTGAATCTCTTCACAAAATAAGACTGATGCACAACACAAAACGCTTTTTTATATACAATTTAAATTCATCTTTGGTCGCACATAACTGCAGAAAAGCAAAACATTGTACTTGTTTGATTGAAATTAATATTGCAGAATTATATTGTTGTAAACGTAGTTCAACATATTATGTACTGTAGTTCTCTCCAAACGTTATTATAGTATTTAGATAAAATAATATTATTAGTATTTGGAAAACGTCTACAATGAAGCAGCTACACGAGACGAGAGTGACAGTAGTCTGACGTTTGTGTAACTGTAAACCACAGACTGCTAATGGATAAGTAATGGAGAAACTAGCGCTACCTAGTGTGGAGTAGCAATATAAGGTCCATTATACACATATCGTCAATCAAGTTCCCGTTCCGTAGGAAATAAGCAATTTAAATTTTTCATAGTGAGTCAGTCAGAGACTGGCCTAGAAGCGACTTGAATACGTATTGTTCTATGCATGTTTGGGCCGACTTCTTACTTAGTATTAGTAACCATAACCACCCTATTGGACAAACACGCTGTGTGAGCAATGAGAGCAAAGATAATTCTGATTCTCAGTAAAAAATCAAATTTATACAGGCACCTATTAGTAAAGTAATTTCGTAAATAGCACATAGAATAAATAAATATTAGTGGACATTTCACACAGCGCCACCTAGCCTCAAAGTAAGCTAAGCATAGATTGTATTATGGGAACAGCCATGATACAACCTTATATACCTACTTTTCTTAATACATACATATAATACATATCAACACCCAGACACAGAACAAACGTACGTTCGTAACACCAACGTTTATCCTGGGTGGCAATCGAATCCGCGACCTACAGCGCAGAATGAAGGATTACTACCAAATGAGCTGTGAGGCCAGTCTAATATAAAGTACCTATATCTATTCGATTACTCGTGTGTATCTAATGTGATTATTCGAGAGAACAAATCCTATGTATCAATTCTGTTTTAATGTCATCTGTTCAATTTTTAATATAGTTGTAATATAATATCTTGTATATATTATTATTTTTGTATGTACAGAAGATTTTATCTATCTATTCTGTGACATATACTACAATAAGGTTTAAGTTCATAGGTGTTCCTATAAACTTACATCATAGTAATAACAAGCGCGCGGGTAGTGACTAATGGCTAGAAGGACCAATATTCTTAGTGTCTGATAAAACAAATATTTTTCCTTCATCAATTTTTCTTCCTGGGCAACCATTTTTAAATGTTATTTTCTACATAAGAAATTATATAATAAACCATTAAAAATACCAACATGATTTTATCAATAATTTATTAAGATATACATATGATTAATAATGCTTAATTTAAAATACCTACAATAAAATTAATATATGAATAAATATTTTTAGGACTATCATGGTAAGTACATCATTTATTTTTAGTACATAGAGAGACTCTTCTGATCACTAACATCCATCATTAGCTCTGTAAGATCATCACTTATTTTTATATTCATCACCGGCAGTTCGGGCTCTGGTACTGAAATATATTTCAAAATAATTATATTAATATAACACAACAAATGGCAAAAAAGCTAATGAAATAATAATAATGTGTATATATAACATATACAAGTATTATGTAGAACTGTACTACAACCAGATAACATAATATTTATATATTTCTTATGAATACTTAATTATAGCACTACTAATATAGCAGCTACACACAATCAGAAAATGCACGTGTTTGCCTGGGATACTATCTGAGGTGGTTAGAATATTCATATGGAGTTTCATGAAATAAGGAGGCAATGCATATAACATACTTTTACACTGCCACTTATAATAAATTATCAAATAATGTTGGACATTTCACACAGCGCCATCAGCTCTAAACTAAGCATAGATTTTACTATAGTAGCTAGAAAACTGGTAGAAGTATCAGTATTTATATTTGTTATTCACATATATATAGTATATAATATATTTAGCTTGTAATATGGGAACCAGACAACTGACAGAACTTATATACCTTTTATGACAAAAATGTAAACTGAACCCACTACCTGAGGTCAGTCATAATAAAACTAGGGAAAACTAATGCATAGTTAATAAAGAGGTTAAATATGAGTCTGCTTTATGCTGTTTAAATTGTGCTTTCTTTCTATGAAATTGGATTGGAGCATGAAACTTTTTGGAAGCTATGTGGGAATGGGTCGGTGTATAAACCACATAAGGCATAAAGGTGTATAATACCTGTAATACTTTTAGAGAATGTATATGATCCTTCCGATTTCACATCTAAGATCTGGTTGCTGCCGCCCACATGATGAATTTCATTGACATCTGCAAACACCAGTTCCGGTGCATTTTCAACCGAAGTCATATCAATGAAATTCAACTTCTGCTTTTTAGGGATTTTATCGGTATCTGCTATTCTTTTTTGGGAAGTTCGTGTTTTGATGACTTTTTTATTCTTATCAGAAGTCTCTGATTTCTTCAGATTCATAACTCTAGCGACCTCTGTTCGTATTCTGAGTTTGATATCCTCAGATAGGTCTACACCGCTGTCATAGTTTTTAGCATATTTCTGGATGGGTTCATCATCACTGGAATCATTGTTAGCATTGTCTCCTTTTTCATCATTGTACAACAGTTGCCACCTTTTCACTACATTTTCTACTGCTTTCTGCGAATGGAAAAAAAAACTGGGTAATGGCTACCAGTATTGGTTACAAAATTTCAAAACAGTGCTTAAAAAGTGAACCAAAAACACTGCTTGGTACAGATATAATAAATAGCAAGTGCTGCATTTATAACCAAATAAATAAATGCTAAAGGAATTGCTGATGTGTAAATAATTATGGGATGTCTCTGATCATAAACAAACAACCAACTTTAAAAAAAGGGTCACACATTTCCTAGAAATAGCATTACTTGCATACCATACAGTATGGGAATTAATCTGTTTTGATATTCCTAGATTTTTGTTTTAGAACATGCATATGTTACATGACCAACATAAAAACTCATTAAAAGTTTAATAAATGCAAAAAGCTAACTGCACTCATACTTACAAACTTCATGGGATTAGGTATCCTTATCATCATGTGGTCTTCATGAGCCTCGGCCATCTCACATCTTGAACAGAGATCAAAATCCATGCATTGGACGCACTTGTAGCGAAACCCCACTATTTTAGTGTGGCAGTTGTTGCAAACTATGTTAGTGTGAATCGGACGATCATCACCATCATCTGACACATCTGCAAGAGGAGAATGGAATGAGACGATGCAGGGCGACTAATAGATACATTGTGCTAGAGGTGGTGTGGAAGTGACCAAAAACCAACTGAAAATACAGCACGCAGTAGAAAAATATCACAAAAAATGGAGAATAGACAATGTCAAAGTGATTTTGTGTAATATCGTATATATATTAATGACTTTTACCTTCTACCTCACATCCCGGCAGGTATAAAGTAGGCACTGCATCAGCGCATAGATGTTTATTTTTTATACTTTGCGGAGAAAAGTGTCGCGAGCAGAACCGATACAGATTTCTTTTGTCTTGCTGTTTTTCGAGTATATCCTCTCTTCTTGCCACCTTCAGCCATTGTTCCTGACTAAAATTGTTGTAGCATTAGTAAAACGCAGTATGTATGCACTAATAAAACTTTTATTACATTTGCCAAGTTTTCCAAACGTACCGATTTAGATCTTTTGGTACGCTATAGAAATACAAGTGTTTGCTCGTCTTACTATTACGGCCGCAGCCTTGAACACAACAATAATTTACCATACCTTTTTTTTATTAAATTTATAATATCAGAAAAAGATACAATACAAATTTACGCTTTACAAACACCTGTGTTGCCATTGCCATTCAACCCTGTCTATAGTAAAGATTGTTGCCATCCATAATCTCTGACGGACGGTCATTAGGTACTGCTACAAACGCGCATTAGTGATTCGATTAACTCCTCCCAAATCCGTCCATTATTACAAAACGAGATGTTTTCATTTTTGAAATGAAAATGGTTGGAATATTGCAGCCAGCTCGCAGGGTAATTTTTTTTGTGACATTAAAAATTCTATTTATTGTCAAAGTTCACCTTAACCTTAGCCTTTTACGATACATTTTTTTAGTCTGTAGCAGGTACTGTATGTGAGTGCTACTCTTTTTTTTTTTCTAATTACAAGGTTTACGAAAGTGATCTTAAACGTAATATTTTAAGTGAAGACAAGGACAAATGCGTTAATAACAATGGCCTATGTAGCTATTTGCAGGGTTTGCTTAGTACGCAATACAAAAATGTATTCGTTGCGAAATACGGGACTCCAAACAACATTTGAATTATTTACAAGCATTAAAGTGAGTCCCTAAAATATATTATTTATTTTATTTGTCTTTAATAATTAAAAAAAGTTACTTTTCGCGTTATTTATTTATATTTTGTATTTAGAATGCAAACTGCCCTCATAATTAGGTATTTTTAGCTATTTTACATACCAGTTGAATACCTACCCGGCACAGTAATAAATATTTGTGTAAATTGATTTAATTTCTGTTTTCAGCTCAACATGGCAGATGGTAAACCAGAAATGTTATGCTATATTTGTTATTCACATCTGAAAAAATGCTCTAAATTCAGAGATGTGTGTCATAACTCTGAAAAAATACTTACACAATTCATCCTAAAAGGGTATGCGGTAAGTATAAGGCTAATAATATATTGATGAACATTTCGCATGGCGCCAAGCCCCAAAGTAAGCATAGCTTGTATCATGGGAACCAGACAACTGATATAATATTTACATACTTTTTGTAGGTTTGTTGATTGACAGTAGTAGATGTTGATTTGATACATATAATACATATGTTCGTCACACAAATGTTTTTCCTGGGTGGGAATGGAACCCACAACCTACTGGGCAGTAGGCAGAGTTACTACCAAATGAGCTGTGAGGCCAGTAATAACTAAGTAACAATAGGGTTATTCAGAAGTTATAATCATAGTTATTTATGATAAACCAACCAATTTATGAGTTTGACTTTTTTTAAGCTCATGTGTGAGTAAAAGAATATAATTACAAAGAATAATAAAATAAAAATGAAACTGTTCCAGCTGTTCAAGAGCTCAAATACAATAAGAAAAATAATATGTTTATTATTTCAGCTAACAACAAACACAGTCAAAATGCTTGATGGTGCAACTCCAACTCTCTTGTCAACATCTCAAATCCAACACTCGTCATTAGGTGACAGTATGGATCCAGATGTTTTTGTGAAGCAGGAACAAGCAGAATCCTCGGATTACATTGAAACTGATGAGAGATATGATGTTAAAACTGAAGGTAACTTTTGCATAGTATTATGTAACGACAACGAGTAAAAGTGTGTGAAAGGGTTGTGTCGAGTGTAGTGAGTGGCAATCTGTGGTTTCCATCTACCCCTTTGACACAGGTGTATTTATATGTGTATGACCATTGATCAGTCTTCATAGGAAAAGGGTAAATGCACACCAAATGAATTTCAGTTTAAAACACTCGAATGAGTTGTCGTATATCTTGATCAGCATAAATAAGCCCTGACTAATTAATACTTATGGCTGCTATCACCTAGATTCACCGTCCCTAGGCCCTAAATATTATCACTAGGGACAGGGTTTGTTATTTTACACCTGACATCTATGTTTGTTGGCAAAAAACTGTGAACTTATTAATATTAATATATTATTTTCTTCCTTGCAGCAACAAAAGTACGAAATGAAACGCAAACTATTTCAAGATCATTAGAAATTGTTTTAGAGGAAATAAAAGCAGAGACAATTACGCCAAATACTGAAGAAGTTTTTGTAGAGACTTCAAAAAACAAAACTACTTCTAAATTAATAATAACAGATAATGATGACAATACAAAAGAAACAGAGAATGAAAATGGAACCAAAAATTCATGCTACCCCTGTGAACAGTGCAGCAAGTCTTTCGTCCTTAAATGTCGACTGAAACGCCATATGAGAACTCACGCTGGAGAAAAGCCATATAGTTGCAACAAATGCGGCAAGAAATACTCGAGCGCCGCTCACGTTCAAAACCACCTGGAAACACATGCAGGGAACAAGGAAAATGTATGTGAAATATGCGGTAAAAAATTCTTTGAGAGCAGTAATCTGAAAAGACATTTGAAATTGCACACAGATACACCGATCACGTGTAACCTGTGTGATAAAACATTTAAAAGCAATAACAATTTAAGAGAACACAAAAAGCTACACAGCGGCGGTAAACCACATATCTGTGAGATCTGCAGCAAAGCTTTCGCTAAAAAGTCTGTATTGTTGATACACGTTAGGACTCACACTGGAGAAAAGCCATATGCATGTCTCAAATGCGGAAAAACATTCATAATGTCAAGAAATCTGAATGGTCACATACACAGAATGCATACAGATGTGAAGCCGTATGCCTGCGAAATCTGCGGAAAGACATTCGCCGAAGGCACATATTTAAAAAGGCATATGAGGATTCACACTGGAGAAAAGCCATATTCTTGTAAAATGTGTGATAAGTCATTCGCGTACTACACTAACATGAAGACCCACGTTTTAACGCACACAGGCGAAACTCCATACAGTTGTGATCGATGTGGGAAGGCATTTACTCAGGCGAGCTCAATGAAACAACACATTCAAATTGTCCACTCGAGAGCTAAGCCGTATGGCTGTGAAGTTTGTACAAAAACATATTCCAAGAGATCCAATTTGCAAATACATATGAGATCTCACACGGGAGAAAGGCCATATAGTTGTGAGAAATGTAATAAATCATTTGGTCGACGGGAACAGTTTAAACGTCATTTGAAGATTCATATGAGAACTTCTGTGTCATAGAACATCGTTTTTATTTAGATATTGTGTCTAGAGAAATGTCTTGCCTCGGCTAGGCTTTATATTATTTATGAGTTTTATATATCTTATTCATCTCAATTATATGTAAGTAGTACAATAAAGACCCGGTATATAATTGTGAATACCATGTCGAAGATAAAACCAGTTTTTTTTTTATTTTTTAATAAGAAAACAGTGAATAATTCTTTAAGTGATTTTGTACAAACTTTGCTAAGATGATAGACATTTATTGAATTCACTGAATTAGGCCAAAAATATTTACAAATAGCGATATCATAATTGCCAAATTATACATTTTGTTTATTCGATTTAGTTACGGAACGAGCCGATGTTCCTCCTGGAGTTAAGTGGTAATCTCTGCCCATAACAACTGATGTGACTTGGGTCCTCACCTACTAGGTACAAGACCAAAGTCGCATCGTATGCGCCCGTAACTCTGACACGTAAAGGTGGAATGTCTCATGTGCCTGTAAGTTCACCGGCAACCACACTTTACAAACTGGAACACAGTAACGCGAATCAAAAAATGGTTCATCCAGGGAAGTACTGCCACCGCACCCACCTCTGCCACCAAGTAGCGCATTCACTTTACTAACCATTCGTTAACACTATTGTAGTTTGGACGAACACTTTAGGTGTTGCACGTATATCTAACTGCACTATGGAATTAACTAAGATCGAGAATACCCATAAATTCATTTGGTTGTTCTTGAATATACTATAACCAGGCCAAACATCCTATCGCCGGTGCAATAAAGAAAACTATCAAAAATACAGTCTTCGTTTTATTTTCTGATCCTTATGTACAACCAGTTATAGTATATGCTATGATAATGTTTCCTGATAATTCAGACCAGTCAAGATGAATAATATAATAGTGTACATTTCACAAACATCCCCATATAAGGAAGAACACTCCCTCAAAATTTTCTATCTCTTGGGAAAGCGTTAGACTTGACATTGCCTATCAGTCATTCTATCTATATTATAAAGAGATAATGTTGGTAAGGTGTATGTTGTATGTATGTCCGAAGTAAACTCAGAAACTACTGAACCGATTTCAAAAATTCTTTCACCAATAGAAAGCTACATTATCGAGGAGTAACATAGGCTATAATTTATTTTCAAAAAATTAGGGATCCGTAAGAAAATACGGAACTTCCGCGGGTGAAACCGCGGGGCGCAGCTAGTCCTATATATTTTTATTAGACTGTGCAATATTTGGTTGTACAATACAACATACTTTTGAAAGGATTTGGAGTTGTTGTTCAACAATAAATAAATAATAACAAAATGAGTTTGATGCAGACCAGTCGTTTGCTACCTAAAGTCCTTAAAATATATTGAGAACATTAATATTTTTCAAAATGGCCAGAGTATCCGTATGTAGAGTTTGTTTGGGCCGCAATATCAAAATGCATTCCGTAGAAAATACGGTATTAAAGGATACATTTCAACTGATTACCAGCTCTAAAGTAAGTGGAAAATGTTGTAGAAGATTATTATTGTTACTGCCGAGAATCGATGCTGAAATAACTAAGGCCGAACCCTGAAAATCTATTTATCACACCAGCATGTTTCAGCTCATCCAAACCCATTATATTTACTCTTTCTGTTATTAAATTATCTCTCTATTCATCTTTCACATGTGTAATATATATATAATATCATGAACTTTATATAGTGGAGAATATGAGCCCTGTGTTTATCTAGTGAGAAAGTCAAAATGAGATACACTAATTAAATTCCTAAGGAATTGCAAAAATACACCCATATAACTAACTCAAATTTATAATATTCAGAAAATTCGAAACTTGCTATAAGGGAGCTTTTGAACTTGGGAGTTAAGTAGTAACATCTGCCAATAACAAGCAATAAAGACTTGGATCCTCCCCTACTTAGGTGGAACAAGACCCAAGTTGCATTGTAAGCCCGGTAACTCTGAGATACAAAGGTGGAATGCCCTGTAATTTCACCGGCAACTACACTTTGCAAACATACAGTAATGGGAACACATTTCAGCTTGGTGGCAAAAATGGATATGGCTAATGTGCTCCCTGCATTTTATTACTCGGGTGGCATATGGCCTGGTATGGTGATTGCTTGCTTATATCTATTTAATTGATTTATTTTTCAGTTATTAACGACTGGCTTGCTTGATTATTTATATTTTGTACCACTGCACAACACTCTTACTAATCCATACAGGTATTTAAAAAAATGTTTTTATTTCATTTAAGATTGACCCAGGAGATGGATGGCCAGATACAATATGCTTCATTTGTTACTCACAACTGCAAAGATGCTGTAAATTCAGAGATATGTCTCAAAATGCCGAAGTTATACTCACAAAGTTTTTCCAAAATGGCTTTGAGTTAAGTATTTTCTTTATCATTGTGCCAGCATGCTAACCAGGATTCTGGTGGAACTTATTAAATTTCTCCTTGCTTCTTAGTTTAGTGGAAAGCTTTTTCTCACTGGAATAAAGGGATGAATCATTTACCAACCATATTGAACTTATCATGAGATAAAAATGTGACAATGACTATTGACTGTCTCAGCTCAGTTGGAAGTGACTACCTTCTGCATTGTAGGCCGTGGGTTGGAATCCCACCCAGGACATACTTATAAGGCGAACATCAGTGTTTGTTCTAATTCTGGATGTTAATATCATATGAATGTATTTAAAAAAGTATTTTATCAGTCGTCTGGTTCCCATAGTACTTTGGGGCTAATTGGTGCTGTGTGAAATGTCTTAAGTGAATATTTATTTAAATATGTCTGCCCTAAATAGAATTGTAAATTATGTGTATAAAAATTGATGTAAAACTAAATGCTACCCATGCAAAGGTGGCAAGGATTTTTAATATAAGAAATAACTATCTAGTCTAATGTGTACAAAATTTACAGCTGACAGATGAAAGAATAAATAAGCTGGAAGTGAGTCATCAAATCTTATCAGTGACTGTGGTTCAGCACACATCATTCTCCGATGATGGTAATGAAAAGTTCGGCCATGTGAAGGAGGAGTCAGACTGTAATGATTACCTCATAGACTTTGATGATACACATGAAGATAATGTTAAAATCGAAGGTACTTTTTTCTAATAATCAATGATGGAATTTTTTTACAGAGCATCATTTCCTAGCTATATATTTTTTCATAATCCCCCCCCCCCCCCCCCCTACCCCTTATGCATATGCATTTCATTAAAATGTATTATTTTATGATAGCAATATGTAATATAATTTAGCTTCAGATTATATATTATTATATATATATATATGTATATATTATAGCATATTTATTTATTTTCACAGATCTACTTTCCTCCAAAAGATTCATGCGAAGCTCAAATGTACAAAATCCTAATCCAAAGTCATCTAAACTGAAAGATATCAAAACAGAGAAAAGCTCTGATATATCAAGAACTGATGACACGACCGCTTCAAGAAGTAAAGATACTTCAACCATCGATGGAGCAACAGATGAGAGAGGTACAGATTTGGATTATTTTTGTGAGATATGCAACAAAAAACATGTTACAAAGAAAGCTTTGAACCAACATATGAAAGTACACGATGAGATTCGCCCTTTTCACTGTGACATATGCGATTATAGATTTAATACAAAAGCCAACTTAAAAACACACCAGGAAAACTTGCACAGAACTCAAAACGTAACCGTCGCTTGTCCCGTTTGTCATAAACTAATGAACAGCCAGCAAATATTAAAAAGACACATGAAAATTCACTCTGAAAAGCCTCCAAAAACACACGCATGCGACAAATGCCATTTGAAATTCTCCGACAGGAGCACTTTGGTGCGACACAAGATAACTCACACTGAAGATATGGCCGCGAAGCCGCACGCTTGCCAAATATGCGATAAAACGTTTTCGGTAATATATTACCTGAAGTCTCATATGAAACTTCACACGGGAGAAAAGCCATATTCCTGCGAGAGGTGCGGCAAAGCGTTCACACTGAATAGTCATTTGAAAATACATATGAGAACTCACACGGGCGAGAAGCCTTACGCATGCAGCAAATGCGACAAGCGATACTCGAGTCTGGCTCACGTGAAATATCACATGAAAATGCACACCGGCGAAAAGGGATACGCTTGCGAGATATGCGGCAAAGCGTTTTCCGAGAGCAGCCATTGGAAAAGTCATATGAGAATTCACACGGGGGAGAAGCCGTTCGCGTGCGATTTGTGCGATAAAACATTCATGGGTCACACCAATTTGAAATTGCACAAGAGAATCCACACCGGTGTGAAACCGCATGTTTGCGACGTGTGCGGCAAATCTTTCGCCCAGAAGTCAGTGCTGATAGTGCACGTAAGAACTCACACCGGAGAAAAGCCGTTTGCTTGTCACCGATGCGGTAAAACATTTACGATGTCGACGCATTTGAGGAGTCACATGAGAACACACACCGGTGAGAAGCCGTACGCTTGTGAAATTTGCGGTAAAACGTTCGCAGAGAACGCTCGACTGAAACGCCATATGAGAACGCACACGGGTGAAAAGCCATATGCTTGTTCAATGTGCGAGAAGTCATTTGCCGACTACACTAATATGAAAACTCATTTAATAACGCATACGGGCGAGAAGCCGTTCAGTTGCGACCGATGTGGGAAGACGTTTACCCAGCAGGGTACCATGAAGAAACACATACAGATCGTTCACTTGAGGGAGAAGCCGTACGGTTGTGAGATGTGTGCGAAGACATATTCTAAGAGGGCTACTCTGAAAGTTCACATGCGAACACACACTGGAGAAAGGCCATATAATTGCGAGAAATGCAGTAAAACGTTTACGAGGTTTGAAAATTTGAAACGACATTCGAAAACGCACGTTGGTGAGGGACGTTACGGTTCAAAATTGTGTGACACTGACAGAGAAATGATAAATCACGTGGTTATAAATGCTTAGGAGTTCACTTCATGACGTGAATCTTCATGGGAAACGCAAATATATAATATACATGAAAATGAAAAAAAATGGTACAAAAGGTCCCCTGCACCGTTTTTTATTTTATTTAATCACGCAGCTGGCAGGGTTGGCAGTTCAGACTGTAAAATATTTATAATAAAAGTACTAATAAAAAGTGATTTTTCTAATTTTAGTTATTAATTAAAATAACCCGTGCTATCACTTAAAATGCCACGAACCACGCATTTGAAAGTTGTAATTTTTTTTTGTAACCATATCGGATTTTTATTCAATTAGATAACAAAAGTTTTTTTGAAATTTTAAAGAACATTTTACGTTGTAACTTGAATATTCACTTTCGTTACTGTAATCTTTTCTGTATTGAATAAGCATTGTAATTCTTTACGGATTTTCTATTCTAATCACTATCTCTCTCGAACCACTGATGAAAGAATGAAAGCGCCTCAAAGAGGCTCCTTTTGTGCACTTGACATATGTATTACAGATTTTGGTACTGGGATATGTAGGTTTTTATGTTATAGTTTCTCAATGGACATTAACTATTATAGAGGCTGAACTTGCAGTTCGGGAGTTAGTTTAACTGCAACTTTAGATTCAGAGAATGCAACCTATTCTGATTATGGATACTTAAATAAAACCAGTCAACTTCTAAATAATGGTATATTTTCAAAAATATCGAATTACATGTCCTGCATTATATATTTACAAAAATAATACACAATAAAAACTAATAATTCTCCATATCCGATGCGTCACTACTTAAATAAAATTAATTGCGGGCACGTAGCAAATTCGGATACAAAAAATACTTACAGAATGAGATTTAATCGTGAATTAAACGGATTAAAATATGAAAGACTAAATCATATTACTTTCCGTTACAGTATATTATGTCAAGATTCTTTATTACGAGCAGTAATCCACATAATTATATGCTTAATTATCTCATATGTTATGGAGAAAGTGATTAATTGGAAATTATCCATAACGCCCGGGCAATATGAATAATGACCATAACGACGCTGCCGCGGCACGCTCGCGCGCCTCAGCGCTGCGCATCCACACAGTTCTTCCACCTGTGTACACAAGTAACTTTCACTTTGACTTGTCATTATTCATTGCCCGGGCATTATGCGCAATGCCTTGTTTAATTACTTTGTCCATGACATGTATATTGCATGGCAAGCGTTCAAAACACCTGGTGCTTAGCCCATATGACATTAATTTCTTCGTATTTTCGTTGATCATTCAAATGTTGAGTATTCGTCTCTCGTTTACAGTTTAATGTATAAATTAAAAGCGCACTGATACAATTCTAAAAGCCATTCTGAGCTTCAATTTTACTCCAAACAGGAGAATGTAATCAAATGGCGTCAAGCGAAACGATTGTGTAAAACATTTTGAAACAGCTTTGTCTCTGTTACAGAATGATTTCAGATCTTATATATGCATATATCATAGCTACGAGTATTATAACATTTAATAACACAAAACTCTCGTCACTTGACGCCATTTTAATTTTATTTTCTGAAAATTGCTAGCCTAACTTACTATCTAATTTTCAGTTTATATAAAAAAAAACCTACGATTTATTTTTTTCTATTTTGATATAAAAAAAGCTTAACACTCTTTTCAGTCGCTCCTGGGGACTTGCGATAATTTTATATAAAAAAAAAATGAACACATTATTTCAGAGATCACGAAGCGGTGAGTGGAGGAGGGTAAAACTATATGAAGTTTTGAATTTTAGTCTTCAAAATATTAGGTAATTGCAAGTCCCCATTCCATCATTACCAATCCTAGCTCACTGGATATTAAACTCCGCTCTTAGAGAGTAAAATCCAAGGAAATCTTAAATTTTAGACTGTTTTCTATCTTATCTACGTTGAGGGTAGTTTGAGTAAATTTTATCGATACCGATAACCAAATACGAACATTAATACAAAAAGTATATAAGTTTACATGCAAATATTGTGACAAATGAAATTATTTTATGACTTATTGCTTCACGGGAATTAATTGAAACTAAAACATGCCAATATATCGATATCGATAAAATTTGCTCGAGTATTGTACCCCTAAATCTGGACGATATTTCAAGGATACATTTCAAATTAGTTATACAGTTGTGGTGTTTTATCTATCCTTTTAATATTGTGCGTTTATAGTTGAGACGAGGTGGGATAAGAAAATTTAGTTTCATTTCGTCCTCTGACACTCTTGATTTGAAAACAAATCAAACTCCACACTTTAAATTCCGCCTTGGCTGTAGATTTCACAGAACATGCAAGATCCGAAATATTATTACCCCTCAGCAGATAAAAAGTATCCACGAGGTCAACGAACCACTTAAAATCTACATTATAACTTTAATGTTAAAATATTTTACATAAATTTGTACATGCGTTGGCTTTAAATATTCGAAATTTATTCATAAATCACCACAACTATAGCTTTCATTAATTTCCGTACATACAATAGTGTATATTTTAATTTAGCTCATACAAAATCTAATAATACATCTTACACTAGATATAAAGTTATACAGTCGCACTTTTAGACCATAATATTTGGTCTCATACAAAAATAATCAAATAAAAAGGTAAATACATCAAAAAAGTCCCGAAGAACTGTGCACGCCTAACAAACATCTATTCTCATACGTTTTTGCGCAAATTTATACTAAAATCGATATAGCTGGTATAATATATGATCCATTTTTCAAAATGGATCCATATACAAAAATGGGAAAGTAGTTCACGAAACTATGTTTAAGTTTTTTTAGATGCAATACAAAATAGTAGTAATTTGCAGCAAAAATATGCACAAAAATATATAAAATATTATACATTTCTGTAAATGGGGTGTTGACGGCCGGCGCCGCGAATCCATAAATTTGTGCAAACACTGGGGTGTTACTTTATTTGGCCTTATTTTAAAAAAGGTTTTCTCAAAACCCAATTATAAATCCAATGATAGTCCCTTATATAATTTATAAATAACTTAAAAAAAAAAACATTACAAAATGCAATAAAATATGGCCTCTTCTTTTATCAAATAAATACATAGTTTTTTTATGATAACATGATATTATATCTCCTATTCGTTTCTTTGGACATGGTTACTGTCTGGTTATGTATTAACATACCAAA